>WOVY01011301.1:0-600000 GCA_013436015.1 Rhipicephalus annulatus
ATATATATATATATATATATATATAATATATATATATATATATATATATATATTAATATTGTTACGCCACGTATGTGCCGGGACGAAGAAGGAAAAAGAAGCAAGGAGGGTGGAAGAAGAAGATCATCATCATCTGCCTGCGCCGATACGGCTCGTCCCTCGAACCGTGTATCAATAAACCCCAGACGCCTACTGAGGTCGTAACAGAGTGGTGGAAGTGCTGGGTATAGGAACCAACGACGGACCGCTACCCCTCGGATTCGCCGGAGTCGTCGCCTCGCCGGCCTGCCTCCTTCTTTGGCCATCATGCCTGACGAAACAGAAGCTCGGGAACCAGTCCCCAGCAAGTTCTTGGCCGTATCACAGAGAGCCACGAACTTCTCCGGGAGGGCCAACGACGACGTGGACTCATGGCTCAAACATTTCAAGCGATAAGCAACTGCAACAAATGGGATGCTGCCTCCCAACTGTCACGCGTTGTTTTCTACCTCACTGATGTTGCCCTCGTTTGGTATGAGAACCATGAAGATATTCTGACAACATGGGAACGCTTTGTTGAAGAAATCAAGAAGTGTTTCGGCAACTCAGCTGCAAAAAAGAAGCTTGCCGAGCAGAGTCTTGCACAGAGGGCCCAGCTATCCGGTGAGACCTGCACCGTGTATACTGAAGAGATTTTGAGGCTGTGTAGGGAAGTCGATTCCAGCATGTCGGAGAGGACAAGGTGGGCATTTGCTGAAGGGAATTGCAGAAGATGTTTACAACTTCCTTATTAGCAGGGAAAGCCTGACTTCAGTGTCTGACGTTGTACGGCACTGCCGCACGTTTGAAACCCTGAAGCAGCGCAGAATAGCGCCTAAGTTTGGTCGTCTGGCAAATGTCACCTCAGTAGCCAGCATAGAAGCTGCCTCAACTGTTGACCTTTCGGCAACCATCCGCCAAATTGTTCGGGAAGAGTTACTCAGACATGGCGAAATGACACGTGAACGGGCAGCTGCCACGTCTCCATCCTATTTCCCGCAGGACACCACTGCCCCACAGCTTACAGTTTATGAACATCCATCCGTCAACGCAACGGAGGTTGCAGGGCCTCGGCGTATTCAGCAGTCAAGTCCGGCTTTTTACGAGCGATCACAGTACCCTCAACGTTTCCGTTCCGTACGCTCATACCACCCACCGACAACTGATTTCATTGAATCTCGGGCTTACGCGAACGCTCGCAGACGTGAACACTTCGAAGAACGGCGACGACCTCGTCCTGCGCCTGTGTGCTACAACTGTGGTCTGACTGGTCACATATCGAGGTATTGCGATCGTTCGCGCATACCACGCTATGATCAGTGGACAAGCTTGACCGATAAACCTGCTGTCCCACCTTTTCAAGGACACTGGCCCACCGACTCAAGACCCGGCAGCAGCTCCTGGCACGGACACTGGCGCAACAACTCCCCTGCTCTGATCGAAGTGTGACGCCACCTCCTGCGCCTCGATCCCACCGGTCTCCATCGCCACGGCGCCGCCCATCGTCACCACACAGGAAAACTAAACAGTGCGGCCGATGGGGGTGAGGTCGCTGGTGACTTGCTGCAAAACGAAATACCCCCGTCTGTGTTGATGTTCAAGAACAAGGTAGAAGTTTTTGTTGATGGTGTGTGTACGATGGCTTTGGTGGACACTGGTGCTACAGTTTCGATTATGAGTGCTGCTTTTAAACACCGTTTAGGACAAAAGGTGATTTTTTGTGGGAGAAGGCAACAACATTCTGTGGCGTTGGTGGTAACTCGCTGTGTCCCATTGGTGTCTGTACCGCAGAAGTGTGCTTGGGTGATCAAGTGTTTGTCACAGAGTTTACGATTCTTCCAAGGAGCACACACGACATAATCCTGGGGATTGACTTCCTTCGAATGTGTGGCGCCACTGTTGATTGTAGAAATGGAGAGGTGTACATATGTGATGCTGCCCCTGGAGAACTATTAGAGAATTCAGACAGGGAGCACGGTGCGCTCCGGGTCAGTGAAGATAGCATTGTGCCGGCATTCTCTGCAGTATGTGTCCTGTATACTCTTCACGCATTGAAACAATGACAGTGCGTTCGACGCATTGGTGGAGCCTTTCATCTCAGTTGCATTAAGAAGAACACATTGGTGCCGCATTGCATAGTGTCACTCGTTCAAGGACGCACAGGACTATGGGCGGTAAACTGTTCAGCTGAGTCGGTGGTTCTACCAGGAGGACTGAAGCTTGCCAAGTTCAAAACATACTCACCGATGGCAGTGGCTGCCCTCAGTGATGCTCCGGGTGGGCCTCAGCCAATACTTCTACGGACCGGCCGATTCAAAACTTTTACCTATGATCGACAAGTCACTTACTACTGACAAACGCCGCATGCTTCTGGACGTTTTGTCAAAATACGTGACGATTTTCGATTTTTCCATGACCATGCGCCCTCGATTCCCGCGTCTCGGATTCCCACAGGATAAACACGGGAACAGCACAGCCCATCCGCCAGAAACCCTACCGAGTGTCGCCGTCTGAGCGCAAGATAATTGATGAACAAGTGCGTGATATGCTGCAGAAGGGTGTCATTCGAGAATCATCGAGTCTTGGCGGCTCCCGTGATTCTAGTCAAAAAGAAGGATGGTACCTGGAGATTCTGTGTGGACTATCGCCGTCTAAACTCCGTCACAAAGAGAGATGTCTACCCTCTCCCACGCATTGATGACGCTCTAGACTGCCTCCATCAGCATCCTACTTTTCGTCCATAGACTTACGCTCAGGCTATTGGCAAATACCTGTGCATTCAATGGACAAAGAAAAGACGGCTTCGTTACTCCGGACGGACTATATGAATTTAACGTGATGCCTTTTGGTCTATGTAACGCGCCCGCTACATTTGAAGATTCATGGACACCATTCTGCGCGGCCTGAAGTGGAACATCTGTATGTGTTATCTTGACGACGTTGTTATCTTCGGGCGTACATTCAGTGAACATAACGAAAGGGTAGAGCTGGTTTTGAAATGTATTCGAAATGCTGGCTTGGTTCTTAATGCAAAGAAGTGTCATTTCGGAGCTCGACAAACACTGGTGCTGGGACATCTCGTCAACAAGGATGGCATCAGGCCCGACCCGAATAAGACAGCGGCTGTTAGAGCTTTTAAACCACCTGGCTCAGTGAAGGAGCTTCGGAGCTTCTTGGGCCTCTGCTCTTACTTTCGCCGATTTATTCCCGCCTTTGCAGAAGTTGCCTTTCCACTGACCTGTCTTCTCCGCCAAGGTGCTAGTTTTGAATGGACTCCTGATTGTGAAACTTCTTTCAACCAACTGAAGTTCTTGCTCACGTCGCAGCCTATCCTGCGGCACTTCGATCCTTCTGCGGCGACTGAAGTTCACACCGACGCAAGCGGCATGTGGCATAGGTGCAGTCCTGATACAGCGATGTAATCAAGTGGAACACGTGATCGCATATGCCAGTCGCACTTTAAGTAAGCCGGAACGCAATTACACTGTGACCGAACAAGAATGCCTTGCACTCGTCTTCGCTGTACAGCGATTCCGCTCATACCTGTACGGTCGTCCTTTCCAAGTAGTTACGGATCATCATTCTTTGTGCTGGCTTATCAACCTTCGGGATCCGTCAGGCCGTCTAGCACGCTGGGCCCTCCGGCTGCAAGAGTACAACTTCACGGTATCGTACAAGAGCGGCAGGAAACACGCGGACGCAGACTGCCTTTCAAGGATGCCAGTTGATGCTACAGTTTGCGACGCTGACGATTTCGATCATCTGATTGCGTCCGTAGCACCAGCGTTCCCGGATAAGGCCACCTTTGAAACTGAGCAGCGGAAGGACGTGAGTTTGAATCCATTATTCGTGATCGCACAAGCATCCACTCCGGAAAGCCGCTTTTGCGTCCGTGATGGTCTACTGTACAAGAAATCCATCTCCGGCACCGGTTCCCGCTTCCTGCTGGTGGTTCCAGAGGCACTACGGTCATCTGTTTTGTACGCCATGCATGATGACGCCACTTCAGGTCACCTCGGAACGACGCGCACTCTTCATCGTACCAGGAACGCTTCTACTGGCCACGTATGCGCCAGTCAGTTGAGTTGTACGTGGCCAGTTGTGCGCAATGCCAGGCGCACAAATCTCTCTCAGCAGCTCCGGCCGGACATCTACAACCTGTGACGCCTCCCAGTTCTCCGTTCGAACAAATTGGCATTGACCTGGTGGGCCCTTTTCCGCGTTCATCGAAAGGCAACAGATGGATTGTGGTATGTGCTGACCATCTTACTCGGTACTGCGAGACTGCTGCCCTGCCATCCGCGACTGCTGGTCAAGTGTCGTCCTTCCTTCTCCATTCTATCATACTGCGTCATGGGCCCCCTCGCGTCATCATAAGTGACCGTGGACGTCAATTCACGGCAGACGTTGTCGAACAACTTCTCGTATGTGTGGCTCAGAGCTCAGACACTCGACGCCTTATCACCCGCAGACGAATGGTCTCGTCGAGCGAACAATTCGAACACTGGTGAATATGCTTTCTATGTACGTTGCTTCGAACCACAAGAACTGGGGGACGATGTCTTGCCGTTCGTCACATACGCGTTTAATACTTCCCAACATGAGACCACCGGCTACAGCCCGTTCTTCCTCCTCTATGTTCGACCCCCCCGTTATACTCTGGATACAATATTTCCTTCTCTGATCGGGACCAATCAGAAATCTCCCTAGCAGAAACTCTTTGTCTCGCCGAAGAAGCTCGTCGTCTTGCTCGTTTACGTACAATAGCCTCGCAAGACAGATCGAAAGTTCGTTATGACAGCAAGCACCGGCAGGCCACATATATTCCGGGAGATCTCGTGTTGGTGTGGAAGCCTTTACGCAAACGTGGCTTGTGCCAAAACTGCTCGCGCACTACATCGGACCTTTTGTTATCCTTGACCGCCTGAGCGCAGTCGACTACCGCATCGCACGTCTTACAGCTAGCGGGAGACGCTCCAGAAAGACAGAGGTCACGCATGTCGCTCGCCTGAAGCCTTTCAGTCAACGCGACACTGTATGAAACGCGCGGCGCGCTTTGTCTGCGAGGGGGGAAATGTTACGCCACGTATGTGCCGGACGAAGAAGGAAAAAGAAGCAAGGAGGGTGGAAGAAGAAGATCATCATCATCTGCCTGCGCCGATACGGCTCGTCCCTCGAACCGGTGTATCAATAAACCCCCAGACGCCTACTGAGGTCGTAACAATATATATGCATATTGTCTGTAAGTCAAATAAATCAGGCCGAGCTTGAAGGTTTCAGAATTCCTTTATACTTTTACTTCTGAAGATGAATTCTAAAGGAAATATTCAAAAAAAGAAAGCCCACGTGTCCTTTATTGTTACCAACACTGGACCATTTCTGCTCTTGATCCAATCACAATGATGAACCAAACTCAAATCGAGCCTTCCATAGTAGTTGTTTGACGTCAACCCTAGTCCTTAGTGCAACGTGCCTTAAACAAAATCGCTATACAACGAACAGAAAAATTCAATGATAAGCTCAGTTTTGTCGGCGGCAAACAATGACATTTCTCTCTTTCTTTGTAACTTTTGTTCCTTTTTGTCTTTTCTCAATGTGGGGCAGACTGCCAGACTCGACCTTGTTAACTTCCTTGACATTACGTTGTCCTTCTCTTTCACGTCCATCATTCATAAATCTTACTTAAGATTGCAAATGCGAGTGACATGCTTCTTTGCAATGAGCTTAGTGTAACTACCACGATATTTAAAAAGCGGCTCCTATATGCTGTGTGCATTCTTGCCTAAACTGAAGAGTAAAGCTTCTAAATTGCACTAATCAAAATAGAGCGGAGCTGCTCACAATCGCATTTTAATCAAACATGTAGTATCGTTCTTAGTAGTGAGCAATGTTAGTGAGCGATGCAATCAAAAAGAGCATACTGCGATGGTGACTTAGAATTAAAAAGATATTTTGATTATTTCCACGTCCCACTTGAAGATGTGGATAAGAAACTCATTGCTGAAACATTTTGCTGCTCTTTATATTGTATACTATTGTAATCTCGTTGCGTCTAGTGTTTCAACCAGATAAAAAAATGCTACAGCAATTCAAGGCTGCTCTCAGCCCATTGTATGTCGTCTCTGGGTTCCTTTTCTCGTCGACTTCCCACATGTTTTTTTTTTTTCAATCGTCAACTCGAGAGAAAATTTCTTGAGTGTTGCGCTGGTATCTTCTGGTCTACAGCTCAGCGAGTGAGTTTCGAAAACTTCAGAAGAAGGAGCTATAGTAGCAGTTCACACAACGATAAAATTTTAGGCGCGGTGTGCCCTCTACACCCCGCCGTCTCCGTTTCTGATCGGCCTCTTCGTGTAGGTGGTGAAAGAAGTCACGCGGAAGCCGTATAGATTCCTGGTTTCCATGGAGAACCGAAAGGCCGGACTCGGAAGGAGTAGGACTGAAAGGCAGGACGGGCGCTGTGTTTTGTGAAGCGGATACCGTAAAAAACTCTACAGCTTCTAAGCGCGTAAAGTTTTGGTGAAGGGTCCTTCACCAAGTGTTCTGGTCGCACGCTGTACGCGACCACGGTTGGGACCCGCCAGACATTTCTTGCGCTACTTCTTCACGAATCGTTTTTTTCTGTCATTCTTTATCTCCACTCAGCTGCCGTTTTCCTAATGGTGATATGAATGACGCACAAAAAAGACTGCAATAAAGGAAAGGCATGGAAATAATTATCCATCCACCAAAGTATGGCGTATTGTCTGGGCTCTTAAAAAAGGAGTATGATTGGATTCTTACAAAACCTTTTTCTCGTCAGTTGTATTCGAATGTGACTCCTGACTCAAAAGTGGGACAATAAGAAACCTACTTCTGTTTCCACAGATCCCGGCCACTGCGATAGAAATATTTTTTTGCCGATGACTTTGCTTTTAGAACCGAAAGAGTAATTTGATTGTACAAAAATATTGAAAGCTCACTGGAACATAGTAAGGCACGTCCAACCTCTGCAGCTAAAAACAAAACAAAAGGAAGGCTGAGCGTTGAAAGACGAATGGACGAAATGCAACAAAAACAGAAACTGATACAGCTCCACTCCGTGCTTTTAATGTGGTTTCTAAACATTCCACCCATCAAGCAAAGAAGGGTGCTCGCAGAGAACTCGTAGAAGTGTTTGACCATAAGGATTCGCCCTGCTGCCTTGGAAACACGTACAAATAAACGATGCCGATCATGAAACGCTACAAATGCAACATCATTTTGTGCTTCACGAAGCATTATCTTTCTCGGGGTCACCTTCCATTGTCTTCATACTTAGACATTCTACTTTCGGTTATCAGAAACGTGAGTGGGTGAAAATATCGGTTTTGTTATCCATTGAACACTACTACTCTCTGTGGACAGACAGGTACCACTGACTCTGCTTTTTCTTCCTTTATGTGACAACGTAGGAGGACGGGATATAGATTTATCAGCACAACACATCGCCAATGAAGTTTCCGTCATTACGAATTAACTGAACCGAGGTGGTTAGAGCGAAGTTGAACTCTTTTTTCCAGCAAAGCTCTCCTGTTTAAATTGAAAACTGAAAAACTGACGAAACTTTAACAGCACCACGGAAGCCTTAAAAGAGAGGGACTGGGTGATTCTGACGAGTAATACTTTTGCTTGTTTTGTTTGTTTCTAGGCCTTATGCAGGTGATTCGGGTTGTTTCTACGTACCTTCCGGTCCGCCGAGTGGCTGTGACTCATATATAAACGCATTTCCACTAGAGTTCTCAAGTGTCACTACAGAGATGGATCAACGATATGTTTGTAGCCTCCCATAAGATTGCTGGATTAGTAGTTGAAATAATTCGTTCATCCAATAATCCTCCTGGGCGAAAAAAATGACAGCATATCCACGGAGTGAACGATGGAGAGTGAGGCGAAGCATCCGTCCGTACATTCGTTCTTGCTTACGTCCATCCACGCGTCCGTCTGTATGACCGTCCGTGCGTCCATTCGCCCGTCCGTGCGTGCGTCTCTTCGTACGTCCACACGTCCATCTGTGCATCCACCCCTGCGTTCAACCATGCATCCGCCCCTGCGTCTGTCCATGCGTCCATCTGTCGGTGCAGCCATACATGAGTCCGTACATGCATCTGTCTGTGTGTCCGTTCGTCCATCTATTCAACACTCCAAGGTACCACCATATCGCATCTTTTCATCATATATTCCGCATATAAAAACACCGCCATCTAGCGGACATTCCAAGGACTAAACGAGAAGTGACACACGCACACTTTCTTACGGCTTGCTCTTCGTGTCTACTTCCCACCTTTAACAACCTCGAGTTCATGGTATATACTAGTTCATTCTATTAATGGCACTGCGGCCAAACGCTCGCTAAACCTTTCTAAAACCAAGCAGGTTACGCCCAGCGAGTAAAACGTAGCAATCCTTTCTTGTCAGATAGTGCTCAATGTACATGCCTATGGCTGCTAAGGAGGAATGAGAGACAGGAGAATCCTGCTTTTAGTTAACGCGCACGCTGTGAATTTTTTTATTGTTCAACAACGCACAGAAAAAATATCTCACCAGCACCACCTTGGAGGCCAAAATTTAAGACTGGTTACACAGTACGACTACTACTACGACTACGAGGGACAAACGGGTGCCGCTCTAAGGAGCTTCGCCCCTAAAAAGAACCTTCGTGAAGTATCCAAATGTCCCTTTATAACGCAATAGACTGCATGAAGCAACACTTTAGGGAGCAATAAAGTGAGAGCAAGCACGATGCCTCTCAGTGGCGTGAAAACGCAGGAGACGTTCCTAGATGACAGTGGCATTTTCCGCAGTGTTCAGGAATCTACCGAGTATGAAAAATCAGAGTATTGTCGTCGGTCTTGGGAAATCAGGCCATATATTCGGGTCCTGTGTCGTGCCTTATAATTGCCTGACATGATGCCGTGATAGAACATATGTGTTCTCTGGCTCGCAGATCTGTAGAGAGCGTTGCCTTCGCCTAGACAACAACTTTTTTTCGTGGAAATAATGAAGAAGCTTTTTCAGTTGACCCTGCTTACCGCAAAGGTATGCTTGATAAAATTGTAGGGCCAAGAATAAGCTTCGATTCAAGCTTGCTATGCCCTATAGGCGTCGCATTTGTAGCTTCGCGATGATTCTATTTATGTCTTTCCTGGTCTCGCGTGCTGCATCACTTTTTCTCTTCCGCTGCGTTACCTATACACCGTTACGTTACACAACATATTAAGGCAAACATATCATATTCCAGTTTGTGCAAAGATTCGCTGTCATGTCATCCCAGCTTGATATGTCGCACTGCCGAAAGGTTCCCGGCAGCTGGACATCGACGTCAGAGCTTTCCAACCACTTAAATGAAATGCTGGCTATACGGCCGTATGTACCCTCTCGATAAATATTGAAAGCTATCGTACTAGGCATACATGCCTAACGACTATGCTTTATAATTGCAAGTCCAGCGGCCGGCTGTGTTGCATGCATAGCAGCAGCTTGGTGCACAGCAGGCCGCCATCGCAACCCATTCAACTTCACAATCATGTTTGTGTACGACACTACGACACCAATTGCATATTTGTATTGAGGTGGTCGGGCTTAGCAGCGTCACAAATATTCTCTTTTCACACCTTCTTGCTTTTTAATCAGTATGAACATTGCACAGTATTGACTCTTTTCCTTATCTGATGGGGTGTACATCAAGAGGAATGGATGTGAAATTAATTTACATTTTCTGTGCTTGCGGCGAACACTGCAAAAAACAATTGCCTGAGAATAGCGGCTGATCCTACGTATATGAATATATACACGATACCCAAAGGCTCATCAACCCCCTCCACCACACACACACCACACACACACACACACACACACACACACACACACACACACACGCGCAAAAATACTAATCAAGCATGCATTTTCATTCAAATCACCAGTATCAACTGCGCAAATACAGTTGGGAGGTATGAAATGGCTTTACTACACTTGGATCGAAAATTGTTTGCTGTCACAAGATAGACCATATACAGCAAAAAGCCCTGATTACTAAAGGGGTGGACAGTAGTTGATAAGCTGTGCTTATCTAGGAGCGAATTCTGTTGAACTTGATCTAACTAACATTTTTTTTATATTTTACAACAGTTCATTGCCTAATTGATTGATATGTTGGGCTTAACGTCACAAAACCACCATATGATTATGGAAGACGCCGTAGTGGAAGGTTCCGAAAATTTTTACCACATGGGGTTCTTTAACGTGCACCCAAATCTGAGCACACGGGCCTACAACATTTCAGCCTCCATCGGAAATGCAGCCGCCACAGCCGGGATTCGATCACACGACCTCCGGGTCAACAGCCGAGTACCTTGGCCACTAGATCACTGCGGTGGGGCAGCAGTACATTGCGTGGTGGTGCCATTGGAAATACACAGTGCCACCTTTCTTGCCATCATCTCTGATTCTTCCGGCGTATATTTTGTTACATAAAAGCGCTTCGTAGTTTGCTTGTTTGTACTCATTTTTCTAGCTTTCCTGGAACGCGCAATAATGTGAACTCAAAAACTTTCGAGCCTCCCACGTTGTGATTCCTTGAGATACTAGAATGTACGCTCAAGATACAATAAAACTTCCTCGTGTGCTCTCGTTTATCAAATGCAAAGAGCTTATTTGCGAACCAACGGTAACTTGAATCTATCTATCTATCTATCTATCTATCTATCTATCTATCTATCTATCTATCTATCTATCTATCTATCTATCTATCTATCTATCTATCTATCTATCTATCTATCTATCTATCTATCTATCTATCTATCTATCTGTCTGTCTGTCTGTCTGTCTGTCTGTCTGTCTGTCTGTCTGTCTGTCTGTCTGTCTGTCTGTCTGTCTGTCTGTCTGTCTGTCTGTCTGTCTGTCTGTCTAGCTAGCTAGCTAGCTAGCTAGCTATCATTCTCTACGTAGTGGTCGTTTCGTTAACTTGGCATGTTACTATTCTAAACGTGCATTGATATGAAGTTAGTCAGCAAACCGCATTTCTGGCCTGTCATGGCATCGTCACCATGGTCGTCTTGTTAGGTTGACACATAGCAAAGAATAAATGAGATGACTTATGTGTATATGGAATGGAAATGATCACCACAAAAATTGTGAGATACCATCCTGAAGCTACGGTCATTGTTTCATAAGCGTGCATAATATGACGCCCAGGTATAATATAGAATGGCAGGCCATGACATAAACACCACCCATTATAATATAATATCAATGGCAAAGTATATATGCATACACCATTCATTCGTCGTATCCGTTGTTCAACCATATGTATATAGGCGAATGGGAAGGTACATATCACAACCTTATGGAAATAAGTAACATAAGTCAATAAGTGATGAAAAAGACTTATCACGAATGCCAGGCTATGCTTGACATGCACGGCACACATGACACTTTGTCACTGTGGTTTCTTCAGCAGAGATGTCTTGCTGTGTCTCATAAAACATAATTTACACGCCCATGCATACGCATGCCATGGCATTTACCGTATTTCTTCACAGAAATACAACTATTGCTAAAATTTTGTCCTCATGTCTACTGCGTGAATGACCACGTTACAAGCTTATGAGGAAGGAGGAAGAAAGTTTAAGCGGAAAGACAGGGAGGTTAGCCAGTTCTTAGACCGGCTGGCTACCCTGTGCTGGGGAAAGGGGTGAGGGGAATGAAAGATGTTAAAAAGAAATTTCGCGGAGAGAGAGAGAAATTACAATAAAAATTGCGACAGAGGAAAGGCGACATCAAATAGTATAAGACACTAAAGTCTGTTTCTGAAGCCACTTGTCCACAAAAAGCGCAGCAAAGCTTTCAAAGCCTTCTGGGCTGAGGATGGACTCAGCCAATGACCCAGAATTTTTTGTTCCGACAAAGGCCGATCGTCTAGTCTATCCAAAGCTGCATTGAGTTCTTGTCTTTGCGCGTTGAAATGGGTGCATTCACAAAGAAGGTGCGCGATGGTTTCTTCGCAATTGCAGTAAGTGCATGTAGGAGAGCTGGCCATCCCAATGAGATAAGAGTATGCGTTCGTGAAGGCCACTTCAAGCCACAGGCGGCATACAAGAGTCTCCTCTGCTCGAGATATCCTTGGGGGAAGACGAATCTGCAGATCGGGATCCAAGTTATGCAGGCGCGCATTTGTGAAGTCTGTTGAGTTCCACTGTACTAGTGTGAGGTCACGTGCAAGCGAACCAAGTCTTGTAGCTGCGTCGGTTCTTGAGAACGGGATGGCTGTGTATTGGGTACCATCGTGTGCAGATCTAGCGGCCTCATCTGCGCGGTCATTGCCATATATACCGCAATTACCTGGTATCCACTGATATACTATGCTGTGCTGTTTTTCGATTGGTTGGTGATGAAGAAGCCTTATTTCAGCTACTAACTGTTCATTAGGTCAATGGCGAAAGGGTGACATAAGACATTGAAGAGATGCCTTCGAGTCCGAGAAGATAGACCAAATTCCCGAAGGTTCTTTCACTATAAACTCCAGAGCTGCACGTATGGCGGTAAGTTCTGCAGCTGTCGACGACGTCAAATGCGATGTCATGAATTTTATTGTGATGTGCCTCACGGGAATAACCACCGCCCCTGCAGAGCTTACTGAAGACACCGAGCCATCCGTGTAAATGTGAAGGCGTCCGTTGTGCTTCTCTTGCAGGAAGAGTATAGTGGCCTGTTTCAGGGCTAGATGCGACGACTTTTTCTTATTTTGGATGCCAGGAATTGTAAGAAGGGCTTTGAGTGGGTGTAGGCACCATAAGGGTATCGGCGGCTGTGCTGCATGCGTGAAGTGCAATGGAAGCACTGCGCAATGCTGAGCTACAGTTGCGCTGAACGCTGAGGGGGGCCTGGAAGTTCGAAGTGAGGCGAGGTAATGAGGTGGAAGCCGAGCAAAATGTCCTATGTGCATTCTCCAAGCGTTTACGCGGATGTATGCTTTGACTGGATAATCACGCGCAATGATGACTGTCGCTGCTGTAGACGCGCATCTCGGGAGACCAAGGCATATTCTCACTGCTTGGGCTTGGATCGACTGGAGGATCCGCAAGTTTGTTCTACGGATCCCGCAAAGCACGCGTAAGCTGCATCGCATATAACTGAGGAGCAGAACAGTGTACAGTTGGAGCATTGCTCGTACCGATGCACCCCACGTTTTTCCAGCAAGAAACTTCAGTACGTGGGTGATCATGGTGAGTTTAGTTTTCACGTGGGCGATGTGAGGGCTCCAGGAGAGGTCGCGATCAACTATGACTCCGAGGAATCGGTGGGTCTTCGCGTAGTTGATCGTGTGTCCGTTGATTTTAATAACATATGGGCTCATCGCCTTACGCGTGAATGCTATTAGCGAGCATTCCTCTGATGACAGCTCTAGTCCCCGTTCTTCCAGGTACTTTGTCGCTATTGTAGCCGCTCTCTGAAGCTGGGCACGCAAATGAAGGCGTGTTACGCCTGACGCCCAGATGCAGATGTCATCTGCATATATTGATAGATGGACAGATTCTGGAAGTGCGTCAACCAGGTCGAGTAGCGCTAGATTGAAAAGTGTGGGGCTAAGAACACCGCCTTGAGGCACACCACGACGGTTGCAATGTTGACAAGCTTATGAGTTACTCAAGCCGCCAAGGCGGAGTCATCGTACCTGGTCAATCACAATCAACACCATTCCACTTTTAAACAAGGGCGTGCGTCTACCCCAGAACACTTGGCACCAAGTCAGTGTGCCATTCTAGCTCCTTGCTTATCTATCTGCAATACACAGGTTGCTGCAGCACGTTTATTCTGTTAATATTTTCGCCTTTTGTTGTTGTGGTTATCACGATCTATTATGCCTTGTGAACGGATTGAAATTTACACGTGTTTTGCATGAAGAGTAAGACGCTGAGGAAGAAGGAAAGATTGAACCAGTAGATTAATATCACTCGAGGAAAACACGGGTGTTACAAAATGATTATTTCAGCAAACATACCCGAAACAAAGAACAAACTAAATACAAAGTGCATCGTGTATTCTGATGTGTAGATATTGATGTTGCTTCTAGCTGGGAGATTCAGAGCAAGTTTACATCTTGAACACAACAATGACGCATACAGGTCAACTCTTCTTCGAGTCGCTCCTTTATGTTGCATGTCTGTCGCTACAGCTCTTGGAGTGCCGGTAATGGAGAACCACTTTCTAAGCCTACTACGGTCTCGTTACTCTGGTTCTTTAGACCTGCATGAGGCCACGCCTGCGAAAGATTGTGCTCGACTCGCGGCACGGCACGACCTGTCATCTTGTTGTTCATCAATATTTCCCGGGCTACTGTTTCAAGGGCAGTGCATGTAAAAGAGCGCATTCATAAACCAGAAGAAGAGTGGAAAAGCTTGCCGGAATGTTCAGTGATGCATGACTACATTTCTGAAAGCAAGGCACTCTGCCGTGTCAGCGAAAGTGCAAGTCAGGCAGCCAGTGTTGGCACAAGTAGGCGAACGCACCTTAAGGCTGTGAAATTATGCATGACGTGCGTCGCGTGGCACTCTGCAGAGTACTGAACTCCACGTGTACGGGCTCCGGTAGGCGACGGTGAAGTACGGCACCTCGTAGCTCTAAATAAAACAGAGCACCACTATGTTGCTACGAGCGCGCCACACCAACAGGGTATTCCGAGTGTCAGGCACGTTCGCGTCTCCTCACGCCATTTGTCGTGCATTACAAGTGCACCCTTGGCCGTTGACGCTGTGCTGTGCCACCCTACCATGATGAAAAAAATTTCCACGCGACCTTCTATTTACATCACGCGAGTTCAGCTTGGCATAAAAGCCACTAGACTAGTCCTCTGGGCTTATGGCGCCACATTTATGAAGCGTACCTGCGCCATCTACCTCAGCCTCTAGAAGTACAAGAACGTAAGGCGCTGAATACTTAGCGATAGCGTTAAATAGTTCAGATGGCATATACTTTAATTATTTCGTTAATTATCACTAAGGTCATGTGTATGATTTATCAGAAGCCAAACACAATGCCTCAATACTGTATTGCAGGCCATCAACTGCATCATACGTCTGCCGCTTGTGACTAAGAAACGGTTCAATATAACCTGCCCTTTGATGGTCCAAGGGGGAAGATATTGTTACGTAAAGAAAGCACTACTGCCCCGTTTTGACGGTATATGCTGCAGTATTACTAAAACAAGTGACAAGAAATTGTGTGACACACATGATTCGCTGCTGAAAATCACCCGCTGGAACCTCGCGCGAATGTGCTATGCAGTGAACGTGAAGCAAAGGCAGGCTTCGTACTACCTTGTGGTTGTTCAGTTCGAAAATTCTTTTTCTTCCATAAAAGAAAATGTACTCCTTTGATACCTTCTGCTTATCTTACTGATAAACTATGCTATGCAACGATATGAAAGCCATATTTTTACTTTTACCGCTAAGTTGCGAAAATTAGGCCACAATATTAGTCAAAATGCTGTTTTTCCCAAATTTGCTAAAATGTTTGGCAACATGTTTGCTTGAATTGCTCTCCAAGTATTTTATTTATTTGGCATAGGCGCACATAATGCACAGATTGTAAAAATATTACTGGTGAAAAAAGTTTGTGCTTTTTATCAAAAATAGTAAAAGTGCTGCATATTGCAATTTTCGCCACAGTGAAAAAAAAGAAAATAAATCACAAATAAACAAACTTTCATAGTCAATAAAGAGTAGCACCTTGAAAAAACGAAAAATTTGTTTCGTAATATTTACTCAAACTAATATTGTGATGCAACGGTGAGGGCAACCTCTATTAGGCCTTGAAGACACGATGAAACGACAAACCCGAGGCACAGAACCCAGGCAAGCCAAGTTCCTACAACAGATGAAGACGACGTCCATGCACTCATGATGATGAACATGTGTGAAAAAAAGTAGATGTACCTAATAAACTCCTACGATACTCCCCCCCCCCCACCCCCCGACTGCGCGCGAAAGCGGTCATTTTGACCGCAGTTCTTGGCCGCAGTTTAAAGCGAAAAGCAAGGCCGCGTGAGAGGCTTCATGCGGGGTACGTGGAATATTTCGGCTGCCTGGCAGTGGCGGTTAGCTGGAAGAAGAAGGGGTGCCACGTGACAATTGACAGGAGACGTTTGCTCGAAGACAGTGTAGGGGCCAATGAAGCGTAATTGAAACTTGTCGCGCAGGCCAAGAGTGCGAAGGGGTGTGAAGAAGGAGGATTCGTCGCCAGGGCTGAAGGACACGGCACAATGATAGGCATCCCATTCAAGCTTGCGATTCTGTTGATTATTGTGCCTAATGAATGCTCCCAGAAATAATAGTAAGTTATTTGGCGTGACACAGTTTTTCTTTCGTCCCGAAAGTTTGAAGCGCCCTCTATGCAACACACAGTTCTTTTTTCGCAAAATATAACGCTTCGATAACTACTTCTCCCATTCACATATACCTTTACCTTTATTTCTCCGCATGATTAATGATGGTCGAATATTTATCGAGTACACTTGTTATCAAATGACCCATAAATATACTACCGAAGACTTGAAAACCTGTTAGTGTGCCCACTTCTCCACCACACCACTCACGCCGATTCTGTGTGGTGCCCTGACTGCAGCCAGCGCATATTGTAACGGAGTTCTGTTAAATGGGCAATTGCCTCAATAAGTAGCCGAGAAGTTATGCCATTGCCACAGCACGTGGCTCCCATTCGATGCTCATGGAGCTTCAATCTCATACAGTTCCATCTTCTATGACATAAGGCACCATCTAGAAAACCTCATATTCACAACCCCTACCACTTGCACCAAGGTACCCCGTATTCAGGATTCCATGACCCTCTTGTCTTCACCTGCACTAATGAGACCGACGTGAAGTATTGGCCCGCAATGCACGTGCGCGTGAGCGTAGCCAAGAGATAAGACGAGGCAGGCAAACTGAGCCACCTGGTTTACTACCTCGCGGATATGGCAAGCCTGAGTTAAAACAACTACGCATCCAATTTTCCGACGCGGTTCAATTTCAAGACCACTGATATTGACGTGTATGACCGTCCGGCTGTTCATAAACTGTAAGCCGAACAAACTTTTCTGAATGAGCTTAGAAGAAAATCAGCGCGGGCATGTCGGAGTGTAACATAATCATGAGTGTTATGAAAGGCATCACTGAGGGTGTCTTCACCCTGCTACTCACCGAAAAACCCCGACAGTGGCATAGGTCATCGCGCTCAGCCAAAGTGACTGGTAGCTCGGCCAACAGCTCTTGATGACCCGCTGACCACCATCATGCGATGCAGATCTCGCTAGCTTGTAACCCATTTTAGGGGCGAAACTCCTTATAGCGGCACCCGTTCATCCCCCGTAGAATGTAACAAGTATATCATTTTGACCTCCAAGGTGGTGCCGGTGAGAGACTTCTTCTGTGCGTTGTTGAACAATAAAAAATAGTGCTCAATGTACATGTCAATGGCTGCTACATGGGGAAAGAGAGACAGGAGCATTCGGCTTTTAGTTAACGCGCAGGCTGCGATCACCATTAGCAGCCATTAGCATGTACTTTGAGCACTATCTGACTGAGAAAGTTTGCTACGTCATACTCGCTGGGCGTAACCTCCTTGGTTTTAGAAACGTTTAGCGCGCGTTCGGCCGCAGTGCCATCAATACAGTGAACTAGTATACACCATGAACTCGAGGTGGTTAAAGGTGGGAAGTGGACCCGAAGCGCAAGCCGTAAGAAAGTGTGCGTGTGCCACCTCTCGTTTAGTCCTTGGAATGTCCGCTGGATGGCGGTGCTTCTATATGGGGAATAGGGAGCCTACATGAACGGCCGTTTTTAGGGTGGAGACATCTTAAGAAGTGCCTTCAAGAAACTCAGCCAAAACCAGCGGGAAACGGGACACGCTGTTGCCAGCTTCCACCAAATTCAGCATAGTTTTCTGTGCGCCGCCACTTTTAAGCCAGCCGCCGCTCCCTCCAGCTCAGCCCTTGTAACAACACACAACACCTGGGCTTTTGACAGCGGCGGTTCTCAGGGTCGTGTAAGCGACCCAGTTCTCAAAGTGAGCGCACGAAGAAATTCGCAGCCCACACACAAACACTTGCGACATAATACTGAGGTTACGCTGACACGAACGCAAGCGTGGAAACAGCTCAGACTAGCGAGCGCGTCTCCGTACGAACGCGCGGACGCGTCCCGTTTGTGGAGGAGGAGGAGGTAAAACTGTATTAGACCAAGGGATTTGGGCACTTACGTCCCAGGGTCCCCGCACGACCCCACTGCGCTATGCGTTCATGAGTTCATGCAGTTCCATGACGTGGGCGGCCCGGTCAGTGGCGATTTTCTGCTTGGCCGGGTCCGTCGAGCGCAGCAAGGTCTCCCATTCCTCCCATGTGGTCAGTGGCTCCGGGCCCCGCGGGGGAGGGTCCGCCGGGCATTCCATGAGATTGTGGGTAAGGGTAGCGTGGGGGTGAGTGCATTGAGCACAGGACGGGGCGTACGCTCCCGGGTAAATGCGGGAAAGAAAATAGGGGGAGGGAAGGGTGCGGGTCTGAAGGCGACGCCATAATATTTGGTGAAAATTTTTGAGGGATCGGTGAGGTGGTGAGTATAGCTGGCGTTCGGCGCGATATGACTGGGTGATCTCGTTGAACGAATGCATGCGCTCCCTGGAAGAGCCCGACTCCGATTCCACCGCCGCCCGGTTGATGAGACCTCGGGCGTGGTCATTGGCGGCTTCGTTGCCGGGATTCCCAGAGTGCGCCGGCACCCAGATCAGCTCCACATGGCGGGCCGGGTTTTTGGTGGGCGAGCTGAGAATTCTGAAAGCGCTCTCGTGGACTCGTCCTCGCGCAAAATTTAGGATAGCGGTTTTCGAGTCGGAAAGAACGTACCGGGCATCAGTGTGTGCGAGGGCAAGCGCGATCGCCGCTTCTTCCGAGGATTCCGGGGTGGATGCAGGAGGAAGGTGGAGAGTTGCAATGGGTTGGAGTGTGCGATCAACGACTGCAACTGCCGCGTCGTCGCCCGTGCAAGCTGCATCTACCCATACGGCGTCCTCTTCAGAGCCGTAGTATTTGTGGAGAGCTTTTGCACGGGCCTTGCGGCGGGCCGAATGGTAGGTAACGTGGGTGTTTCTTGGGAGAGGTTTAACTATTATCTGTGTGTGTATGGGTCGGGGGATTGGTAGAAGTGTGGGGCCGGCTGCTGGTATGTGAATATTGAGGGTGTTAAGTATGTAGCGTCCGGTGAAAATCTGAGCTAAACGAGTGTATTGCGCTCGTCTGTGGGCCTCAATGAGTTCGTGTGTGGTGTTATGGAGCCCAAGCTGAAGAAGTTTAGTGGTCTGTGTGTTAGGGGGGAGGTGTAAGGCCACCTTGTAGGCTTTACGAAGCATGGCATCCAGGGTGGCTATTTCTTCTTGTCGAAGTCGGAGATACGGGATTGTATAAAGGAAGCGGCTCAGTATGAAGGCATGAATGAGACGACACAAATCGTGTTCCTTCATGCCATAGTGTTTTCTAGAAACTCTGCGGACGAGGTGCGAGAGCGCATCCGTCACCCGCTTGAGTTTCCGGATAGTGAAAGTGTTACGGCCGTTATTTTGGATGTGAAGGCCCAAGATTCGGATTGTGTCGACCTCTGGGATAGGGCGCCCGTCCAGAGTAACGGTGATGGGGACAGTGGGAAGAGTACGTGGTGAAGGGCGCATGAGAAGCAGCTCAGATTTTTCCGGGGAACAGGAGAGACCAATGCTTTGTGCGTGTTGTTGTGTAATGTTAGCGGCGGTTTGTAAGGTTTCCTCTATGTCGCCATCACTACCGTGGGTGGTCCACAGTGTGATGTCGTCTGCATAGAGGGTGTGGTGAAGGTGAGGGATATTGTGAAGAGCGCGGGCTATGGGAATGAGTGTGGCATTGAAGAGAAAAGGGGAAAGGACCGAACCTTGCAGAGTGCCTACACCACTGAGGGTATATGGAGGGGACGCATGGGGGCACATATGATCCTCGGCCGTGCGTCCTGTTAGGAAGGCTTGTATGTAGGCGTACATACGAACGCCCACATTGAGGGGGGAGAGAGCCGCTATGATCGCTCGGTGTTCTACTCGATCAAAGGCCTTGGTTAAGTCCAGGGCCAAGACGGCTTTAGTATGAGCGGGGATGAGAGGATCAAGAATACCGTGCGTCAGTTGAAGCATGGCATCTTGGGCGGAGAGACACGGGCGGAAGCCCACCATGCTGTGCGGGTATATGTTGTGGTCGTGCATGTGTTGAGTCAGTCTGTTTAAAGCAACGTGCTCGAGAAGCTTCCCGAGACACGATGTGAGTGAAATGGGGCGGAGGTTTGATATGGTAAGGGGTTTGTTAGGTTTAGGGATGAATACAATCTTGGCATGGCGCCAGGATTGCGGCAAGGTGCCTTCCTTCCAGCATTTATTAAAGTAATCTGTAATCTGTGCAATCGATTGATCATCCAGATTACGGAGCATGGAGTTAGTTATCCCGTCTTTCCCCGGTGCAGAGCTTGTTCGGATGTTCTGGAGGGCCATACGGACCTCTTGCTCCGATATGTCGTTGTCCAGGGCTTCATTCGGGGCTCCCGTGTAGGGCGGGAGAGGGGAGGAGGTGCCGGGTGCCGTATGTGTTGTGCGTAGTTGGTCCAGAAGGGTGTCAGGGGAAAGCGTGGAGTTGTGAAGTAGGCGTGTAATGTGATGTTGTGACGTTGTGCGTGAGTGTGTAGGGTCGATAAGGTGCCGTAGGAGGTGCCATGCGTACTTGGTAGAGAGGTTGCCAGCTATGCTGTTGCACACCTGACCCCAGTTGGAACGACACAACTCCTCGGCGTGCGCAGTTATTTGTGTCTGTAGCGTAGCCAGTCGGCGTTTTAACGTTCTGTTATGTTTCTGTCGTTTCCATCTCTCCAGTATGCTGTGGTGCGCCTCCCAGAGGTGGGCTAAGCGAGTGTCCAATGTAGGGGTGTTGGGTGATGTGGTAATCTTTTGTGTGTGTGCGGTTATATCATCTAGGAGAGATGAGACCCAATGATCAATGTCTTGTATCGGGGTATTGGGGAGTTCCCGACGAGCGTATCAGATAGCGTCCCAATGAATCAGATTGTGGGTGAGGAGTCGAAGTCTGTGTGGTGTGTGAGGTATTTGTATGGCGATAATATAATGGTCGCTTCCAAGTGTGTGTTGTGTACGAGACCATGAGATATCTTTGAGAGAACGGCTGAGTGTGAGGTCTGGACTAGTGTCCATTGTTACGCTATTGCCGATTCGGGTTGGTGTGAGAAAGTTGTTACGTGTAGTGAGGCGCAAGTCTTGAATGGTAGTCCAAAGCCTGCGACCCCGTGCTGTGGTGTACCGATAACCCCAGTCTGTATGCTGAGAGTTAAAATCGCCGCCTATGAGTAGGGGGTTTCGGCCCGCGATGCGGTGAATTCTCTGCAATAGCGCATCGAGAGTGGCCATGGCCTGGCGTGGGGTGTGGTAGATATTGGCTATAAAAATCGGAGGTGTGTTAAGTTTCGTGGGGATGAGTTCTATGAGGACGCACGGAGTGGAGGAGGTGATTGTGTGTTCTTGGTAGGTAAGGGTGCGATGAATAAGTGTGGACACTCGGGGAGTGTCAGTGGGGTCTGAGTGTACTGCATGGTAACTTGGAAGTTTGGCTTGGTGTTGCGTGTCCTGTAACAAAAGAAGTTTTGGTATGGCAGGGAGGGCAGGTATTAAGAGCTGCAGCGGTGCGCGCTTGCCCCGAAAGCCGCGGCAGTTCCATTGGATTAGTGATAGGTGGGTAGAAGTATCACGACCCGCCATATTGGAGCGTGGGCGGAGCTAGGATTGGTTGTTGTTGCTGTAGTGGAAGTGAAATAGAAGGAGCTGGTGTGTGTGAGATGTAGGTAGAAGACCCCTCATGTGATGAGCTGGTAGTTTCGAGCCTCTGAAGGCGGGTCTCAAATTGCGTAAACCTAGTTTCTAGAGTTTGGGTTAGGCGTGTGAATAGTGCATCCATCTGTTGCTCAAAACGAGTAGACAGCTGCTCGACTATCGTTGAAAATTTAGCTTCGATGCGCGCCTCCAACGCTACCAATTTGGCGTCAAATTTGGCTTCCAAGTTTCTTAGGTCAGCCTGATAATCGTCGACTGAGTCTGAGCTGCGTTTCTTTTTAAGGGGGGGTGAGGAGTGTGTGGCGGGGCTGTTGGGTGACTGCGCAGTGGGTGGGGTGACTTGTTCTGGGGACAGCTGTTGCGAAGGAGGTGAGGGGGGAGTAGGGCTTTGTGTTAGAAGGGTCGTGAGACGGCTTACCTCCACACGCAGGGCCCGGAGCTCGTGGTCACGGGGGTACGGGGCAAGCGGAGTGTTGGTTGCCGGTGGTCTGGTCCCATTGGGCGTCTTCAGCTTGTCCGCCCATGTAGGTTGGTCGGAACTCTTCGACTGCCCTTTTCGTTGGCCGCCATGTGGCTCAGAGCGTTTGGTGCTTGCACCGCGTAGTGAGTGGTCTACTCCTTCCTGTGATCGTGGTTCACGTGGTGACTTGGGCCTGGTTACTTTAGGTAGGTGCCGGTGCTTACACTCCCGGGTCCCCGACACATGTGGGCCTTCGCAGATGATGCAGACTGGAGTACACGTTGGATTTGCCTCCTTCGGGTGTAATTGGCCACATCTGGGGCACCTGTGCGTCCTAGGTTGTATGCATACATCCGTGCGGTGGCCTATGGTCCGGCAGTTACTGCACGTCTCGACCCTTGGTGTACAGGGCGTGCGTCCCGTTTGTGGGCTTCCTACTCGCAATGCGTGGACGCAGCAACGACAACTTCGGTCATCTACTCATACGCGAACACCGCGAAACACATATACGTGTGCCGCAGGAAAAAAACAGTGAACGAAATACGCAGTACTCACAGAGCAAATACGAGACGCACTGGTGGGCTCCCAGCCGTCTCGCTTCACTTGAGCCAGCCATAGTTGTCGTCGGCCAGGGCTCGCTGGGAAGCGGAACATTCACACCCCCTTTCTGTTGTGGTTAGTGCAGAGCGGTACGCAGCATCGAGGCATTCTAAGGCTTCACCGGCAGCGTTTAACACGCTACCGCAACGTTCGACGCCGTATTATTGAGAACTAAACGCAACCGGGCGTAGACGCAGTGCGGGCACCAAGATGGGGCGACCGCGCGGCGTTGCTGTCTGGCAACATTGTGTTTTGGTGGGCGGCGGTGCGTTGGCGGCATGTAGTGGGTCAAAGGTTGACATCACCCTAAAAACGGCCGTTCATGTAGGCTCCCTAATGGGGAATATGTGATGAAAAGATGCGAGATGGTGGTACTTGGAGTGTTGAATAGATGGACGAACGGACACATAGACAGATGCATGGATGGACGCATGAACGGACGCAGGGGCGGCTGCATGGACGAACGCAGGGACGGACACACGAACAGACGCACGCACGGACGGGCTGATGGACGCATGGATGGTCACACTGACGGACGCATGGACGGACGGAAGCAAGAACAAACGGACGGACAATTCTTCGCCCCACTCTCCATCATTCACTCCGTGGATATGCTGCTATTTTTTTTCAGCATTCCGCCTTGCTCGCCAAAATCAAGTAGTTGGTGCGTGAAGAAATTGCCTGCCATGTATCTGAACTGGCTTTCTCTCACCCGCAGCCTGTTTAACAGCCGACAACCACGTTTATTCCTCTCCTCCGCTGAGCGATTGGGCGAGAATTCACAGAGGTCGTGCCGGAAAACCCCCGACCCACTCTGGTGTCTACACCTCGCAGTTACGCACAAGTTATAGCCAGGCCACCTCGAGCGATCCTTGTGGATGTTCCACTTAGTTACGCCAAAGCTGCTGCCCGACCTAATGCCTTCAGAGCTCGTATGCCCCCTATAAAAGCCACCGCGGTAGCCTTCGAGGTTGCTCAGTTGGTAGAGCATCGGACGCCTTATTAAATGGTCGCAAGTTCAGTCCCTGCCCACGGCAAATTACCTTTTTGTCCACTTTTCATTGTTCACATTTATATTACAATCACTTCTAATATTACCCGATATACTTTCTTTTTCATCATTATATGTTAAACCTTACTAAATACCTCGATGTTATTCATAGGCGCCAAAGGCAGCACACCATGTCGTCACACCAGCAGACGCCTCATCCATCGCACTTTGCGACATGACAGAGTCTTACTTGGTTCCACCACAGAGTGTTACTTGTTTCTTCTCAAGTACGAAGAACCTTGTATATGGGCCCGGCTTGTCATATCCCTATATCTCACATAGAGTGATCAGGCGCACTGTAAAGCGCTTAATATGGAGAACACCAAAGTCTACCATGCTTAAACAGTTAATAATTAACGAAAAGCCTCTTCCTGAAAATTTTCGTCTCATTAAGACCTTCTCGGAAGCTGAGCACTCACTAAATGTGGACGTGTGGTCTGATTAGCCTGTTGCCAGTTGAGTGCCGTCGTAACTTCGCAGAGTTTATGGAAGCCAACCCACAAATGCGCCTCACCGTCAGTGGAACTCAATCCATCAGCGTAGCTCTACTCTTCCCTCTGCAAACAGAGTCGAGAACTTGCTCATAGCCGGTCAGAAATCAAAAGCCCACCGCGTTGACTCCAATCAAGTACTCTCAGCGGCCGAACACAGCAAGGCACTTTTGTTGTACTGTCACTTACTCAGAATGTTTTGCCTGCAGAGGAGACTGAAGCAGGCCGATCAGCATCAGCAATCTGTCCGACTGTATAACAGAGCACTGAGTGGAAAACGCTGACCGAGCTGTCTGCGCCCCGTGTAGGTGTTGATGAGGTTCTCATTTCATTGGCTGCGACTTTGCACTCGTCATTAGAGAGACCAACGATCATTAATCTGTGATTTCACCATTAGTGCATTGTTCAACAGCAAAAATGTCACAAGATGAGCATAGATAAAAGCGTTAAGACTTTCGTTCTTTCTTCTTTCAGCTGTGAGAGGCACAAAGATTGAACGCTTGCGGAAATAGGCTAATACGTGGTTCGACTAAGCCTGCTCTGTTTCGCATCATAACAAACCTTGAAAGGACACTTAAAATAATTTTACAGGATGCAGAAAAATAGTACACGTATTTCTTATACTTTTGTCAGATAAAGTGTGGCAATATAGTCTGTGACACTTGCGTCGACGCGTAGCTTTAATGAGACGAAATGACAAAAAGAGACGTGGGCCACAAAAATGCTGTATTATACAGTGTTCGTTGCGATGAGTGAGTGAGTGAGTGAGTGAGCCAACTTTATTAGGTCTACATTGAGCACGAGTTACCTCGACATCACCTGACTAAGCCCACTCGGTTATGGTCAGATGAAACCTGAGCGCATTCTCGTGAGCGTTCTGGTCTGCGATGATTTGAAAGATCAGATCCGGGGCCTTAATGAGCTCCTTCAATTCCTGTTCACGGAAAGAGATATATTTTTAGAGAACAACAGATGCAGCATTCACAAGTCTGCGTCTGTAAGCGTCACCTCTACTTTTTTTAGATGCGGAGCATCTAATACTCGAGGCTTGTAGTGCGGCGCCGTCCGCAAGCTTCCTCCTCCTTCTTCCACCATCTGTGCATCCCTTCCTCCTCTACACACCGCGCGCGCTTCACTCCTCCACCATCTGTGCACCCTTCCTCCTCTACACACCGCGTGCGCTTCTCCTCTTCACGAACATTCGCTAGCTGTATAATGTAGCGCGCATGCGCCGTCACGCTTCGAGAACACCGGCAGCTGACGCGCGCGCATGCGCCGTCGCGCTTCGAGAACATCGGCAGCTGACGCGCGCGCATGCGCCGTTGCGCTTCTCCCCCTTCTCGAACATTCGACAGCTGACAGTGCATGCGCCGTCGCGCTGTATATATACTCAAGGTCGGCGCTCGCTCGCTCAGTTGCCGCTCGTCGGTTGGTTTGTACGGCGCGTCGACGTCCAAGGTCGCGGTGAAATGAATTCCAACGAATCCACAAACACAATGATCGACGTCCCTTCGACCAGCGCCACCCTTTCGCATACGTGTGTACGTGTTCACTCATTTAACACCCCCTCCTACAACCACGTTAACGAATTTAGCCATCGACCCAAGTAAGTCGCAATTTAACACACCATTTCACAACCACGTTAATCAATTTAGCCATCGACCCAAGTAAGTCGCACTTTAACACCCCGTTAACCAATTATATGCTCAGCATCCTCCTCAGTGTTCCCCCGAGGGAGGCTGCGGGCAATTTTTTTGCAGATGGGACAACTATTTAAGAAAAATTGGATTGAAAGTGCCGAGACAGGGCAACTCCCGCGCCTGTCTATTTTCGGCCTACTTACGTGTAATGGCGAGGGCAGCCTCTAACGCAGATGGAGGGCATTTGCGGAGGCTCATGTATTACTGTTATTTTGAGTGATATATTTACTCCCTGGTCCACCTCAGTGGCATAGCTGTTACGATTATTGGAAGCCGATCCGCAAGCCACAAGTACGACACCAGCCCCGCCGCGGTGGTCTAGTGGCTAAGGTACTCGGCTGCTGACCCGCAGGGCGCAGGTTCGAATCCCGGCTGCGGCGGCTTCATTTTCGATGGAGGCGGAAATGTTGTAGGCCCGTGTGCTCAGATTTGGGTGCACGTTAAAGAACCCCAGGTGGTCTAAATTTCCGGAGCCCTGCACTACGGCGTCTCTCATAATCATATAGTGGTTTTGGGACGTTAAACCCCACATATCAATCAATCAATCAAGTACGACACCAGCCATGGCAGTCGCACTTCTATGGAGGTCAAATGCATTCGTGAAGCTCGCGTTCTATGCAGCGTCAGTGTAAGTTTAAGAACATTGATTGAGCGCAATACTAGAAATAGCTTCTATCTAGTTTTTCTTCTTTGCTTCATGGAGCCAAACACATATGTGTATCCAACATGTATTTCACAAATTCAAAGAGCTTGTCAACGGCAGCCATCGATTGATCAAGACATGATCAAGACTGACAGACTACAATCTATCTAGCGAGCACCATAACAGTAGGAAAGTGCGCAATATATATACATATCTACAGCAGCGAGGTCTGCGGAGATCAAGTCAAATTTTGGCAGCTGTCATAAAGCGGCACACATCAAAAAACGTTTTTTTTTCTGTTGAGAGTGAGGTGTCGGCACGAAACTTCATTACGAAGAGGCGTAAATATGATTCGTGAGCCCCCAGTACAGGAAAGTGTCCTTATAGAAAACAGCAAGACGTAATCTTAGACTTCTCAAGTAAGTTTCGTGAGCACATTTCAAGACGGTGGGTGTAACTAGATTTTGAAATGGCATATGGAAAAATGGTAGCTGAGCAACCCAACTCTGTGGACGAAACTTTCCTCCTAAGGAAGCCTCAATTTTCAATCTCCGTCGTGCTAGCGGGCATGTCTTACGAGTGAATTACTTCGTCTTTTGGTAGGAAAGTGCCTGATATAGGGACGGTGTGGGCAGCTTCTCGCACACACCATGGTCGTTTGAAAAAAAAATTAAAATCGATTAAACCAGTTGAAAATATATCTCGTGGATGTTCTGGGTTCACTGTAGCATAACAGCGGGTCAAGAATTTTTTTCTTTGGATAGTAGACTGTACTGGGTGCCCCAGTCTTGCTAGTACTGGAATACTTACTATCTTCTCTGTGAACGAAGTCCCCTCATTCCTTTTTCCGACAGAGCTTGGCACTTGGAATGCACATTAACTCGAATAATTCAAAAGACAATTATGACGAGGCACACATTTTTTGGCCTTGGTAAGAGTTAGATTCACTTGATTGGGTCTCAAAACGACACGAGCTTATCGACCAACATTCTGCTCTCCTCATTTTCTGACTGATAGTGATAATTTCATTCGTTGTTTACGTATTTCCACCGATGAAGGCCCCCTGACTTTACTGAGTGGCGCAATCACTAAGTTTGTCGGCATCAAGCTTTAGACCACAAATAATGAGAAGCATACCAGCATTCCCAATCTAGTTCTACAATAAAGATGCTATTCATAGAAATTAAATGCCGTTTCTGTTGATATGGTGCTACGAAATTCTCGAAATCCGGTCATATCAACTTCCCCGATTTCATACAGTTCTGCAGCTGAGAATCGACGTTGTTTCGTGTGGTTTTCTAGCCTAAAATGTTATATAAAAGATGTTTTTCTAACAATTCACTTCTATACATAAGCTGCCACTCAAATTACCCGACGCAATAAGACCATCCTATGACACTTGTGACTGAATATCAAGAGACCGGGTACATCAGAATGTCTAAGTTACCGTAAAACTGCATATTGAGTCACGGATTTAACAAAAGGTGAACAATCAATACGAATGACCAGCATTAGATACGGGCACCACCTGCCAATGAACGAAGCCCTGTTAACGCCAAACAATTGTAGCCATCCTTATGAGGGTATCGAAGCACACAGATACAGCCCTTACCTTCAAACACTAATTTTGATCTCAATAGTAACCATATATATTTTCCTGATCAACTGTTCGTAAACACAACCAGTATGAAACTGGCACACGACAGCTTCACCATCCCTAGAAGAGCACGAAGATTTTTCTAAGCACCTAATTACTTAACCTGATCACGTCAAATCCTGCCTTCTGCAGGACCCGTGAAAATATGTGGGTCTGCACATCACTGCTTCTTTCCTACGCATTCGCCATTGAAAATCTTATCTGCTTGGTTCTCTATTCGCAAAATATTCTAGTCAGGGCAAATCATTGCCGTTAAACGATCATTAAAGAGATAAATAAATACCTGACTCTGTGGTGCCCTGAACACATGGCTGCTACACCTACGGCAACATCATGTATCATTCTCATGGGATCATTATATACCGCTGTGCTTTGGGCTCCTCTAGCAGTGCTCCCCCTATAACCTGATTTTTGCGCTGATTGCGGGCTGATAATCAGGAGCAAGCTTTTTGAACAATAGAACACGCACACAGTATATTTTTTTTTGGATTTGTAAGCTAGTTCTTTATAACTACCCCGCGTCCCAAAGTAAGACACCCAAGAAGACGAGGACTCTATAGTACCCAACTGTACCTAACCACTTTTCTCAAAACAAAACTTTTATTTCATTTTTATTTACTCGAGCGTAACGCTGCAGAGTATTTGACATGATTTCAGAAGAAAAACTATAGGTAGGCGTAACAAAAGCTTAAGCCAAAAAGGTTACGGCTTCCCAACCTACGCCCAGGACAGCTGTATTTCACCGCAAAGCAAACGGCGGCTGTGATTAAATTCGCGAAGTCGGAATGTAAACAGGAGTGACTCTGAAACAGTGCGTTTACGAAGCCGTTTCTGATGCAAATCGTGGGAATAAAACGGCAAAAAAGCTGAATATAACAGTGGAGACCAACACAGCAGCTTGGCGAGCAGAAAATAAAATGCCAAAATATTGACTCTCAGAAAGATGCCAATGTTTACGCAGCGTTCTGGTCGAAGAGCGGTACATGCTATACAAGGACGGCATAAATTGAGGAATGCGTAGTTTGCAAGCGAATGTAGGTGCGCAGTCGAGTGCATACATGCGACCGATGATTGTTTACATTTTCGGCATACGCATATACAAGAACTAACCTGCGGTAGAACACTGGCGGTGGAACACTGGCAAAGTGATACTTTGTGATAGCACAATTCTGGACCTGAATAGCGATCCAGGCAAAAAAAAACATTAGTGTATGAATTAGAAAAAAACTTGTTACACATTGTCAGAATTCGGAATTAAAAATGTGTTCCATCGGTGATGCTATATGAAAAAGTTATAGACCAGCACCCAGGTGGGAACCTTGGTGGGACACGAAGCAGCAGCGGTGCGCACGGCGTTGACCCGGTTAAATCAGGCGTCGATGTGGATTCAAGCGAAACTTGGTGTAGCATTTATTCGAGTGAAGGTTCGTTTGAAACGTGAAGACTTGAGAGGCGGCTTGGGTTTAGTGTAAGTTTCATCTCAGTTCAACGAGTCAGAAGAGTGTTTCTACTCGATGCGCGGCCGAGCATTGCAGGCGGTGGAGAGGGTGAAGCTAGAGAGAAGTGTTTTTGAGTGGGCGAAGGAGCCGGCAGCTACGGGCACTGCGATGAGTGTGCTGCGGGTGAGGGAGAGGATGACGTCAACGCGCAGCTTTGGCATGACCTACTTGGATCCACTACAACACCTACGGCGAGGCTAACGCGTTGGGGAGCGTTCGTACAGACACACTGACGCACGACGTTATACACGTCAGTTCAAGAGCTGCTTCGCATCTTATAGGACGTTGCTCAGTGTGAGGAATCAGACAGAGACAGCACCCGATCCTGAGCTAGCTGTTTTATTCTGTTCCTCGTTTTCCCTCTTTCCCTGTAGCTGCCCGCGCGGCCAAGCCCCTGCGTCTTTCTTGGTCTCGTCTTGACATTCATTCATTCATTCATTCATTCATTCATTCATTCATTTTATTACCTCAAAGGTCCCGGTTGGGATATTACATGAAGGAGTGGGTATTACAAAGGCTAACAATATAATGGTAGTTATGATGGGATAGTTTCGATGAGCCGTTTAAATGCTTGGGTGTCGATGATGGTGGCGACTTCGGTGGGCAGGTCATTCCAGTCTTGGGCTGTGCGCAGGAAAAACGATTGATGAAAGGTCACAGTATGGGCTTGTGGTGGATATACTGCGTTACAGTGACTGCTGCGGGAAATGCGGTGGGCTCTTCTGATGTATGGGTTATCTAAAGGCAAACAATGAAAGAATTTACGATAAAGGTTAAGACGTGCGATTTTGCGGCGCTTAGCCAGATTGGATAAGTTAATCTCTGCTTTTAGTGCCGAGATGCTTGATGTGTATGAATAGTTAGACAGTATAAACCGTGCCGCACGGTTCTGAACAGACTCGAGGGCGTAAGTGAGGTTATTGTGGTGAGGGTCTAAAATCGCGCTAGCATATTCTAGCTTTGGCCGGACAAAGGTTTCGGAGGCAACTTTTTTAATAGAAGGAGGAGCGAGCGAAAGGTTACGGCGTATATACCCTAGAGTACGATTAGCAGAATTAATTATGTGGTTAATATGACATGTCCAAGTTAGGTCAAGCGAGATGTACACACCAAGATATTTAAATAAATCGACTGTAGTAATCTGGTTCTTATTGATGCTGTAGTTATAAACAACGTGATGTTGACGACGGTGAATAGACATTAACACAGTTTTAGTTGCAATCAAGGACATGAGGGAAGTGTTACACCAGTTTTGTATGCGGGTGAGGTCACATTGTAGTATGGAATGATCAGAGGGGTTATTAATTGCGCGGTAAACAACACAATCATCTGCGAATAGACAGACGTGAGAAGAAATATTACAGGGGAGGTCATTTATGTATATCAAGAAGAGGAGGGGACCAAGTACGGTACCTTGCGGTACGCCTGAAAGAACGGGTGTTAGAGATGAAGAGCGTGAGTTAGCATAAACAAATTGCTGACGGTTGGTTAAAAATCCTCGTATTCAGTTGAAAACACTGGGGTGGATGTTAAGACGGGATAATTTTAGTGAAAGACGACCATGGGGACCTTGTGAATGCCTTTTCGAAGTCTAAGAATATTGTGTCAGTCGGATTGTTACGGTCTAGGTTTACGTGAAAATCATGCAGAAAAAGCGCAAGTTGAGTGTCACAGAAGTAATGTTTGCGAAAACCATGCTGACTTGGGTGAAAGAAATTTACTGATGTTAAGAAGTTAGCAGTATGCGAGTATATGATATGCTCCATTACTTTACAAGTGACGCTTGTTATAGAAATCGGACGGTAGTTACTCGGCGATGCTCGGCTTCCTTTCTTGAAGACTGGGATGACCTTGCCCACCTGCCAGTCATGTGGAACTGAACCGCTGTTGAGTGATTCCAGAAATATGAGCGACAAAAACAGGCTACACACATGTTTAGTATTTTTTAGCACTTTAGCATTGAAGCCGTCTACTGCCGTGGATGATGAGTTATTCAATGATTCAATGACTTTGACTATGCCGCATGAATCAAATGTGATGTTTTGCATCAGCGGATATGCGGAAAATGGAAGATCGGGTAAACTGTCGGGTGGCTCATTAGTAAAAACAGAACTAAATACTGTGTTAAGAGAATCAGCAATTTCATTCTCAGGAATAGGAAGACCAAAGCTATTATTAAGTGAAATTTCACTACATTGAGAGGGATTAATTGTTTTCCAAAATCGCTTCGGGTTATTTTGCAGCATAGCTGGTACTGTGTTAGAATAGAACTTGTGCTTAGTTTCGATGATTAGTTTATAATATTCTTTCTCCACTGCGTAATAATTCTGCCATGTGGAAGCACAGTTAGCTCATTTGGCAGCTCGAAATAGGCGTTTTTTCTTATTATTTAGTCGTTTGAGGGATACATTGAACCATGGGGAATTCATTTTCTCTGTTATTGTGATGGTAGGAATATAAAACACTCGTTCACGACTGTCAGCGCGTGCTGCTGCTGGCAATGTTTCTGGCGGGTGGTGCTGGCTGCATCATAGTGGTCGTTCTAGAAGACGCTCTACACTGTTTGGTAGTCTGCTCAAAGTGTCCCTGTTGGGTTATGCCGGCACCATCGTGGCGGCTCGTCTTGGTAACGTTGTCACTTAGCTTGAACATTCTCAGCGGATTCCGGCGGCCTAAATGGACCCAGTCGTTGTGGTCGAAGTTCTCTGCAGTGACGAGGTTTGGTTCGAAATTTTCTGAGTGATAGTTCTAGTAGGTCACCCTGGTTTCACTGCAGAGGTAGGTGGATGCCTGACAGACCATTCAGCTTGGCGGTCTTGTCATTATTTGTGTTTGGGGACCCATTCAGCAATACTTTCGCCACGTGATGTATATGTGAGCTTGGACAGGCAGTGGGACGTGATCATTGGGATTTGACATCGCAGTCTCGTCTCGATTTCATTGTAGTCTTTGCTATGCAGCGTCCCGGACAGAATACGGTGTCTGGTTGATCCGCCCCAGATTTGGCATGTGACCAGAACCGCTTGCGACGAGGCCACCTTCGTGGTTCGCTGCGCAGCCTTCTATTGTTACACCGGTAGCTAGAGTGCAGTGCTTGGCGTCAGTGTGGTGGTGGCAGTAGTGGAAAACTTTATTATAAAAGAGAGCGCATGAGCCCCTGATAGGGCCTAACAGACTAAGTGACGTCCCCAGTCCGGGATGTCATAGGAAAATACCGCTGCTTTTGGTAGGACAATGAGGACCCGTATGGCCTCAAGATCGGAACAGCTAAGTAGCGTCGCCTCCCAGTCCTCTCGCGTAGGGTTCGGAGTGACGAAATGACTGTGTTCAGCCGGCAGGCCCCCACTATACCATAGACATCGGCTGTCTGTCTAAATGCTTGCACGTGCCGGTGGCTCTGGGGTCAGTGTAATATTGCCAGGCATTACAACGTGTTTGTTTGGAGCCAGCGTAAAATTCTTTCCCCCGCCTTATGCATACCAAGGGCAGGGGTTGAATACCAGCGATATTGGGATCCATGATATTGCACAATTTCCTTATATGTGAGTAGCGGTGGTTGCAGATTCCAGTTCATAGGGCTCGAATGAGGCACCCAGACACTGAGCGCTCGAGCAGCCGCGTCAGCGTTCCTCGCATGCCACGTAGTCGGAATCACAGATGGCTGTTCCATCTGCCTGCGGAGCATCGATAGGCATGGCCACGCTAGCGCCGGGTCTTGAAAATAGGTCTTTGCTTGTGTGAGCGGTCCACTCGCACACTCAGCCAATGACTGCTGTAGAGTCCCTGTCGAAAAAGTTTAAAAATTGTTTCGGACACGAAATTCTCGATCTAAATCATGTCAGAGTGGCGCCTTTCACGAGGCCTGTCATCGACAGATGTCGGTGATTGTGGTGCACTAGGATCTGGTAAAGACGAGTCGTGAAAGCTCAAGTAATAATTTGCCACGGACAACAGCAGCATCGGAAGGACCCCTTTCTTAGCTCCACCCTCGCAGGTGGTCCGATTGGACTGGGTGGTAAAGAAAGATTGGAAGGTGCCCGGCGAAAGCAACTATGAGCTTGGAGCTCCGCTCCGCCAAGTATTGCTGCTTGACGACTTCATACTAGTGCCACACCGCTGCCCCTTCCCGAGGGTGGTGTATGACCACAGACCATTTCTGATGCTCTCACTAGACCTTACGCACTATGACCACGTTGACACGTCAGCAAATAGTTAATGCCCTTAGTCCATGTCAGTATCTGCCTCACCTGTGATTCGGCTGCTACTGTGATTCACCTGTGATTCACCTGTGATTCAGTTGATACTTTTGGTGTCAACTTTATAAGTTCACCAACAAGTTCAAGACTAAACCACGGTAGCCTCAAGCACAATCTTAAAACGCGAACTTTCGGGACTGCCACATATTATTCCTGAAAAAGAGCAAACAAGATGTGATCATGTAATTTTTTAATACGTTCAGTGAAAAGTCAACTATGTTGCAGTGTGCAGCAAAAGACAAGCTTACTTACTATTGCATAAGTGCGTACACATTGATTATCTTATCTGTGAGAGGTAATCGTGGGTTGGACTAAGGCATGCGCTACTTTTGTCATAAATATACGTAGGACCTGCCTTAATGTTTGCATAAAACGAAGCACGGCTACTGATTTGGCGTGAATTCACAACATCGGAAGAGAGTTAAAGAAGCAAAAAGAGGCATGACGGTTAACCAAACTGTTGAGGGAACAGTTCTTAACGATGTTCCGAAATCAATACCGGCAAATCATTGGTGTACCATGTAAGCCCTCTTCAAGTAGCTCTTGTGCTTGATGCAATTACAGAACATGGAAAGCTTTGTATAGTATTTCGTTTTTAGGTTCATCTACTTTAGAAACGAAAAGTATATTCGTAAATTGAAATTTTAAAATCATTATTGACTCACCACTTTAGGAGAATAAAAGAAAATGAAAAAAAGAAAAGGCAGAGATCCTAACCAGTTTAGCATAACTGGTATGCTACCCTGCACAGAGAGAAAGAATACAAGAGATTGAAAGAAAAGTAAAGAAGGAGGGAGGAAGCGAATACCCACACACACAACGTCACCTCACTGAGCGGCAGTCTTGTGTGGTCGCATCATCATCATCAGCCTGACTGCACCCACTGCCGGACAAAGGCCTTTCCCATGATCCGCCAGTAAACTCAGTCCTGTGCTTGATGCTGCCACTTTATACCAGCAAACATCCTAATCTCATCTGCACAGCTAACCTTTTCTCTTCCCGTCATCCACTTGTCTTCTCTGGGAATCCAGTAAGTTACCGTACTCTTAATGACCAGCGGTAATCCTGCGTACGCGCTACATGCCCAGTCTATGCCCATTTCTTCTTCTAGCTAGATTAAACCTATGACACTATTGACCTTGGTTGGCTCGCTGACCCACTCTGCTGTTTCCTTGTCTCTTAAGTTTACCCATATCATTATCTTTTTCATCGATAGCTGCATCGTTCTCAATTTAAGCTGAACCCTCTTTGTAAGCTTCCCGGTTCCTGCTCCGTCCGTAAGTACCGACAATGTGGAGCTGTTATATACCTTCCTTTTGAGTGATGGTGGTAATCTCCCAGTCAGTGGTAATCTACTACAGCCTCAAGAGTTTACAGCCACTCGTGACAGTCTGCTGTCTTTAGTCATTTTAGCAATGCCTTGGTTGCTTGAATTCTTATAGACTATGTAGGATGGCATTGAAGAATAGCTTCTAGTGCCATTACTCTGTTGTCAAGTGGAGCGAGAACGCATGCACAGCGTAGCGAGGGCAGTCGCAGACGATATGCTGAAAAGTCTCTTCAATGCCACAGGCACTACGAAGGACGTTGTAGGCCATCCCTGTCGAAAACAAATATGACTTAGTGAAAGGCACTCTTAGCCATAAACGGCGTAGCAGAGTGGCCAGCTACACTTTGGCGGAGTCCAGTTGGTATTTCAAATTGCCGCAACGCCTTTAGGTGGCGTGGCCACTAGTTTCGGCTTTTTGATGAAGTCAGTGTTCAGTGCGAAATATCTTTTGTGAATGTTTGAAGCATTGCAAAAGCATCAGACCTTGAAAGGGTTATAGCCTCTACCATTCAAGCAGTAATTGCATTATCGGCCCTCAAGCAGAAAGCCTGCCATCCCAACACGCTTGCCCCTTCCTTGAACATTATCACAGTTATTCAGAATATTACGACAACACCGGTGCTACATATTATTCACATTAAGGAAAACGTACTCATACATGTAGAACGTTCTTACTGCTACACTTTATTTTCTGTATTTCCACACATTCAAAAGTGGTCGTCGTTCATGTCATCTACAACACTCGAGGTGAGAAGCCCACAGATCAAGGAACACGTTTATAAATCACCAAATAAAATAAAATAACAAAAAAACGACACAATGCATTACGTTCTAAGTGCATTTGGACGTTGTTTTCGTGATATGTCATAGCTGGGGAATTACATTTGCTCAGTCCTACAGTTGAGGAAAACGCTCGAGAAGTGCGCAATCAATATTTTTCAGTTTGTTTTGTACTACTTCAGCTCCAGTAAGTCAAAGCCAGTAGACGGGCAACAGGCTGTTACATAGCCGCGATACCACGGCTTTGAACATGGTCTTGTCTCTCCTCATTTTTTTCCAGAGAGTCTGCTGCCCATGTGCTCAACTTTCACGCAGGCCTCAAAGTCGCAGACGCCACATTTTAGCTTTCAGTGACAGCCTTAGAGCGAAACAGGACAAGCGCACAGCTTCGCAGTTCAAGAAACTCAAACTCCGAGTATTGCTCATGTGCTGTGTGGCATTAACGTTCGCTTCCACTGAGACGAATGAGTATTTTCTTCTTTCCTTGGAAGTGGTCTCGAACATTTCTGGTGTGCCTTTTTGTCAGACTAGTGGGGAATACAAATTCTCGCGACACATGCGTTATTCTTTGACGTCGCCGGGCGTCGTGACCCAAAACGCAGTTTCGAGAGTGGCCCGTGAATCGTTTTCCAAACTTCCACATCAGCTGGCATCGACACGAGAGCAATAAGACACGATCTTCGGTATGCAAGGCACGGTCTTAACTTAATGGGTACACTGTACAGATATGGCAGTGTATGATAGGAGACCTACTAAAAGAAAAAAATTGCCCGCAGCTTCCCTCGGGGGAACACTGAGGAGGATGCAGAGCATATAATTGGTTAACGGGGTGTTAAAGTGCGACTTACTTGGGTCGATGGCTAAATTGGTTAATGTGGTTGTGAAACGGGGTGTTAAATTGCGACTTACTTGGGTCGATAGCTAAATTGGTTAACGTGGTTGTAGGAGGGGGTGTTAAATGAGTGAACACGTACACACGTAAGCGAAAGGGCGGCGCTGGTCGAAGGGACGTCGATCATTGCGTTTGTGGATTCGTTGGAATTCATTTCACCGCGACCTTGGACGTGGACGCGCCGTACAAACCAACCGACGAGCGGCAACTGAGTGAGCGAGCGCCGACCTTGAGTATATATACAGCGCGACGGCGCATGCACTGTCAGCTGTCGAATGTTCGAGAAGGGGGAGAAGCGCAACGGCGCATGCGCGCGCGTCAGCTACCGATGTTCTCGAAGCGCGACGGCGCATGCGCGCGCGTCAGCTGCCGATGTTCTCGAAGCGTGACGGCGCATGCGCGCTACATTATACAGCTAGCAAATGTTCGTGAAGAGGAGAAGCGCACGCAGTGTGTAGAGGAGGAAGGGTGCACAGATGGTGGAGGAGTGAAGCGCGCGCGGTGTGTAGAGGAGGAAGGGATGCACAGATGGTGGAAGAAGGAGGAGGAAGCTTGCGGACGGCGCCGCACTACAAGCCTCGAGTATTAGATGCTCCGCATCTAAAACGTATACAGCATCACCGGAAAGCAGCGCAAAGAGCGCTCGCTTTCTCAGGTGACGACCAGTTCAGGAACCATCTATGTGCCCTAGACATCCTAACAAGAGCAGAAAGGACGCTAACACAAATAAGGAACAGATAAAAAAGGATGGTGGACGTGCCTTGTCTGTGTATATGTGTGTCCGTTGTCTTATCTTTGTGTATCTCTCTGTCTGCCTGCGTGTCTATGTCTATGTGCAACTTCTTTGTATCAGCGTTCCTTTGTTCTTGTTAGGGTGTTTAAGATACCTTCTCATTAACTAGAACAGATTTTAGATTGAGTCGCAAAGGATGGTGCTTTTCTTTGCCCCCGTCTGAAACTGCAAAATTGAGCTGTTTTTTCATCCTTTCCTTTCCATGTTTTGCTGCATGCTGTTGACAAATTGTGCTTTTCTTTGCGGTGAAATATTCATTCACAGCTATCTATACCTACGTCCCTTATTCAAATGACCGTACAGCGGCCGCATACATTTGGTAATCTACAGTTTGTGGGATTCAGATAACCACTAGACGTCACTCTTCTTCCCTTAAGATTCATTTGCACTTTAGCGTTTCTGTCTGAAGTTTTACAAGCCTATTCGTTAATTAGTTTTTTTTGCGCATGACTAAATATCTTAACCCCCCAACAACTACCTTTAGGTATCCATAAGAAAGTTTATGTGACTAATGATTGTAAGAAGTTACTCCATTATTTATGAAGGCGTCTCCCGCATATAGTCATCTGTAGGTTAAGCACTGCAACCAATAACTGTCCTTAAATTTTTGACTGTTCTAGTCATGGGCAGTCACAAAAGCTTCATACCCGAATTCCCGTTTAGTGTGCGCTCGTATGAATTTATCACGTTTTAATATCCCGCTGATCTCCTGGAGTTTATAAAAAGAGTCTTTGGAAAAAAAGAATTCCTGAAAGATTCATTACAGCCTTTTATTATAATGAACAGTTGAGAAGTAAATGAGACACTGTGGGCCTCTCGGCTTACACGCTCTTAAAACGATATGAAATGGGATGGGAAAGGCGTATGAGGCACAAAATATTATGAAGCAAGAAATAAACAACAAAAACCTTTCCATACTTACAGATGGTCATATTTATGAAGCAATCAGCTAGAGTAAGGTCAGAAAAAGTACGCATTGAGCTGACCATCATTTGTCAAAGATGCGTGAGTCTAAAAAGTTCAGTAGTTTTGCATACCTCTCATCTAGCGAGGCGAAGTGAAGGTATTGCGTTGATAAAGGAGACTAGGTAGATTGGTATGGTATAGTATGATAAGGTAAGTAGGATATGATATGGGATGCAAAACAATTGGCCCCGTATCTGCATGTAATCTGCAAATGTCGTCGAAAGAAGATAATCTAGCCCGTGGAGACAGTGAACAAAACATTTATTTGATGTTCTGCGCAAAAAAAAATCGGTGAATGGTATTCTGGAGGCGCTGCGTTAGAGTGCATAGAGCGTGCAGCGGAGGTGAACGAGCGCATCAAGTCACGTCACTCGTGAGACAGCGCCATTTGGCAGTTGTTTTACAAAACAAAGCACGTGGCTCTGAGACGGGTGTGCGCGCCCGTATCAGAGGTGATAAGGTGTAGAACGCAAGGCGACGGGTAGATGCCACAACCGTTTTGTTTTAGCAAAGCGTTGGAAACACTCGCCTTTTCGTGCAAGCGTTGCATGGTCAGCGCAGCGTGATAAGTGCTACGGTCCTTAAAATTACTTATGTATGCCTTTTCTAGTAATAGACGCCCATATAAAACATATACGTGTTGTTATGGTGCCCCAGACATGCGCAATAATTGCTTTTTAATTGACCATTGCACAAGCATGAACGCTCAACCTTGAGCAACATAGGTGCACGCTGCGGATGGGGTCGGCCTTTTTAAGTACCCGATGCCGTTAAGAGTGCACAAACAGACATATGTACAGATAGACAGACAGACCAAAATTCTTGCGCTGAATGTCTCCAACAAAGACTATCGTCTTTGAAACTTTGTTCAAGTCCGTCGGGGTGTGAACTAGCACGTGGAGGGCCGGTTCCACGTCGGTACAGAAAGGCCTAACCTCTCCGCCTCGTCATGCGCCCGTTGCTTTCTGCAGGGGTAGCTTTATCTTCCTCTGCGTTGTTGCGCTTAATATCTTCTCGGTTCATATACGCTCACGAACATTCATATTGTGCGCTTCATAACAAAAGTTAGCCCAGATTTCACAAATATCTAGGTCAATCTGCCTTAATCACAGGAAAGAATGCCAGTCTCTTTCGCTTCTTTCACTGTTATTCATTTTCACGTGCTTATTTTGTTTTTTTAGCTACCAGCAAACGAAATTTCATTCATGTATTGGATAATAGTATCCATTATCGCTTGTGTTTTAGTACTTGTTTATTGTGTACCAATAGGGAGGCAACCTAATATATTATTCTAGGTTAAAGTGCTAAATGGCAAAACCTCCGGGAAGCGTCGTCACAGTGCTCTATCGCGTACTGCAAAGCACGCGAACCGTCGCTTTGCACGGGTGCCTTTTTACTTGAGAAAGGTTTCTTGAGAAGTGCCTATTGGTTTTCTTCAATTCGCTTGCAGCTCGCACTTAGGCAGCGCGTGAGAGAACTACACTTTGCCCAGTTTCTTCGTGTCTCCAAGCACTCCATTCACAAGCAAACTCGATATCGGTTTCTTTCCACGTGCTTGGGAAAAGTTCAGGCCTTTTCGAGACAACAACGCCATTCAAGGACATCATCTTATTTTCCTTGCTGTTACTCTTTGACAACACCCGTAGTATAAGTGACTTGCACTTTTTCATACACACAAAAAAGAACGATCGAGACAAGCATGTTGTTTATCGGATGCATATCTGCGCAATAAACTGCCGTTACTGAAAGCTGACTTCAACTTTCGAAAGATATAAATGTTTTGGATTTTTATACTATATAGTCGCCTGTCTCTGCGTCTTGCTAGCTTCCACATTTTTTTTTCTTCAATGCTTACAGAACTTCTCCCTTTTGTCGAACCAACGGCGTTTAGATAGCACTTCTTAGGGATGCGGTACTCTGAAGTTTCTAGAGTAATGAAGAGTTATAAGGGTAATAACGTTGAGTGCACGGGCTATATCATCATTTATGCATACCGAGAACGTTACAACAAATTTACAAAAAAAAAACATTGACATTAAATAGATGATGGGAGGCTCGTCGGCGGAGAAGGTAACACAAAGAAAACTTACTATTTTCGTTCGAGTTGAAGGCAGTTACGTTTGTCCCAATGGCCTCGGTATAGATCAAGGCGGAAAATATTACGTGTTTGAGAAGGCCCCTATTGACATAAGAGATAGCGTGCTGATGTTTAAGGGTGAGTTTAATAAAGGTGCACTGTATTTTGAGCATATTATTATAAGAAGCTAGACTGACTTGACGACTTCAAAATAAATAAAGTAAATAGAAGAAACAAACAACCACTCCCTGAGAGAGGATGGAGCTGAATACATGGATAGAAGAGCAGGGAGTAAGAAAACATAAACAGTGAATATCCGAAAGGTGCGTAGACAAGAAAAGAAAAACAGGCATGATACTTATGTGCGCATGCTTGGAAATGAAATCACCTCCGGTCGTTGTGGTGCACACCTGGGTGTATGCGAGAGATAACTGCTGAGACACCTATTGTCATATCTGTGAAAGGTAATCGTAGATTGGACTCCGGCATGCGCTACACTTGTCCTTATTATACGTAAAACTTGCCCTGTATTGTTTGCACAAAACGAAGCATTGACACTGTTTTGGCGTTAATCCACAACAAAGAAGCAAGAAGAGGCATCGAGGTTAACCACACGACCTTCCAGTTTTCTAACTGAATATTGCAGCAGGGACATATCACAGGAAAAAGATATCGAGTAAAACATATACAGGATCACGCTCACACCTCTTAGAACACGTAAATTTTACGGGCGCTTGCACATACCTTTTAAATTACGTTACTTAGGCATTATTTTCAATGTTTCTTGGACTGTGCTAAGTTTTCTAGCTTTTTTCTTACTGTGCTCGTACCAACAAGCTGTCCAGAGGTGGGCGACATGCCGACAGAGACAGAACAGAACAAGCCTTAAGCAATGAAATATAAGCATGTGTAAGATTTGTTCAACAAATTTGCTCGCTTAATAGAATGAAAGAATAACTAAAGAATTACGGACGTCAAAACGAACTAGGACCTGCAGTATCAACAAGAGCGTAGAGAAAAAAGTGGAACCAACTGTGTTTATGGTTCCTGTTCTAGAAGCAACTTTATTCCCAACCCATGTCTTTTGTACGCTTATGCACTATATACCAACGTTTGGTTTGCGAATACAAGATTGGCCTGTGAATAGGGGTCTACTTTTTTTAATCAAGTGCGTTAAAGGCACAGAACTTACGAAAAAAAAACACAGAGACAAAGATGACTTTGGTTTGTATAAACGTGCCCTAGAATTTTAGTTTTGACTGTAGTTGATTTTTCATATTTGATAGAACCTTGCTATAAGGTTTTTTCACAAAATCAGTACTCAGAGCGTGGAACTCAAAAAGTTTCTGAATATATATTTACAACACGTGCTGGAGGCTTAGTTGCAGATAATCTTGCATTGAGCGCAGTACGTGCGAAGGCTGTTTCTCGAATTTTCGGCTTCTTAAAATGACACATATTTCTAAAAAGCAGTACAAAATATGCAGTACTTGTTTTGACAGGTGGAAATGTCTAGATGATTCGAAAATATTGATATCGACAACAACAATGTCGCTTCGCAATTTATCTAGTCTGTCTGCCCGAAAAGTTTATTAACAGCTCGACAGCTCACTTTCAATATACCTCATATCGATGAACTCTGAAACATCTACAACCCACGCACGCCAGTGAGTCGAGCGTACATTTCACGTACATTGTGATCACGCACTGCTATCGTAAGCAGAAATCTTTCAAGTTGCAAAAGCCGGCATCAACAGAGTAACAAACAACGTCAAAAAACCAATTGTCCTACAGATGTTACTTCAGGAGATCTTTTCGTGCTGCGGGGCTGGTTGATATTTTTTTCTTACTTCTACTTCTCAAAGTGCTCCAGAACTGCAAGTCTGGACGTCCTGGTCAGGCTTACAGGAGAACAATGCATCCACGCATGCTTACTGCACAAATGCCTTTGAAAAGATGAGTGACAGCTCCACCACGTTTGCAGTCTTGGAACAATGCACCAAGAAGACTCTGATGCAAGCGTCTAGACGAGACAGGCGCCACCATCACTGTTAACAGTGGTGCCACACGAACCGTTGCTCTTAGATTCAGCGTACGCCCATCAATTTTGCCTGTCGGGGAGCCATAGAAAGTCCTGTCGCTTCACTCGGTGTCCAAAGACTACAAAATAGGCTCTGATCGTGTTAAATTCTGGTGATTGAAACAGAGTGCGCTTTGCCTAACGCCTGGAGATATATGCTGCTAAATATTTCCCACAAGTAGATATATATATATATATATATATATATATATATATATATATATATATATATATATATATATAAAGCAGCACAAGTAATACCGAAAAAACCCAGCCTAATAGAGATGAAGGTTTGAGTACGCAAAGAAATGGGGACAAGACATGTGACAAACGTAAGCTTAGTTACTGCGACTGTTCTACGCATCTGTAAGGTTGTTGATTTCAGCTTCCACTACAATTTGGTACATTGGCAGGCTAGTTCATAACTTATAAATGTTCAAATAACTGAGAGTGTGGGGACAAGGTGAATATAAATTGTAGAAAACATGAGCGCTGCATTGTTATTTTTTACATACTCGGGAGACACAATTACACACCGAATGTGCATGCCAAGATGATTACTGTTTTAACTAGTGCAGTATGTAAGTCTGCATGTTACGCGTGTGTCAAACGAGAAGTCTCTCTGCGTAATGATCTCTATCTATTCAAAATGTATGCACGCTTTGTGAAATGAAAACATAAAATTGACTCAAGAGTATTCTGTGGGATTCCAACAGCTGTGGGCAGCAGTTTTTTCTTTGTTTGTTGTTGTCAATGTTGCTGTTGTTAAAGCAGCCGTACTTACCTTCGTTAAATTGCTAAAGGTGATGCAGTCAGCTATTGAACTGAGGTTATGCCGAAATTTCCGATCAAAGTAGTTTAGTGGCTATGGAGCTCGACTGATAACTCGGAATCCACGGGATTGAATGCAGATGATGGCGGGTGCATTTTCATTCAAGGCGAATAGACTTGAGGCCTACGTATTTAGATTTCGGTGTGTGTAAATGAGCTCGAAACAGTCGAAGTTTCCGGAACCTTCCATGATGATAATCGTATTGTAGATTTCGGACGTTGAACACTATCAGTTTAAACTATTTGACGAACTTCCACCACGTCACAAAATAACATGGTCTCACGATATGATTTCATTCCTGATTAACGGAAGCTATTATTCAAAATACTTGACGTCAACATTTTTCAAACGCAAAGTTGCGTAGCTTGAACAAGACAGTCTTGGGTCAAGAAGAAATCCCTTCCCGAAACGCATGATCCCTTCAACTTAGCCGTTGTTGCAAGCACAATCGTGCGCTACCAGACATTTGAAAAGCACTATACTATAACACTTCATAAAAATATTTTTTTCAAACTTTCCAAGCTTTTTCCACCTTCGTCGAGAAGCCAAATAACTGCTGAAAAGTTTGTTATTTTATAAAAAAAAACCTTCTCCGCACACATTACGCACTCTAAATCAAGAGCTGTGCGACATGATGGTCGGCTTCGTACATAATGGGAGCTTTTTGTCTTTGTTTACTCAAAATTTCATGCCGAAGTACAAAAAAAAGTCCCAGCTTTGCCGCAAAGGCGAGGCAATGAACGTGATAGTAAAACGTTTGAAGGTCATGCACAGAATGGCAAGCAGATAGGAACATTTCCCGCGTTTATTACGCACCAATGACGCACGAAACGTACTCACAGGTACAGATGAACGCGAATAAGCGTCTTAGCTGTTACTTTGCTGTGTTTGAAAAGTGCGCCCTTTTCGCAAACGCAGACTGTGCAACGATTGCAATAAATTTTGTGGGCTTGGTAACTGCAACAGAATCGTTCCGGTGAAAGCCCATGTCCAGCCAAGACGTACTTTTGTTCCCACCACAAGATTAGCGCGCGCGTTAGCGTCCACCTTGCTCCCTGTGCGCGGAGCCAAGTACGCGTGGGAGATGAGTGCGCATGCCACCGCGTCGTCATAATGTCACGCCATCTTGCTGGTAATTGTGAAAACACGATATTCCTCCCCCCGGCATACCTTTCTCCAATGGCAAGTGGGAGATATAAATAGCTTGCCGTTTTAACGTTGGAGGAGGTGCTCCTTTGTGCATCAGTGGTGAACACCTCGCCCTAACACTTCAAAGGTCCCACAATCAGTTCCGCACGCCAAAGTGTTTTACTGCCTTAATTTCTTTCTTTCGTTTTCATATGTACGGATACGTGACTATATACAGTGAAGGACGCCGAAGCCGGCGGCAAAATGTAGCCGAGACTATCCATGTAATTGCATCCACAATAAAAGGGTGTGTAATGCGTCGCTATAAAGAGAATCATGTTCCTATGATCAATGGTGCACTTGTGATCCAAGTTGAGCTCTTGATGTTGTTAACGCTTTAGCCACGAAATCATTCAGCTATGCAAAGTTCCCCACACCCTGCAAAAGTTTCGCAGCCTGGTGGAAAACGTGCCAACTTGTTGACCTTTAGATCAAAGGTGGTACAGCGTACTTTGATCCGTCGCCTGCGGGACAGTGCTCTTGCTTGGTGGAGTCGTCTGCCTTTAGGGCATGTTTGCGTGTACAGAACTCATGTTTGATGCTTTAAACAAAAGTAGTTCAGAAAACTTGCAAGTTACCGATACATGATTTTATTGCGGTGAAACCATTCCTAATTTAAGGTAACCACCAAGTAGACCAGTCTGTGTTACTACTAATTAAACAGTTTTCAAGCTAGTTGAGGCTAGATTGTACATGAGGTAACTTGATTGTTGCGTTTAGTTATTATCGTCGTTACCTACAGCCTTTTTATGCTGACTGCAGATTGAAGGCCTGTCTTAATGACATCCATGCAGTGCACACTTTCCAGTGCGAGCTGGTCAACTTTGATGTCAACAAATTTCAAGAGTTTGTCTTTCCCCCTAACCCACTGCTGCCCTCGGCAACGTTTTTCAGCTTTTGGTGTCCTCTCTGTCACCCTCACCGACCATCGGTTCTTTGTCTTTCGTTGAAATTTCAGCAACACAGACAGTTGAACTGTCCCGAACAAAACGGAACACCATATGAGTCCTGCAGAGAAACCAAGCGAATCCTGTAGAAAAACATGGGCTTATTTCCCTGCTGTGTTTAGCGTGAAATCATTTATAATAAATACGGTGTTTACAGCGTTGCATTAATTTGAGAAGAAATCTTGGACTAACTGTCGGCTTTGGAATACCTGTCAGTCGTAACCCACTAACGGGGACATTAAAGTAAAACTAAAATTTAATGTTAGGCTACTCGTAAATTTGTTACTGTACAAGAGGTCATAGTGTGTACGCCACAATTCGCCTGCACCAGAGTCCTCTCGTGATCACTCCTTAACTTGGTGTAGACCGAAATTTCAAGACAGGTTCAGAGACTTTCACAAATATGACTGTCGTTAGTTGCGGTGGTCTGCGCCTACGGTGCTCTGCTGCTGGCCCGAATGTCGCAGGTTCCTTTCTGGCCGCAGTTGTCACATTTCGGCGAAATGGTTTAGGCACGTGCGCTCTACGATGACAGTGCACGTTAAAGAGCACTAGATAGTCAACAGTTCCGGAGTCCCCCACAACAACAACAACAACAACAACAACAATAATAATAATAATAATCCAGCTTCTTTTACAATAGCAGCTACTACAAATACAGCTTAGTTAATTTCAATAACAAAAGCTTGGTTTATTACAAATAAGAGAAGTGCTTCACGAAGTTTTATTGAAAGGACATGACTTGGTGTTTCATTGGTTACCGGGACATTGTGACACTGTCGGTAAAGACCTTCCTGATGATGCTGCCCGATCCGCCCACGCGGACGCCCAGACAACCCCAATACCCTTGTCGAGAACCGACGCTGCAAGGGGCCTTCACACGTTCGCTAACACTATTTCGGAAACTTCGCTGAGTGACCCCAGTGTGAGGAACCTCCGCCAACATAAATTGGGCCCATCGAGAAAGCTTCAAGTTCCACCGGACCTCTCCCGCTGGGATGCAAAATTAATGTGCCGCCTGTGGTTGGGAGTAGCTTTTATGAAGGCGTACTCTTTTCGCATAGAAATGGCGGATAGCTCCCGATGTAAATCATGCGACGCTGACGAGACAATAGCATCTACTGTGTTCGTGTGATCGTTTTGCGAACGAATGCAACTTGCCAAGCGAAACGTTAGAGAGACTAGATGGTGGACCTTTTAGATGCGGAGCATCTAATACTCGAGGCTTGTAGTGCGGCGCCGTCCGCAAGCTTCCTCCTCCTTCTTCCACTATCTGTGCATCCCTTCCTCCTCTACACACCGCGCGCGCTTCACTCCTCCACCATCTGTGCACCCTTCCTCCTCTACACACCGCGTGCGCTTCTCCTCTTCACGAACATTCGCTAGCTGTATAATGTAGCGCGCATGCGCCGTCACGCTTCGAGAACATCGGCAGCTGACGCGCGCGCATGCGCCGTCGCGCTTCGAGAACATCGGCAGCTGACGCGCGCGCATGCGCCGTTGCGCTTCTCCCCCTTCTCAACATTCGACAGCTGACAGTGCATGCGCCGTCGCGCTGTATATATACTCAAGGTCGGCGCTCGCTCGCTCAGTTGCCGCTCGTCGGTTGGTTTGTACGGCGCGTCGACGTCCAAGGTCGCGGTGAAATGAATTCCAACGAATCCACAAACACAATAATCGACGTCCCTTCGACCAGCGCCGCCCTTTCGCATTCGTGTGTACGTGTTCACTCATTTAACACCCCCTCCTACAACCACGTTAACCAATTTAGCCATGGACCCAAGTAAGTCGCAATTTAACACCCCATTTGACAACCACGTTAACCAATTTAGCCATCGACCCAAGTAAGTCGCACTTTAACACCCCGTTAACCAATTATATGCTCCGCATCCTCCTCAGTGTTCCCCCGAGGGAAGCTGCGGGCAATTTTTTTTTCTTAAGAGAAGATCCTCGGTTAATGGCTCTACGCGTCGCAGGCCAGCAAAGCGACGCGAGCATTGCTAGATTTTCTAAAGACGACCGGACTACACGACCGCTTATATGCCCTGTTCAAGAAGTTCCGTGCAGCACTGTGGAAGCTACAGGCTTTCTGAACCAATAAGGAGGGGTAGCACATCCAAGTGTATCCTTCCGCGCCCTGTCGTCTGCTAGCGACATGCGCTGCAGCGAAAGCAGCAAGAGTGTCTCGGGACACTGTTCAACTGCGCCGTGAGATGAGCTGTAATTGTGAAAGCGATTAAATATTCTCCTCGGCACCATAAAAGCGCGTGTTTTCGAGATACCTCCACGTAGACATTCGAGGGGTAGGGTTCTGTGGCTCAGGTTTTGGTGGAAAGCGCCGTACAAGCCAAATTGAGTATGAAAGCACCACGCTTCATCAGATTTTGTATACGCATGCCTATGGGCATGCGAAGTGCCGCTCGCGTTGAATACAATATGATTGTTCTATTCCCGGTGCCTCGCCGTGCTTATCGTGCTCTGCTGCCCACTTGTACATCACGCGCTCGCTAACGTTGGTGAACGCAGCCTTTCTCTTAATGAGACAGCTCATGCTTGCGTTTCTGCCGCCCTCCTTATGCAGTGTCCCGAACACATTTAGAGCCAACTGCTTCACTCCCTTGTCGTAAAAGCTGATCCGGGAACGATATCGCACACGTGAACCAGGCGCCGCCATTTTGACAGGAGTGACCAAATCTGCCACCATGGACTAATCACCATTCAAGACTGGGTCCTCCGCGGCACTGTGGACGCTCGAGCTGTGCGGACTACTCTTAAATGTGTAGTACCATTCCTTAGTACTTTACAGGTGAAAACATAACACATACGAGCCATAGCAGCGTTATTTATTTCGTCGTTCGCATGTTATAACACATACAAGCAAGAACTCTTTCTTCAGTATTATGGAGCCACAAAAAATGTTTTCTACAGAAAATGCAACAAAATCGTCATACAAATCGCAGATACAGCACGCAGACAAGCCTTCAAGTAAAACACTCCGACTACTTCGCTAGCAAAAGTCACGAGGACAAAGAACGGGCTACGTATACGGGGCACTACATTTCCCTTCGCAAGAACCTGCGTTCGAGGTTCGTGTAGCCTTGGATCTGCTGCACAGAACTTCTGGAACAGAGTATAAGCGGGCAACCAACAAGGTCACATGTACCCACACGTCGCCCTTCACTTCTTTTGTTCTTCCCTTTTAATCCCTTCACCCCTTCCACCAGGGCAGGGTAGCAAACTGGGCGTGCGTCTGGTTGACCTCCCTGCCTTTCGTTTCTTCCCTTCCTCCTCCTTTCTTAGTGGTACGTTGATGATTGATATGTGGGGTTTAACGTCCCGAAACCACTATCTGATTATGAGAGACGCAGTTGTAGAGCGCTCCGGAAATTTTGACCACCTGGAGTTCTTCAACGTGCACCGAAATCTGAGCACACGGCCCTACAGCATTTTCGTCTGCGTCGAAAATGTAGCCGCCGCAGCCGGGCTTCGATCCCGCGACCTGCGAGTCAGACCGAGTACCTTAGCCACTAGACTACCACGGCGGGGTATTAATAACAATAATAATAATATAGTAATAATATTTATAAATAATATCATTCATTTACGTGCCCCGGTTCAACCTTGACATTTCAGTGCAGGTCCACGCAAAAACGGAACAATAAAGGTAAGTTACCTCTCCTTACATACATTTAATAAAAAAATAATAAAAAGAAACAATATCAAGAGGATGTGCTCAAAAAAATGCCAAATAAACAGAGCGATTAGGCAGAGAATAAGAAATCAGCGTGAATTGCGAGGAATAAAAAGACAAGAGAACAATCGCAGAATGAGAGTGAAAAAAAAGAATAATGTGGAATGTACACAGCTATGCGGGGGGCTTCCTGAAAGAAGGAAATTGGAAGAAGCGTTACATTATGAAACAATATATTAGGACAGTGTAGAGATGAGATGAAAACAATCACAGTGAACAGTGAAAAACACCAAGATCATAAAAAATAACCTTATAGCAAACTTTGTATTCTGTGAGTGGCATAGTGTTGGATGAAGTTGTCAGGTTCATGAAATGATCGGTTACCTCTGGTTAACTTATGCCGAATTCGAAATTTATACAACTGAAAAGTAAAGGACAATATTTCATACAGTGAACCAGTTTGTAATTAAATAACAGGTGTGCGCGATTTAATTGGCAGTGCAGTGATGTTAATGGTGATAATCTGGCCCTGTTGGAACAAGATCCGGTCAATTATAGCAAAACTGGTGTAGTAAATGCTCATGCATTTTCTCTGGACACGCTAATTGGCGTCCCTGCCAGATTTAGCAATGACGTTTCGGATAACAGAGCCATATTCAAGTAGATAAACATATTATTGTGGCGTAAAATTTGTGAAAGGATGTAGGAGAAGTGAATTCTCGAGAGATTTCAAACACAGTCGAGAGAATGAAAACCACGCACGGCAGCACGTTCAGTGTGAGCAGGAAAATTAAGCATTTTGTCAAAAAGAACACCACGATCTCTAAATTCATGAACCTAACATAACGACATGGTATTGACAGCCTACGAAAATGACACGATGAATATTTTACGAGAGAGTCATGAATTTGGTATTTGAAGGAAACTTTAGTGTTGTTACACTATTCAGAGAAGAAGCACAGATCTGACTGCGGTAAGCGACAGTCTTTAAGGAAGGATGCTACTCGAAGACATTTTAAAAATATTCACCCTAGAGCAGTGAAACTTGAGCTGTTTATATATTTCAAATATATAATTAGTTTTCTTGCAAGTTGCATACTTTTAGCTCTGCAACATGGCAAAGTGAAAACCTTAAATCTTTTGCCCCCCCCTCCCCTCTCTTTTCATCCCTGAACTCCCGTAATTTTTCAGCATTCATAGTTCATAATGTTAGAAATAAAGTGTAGAATTCAAATAACTAATTAGGAAGCACATACAAAATATGTAATAGGCGTGAAAAATAATGGACGTAAAAAGTCCATATTTCACATACCCTAGTAAAAGTTTACATACAATTTTTAGTATACAATAAAATATTGGAGTATAAATTATATAATTGCATTTCTCATACTTTGGAAAAAAAAATTGGCAAAATTTCATGCAGATCCGATCATTTAGAAGTGCCCGAAAAAGAAGGGGCACATTGAAAAAAATGGCAAAATTTGTGTTTTGAGGAAAACGAAGTTTAATGTTGAAATTGAGTTTTTATTTATGAAAAACATCATTAAATCTGATGAAATTTGACAACCAAAATGAACAAACCGCCACTAAAATACGCCAGCACCATAAATTTGTCCCTCTCGGCCTTTTCGAGCCGAATCTTCACAGACACTTCGCTCACAGACAGGGCCATGAAACGCTTGCCAAACTTCCGCTCCATCTGGCAGAGCCATGTGCCAACTACAAGCTAAGAAGAAGTTCGACAGGACTGCGAAGTCCAAACTAAGTCAAGTGTCGTGCCATTTTGCGGCAATGTTCATGCCAAATACCATCGTACATAATGGCAGTGTCGTCCCTGCTAAGTTCTCTCACTGCGAGGTCTTACAAGTTCACAAGATTGGCGCTGACGTCATCCACTGCCACATCACGAATCTTCCGGCTGATGGGTGCGAATAACTTTTAATGCATTGGCTTTTGCAAGCCAACAACTGCCGCAAATCGGACCAGCGGCTCGTAGCCTATTCCCACAGAGCGCGCCGCACAACAGCTTTGACTTGCGAGCAATAGCTTATTTCATTCATAACGAAGATAATTAAACGAAAAAAGCATTGTTCAGCTGCGCTGCTCGATAAGACATGGACCCCGCAAATAGGCGTCACAGCACATACAGATGCGCAGCGGCCAGTGGTGGTCCCCCGATCCGTATCACGTGATAAGCCAGTCGTGGTGCTCGAAAAACGCGCAGAAGCGTGCTTCCTTTTATTATTTCTTGTGCTGCATCAGCGAGAGAAACTGTTGTTATTTGACGAGTGAGGCTCGACTCTTCGGCTCATGCGATCAACAATGGCGAGCGGCGGCGCATTATCGGCGGCAAAGTGCTCAAAGAATGCACACCTTGGACATTTTAAGAAGCACCTTGAGCTCTCTAGATGCAATTTGAAAGCATTTACAGTTAAGTCTCGACCTGTATTTTTTTCATAACAGTAGAGGAACTAATCTTATCAAAACAGGCAAAATAAAAAATCGGTAATTTTGAGAAGAACTCTTGTTTTTTGACCCGCATCTCCCCTTAACTGATATTTTGATATCAGCTGTATACAAGAGAAAAGAAGTATGACGAATCGCAAAAAAAATATATCGTTAACGTTAATCAAAAATAGGAGTGGGCCTAAAAGCGTTCCTTGAGGGACTCCACTAGACCCTTTATACAAGGAAGACGTTTGACCATTTACTGCAGCATAACATGATCTATTAAGCGGATTGTCCTGTGCAGGAGACTCACAACATCAACATCAAAGTTTGCAAGTTTAAACAACACCAGTGAGTGACTAACTACGCCAAGTTTTGTTATGGTCACAGTACATTTGGTAAACATGTCCTATTAAAAAGGTAGGTACAAAATTCGGCGTCATGATACCAGCAAGATTCAGGGTTGTGAAGTGGCCAAGGAAAAAACGTGTTGATTAGGAATCAATGAATTATTCACGCTAACTTACAATATGTTGTGAAGAGCCAGCTCAAATATATCCGATGCGACACACATCAGAGGAATCAGGCTATGAAGAGAAATGTTTGTTTTTCAGCCCGACCTAAAGCACGCGCAGGTTTTCACATGTTGGGAAATGTAAATTAGTTCAGAGAGCTATGAAATATTGTAGTCAGTACTGGGGCAAATATACTGCCATATCTCTTTAGTATTGCGGAAGAGATGCTACCTGAGCCAAGCGATAAGAACAGTTTTAAGCGCCTAATGCATGAGCAGATAAGCTTTTCATCCAGCGTTAGACCATTAGATGTGCTAAAGGCCTTGGGCTGTTGTACTATCTGGGTGCTAGAGTCTGATGCCTTATAAACGGATGAAAAAAATGGCAGCATATCCACGGAGTGAATGATGGAGAGTGGGGCGAAGCATTCGTCCGTCCATGCGTCCGTCTGTGTGACCGTCCTTGCGTCTGTTTGTGCGCCCGTCTCTGCGTTCTTTCGTGCATCCACCCCTGCGTCCGTTCATGCGTCCATCCATGCATCTGTTTGTGTGTCCGTTCGTTCATCTATTCAACACTCCAAGTCCCACCATCTCGCATCTTTTTATCATATATTCCCCATATAGAAACACCGCCGTTCAGTGGACATTCCAAGGACTAAACGAGAGGTGGCACACGCACACTTTCTTACGGCCTGCGCTTTGGGTCCACTTCCCACCTTTAACCACCTCGAGTTCATGGTATATTCTAGTTCACTGTATTCATGGCACTGCGACCAAACGCTCGCTAAACCTTTCGAAAATCAAGGAGGTTACGCCCAGCGAGTATAACGTAGCAACCTTTCCCTGTCAGATAAGGCTCAATTTACATGCCAATGGCTGCTAATGAGAAATGAGAGACAGGAGAATTCGGCTTTTACTTTCTTACGGCTTGCGCTTCGTATCTACTTCTCATTTTTAACCACCTTGAGTTCATTCATGGTATATACAAGTTCATTGTATTCATGGCACTGCGGCTCAACGCTCGCTAAACCTTTCTAAAGCTAAGGAGGTTACACCCAGCGAGTATAATGTAGCATCCCTTTCTTGTCCGATAGTGCTCAATGTACATGCCAATGGCTGCTAATGGGGATCGCAGCGTGCGCGTTGACTAAAAGCCGAATGCTCATGTCTCTCATTCCCCTTTAGCAGCCATTGGCATGTACATTGAGCACTATTTTTTATTGTTAAACAACGCACAGAAGAAATTTCTCACTGGCACCACCTTGGAGGTCAAGTGTTATACCTATTTCGGGTATGTGCCAAAGGTGGTTACATACGAGGGACGCCCAAGCCACGCCATAAGGAGCTTCGCCCCTAAAATGCGCGGCAAAACAGTCAGTCCTGGCATACACTTCGACACCATCCGAGTATAGCCTGAAGGACTCCCCACTGTGGCTTGACCGTTTGCGCACACACTTCTAAAGCTCAGATGACCTGTCAGAACTGTTTTTTTAATAATGCAACACATGAACTGCAGTCTCTTTTATATAGTTAGGAAGTACCTGAACTCTTTCTTTCCCTCCCTCAAGAGAAAGCATTTACGCGTTTTGTGAGCGCAATATTAAGAGAACTTTACAATTTTGGTTTATATTGCGCAATAAACTTACGCATGTTCCTCAATACATGCCCCGTAAACTGCTCAACATCGCCATCGACATTTAGTTTGTCAGTGATCTGCGATCAATCAACGGCTCACAAGTAATGATTAAACGCCCGTGTAGTACCCCCTGTTGAAAGCAAATCTTGCAAATTGGTTAAAATGACCGCTGTACGTAGCACGTTGTGTCAGCACATACAGAAAATTCTACAATAATTGGTGGGTGGAATTTGTCACGATGAAGAAGGGAGATGTCGGAGAATGAAACAGTGACGGGTTGATCGTTTGGCAGACATAGTTCAAAGGCGTTGGCTCAGAAATTTACTGTTAAGTTGTAGTAGAAAATAAACCCCATAAAATTTAACAGCAGGCGGCACTTAATCAATGGTTCATGGTAGACATGACATCATGAAAAAAAGGATGGAGAAATGCTGGGTGGTACATAGAAGCATCATATTGGCAATTTTTTTGGTACTCCAGGTTCATTTCTAATCAGATAGTTTCTTCTAAAGATCCCAGTTCTTACGATTAGCAGATTTCAGTGATCTATGAGTGGCAATCAGCATGCCACAAGCTGCCATTCCAGTTGCGCTGAAGTCTCCTTCACTGCCGAAGGTGGTGAACGTCGAGGGAAGATAGTCAGACTAGGGGATTTCAAAGCCCAGCTGGCTTTCAGAAATAGCAGTGAAACAGGGTTTATTTCTATCTACAGCAGTAATAAAAAAGATGTAAGAACGCAATAATAATAGTAATAGTAATAATAATAATAATAATAATAATAATAATATGACTTATAGTTCCGACATGATAGCGAGACATAAACGACGGAGAAATGCCGGGAGGTTAACCAAACTAGGCTCGGCTGGCTACCCTACACGTGGGGTGGGGTGCCTGTGCCATACGTCAGTTAAGCCTTTTCTGAAAACACGTATGCTACATACTCATACACCTGGAGCCACGGTATGTGGGTATGTGCATGCACATGTGGGAGAAAGGGGAAATAACTTCATTAACAAAAATCAGAAAGTTTATAAGGCCGGGTCCTGGCCTCCCATGAGGAAATCACTTGCGGCAAAATTACACAGGTAGCATCGATGCAAGCCCTTGCGCTACAAGTGATACACTGTATCCACCCATAAACGGCAAGAAGAAACACTGGCCGTTACAATTAGAGGGTGTTTGGAAAACCCGACATCGGCACTGCTGGTCTTACAGATGCATAGATATAAAAGCAGCATCGCAGCCGAAATATACCCAAACATTCTGCTTGACAATCAGATATTCAGCTGCCAGCCACGCCAAGTCTTGAAGCTACTTCAGAAGAAGAGTATGTGTAAACGTTATGTCAGGACAACTTCTATTGTGGTTTAATATTTGTTTACCTAATTTCATAACAAATCAATAAGCCTAACCTATGTTCCCCTTTTTTTATTTTAGACGCCTAGTGTGGGGTTAACATCAACTGTGCTTTCAGAGTAAGCTATGTGGTTATAGCCGTCAAATAAGCTTTACTTTTGTTTCCCTATGATTCCGCAAGCTATATTGAAAGGTGTACCCACCACGCGAGAATACGCTTACCAAATTTACTATAAATATACCCCTCATCGCACTGTTAGGTGCACATCGTTTCAGCTGTATTGACCTCTTTGCTGACCTTTTCGCTGAAACATGGAAGCTCGAAGGTACGACAAGCATAGGTTATCCTTTAAATGCCAGTGTACTCAGCGTTTAGGCTAAGCCCATGATGTACACACAACTGCCACGCTTACAAAATTGCGTTATCTACATCGTAACAATTTTCTGAAAGCTAAATGTTGCAGCATAGTTCAATACCTCCCAAATGCATCACACGAAACTGATTTTCACGTGGTGGGAGATCAGCAGAATTGTATGAAACTACGCCACGCGAACTAATGTGACAAAATGCGACATTCTACATTGCATACTCTATCAATGTTACGTACTATGCTCCTACACAAAGATCTTACATGAATGCGCTTCTGCATGGGCTCTCTATTAACTGACCTCAATACGGTCTCCTAAAAAGAAAGAGCACGTTGACTTCACCTGTTTCCACGCCTTGCAGTATTTTTAAGCATACTACACATGATCACAAGTAGAATAGGGAACTCAGCAAGTGAAGACGGCTTTCATCACGAGCCACTATTTTGTTCTTTTTAGCTTCGTTTTGTTTTCCATCTCTAATGAGAATTGTACCTTCCCTACAGCTCTTCCACAAACTCTCTTGCTATGACATCAGACATGCAGCAGAGCTAATTGACGGAAACTCGAGAGGTCACACAGGTATTCCGATGCTCGTGCTTCCTGTCAAAACGTGGCAGGCCTCGTGCGCATGATTACTGGAAGCAAGACAACAACAAGGCTGCGATGTCCACGCAGAAAGTATATGAATCGGCACTCGAACTGTTTGCGACGTCTCACGTGTTGTGCCAAAACAAAAGGGAGAAGAGGAAATGAAGAACAAGAGACATATCGACTTTCTTGCTGGACAACGTGACGCAAGTCATGAAGGTCCCGGAACAAAGAAGGAAGCAACTGATTGTTTTCCAGGTGCACGAATGCGAGAGAGTCAGTAACTGAGATCCCGCCACCTAGATGAACGGCATCTGTCTCTTCTTCTCGCTCTTGTCACGATGACTTGGGAGTGAGCTGGAAGGACGCTATAAGGAAGAACCGTGACTCGTGCAGCGCTGCGCGTGGATAGATATGTCTTTGTGTTGTGGTACAACAAAACAAGACCATAACGAAGGGAAGGAACACAATCACCCGTTTGTAGCACGAACCTAGAAGGAAATCCGTAGGGCTTTGTTAGGAAGAGGAGCTTCTTTGTTCCAGTTCTTGACCATTGCGCCACCTTGCGGGTTTCCACAGAAGTCATTCGCGTTACATGTGCATATGTTGTCGAGTTTTCGATGAATACACCCTCGCACTGTGAATTACTTGCTTTCTGGTAAGCTAAATTGATAGATAACTTTGGTAGAGAGCCCCGAAAAAGCATAGGCCCCGGTTTGGAACCCAGGGCTAGAAAGAATTTTTCAGCGTCTCTTTCTGGGAAATCCGTACGAATTTTCTTGTGGCTTCGTGCTACACACAGGTGGTTGTTTTCTTTCTCATTGTTAACCCTTACACCACTTAGTGGGTTTCCACAGAGCTCATTTGCAGAGCAAGGTCTTTTTGATGTCGTGTAAGAAAATGGTATTTGTAAAGTATACAAATATTACAAATTAGGGGATAATCAAACATGGTCGCTGATGCGTTCACTTACAACAACCCGAAGACAAAAGCCAGCTTGTTTTTTGTTTCTTTTTCTTCCCATTTGTTTAGATTGATTGGCCCATTTTCTATTCGTGCCACCCCACCGAGCCAATCCTTAAAATATTTTCAGCTAAGTAGGGTATCAGTTCTTGAAAACATTGTCATTAAGCGTCAAAATTTCAATCAAAACCTCATCATTATTCAGCCTAAATATTGGCGTAAATGGATAAAAGTTAGAGATGCTCCCCCTTGAACTTGTTCAATTTTTCATCCAGGCGCATGGATAAACGCTAGACGAACATACATAAACAATTGTTCGAGCCCTTGCCACGCCCCACCCTAAAAAAGGCTCGCTACGCACCTGAACACTATAAAAGGCTACAAGCCGCAAAGTAACATGCCTCTAGCTCTTTTAAACCCATTTAAACAATGTAACGCTGTGTAATTATTGAATGATTTCAGAAATGTCACATCAATAGAACGCAAAAAAGTAATTTAAGAACTACCTTTAGACGTACAATTTCTGGCATGAAGAAAGTTAACATTGTCTAATCGTTTTGACTTATTCTGTCTGTCCGTGATTCAATGCGTATGTTTACAAGAAGCACTGTGTTTGGTCATGTTAATAATACAATAAAAAAGAAGCAATTTGACTTGCGATTTGGGCTTTCCTTATTTTGAAACGTATATTTGAAATGGACCTTTTCCGTGCATATTTGTCGTGCGATGTTGGTATCAAGTTTTGTATTTATTTTCATTTATGTGTAAAATTTGTACCAATAAGAGAGCGCCAGGCCTGCGCGGAAGGCGCAGCACAGTCACAGCGAAAGCCAGAAGAGTGGTCTTTCAGAGCGTTTTATAAAGACTCACTCGGGTTACTGCTGCAAGCACAGTTGCTTGATACTCACTACAACATTACAACAAATGTTTGGGTAGTAGGCCAGCATTCGCTATTTTTTCAGGCCGGCGTTCGCTGTGCCATTTTTTGTCATTCTTGTGAGAAACACGGTATCCGCTAAACACTTGCATGGGATTTTGTGCCAATTGTTCATGCAGTGATTGATGACGATGAGGGATTATGCCTGAAATGGGTATGTGCCACAGGTAATAGGTGAACAATAACAAGCTTTTGTAATGGGTTGGAGCATTGGACGACCAGCAATGGGCCGTCCAGCAGGCCCACGAAGCGGCCGCCAGGTACTCCCTGTCGGTCCCTACGTGGGAGACGCCAGCTACGCGCTAAGCGCGTCCTGCAGGACTGAAATAAAGTTTTTTCATTCCATTCATTCGACGACCCACTCGTTACGCTATTCGCATTGTGCAACGACTGGTTGTTTTCAAACGCTTTATAAGTCGTATTAACGAGATTGCTTCCCCGACACTAGGCCTGCCTAAGGCAAGTTTGCCAACAAGTCGCAAACACCGGCGGCGGCGGCGGCGGCAGACTACGGTGCTACGCGAGACCCGAGTTGTGATCTCATGACAGCTTTCGCTGTAAAACTGAAGTATGATGTAAAGCCATTTAGAGGATCTTTAAATGAGCCTTATTGCAGCAATAAGCGTTGATGACGATAATTTGTGGGGTTTAACGTTCCAAAACCACCATATGATTATGAGAGACGCCGTAGTGGAGGGCTCCGGAAATTTTGACCTTCTGAGATTCTTCAACGTGCACCTAAATATGAGCACTCTAGCCTACAACATTTTAGCCTCCACCGAAAATGCAGCCGCCGCAGCCGGGATTTGATCCCGCGACCTGCAGGGCAGCAGCTGAGTACTTTAGTCATTAGACCACCGCGGCGGAGCCCGCAATAAGCGTCAACATATTAGGACTCGATGTCCACCATGGTGCGTCAGTGGCAACGGTGCTTGGCTGCTGAATCTGAAGGACATGGATTGGATGCCTGCCACGGCGGTTGCATATAGGTGGAGGTGGAGGCAAAATGTTAATGGGCGTGTACTGTGCGTCATACAAACCACATACGCATATATATATATATATATATATATATATATATATATATATATATATATATATATATATATATATATGAGAGCAATGAGAGAGCATGTGTAAGAAAATTAGTTGGTCGAAATTTCTGGAGCCTTTCAAAAAGAAACCTATAATCATTATTTCCCAATTTATTAATAATATTATACTTCAATGCTAGTTATATATGCAGTAAATAACTACCCCGTCACTCAATTTTGGAGGTGCAAGTTTTCGTTTGAAACTAACCGTTATTTTTTCTCGATCACACCTTGCCATCTTGGTTTCATCAGTTCGGCTTCACTGTTGACGTCATTACCATAACCTCAATTTAAGCTGAACTTCTTGTTTCCTTTTTTTCTGTTTGTTAAGGAGAACTTCATTAAATGACATACAATTATTTAATACGAATGACTGTTCATAGCGTGGTCCCGCTCACTAATGTTTAGACGACTGTTCTGAGCTTTTCGTCTGAAACAGAATGAAATCATAACCTCACTATATAATCTGAAGTTTTCAGGGAGCTGCGTCCAACGGGCTGACAGCGTACTGTATACAATAGATTATCGTAATCCACGGTCAGTGCTTTTACAAGCAGCTGTATTTGTGCTAAAGTGAATGAAAACAGGCAAAATGAAATTCGTACAATGTATATTCGGTTGTTTGCTTGCACGTGAGTACCAGCATTGTAGAGCAGGTAAATATGAATAATGAGATTCCAATCAAGTTCTGAGTCTTATACTAAGGTAAGTAAGTGCCTCCCCCCCCTACCATGCCCAAAATATCATTTTCCGCTTTCGGCCTTTCTTTAAAAGTAAGATGAATGTGATGCGCTTTGAACCAGATTGCACATGGGAGCCCGAACACGCCTGTGGAGGATAGCTGCAAAGAGAATAATATACCTCGCTTTTCTATTCCAGGGGAAGAAAACAGGACCATTTGAAATTTTGGGGCACTCTTGATACGTACTCTTCCGGTGATGTCACTAAATTGAAGAAAAGTACTGATTACCTATTTCAAAAGATGTTTATTTTATGGTAATCTATACTTATGTATGACTAACTAGCCCCGCAGCATGAACAAAAAACAGTACCATCTGGCGCAGCATTGGTGGTAAGCCGATGAATCGAGGGCTGTTTTCTCATTAGAGCCTACCTCGTTACAGCGCTCTGTATTGTTGGCTTTGTTCCAGCTTTGACAATACATAAAAGCGGGCCATTATATATAGTTAACAAGTTCTTCTGAGATGAATTACTATTCATTACAAACCACGGTGGTCTAGTGGTCTGAGGATCGCGATGGAGTCTTGTAGCAAGTATATCCCAATCGCTGGACGTAGTGGTCCTGCTCACGGAATGCAATCCCAACATCAGCGCCCCAAATTCCGTTGAGCCGAGAGTGATTGAGACCCGTGTTCTTGGATTTAGATGCGCGCTGAAAAACCGCATGTGGTCGAAATTTCCGGAGCCTTTCAATATACGGTGTTTCTCATATCATATCGTCGTTTGGTCACGTCAGAAACCATCAATTAATAATAATAATAATAATAATAATAATAATAATAATAATAATAATAATAATAATAATTTAGCTGATAAAAATGTGGGCAGATAATGTACAAGAGTGCAATGACAAGAGCATAACAAACCATGATAATAAAATTATTATCTGCCATCTTCTCCTAGAAGGAATGTGTAAAATTTCACCACAGTTACATATTTCCTAGATGTGTGATTAAAACAAGAAATATGATAAAATAATCTTGTGATTTGAAACAGCGCTTTCTAGAACAAATGAGTAAAGTGAGAAAATGACTCAAGCTAAAGCTGTGTCAACAGGAATACTCTCTAGTGATGATCAATTACACCCAAAAGAAAGTGGATAGTTTTAGTCCTGAAGTGACCTTTTGTATTGAGCAGCTACAACGCATAAAAAATTTCATTTCCGTCTGGGATTTGTTTGACATCTTTACCTCAGAGTTATTACTCAAAATGGGCGGTTAAAAGCCGAGTGAACAAGACATAAAATGAAGAGGAAAAATACATGTGTCAATGACGTTCGTCATGTATACTCTTCTGACATAATTTTGGCCTGATAATCTTGAACAACCACCTCTTTCTGCCCAATATGAAGTTATCCGGTAACAAGTAAGGCGTAGTATAGAAGGATACGACTTCTTCTTTGGCAAAAGCAACAAAAACGGGGTTCCATACAAACCGTTTCTATAGCAGCTCGTAAAATGCCTGCAACACACCACTTACAAGATGCCTTGTTCATCTCCTTCAAGACAAACCCTTTATGGGTTCTCTCTCTTGCTCTTCATAACCAAAATCAAGAGGTTTTTTACCTATCCACCTGTATTTTTTCTACTTGCCTCATTATCTGAATTCCCTGCATTTAACTTTACCGATCTGTTCTCTTCTTTATTGATCATCGCAATTCGCTGGTTTTAACTTGGAAGAGAAATCATACAGGAGATTCAGATTAACACCTTGGACAAACTAAAGATTTCGCGCACACTAATTAGTCACAATTTTCTGAAGAAACGAGGTACCGAACCCATCTAGAACTCGTGCATGCACTTTGATGATGTTGCCACTGACATAATCGAAAAAAAAAAACGGCAGATCCCACGTTCCTGGAAATCGACATTATGTGAAGCACGCGCAGGGCAGGTGACGATGTTGCAATTTTTTTATTGAGCACCACGTCAAGAAATAGCACTAAATATATGTACAAATGTTGCATGCAAAGATATATATTGAACAGTTGCAGGTGCTCACATAACCTATCTATCTATCTATCTATCTATCTATCTATCTATCTATCTATCTATCTATCTATCTATCTATCTATCTATCTATCTATCTATCTATCTATCTATCTATCTATCTATCTATCTATCTAGCCAGCTACGACTTTTAGCTCTCCTGGCCGTTTCGATAGTGATATCAATACCAAACTTCGTATGGCATAACATGAGTGTATGAACAACATACTTGACGTGTTATAACATGTATGTCATTAACCTCATGATTTACATTTTATGGTCCTGCAGTTTTTGCGGTGGTTTCGTTCACATGGTATGTTGAAAAGCTAATATAATATGACATGATTGCATGGTGAAAACAAGCAACAGACCCAACATCAAAATCATGACATGCGTCTCATGTAACAACATGACTACATACTATGCTCATGATGTGCTCGCGGCCGATTTGCTAGCTTCACATATACCAAATTTGGTATTACGGTACGGGAATGAATGATGAATATATGTGACTTGTGCAAACATCATAATCATTAGAAGCGTGTCATGTAATAACATGAGTACACGCCACACATGATTTGCTGGCAGCCGTTTCGCTTGCTTAAATGATACCGAATTTGGTGTTACAGTACGTGAACGGATGATGAATGTATGTGACATATGTGGCTGGTGCGAACATGATAAACATGTCATGCGTGTCATGTGAAAACGTGACTAGATGCTACGCTCATGATGCGCCCACGGCCGTTTCGCTGGCTTCACATGTACCAAACTCGATATTACGCGACGCGAACGGACGACTTAGCTAAATGACACATCCAAACATGATAATCATGACATGAGTGTTATGTAACATGACTACATGCCACACTCATGATGCGCTCATGGCCGTTTCACTAACTTCACATATGCCAAATTTAGTATAACGTGACGCCAATGGATGACGAAGGTATGTGACTGGTGCAAACATAATAATCATGAGATGCTTGTCATGCCAGAACATGACTACATGCCACACCCAAGGCGCTATACATTTCGACGTGACGCGGTGCGCGTGCTCACAGGCATTTATTTCGTCGCGTCTCGCCAGCGTCGCCACGCCAGGTGCTGGTCCTCGCAGGCGCGCGCCTCGCTTCGTTGCTTTGACGCATGCACATCTTAGCACGTCCGGCGTCCCTCCATCACGAAAAGAGAAAGACGCAGTGTTGTCCGAGTAACGCATCGGCACTGAGTGAAGTTACTTTGTGGCATCAGCGCGAAATGCAGCATGTCACATTTCGCACCGGTTGCCGTCGGCCCACGACGACGGATGCTGGTTGCGCCTCGCGTCATACTATAGACTGCTCGTGTTTTGCAAACGTAGCGTCGCTGTGCCCAGCGTGCGCGCACGTCAACGCTACATTGGAGTATATTGGGCCCTCCATCATGCGGTTGCGGCCGTTTTGCTAGCTCCACATATACCAAATTTGGTGTTGCGTGATGTAAATAGATGAAAAAATATATGACTGGTGCAAACACGATAATCCTGACACGCGTGTCATGTAATAACAAGACAACATACCACGCTCATATTGTGCTCGCGGCCGTTTCGCTAACTCCACATATATTAAATTTGGTATTACGTGACGTGAATATATGACAAAAGTAAACGACGCATCCAAACATAATATTTACCTCCACCTCGTAACGATGTGTGGATTTAAAGTGACATGTCAGCGTTTCTGATTCATGCTTCGCATAGTATCAATTCCCACTGTACGTGGGATTCGCAAAATTTTTCATTTGTTCTTTACATTTATGTGTTACTGAGTATGTTTCATTTGCAGGTGTAGGTATGTATGTATTATATACCATATATGCTACTCACATGAGGAGGAGTGGTCAAAGATGCCCCACACTTTGCCCCACTCTTGATCATTCATGCGTGAATAATGAAGAGTGGGGCAAAGCTCCGATGCTTCTCGTTCAAACCGTGAAACATTCGCGCACACATATAAACACACACATTCACCCACACACACTAAGACTCACACGCCAAAGTCCACACCAGTGGTCGGCGTTACGCCTCACCTTGGTATGCATCACCCCAGAAGACTACTGTCAATCGTCAAAGCGACGAACATTTTGTCTTACGTAACTGCTCTATTTCTGATTTGTTTTCCATCGTGGCGTTGACGGCAACATTGCAGGGAGCAAAATTAGCGGAGTGCGTGCAGGGTATTTTCATCTATCGGAGCTGCCATGGAGGTTAAAATCCCCTTAAACCGTCTGCTGACGAGCGAGACTGACGAAAGAAAGAGGGTGCGGCGAAAGTGAATGTGCTCTCATATCAATCTAGAGCATGCGTTGGAATAGAGCGAGCGTTAGCGGGTAGAGAGAGTTAGCGCTTCTATCACCAACCCTCTAACAGGCGCTTCAAATACTAACGGGCTCAAAGAACAGAAATGGAACTTACGCCGAGCAAGAGGAGCTTCACCACTAAACTGAATTTCTGAAAGCTACTCTTTGCTATAGGCGACATAGCACAGTGGCTTTCTTACAGGGGAGTTGATGGAGACATAAAATTGTCGCGATGCGTACAGGTGGTGTAACCAATAGGCCTGGCTACTTGATGTATTCATATTTGACTTCGAAATATCATTTCAGAATATTCGATACATTGCGGCAGCATCAGACCTTGAAAGGTCTATATAAAACCTCTCCCTCAATACCTTAAAAAGTGGACGGAGCCACCTCATCAGCGCGCTCTTTGTCAATCACGGTGCAGTGACTTGAGAACAACTCAGATGTGACTTGGTGTTCCTTTTAAGATGACATATCAATCATGGGTCTGATCTCGATTACCAGTCGTTTGTATTGTTCAGGTAGCATGATTCACACCAAAGATTGTGGTGCTGCTTTTGATTCACAGAAAATCGCCCACCATTGCGACTGTTAGCGACTAACCACACCAATTCGGATTAGAAGAGCTGGGAGTTTCGCAGACGTCGATGTTCACGGGTGGTAATCTCAAAGATGATAGTTACATTTCTCACTGGTAAAGCCACTGCTCCGGACGAACAGCGGATGGTCGTTCAGCAGTAATTATAAACATGAAAGCGATCGGTGTTATTCTCGCACAGTAGAAGCAGAGGTAGCTGCAGTGTTTCAGGACAGGTGATCACAACTTAGACTTTTGTTTGATTCCTCGTACACTTAGGCGCAGTGTTTGACGAAAAAAAAACACCAAGGTGAAATTGATGGTTTAGATGCGGGGCTGAAACGTGACAGTAAGTTGGCGGAATAGCTTTTGATAGTTGCGCAGTATGGTGCTTGCGGTCGTTCTGAGGGAAGTGTTGCAAGTTGGTGGCTATCAGCTTGAGCGAAATGTCTGATGTGAGGTCTTAAGGCTTAAGCCTCGAACAAAGAGCCTAAAGTATGCTCCCAAGGCTACTAACGCAAAGTGTGTTCATACAGCAGCTTCTTGGTCATCTGCCGGAAACTGCTCTGCCGTTGTGTCGAAGCACCCACGCTGTGCCGTGGCAGAGATGACCAGCCCAGTCGCTTTTCGCGACGTTTTTCAGTGATTTCAGTGTTTTCAGTTATTTCAGGGACCGTACGCAATCCGGACTTGGCGTCACCTTCGACGTACACCTTAAGCAAGCGCAACAGCCGGGAGGACGACAGCACCAGTGACAGCACTGAACTATACACGGCGAGTAGCGAAGACAGCGACGACGATTTCATCCCTTCAGTGAAGCGTAAAGCTAAAAGGAGAATGGTCGGCGCGTCTTCGCCAGCTAGCGTCTCTACCGTGAAAGCGGCGTGCAGTTCTGAACACCATACCATAATTTTTGTTCCTGTTGACTCTTCGATCAACCTGAAGAACATGAACAGGCAAGTGATATCAGTGCGTCTCGAAGCTATCGTGCCTAATGAGATAAAGGATATCAGACTCAACCCACGGAAGGATATCTGGGCCATAGACGTTGAGCACCCAGCTGCGCTACATACCCTGCGAAATGTCACGGAGCTTGGAGGCACCTATCTGAGAACTTACATTCCGCAGGATAGTGACACGACGACGGGCGTCATTTATGACGTTGATGTTTCCATACCGAACGCAGACCTTCCTTTTCTGATAAAGCTAGCTACTGGGGCAACGGACATATTGCAAGTATGCCGGCTTGGCAAATCCCGTTACATCAAGGTGACCTTCAGAGGTGATTGCATCCCATCACATGTAAAGGTTGGTCATTTTCGTCACGTTGTCCGACCATACATCCCAAGACCACTACAGTGCCACAACTGTCTAAAACTGAGTCATGTTAGTGTTGTGTGCAACAACAAGCAAGCATGCCCACGTTGTGTCGGACCCCACAAAGCAGACGATTGCCAAGCAACTCTCCTAAAATGCAGCAACTGCAACGGGAACCATGAGACCTCGTCCAAAGACTGCCCAAAACTGAAGAAAGAAAGGAGCATTCTGAGACAAATGGTTAAAGACGGATCCTCACGAAAGGAAGCGGTAACGGTTGTTCAAAGACGGCGTTCCCGTCGACGGCGGTGCTCGAAGAAGAGAAAAAGCAGCCCTGTGCCGAAGGTAACTTCACTTACGCCGCCACCACCACCACCACCGCCGCCACGACCACAGAGACCTCCCCTGCCCTCGCCACCAGGTGGGGTACGTACAGAGGTGCCGGAAGACACTGTGGCGACCCAGAGAACATCCGGCTCTGACTGGCCCGCTTTACCGCGTATACACCTGTCTACGGAACCACAATATTGACAGTCAACAACAGATATGCCCCCAGCAGGCAGTCTGTCCGCCCAAGAGGTACAAGTTTTTTCGGTATTGAGGTCGTTCATGAGTGTTATTCGCACTCTATTGGATAGTCTACAGATCCCTGCCGCTAAATGCGTGCTACAAATCTTGGACACACTAGAACCAGTTCTTGCCGGACTTCAATAACAAGATGGCACACCATAGACCACATCAGCCTTTCTGAGAAAAAGTCAAGCGTGCTTCCATAATTCAGTGGAACGCAAGAGGTGTACAGTCAAAAATGCCTGAGTTCAGACAATTCATTTTCGAAAATAAGTTTCCCATCATCATCATTTGTGAACCGCATTTCTCAAAAATACCTCGACTGTCGGGCTATGAATCGTTCGTTTTGTTAAGCGGTTTATTGGCGGACACTCAGCGATGATTCACGACAGCGACAGTCAATGCGGGGAGCGACTCGCTGCACGAGCTGCTTTTCTTCTTAAGAAAAGCGCGACCCACTAGAAAGCGCTGAAGAGGATGACCCACTGTTCAAAGGCTTTACCACAACTACCCCGGGGACGAAAAGGGAGCCGCCTGGCGACCTAACAGCTGGTTACAATGAGCGGGTCATGGTAGGCCTTGAGGCGCTCCACGTTAACAATGTCGCGTCCTCGACGACGCATGTCCGAAGATGGTTCGATGGGTTCAATCAAGTAGTTGACTGGGGAAGTGCATTTGACGACACGGTAGGGGCCTTCGTATTTGGGCAATAGTTTTGAAGATAAGCCAGTTGCAGTAGTAGGGATCGAGAGCCAGACGAGCGCTCCAGGGGGAACGTGGGCGCAGTAGTGCTAGCGTCAGCGCGAGTGCTTTTTTGCCGCTCTTGATCATGCGCAGTAAAGGTCTTTGCAAGCTCTCGACACTAATCAGCAAGCTTGGCTGTAGCAGAAATAGGTGCCCACTCAGACGGATCTGGCCTGAACGGAAGTATCGTGTCGATGGTGTGTGACGGGTGCCTTCCATGTAATAAAAAGAAAGATGAAAATGCAGTAGTGCTCTGAAGGGCAGTATTATATGCGTAGGTGACGAAGGGTAGAATGGAATCCCAATTTGTGTGATCGGCGGCGACGTACTTGGAGAGCATGTCGCCGAGCGTACGGTTGAAGCGTTCGGTGAGGCCATTCGTCTACGGGTGGTAAGCAGCAGTTTTGCGGTGAACAACGTTGCACTCTTTGAGAATGGCTTCAACAACTTCAGACAGAAAGACACGGCCTCGGTCACTGAGCAGTTCCTGGGGTGGACCGTGTCGCAGAATGAATCGTTAGAGCAGAAAGGAGGCCACATCGCTCGCTGTAGCCGCGGGAAGAGCGGCCGTTTCGGCGTATCGCGTGAGGCGGTCCACACCAACAATGGCCCAGCGGTTACCAGCCGACGTTAGGGGAAGTGGCCCATACAAATCGATGCCAACGCTCCAAACGGCCTGGAAGGGTAAGGTAGAGGTTGCAGACCTACCGGCGACAGGTGCGTTGAAGTTTTGCGGCGCTGACATTCTATGCAGGAGCGAACGAGTTTCTGCACGTAGCGGTACGTGCCGCGCCAAAAGTACCGTTGGCGAATGCGGTGGTAAGTCTTCGATATCCCGGAGTGCGCACATTGCGGACCAGAATGAAAGAATTCGCATATGTCAGTGCGCAGACTGCGAGGTATGACTAGTAGCCATGGCGGCCGTCGCCATTGTAATTGCGTCGGTGGAGGAGGTCGTCGCGAACGGCGAAATGGTGGGCTTGACGACGCAACGTGCGAGTGGATAAAGTGGATGGATCAGTCAGCAAGTCTATCAGTGAGGCAATCCATTGATCCTTGCGCTGTTCAGTAGCAATGGCATGAATGCTAATCGAAGAAATGACAAGGTGAGACACTGAGTTGTTGGCATTGTCGTCAGGCAAGGGAGAGCGCGACAGGGCGTCGGCGTCAGCATGTTGCCTTTCATTGCGGTACAGCACACGGATGTCATAGTCTTGCAGGCAAAGTGCCCACCGGGCGTGACGGCCTGAGGGATCTTTTAATGACGACAACCAGCAGAGTGCGTGGTGGTCGGTGACGACATCAAATGGGCGACCATACAATAAGGTCGGAACTTTGCAAGGGCCCAGACGATTGCCAAACATTCCTTTTCGGTGACTGTGTAATTAGTCTCGACTTTAGTAAGCGTACGGCTCGCGTACGCCACGACATATTCCGGGAACCATGGTTTGCGCTGCGCAAGGACAGCGCCGAGGCCGACACCACTGGCATCCGCGTGTACCTCTGTAGGGGCCGTAGGGTCGTAGTGGCGGAGTATGGGAGGCGACGTCAACAAACGACGAAGTGTTCTGAAAGCGTCGTCGCACTGTGATGACCACAATTGGAGAGGCCCGTTACTTCCCAGAAGCTTCGTCAGCGGCGATTTGATAGTCGCGAAGTTTCGAATGAAGTGCCGAAAGTAGGAACACAGTCCTACGCAACTGCGTAGTTCCTTGACGGATGTCGGCTTGGGGAACTCAGTCACGGCCCGAAGCTTGGCTGGATCAGGGAGAATTCCGTCCTCGGACACGACGTAGCCGAGTATTGTCAGCTGCCGAGCTGCAAATTGGCACTTCTTTAGGTTCAGTTACTGACTGGCGTTGCTCAGACGCGTTAAAACATGCCGAAGGCATTGAAGGTGCGTCGAGAAGTCAGGAGCGAAAACGACGACGTCATCGAGGTAGCACAGGCACGTGTGCCATTTCAGGTCACGCAGAACTGTATCCATCATGCGCTCAAAGATGGCGGGCGCATTGCACAGCCCAAGCGGCATAATGTTGAACTCGTACAAGCCGTCGGGGATGACAAAAGCGGTCTTCGGTCGAACGTCTTCAGCCATAGGTACTTGCCAGTACCCTGAGCGCAAATTGAGGGATGAAAAGAATTCTGCTCCTTGCAGGCTGTCAATCGCGTCATCTACCCGCGGTAGTAGATACGCGTCCTTACGAGTGATCTTGTTGAGGCGTCGGTAGTCCACACAGAACCGCACAGAACCGTCCTTCTTCGTAACGAGAACGACAGGAGATGCCCATGGGCTGCTAGAGGGGCGAATAACATCGCGGCGAAGCATGTCGTCGACTTGCTCGTTGATTACACGGCGTTCTGTGGGAGATACGCGATATGGACGTTGCCGCAGCGGTGGCTGTGCGCCTGTGTCGATGCGATGCGTAACGGTGGATGTGCGGCCGAGAGAAGGTTGAGCGACATCGAAAGGAGAGCGGAATTCTTCCAACAGGCCCAAAAGCTGGGAACGCTGGCCCTGCGTAAGGTCGTCGGGTATGCAGGAACCGAATATATCATCGGATGATGAAGCAGATGTCGAAACAGCACCAAGCGTACAAGAACTTGAGCAGTGCATGTCATCGGGTTGATTCATAACTTGCGCGTCTTCGATGGGTTCCACGCTGCCGAGACATTCTCCTCGAACCAACGTAACGCTGTACGGAGATGAGTTCACAACAAAAATAGTGGTGCTACCGTGAGTGAGTTGCACGGTCGCGAAAGGAACCAGCAAGCTTTTTCTTATGAAAACACGATGAGATGGCGAGAGGAGTGCAGCGGTGTCAGAAAGGCTTGCGCAGTAGAGCGACACCGCAACGGACGAGTTTGCAGGGACTTGAGTGTCGTCTCTGACGAGTAACTTGCTTGCAGCGGATGGACTGTCGGCCGGCGTCAAAGAAGAGAATGGCGCGAGTTCTATTTCTGCTGGTGCGCAATGAATGACGGCGTCGTGGCGGGAGAGAAAATCCCATTCTAGGATGACGTCGTGAGATCATGAAGAAATTATGATGAATTCGACCACATACATCACGTCCTGAATCATAAGGCGGGCTGTACACATCGCTGTAGGGTGAATGCTTTGGGCGCTGGCTGTACGGAGGGAGAGCCCGCAAAGCGGCGTGGTCACTTTGCGCAGTAATCGGCTAAGTTTTTCGTCCATCAAGGATACGGCGGCTCCAGTATCTACAAAAGCAGATGCACGAACGCCATCCACAAGCATGTCTATCACGTTTGACGGGCTTTCCTGAGGGCTTCTGCTGTTCGACAGCGTCGCAGCCATTGCCTCGTGGACTGCGACGACTAGCTTTCCTGGTCGCCCTCGAGTGGACGTGGCCGCATTGGCGACAGTGAGTGACGCCGTGGAGATGGTGAACGGCGGGTAGACGGAACGGGGCGGGACGACGGTGACATAGGTGGCGGTTGGTCATAAGAGCGGCTTGACTGGCTGGGAAAGTTGGAGGCGACCTGCGGTTACTGCACACGATTGCAATAGCGTGCTACATGACCGACGCAACCACAAGCAAAGCAGATGGGGCGATTGTCAGCAGTGCGCCATTGGTTTGCGGGTCGCATCCATGTCGCAGAACGCGATTGGCGAGCCGGCTGCTGATATGAGTGCATGGTAGGCGGCACTCGGGACACGTGGGTGACGCCGGCGTATGTAGGCGAGACAGTTTCTCCAAAGGCCTGGGGCCTTGCGACGGTTTCGGTGTAATTTAGGGGAACAGTGACAGAAATCGGTGGGGGCGGCCTGGCAACAACTTGGGCGTAGCTGAGTGGCACAGATGCAGGAGGCGGCTGGTGGTATTCAAGGACGACCTCCGCGATTTCCTGCTGAATGGCTCGGCGGAGAGGAGGTAGAAGTGTACTTGATGGCTGTTGAGCATGTTGTGGGGAAGCAAAAGCCAGTAGAGAGACCTGGCGGGCAACTTCCTCACGCACGAACGACTTGATTTCGGCGAGCAAGGTTGCGTGGTCAGGAACTGCTGACAAGGCCGAGAGATCAGCATCACGTGGTGGCGGGCGACGGGTCATCAAGCGCTGCCGCCGCAGCTCGTCGTAACTTTGGCATAACATGATGACTTCTGCCACAGTGCGGGGGTTCTTTGCCAGGAGCATGGTGAAGGCATCGTCGGCGATGCCTTTTAGAACATGCGTGATTTTGTCAGCCTCTGACATGTTCAGGTCGACTTTCTTGCACAAGTCAAGGATGTCCTCGATATAAATTGTGAAGGACTCGCTGGTCTGCTGGGCTCGTTCACGTAAACGATGTTCAGCTTGCAGCTTACGAACGGCCGGGCGGCCGAACACGTCGAGGACAGCGGTTTTAAAAGCGGACCATGTCGGGAAATCAGATGCGTGGTTGTTGTACCACAAGACGGCCACACCCGCGAGATATAAAAACAGGTTGCCGAGTTTACCTGTTTCGTCCCAATGGTTGGGGACGCTCACGCGTTCGTACATGGCCACCCACTTCTCGATGTCGGTGCCATCCGCTCCGGTGAAGACAGGAGGGTCGCGGCTGCGAGGGACACCGGGACATGGCGTCGGCGTAGGAGGAAGCGTTTGCTGGGCGGCGTCTTGGTACATGGTTGGAGGCACGGTCCGGAATCTAAGCTCCAAAGGCATCGAATGCGGACTGAAGGTGTTTGAAGGGCACAGCACTCTCAGCACTCTCCACCAAATTGTTAAGTGGTTTATTGGCGGACACTCAGCGATGATTCACGACAGCGACAGTCAATGCGGGGAGCGACTCTCTGCACGAGCTGCTCTTCTTCTTAAGAAAAGGGCGACCCTCTAGAAGGCGCTGAAAAGGACTACCCACTGTTCAAAGGCTTTACCACAGTTTCTTCATCGTGCATTGAGCGAAGTCAAGTTGCTGTGTACATCCGTAAAGAACTCACTTACGTTCTCCAAAGAGTAGAGCCTGACAATGGAAATCACTACGTGTGTCTACACGTTAAAAAGAAGAAGTTGTCGTTTACGCTGATAGGCGCATATATAGCGCCGTCACGTCGACTAGATCAACAGGTAATAAATGGTATATTTGCAACGACTCCAGCACCTTCGATATTGATGGGTGACTTCAACGCCCATCATCCATTGTGGGGAAGCATCAGGACAAATCGAAAAGGCATGAACCTAGTTGATCTCGCATCAGAGCACGGGCTTCAGGTGCTGAACGATGGCAGCCATACTTATCTCCGAGGAGTAACTTACAGCAGTTGCCTGGACTTGACATTACTGTCGCATAGCATTGTCACGAAAGTCCAGTGGTTTACAGATATTGAAACACATGGCAGCGACCATATCCCCACGTACGTGACAGTCAGAGGTCTGGACGATTCTCCTTCCCCTGGACATTCAAGACTTATTGACTGGGAAGAGTTTTAGATATCAGTGGAGAGCAAGTGCATGCACGAACCGCCGGAATCCATTAAAGAAGTGATTAGTTGTGCAATAGAGACTTCCACGAAGATATGTCCGAAAGAATCGAGACGCACGGCACTCGACCAAGAGTCGGAACAACTTAGAGCGGTCCGCCGACGTGCCGAAAGACGATACAGACGCACGAAATCTATCTCTGACCTCAGAGAATCCAGACGCATTCAAAAAAAAAATGCAGCGTCGAATGCACAAACTTCATGAACAACTGCGGAAGAATTTTTTGTGACTCGCTAGACCCTCGAAAGCCCTTGTCTCCCGTATGGAGGACTCTTCAAGGTATTCACTCGCATCCGCAACAGTTTCATCCCTTCGCCGCTCTGGCGCTACATCAACGTCACTCACAGCTTGATGTTTCTGGTGAATTTTGTGCAACGATCGCCGGTGACATCCCTATACCGATCGATCTATTGCCACAGGATGTTCCAGTCGCACGAGATCACCAAATGGAGGTTGCATTCACCATGGAAGAACTTCATGCGGCATTGAACACATGCAGACACTCATCGTCCCCAGTTCCGGATGGAGTGACCTATACTGCCCTACGTCACCTAGGCCTAAAGGCACAGCGCTGTCTCCTGGACATTTTCAAAAAGTCTTGGCATGATGGAATGGTGCCTGATGAGTGGAAGTGTAGTCGCTTGGTGCCTTTGCTGAATCCCGGAAAGTCTCCATTAGGTTTGGCTTCATACCGGCCTATAGCACTAGCAAACTGCGTTGGCAAGGCCATGGAGAGGATGCTGCTTACACGCATGGAATGGTACCTGGAACATTATAACATCTATCCTGATGCTATGGCTGGGTTTCGACGAGGTTGGTCCTCAGTTGATAGCATTATTGACTTAGTGACCTCTGTTCAGCACCAGAAAGCTCAGAAGCGGCTGTCGGTAGCTCTGTTCTTAGACGTGAAGGGTGCCTATGACAACATTACCCACGAGGCTGTTCTCAATGCTCTTGAAGCAGCTGAACTTGGAGGTCGTGTCTTTCGATGGGTAAGAAGCTACCTCACAAAGAGATATATGTTCCTTCTAACTGAAGATGGGTCTACGAATAAGTATTTCACAAGTCATGGGGTGCCACAAGGCGGTGTTTTGAGTCCGACTCTTTTGAACCTGATTCTCGTGGGGCTCACCGAAATGCTGCCACAGACGGCTTATATATCTCTCTACGCTGACAATATCTGCATTTGGGCGTCCGGTGTGACACGGCCTCAAGTGCTCGCAAGAGAACAGAAAGCGGCCACAATGACATCGACATACCTTCGCCAGCAAGGTTTGACTATCGCCACAGAAAAAGGCGCAGCGGTGACGTGTACACGCAAACCGATGTCTTTCTACTCATTGTGCATCGATGGCAGATTAACCTCATATAAGAGCACTCATAGATTCTTAGGTGTCATCGTAGATCGTGACCTAACGTGGAGCCCTCATGTCGAATACCTGAAGAAAAAGCTCATTGGCTTTGAGAATGTATTCAAGTTCGTCGCCAGAAAATCATGGGGTCTGTCCGTGCACTCCATGTTGCAGCCTTACACAGCCCTCTTTCTCGGAACTCTCCGGCCTTCCGGTACAGCCTTCCTGTCCTGTCCAACACGCGCAAGACTAACATCCGTGCACTGCAAAGCGTACAAGCCCAAGCACTTCGGACATGCCTTGGCCTTCCAAGATGCTCATCGACAGTGTTAACTATTGTTATTGCACAAGAACAACCGGTCACAACGCATATCATTGTCGAGACGCTGAGAGCGCACATTCGGCATTTATCACGGCTACCGTCACATCATTTAGCGTGTTTGACAGCTCGGAGGCCCCATTCTTCGCACTGTGGTATTGTGACAAAACATCAAGACTTACTACCACCTGGCTTCAAACTTGCGATGCATCCAGCAGCTGCGCTATGGAGTCTTCGTAAACCTGAGGTGCGATTATCAGTTCCTGGAATCTTTAAGAAGGCACGCATGTCAACGCTAGCCCTGAAGCAACTGACTTTGCGTCTGTTGGACGAAAGGTACTTCGACCGCATACATGTTTACACCGATAGCTCCACTAATTCCAACAGCTCTACAGGAGCAGTGGTTGTTCATCTGAAAATGTGTTGCTTCAGTACAAGTTTTCTCACACCACGACGTCGACAGCAGCAGAGCTCGCAGCACTTCAAGGTGCAGTAAAGTACATTCTTCGGCAGCAACATAACCAATGGGCCATCTTTTGCGACTCCAGGCCAGCCTTACAGTCACTACGGTTTGTTTTGCAGCACGGGTTACACGAACAATCAGTATATCAGATAAGGCACAACTACCACGAAGCGCTCAAGGAAGTTCGCGATATTGTATTTCAGTGGTTGCCGAGTCATTGCGGAATCGTCGGCAATGACCACGCGGATGAAGCTGCTCGATCGGCTCATGACCAAGACCAGCAGACGCCTATACCACTCTTGAGAATGGACGCTGCAAGGCTACTACAATCACTTGCTCGCCGTATATCTCTCCTACAATGGAATACGCAGGGTTTCTCCAACACGCACCTGCATTCGATCGACCCAAACTTGCAACTTCGTTTGCCTTCCGGGCTCCCACGATGCGCTGAAACTTTACTGTGTCGCATGAGGTTGGGCGTGGCATTTACGAATTCGTACTCTCGTCTCCTTGGAATGGCGAGCACTTCGGCATGCAACATCTGCGCCTGCGAGGAAACGCTTGAGCACATTCTATGCCATTGCTCAGCATACCAGATTGAACGACGTATTATGGAAGCCAAGCTCTGTCACCTGGCTTCACGGCCGCTTACAGAAGCGAAGATCCTGAGACCTTGGCCGACGTCTTCCCATACGCGCAAAGCCATGAAAGCCCTCTTGTACTTTTTAAGGACCACAAGACTTCACGGCCGCTTATAAAAGAACTGTGCGAGACCATGCTGTGTAGACTCGAGCTGACTATTCATGCTTCTATTTCTTACTCGTGTTCTTTTCTATCTCTTTCCGTTCTATTATTCTCCTTTTCCCCCCACCCCAAGTGTAGGGTAGCCAACCGAGCCAAGCTTGGTTAACCCCCCTGCCTTTTCTGTCTATTTATCTCTCTCTCTCTCTCTCTCTTTCCAGTGATTCCAAAAACCGCCACATTCCATCGTTCGGCGAGTCACATTGTCCTCTGCGGCACTCGTCATTGTGCCACGGGCTTGCCCTTCCCGACTTCACTAGGGGAACAGAAGGCAACACTACGAACGTGAAAGTAAACATTCGACAGAAGTCTGTCTGGTTGGGTATGAAACTGGGAGATGATTTAGACTCCAACGAAAAGTTTTGAAGAAACCCGACGTTTCGAAACCGACTTGGTTCCTTCCTCAGGGGTGACTGCGGAGGCTACGTAGCAGCGTCGTCTTCAAAGCACTCGCGGAGTGGCTAATAACCCCCTCTTTCTCGTTTTGCCGGGGAGCGCAGCCCGCGTGAATACACTGGGGTTCCGAGAGAGCGGTTCATATTATGGGCTGTCCTCTGTATGTGCCTCGACTTGAGTAACAATCTTCTCCTCCAGTCCGGCTCGCTTTCAAGAATGGCCGTCGCTTTAAAATTTATTTTGTGATCCAACGTCTCAGCATGTTCGGCGACTGCGCTGAGCTTTCTGTAGAACTTCAGGGGTGACTGCTACGTAGCCTCCGCAGTCAACCCTGAGAAAGGAGCCAAGTCGGTTCCGAAACGTCGGGTTTCTTCAAAACTCTTGGTTGGAGTCTAAATTATCTCCCAACACTACGAACTGTATCAACGCTCATTAACACCGACACCATACAGTACGTCCTGTCCACGAAGTATATGCGCGGCGGAGCTCTTTGTTTTCAGCATGTGTAGCAGCAAGGGAACCCTGCATTTATTAGGGGAGAGGAGGAACGATCTTGCAAAGGTGTTTTTTTAGAATCGGTGCCTAACGAATACTTATCACTTTTTTAGACGCAAGCGTGCAAAAACGGTGAATTCGTCAGCACTGATGGAAAATGCGTTGCTATCATACACCAAATACTTGTCATTAAGCCATAATTTAGTGTGCCATTTGGCGATACGGCATTTGATGCAGCTGAGCGCATTGGGAGAAAATAATTTGAAAGGTTTTAATGACTTCTTGAAGCCGACCAAGTAAACTTAATATTTTCAATTAACAATGAGCGTCATATGCATTATTATGTTTCACCCTGCGTGAAAATGCAAAATTTGCATGGCTAATGTGAGTGTTTTCCTAAACACACCCTTATGAAAATGACTGACTTTTCATTGTCGGACTGTGATCGAATCATTGACTCATTTGATCATCAAGATTCCGCAATACTCATTGACTTGCTTCAATACTTTGTCGACAATATTTCTGTTAAGCATTTGCGAGAAAAGTGTTATTGAATAATTTTTGTTAAAATACCATTGAGCAAGTATTTCGTAAACAATATTTCTGTTGAGCACATTGCAATTAAAATTTTATTGTCTCATTTCTATCAAAAACCATGGACGAAATATTTTGTAAACAATATTTCTGTTGAGCGTTTTGCAATAAAATTTTTATTGTCTCATTTCTATCAAAAAACCATGGACGAAGTATTTCGTAAACAATAATTCTGTTGAGCACTTTGCAATAAAACATTTATTGTCTCATTGCTATAATAAAAACCATGGACAAATATTTCGTAAGCAATGTTTCATAAGAAAAATTGAGCAGTGCGCTCGCTAATGTTCTCCAGCACGCGCGCGTGAAGGGCAGGGGAAGAAAAAAATAGAGACGAGAACCGCGGAAGCTGAGAAGTTTCGTGTTTGCGGTGCAGCCACTCTATATTGCATGCGTGACAGTACTGAAACACTGGCCTATATGTTGATGCTCGTCTTCTACAAAACAAACAGAACTGATGATTTTAGGAAAGCATTGCAAGAAAGAAACAAACGGAAGGCAGCGAGACAGAAAAAGATCAAAATTGAAAATCGGTTCGTTGATGTTTGATTAGTAGTTGCTTAATATCATGATGAACTTGAACATCAAGTATACCGAAGTAGGAAGTCAGGTGCACAAGTCAGCAGGAGAGTGTATGCCACTAACATTTGCTCACTCTTTTGAATATTAGGTACAGTTCTCATATTTCAGCATGGATTTGTAACAGTGAACCATGACCAAGGCAACCCGTGTACTGCTGTGGAGATAATGTACCACCTATAAAAATCCCCATTTTATAAATAGCAACTACATGCAGTAACAATAAAGATTTTGAGGTTCGTTCTGCGCCATTTCTTGACCCTATCTGCACGCGGACGTTCGCGAAAGAGATGTGCAGAAGCATTGTTTATTTGAAGGGAGACCTGTACATGTCCGCCGCTAATTTGTGTACGTCATACTTGAGCTTGGTGTGCGTTTCGGCTTTAACTTGAACAGCAATGTGATGCTGAATAAAGGTAAGAGTAGCCCCTCCTCATTATTCGGATCAGTTAAAAGACTGAAAATGAGTAAAAACTACTCCATATCGCAAAATAATGCACATAAATTCTAATTGCGAAATTAAGTAATTGTCAAAATTCTAAAAAGGTGTGGCTGCCCCAGCGTGCAGCTCGCAGCAGTTCGCGCGTACGAAATGCAAATGCTGGAGTAGGCCCGCTAAAATACCAGTGCAACGTTTACGCGCCAAAGCTCATTGTCTTCAAACAGCTGAGAAAAGGTTGCTGTCACTGACACGCGTATACCTCATGACACAAATAAGCGAAATTGCTTACGGCACACGCACGTGCGAAAAACATACGTAGGTTTAGACAACGGAACACAACGTCGTCGCACTGGTATCCGCGAATTTGAGCGAGCGAAACACCCGTCATTCACGGGGAAGCACTAAAACGACGCATGAACACACGTTAATTGTTCTTGCGGAACGGCGCACCGCGAAACGCAGTAGGAGCCGAAAGCGCTCACCGTTATTGTCTCGAGTGCATGAAGCCCTACAAATATTCCCTGATCAAATGCATTCGCAAACAAATGCATATGGCACAAATATTGTTCTATATTCTACCGACGATTTGCAAAAAGCTGTTTGATAGATATATACCCGGAAAAAGACGCACCTTCACGCGGTGGCACTGTGGTGCAATGGGTAAGACATCTGCTTCACATGCATGAGGTCCCAAGTTTGATTCCAATATTAGGGTGACCTGCAGACGTAGGTGATTGTAACAATAATAGTGTTCAAATACATATGCTCATAATGTCTACCGCATTGTTTGCGAAAAGCCGCTGTCAAGTGCGAAAGGAAATTGTTTTTGTTATCACTTTGATAAATCATTGATGGCTCATAATTGAAAGTCATGGGCCATTTTTCAATGCTTGTCAACTATTGTCTTTGTGATATTTCAATTGATCCGCAACATATTTTTCCTATTTCATTTTCTCTCAATGATAAATCTATATCGAGTTCCTTGACGGCTTTCAATTGAAAGACATGGGCGAATTTTTAATACTGGTCAACGCTTTCCTCATTGGTATTTCAATTTAACCGTCATGTATTTTCGATTCCATCTGTTGTCACTGCTCAATAACTTCTCTATGTTTTTTTTTCAATAAAAATTTTTTTAAGGGTTCCATTCTGAATGGGCACTATACGTACACGCATCACGCAAACGACACCTAAAACCACGCAAAAAAAGTTATAAACACTGACAATACTCAATATGTGCGACATAAGCAAAAAAAAGAAGATTTAAAAGCGTATGCCCTCTAAATTTTTCTTGCTAAGTCGCGTTAATCGCAGGTGCATCGAGCCGCGTCATAAACGTGCTTGAGATTTTATGACTCGTCTTAGCTTCCTCCCTTTATGGAATACTTTTGATGTTGACATTGAAGGTCGCTGAAAAAAGACTGCGATTTCCAGCACACTCCCGCGCAAATGTTCTTTCCACTGTTTCTCTTTACGAAATGCTTGTAGGCACTTTAATGTTCCCAGAAGCTCATTTAAATGCGAGCCCGGCAATTTATTCACTGTTATGCTGTTGCAGTTCTTGCTCCGATGATTCATTTTGCTGTATTGAGACAACTACGTGCTTAAACACATCCGGCACCACAGATGTGGGCTATGGTACCACACATGGCACGTGTAGCATAACGGTTTGGGAATCGTTGCGATGCATTTCAGAACGACCTCATTACGCCGTTTTATTTACATGGCACAGTTAAGTCGGCGAAAACGTGAAAGTGCATACGCTGACATTGCCATTGGGCAACAGGACACTCTACCGCTAAATTCCAAGCAAGCCTACCACCCTCTCCACCCCTCCAGCTTGCGGTGAAGGATAATCCGACCAGATTGGGGAGCGTGGCAATTGCTGGGTCCCGGGTCGAAATTCGTAATCGGGGCGGGAGAAATGAGAAATGCCAATCCATGCTTCTAAAGAAATATTATATCTGTTAAACGTTTCATGAGGAGTAATTGATATGAATTCGGTGCACCAATTCTGGAGCTTATTTCTAAACAAACCATGCTAATCCCGAAGAAATTGCGGCTGGAGGGGAAGAGAAGACGGGAACGTTATTTACTCAGTTACTGACACTGAATTCCCTGAAAAAGCAAGGAGGCCGCTTTCTCTGTTGGAGGAAAAGTGCTCAGCATTTTACGGTAGCCGCAATCATCAACAGAAAATGGCTATCCGACAATAAGAGGGGAGTGGGGCAGGAACGCTTTCGCAACGCCGACATTGCGGCAAGCTCTCGAAAAGAAAAATTCCAACAGCGGAGCCTGCATATGTAAATGCCACAGTGTTCCTATTTACTTTTATCGCAATATAGTACGGCCACATCGCACTTTGTGTCGTTGATCGTTCCACTTCCTTCTCCGAAAATCAAGCCGTTTTCCTCGCTTTTAAATTAGTTCGCAACATTAAATTGAAAGCCTCAGGGGCCTACTCAAACACGAAAATTGACGGTCGAATTCGGTGGCAACGCGATTAATGCAACAGACATCATCATGTAATGAATTCACAATACGACGTCATCTTGACGTCACAAATATGCAAGACTACACGCGCGTAATCATGACGTTATCACAACGTCACATGAGTATGACGTCCCATGAGAGCATCACTTTGTCAAAGATTAGCCTTTCACGGAGTCACTGCAAAATTAGGTGAGGAGCAAAGAGGTTGTTGTGGTCCCAAGCTGAAGAAAGTAAGGAGCTTGTTTTGTATTTTGGCCTAAAAGGGCTTGGCACATACCCACAAGGCGTATTTGCCACACTGGATTTGCCTTACGAAAAAAAAGTGTTTTTGTGGCATAACAATAGCGTATGATGTACACATTTTGCCGGTAATTACACAGATACATATTAAAGGATAGACAACAACATATATACACAATCATGACATGAGCACATTAGTACGCACAACACAGGAATTGAACTCGTGACCAAACGCACTAAAAGCAAGCACCATTACACATTGACGCCGCCACTAACCAGCTTGTTTTTTCACAGAGTTATTTAGGCATATAGAGTAGCTTCTACCCGTGGACAGCACATAGAACGTGTTCTCGTAGCATTGACATGTGTTAGCCCTTACGAAATGTCAGCACATATATTGTGGGACATCACGCAGGCCAAAGCAAACACCTTCCGGTCCAATTTATTCGGTTTGTCATGCCGTACCCCTTGGAAAATGATAAACGTAGCTCCTTATTAGTGCTTCTTCACACAACTGTAGCGCATTGATCGGCAGGAATTCATGGATAACCGTGCGACAAATGTAACTTCAAATTGCCGAACTGATGACCATTCCATGAGCGTGTGATATGGAGCAATTTTCTTTTTCCAAGTTTTCGCCGCGAGTTGCTCACGTTTCATGACAGCGGCACGTTCTGGGCTGTTTAAAGGCGATTTCTTCTTCTATGTGTGGGACTGCTGCTGCGCCGAACCCCTTAGACAAGAGGACGAGACACTGAGTAAAATATCCTAATGATTACAAGACTTCGTCGCGACTGACTGTGGGCAGCCGCTGAGAGCTGGCGTGCCTGTGTCTATCGTTCCCGTATACCACCGATGCGCTCGCCGCCACCGCTTACATAGCACATAAAAAATAAACGTTGCACAAGCAGATACACGAAAGCGTGCATAGGCTTTGTCTTCAGCGGGATAGAGAGGCGAGGGGCGAAAGCTGAGGTTTGTCGCAGCACACAACCTATTAGGTCAATGCACGGGGCAGACTTCACGCCTCCCTCCCGCCTAGATGATTAGGTAGAGTGGTCGCCCCTTTCCCTCCCCCCCCCACGTGTGCATCCCTATATACCCAGACGCCAAACATACAAGGCCATTGTATCCCGCGATCACAAAATGCAATTAGTGCGTGTATACGCGCGAGCGAAACGCATCAGCAGTGACTTCTGAATAGCTGAACGATAAGCTATATCCGCAATTATCACCAGTTTGCAACTTCCACTTTCGCGTGGAGTACTGTGGTTTCTTAACTCAAATGCAGTATTAAGTTGTTTTCGCCCTCATAGAATAACATTTTACTAATTAACTTTTAATGTCGACATCTAACAAGCGGATAGCTTGCGAGATAAGCACAAGAGTTTCAAAACATGGATCAGCCATTGTTACGTAAGCTTACTAACTTTCTTTTTTTTTGCGTTCAACTGCTCTTTTTGCGCAATGCTAAAGGCAGAATTCCGCCTACTGCTGCTCGTCGGACGGTAAGAATGCGCGAACTGAGGAAACGTAAGCATTACCTGCGATTCGTGTTCTTGATTGTGCCACGAAGGCGGCGCCCCCATCAGCTGCTTGGTTGTACAGAGCGGCTTGCTGGCACGCTCGCTTCAGTCACAGTGCCATTGCCACACCATCGCGCTCGCATCGCGTCGTGTTGCACCGTAGTCGAACCACATGTTTCACTTCCAGTGTCGAGAACTCAGTATTGTTGCCGCACAATAGGCGCGCACACCATCGCGACACATAGCCGGGCAGCTCAAATGCGTCCTTCAGAAAGCCAAGCTTAGGTTATCCTATGACGGCTTTAGTCTGCTCTGGCCAGTGTTGCCAAACAACGGAGAGCAATAATAGCTAGATTGAAGCAGTAAAGTAGCTAGAAATAGCTGAGAAAATCCAAGGAGCTAAAAAAGTGACTAAATTATTTTTCAAGCAATTTAGACATTCTAAATGTGCAACGAGTCTATACTGGCAGTTGTGTTACTTAAGAGCCTAAAGAGAGCTATCAAGTGTCATTTTCCTGCACTTAACTCTACAGAACATTATTGAACGAAGAGAGAAGTGTTTCTGCTTTGGTCCCGATGAATTAAGACAGGCGTGGTCCTAGCAAAGCCTCAACGATTGAGTGACCCTCAAGGAAAACTTGGGAGCGCATCAGAGCGTTGTGCTCATCACGGGTGTGCGAAAATTAAAAAAAAATGTTTAATAAGGATTCGAACAGCGCGTAATAAACCAACCGAACATTTATTTTTTTAATAATAATTGCGATAGCAATTACATGGACTCTCTTTGGTGGATTTCGCTACCGGAATCGGCGTCGATGTCATGCGCTGTATATGTATACGTATCTATATTTATAAATACGCAAGAAAACATCCAGAAAAAAGGCTCTCACGCACGGAATCGAACGTGGGACCTCCGCGTCGTGAATGAGAGGCATTGCCACTCAGCCACAAAATTTTTTTTTTCTTGATTGCTTTGCATACAAAACCTTTTCACATTTCACATATTTACATATCGGTCAAAATACATGTGCGTTACAAAATACACCCGCAAAATTCATTGAAGTACCGTCAGCTCTTAGCTTTTTTTTTATTGATCAATACTTTGGCATTCGTAACAATGGCGCACAACCCAGTCTGGTACATCAATGCGCACATCCAGTCTTGTACATCTGGCCCTTCAGCACTTCATCAAAATGACACACAGATTCGCAAAAACTTATTAGCACGCAGATAGCCCTTCTACATCCGCGTTTCCAAAGACACATCGGGTTTTTCATATACTGAGCAGACCGAGAAGCATGATTAGATCATACAATACGCCTGCCTCGTTTTTTAACTGAAAGAAAATGAATGCCGTGTGGACTTAGCGGTAATTCTTTTTTTAAGGTTCTCTTCAGTATGTCCCAGAAAAAGTCACTGCTACAGCAATCTATGAACACATGTTCAATTGTTTCCGGTTGACTACATAAGTGGCAATGTGTGCTCCGTGGGACGAATAATCTCTTATCCTTCGACCATATTTTAACTGGTAAGGTACCAGTATGTAATTTAAAGAAAAATGTTTTGACCCCTGGTGCTACAAGCAATCTTTTGACACGTTTCAGAACATCTTGTCCTAGGCCTGCACAATATAACTAACGGTACAATGGTAAAATATCGACAAGGTCTTTATACAATTTTTTGCGTGATACTTCAGCCAGATACTCTAACAAAAATCTATACTATAAGAAAAAATACTATAACAAAAATACCCTTGTATTGGTTCTTGCACATTTGATGACAATGCGAGAAATTCCGGCAGCGCTCTCGATAACCTTAGTTTTATAACAGTTCTCAAAAAAGGGTCACCAACACCACGCAGCAAAAGGAAACGATTGAGAAGTTGTCTTATATACAAATGAACTAATCCGAGCGCACCATATCGAACATTTTTGAAGATGTTTGTGCGGCTTGATCTCTCCCATACAAAGTTCCAAATGAAAACTGCAAATACTCCATGTACTTTCTGTACACTTATTCTACTGTAGTGCAAAACCTGCATTACGTACCATTGCTTGCTCACTAGAAACAAGTTGCACGATGTGGCCCGGGCAAATATCGAAATACCCCAACCTTTCCTTTTTTCTACATCATTGCGCTACGCCTGTGTTTATTTTTTCGAATACGGTTCACCGTCGTGATAGAACTCCAGCGGCACTCCTAAATACTTCACTGGTGTTTCCTGCAATTTAATGTTTAGAAATGCTCTTGGTGTGACGTCCCATTCCCATGCCAGAAGGCAAGGCACTTCATCCAGTTCACAGGAGCCACCGAAAGGTACCTCCTTCAACGTTCAAACGGCAAGCTCTTTACTCATACTACTTACCGCGGTTGGCTCGCATCTCTGCGAGCAACTGTCGTGTTTTCAGCATTATCAGCAAGATGACGCAGGGAGTGCGCGGCGGCTCTCATCTCTTACGCGTTCTTCGTCCGCGCAGAGGAGGGGAGTGAAGGATCTCTCGAGCACTCTTATCTCCCGGTGGAGAGCATCATACGTCTTGGATGGCGGTGAGCTTGACTAGAACTATTCTCTTGTAGCTACGGGGCGCGCAAAGGTCACTGCACTCGTTGCCCAGCCTCCGTTTGCGAAAGGAGCGTGCTTTTCAGACACAGCGCACTAATAAATGAGACGCTTATTTGCGTACCTCTGTACCTGTGAGTACCTTTCGAGCGTCATTTGTGCGTGGAAAACGCGGGGCACTTGTGCTTTTGTAGCGCAGCTACGATGCCGTCATAGCCTATGGCTGCTGGAGTGCGTGACTGAATCAGTGCGCAGACTGTGTCGCATTTCTTCTCCCTGCCCAGCGTTACCAGCTTGGCTATCTTCATTGCTGCGTCAGTGAGGTTGTTAGCATCGAAACAAACCGTCAGGCGTCCTATGTGCGATGACCATTATGAGCCGTTAAACTCAGGTAACCTATATTGGAGCCCATGCGTACATTTGACTTGCAGCTTGTCAAAACCGTTGTGTAGCGCAGGTATATATCTAGTTCACTATATCACAGGTTCAAATATATGTCCTGATTCGTCCTGGACAGAAAACCGAAGCACGACATACGAGCTACCACCAAGTTGCTTCATTGCTTCGTAAAGCAGCCCCTAAGCACTGATATGAGCGAAACATTTTCAAAACGTGTGACAAACACGAATGAAAGGAAAAACAAAAAGGAGGCTACTTAACAATTTGCTCCCGGTTTATATTTACTCTACATCTTTCGAAAGGTCCATTCAAAGTATGTAACCAATAACTTGTTGCAGAGTCTATTCCTAAAAACTTCAATAAAAATATCCAATTATTTTGTTCTAGACTTTCTCGCTATTTTCTTCTGCATTTTTTTCTGTGCGAAGATCATCAGTTGAAGTTTTACGCTGCGTCATGCCTCTTTAATATATTGTGTCGTGCGTTTCTTTTAGCGCTAATTAGATATGGTACAAGTCAGTATTTGGTTCTTATAACCCAAACATAAAATCTGATACTGTATACCTCTATGTCGATGTGTCATTGACCATTTAATAAAGCACTCCAAGATACATGAATAAGGCTGTTTAGGCAATCCGATTCTATTCAGGCGATCCGCGCACTTCTCGTCTATGTCAAATAGAGTTAATTGAAGAATTGACATCGTTCTAAGTGCGGTTATTGTGGGCAGTGTTGAAGTTATTACGGTGAGCTGTTGGTACCAAAGCTACTTCCATCATCATGCAGCGAATCTACTTTGGGAAATGTGCATACAACATACCCAATCGACACCTGAATAATGCCCTACGGGTGTATCATATCACGCGATAGCGATCTGTCTCTACTTCGCTAACACTGAGCGCAACAAAGGCAACCCACACGTTGAAAAATGGTGACTTCCTTCAAAGACAGGGCATGATAATGTATTTACAACCCATGTGATTTCATTGGAGTGGTGAAATAAGGTCTCCAAAATTATAAAGGTACATCTGTCGCGCTCTCTTTTAGCTATCGGAACATTGCGTTAGCTTTGTTCCGTCAATAGAGAAAGCCAAGACGACGAACCCCTCAAGGCACAACAAACAACAATTTATTTGCATAACGTACGGCCTATATGAACTGGCCAGCACAACGCTCTATGGGGGCTAGATACGGGAGTTGCATCCAAGATGAAGGGGAGAAGCTATACGTCAGAGAAAGTGGCCTCGTCTAACCACGAGGACCGTGATGAGACCAGTATGCTAGGCAGTGTGTAGCTGGGCCCTTTAAGGCTGCGCCAGTTGGTCATGAGCATCGCCAATGTGGAACCACCACCAATGTTTAGATCGACTGCGCGTATAGTTCGAGCAGTGTTAACTCATCGAATGCACCGACATATAAGGCAGATTTGCTATGTCGTCAGTTTATTGCTCGTTACATGTCTTTCTATAATAAGCATAGGTTGCGTGGAGAAGTGGGATAAACTGTATAAAGTTCTTTTTTTGCGCTAGAGTTGGAGAATACCATAATAACGCAATACAGACTACGTGCGAAGAACGGAAGTTTTGGTATTGCGTTATTTTCAAGCACAGTTAGAGATGCTTTTAAGTTGTCATTTCACTTAGCGGTTCTCACGTTATCGAAATCCACTCTCTCAATTTGGGTTTGTTTGATATGTCAACGTTATACTTAGTGGCGAGACTTCGCCAAATACAATTGTTGAGGTATTTTCAGCGTCTGTACAAACCGCCGCTGTCGTTGACAGAGTGCTTCGTTGTTCTTCGGCATCTCTCACGATCTCTTGCGCACTTCGCTACTTCTCTGCAAGAAGAAAGTTGAAAAGTTATGGACGGAAACTTTTCAGATAGTGTAAAATCCGCAAAAGACACTTCCTTGTTGAGTGTTTTTCTCTATGACTATAGTAAGCCTGTGCTATATTTGCTGCTAATAAATTACGGCCTCCTGTATACCGGGTTTGTATGGTACGTGAAATCAGATGACCACTGAAATTTTTACCTGGCATCCAATGGTTCATATCTTCTCAGTGCCCTCCCGAATAGGAATCTTTCTCCAATTTGGTCACTACCTCGCACACGGTTTCAGCAATATTATGCATGTACCTAAACTACGCGAAGAGCCAATGAGATACCGAGAAGCACTGGTTTGTAACTAACCGAGTTAAATAATTAAATAGTTAAGCAGAATTAACGGGGAAACTTAACTAACAGCCAGTAATACACTAATTGATGCCTTCGCATTTCATGTGCGACGCTCGTACCAAGTGACCTACCGCGGCGCATAGATTACCGTCCATGTTATTTGGAGCCCCAATACTTGTCTGAATGTGCATCACATTAGAATGGTGCTGAACACTGCAACAAAGACACATTGGCGTTGGTATACTATGCAATGTGTGACGCGAAAGAACATATGGTCGCTGATGTTTCAACTGCTCCGGTGTATTGTGGACGCGATACTAAACTTTTTGTTCGCGAGTAGGTTTCGAGTCGGGGCTTCCGCTAGACCTTGTCAAAGGGGAACGGCACCATTGTTGTCACTCGATACGTATGACGAAAACGTTGTGTCATTGAGAGTCGTGGTTTCCGCCTTTGTATTTCTTGCGAATACACTCTTGGCATATGCTTACTTTGTATTAGTTTTAGAGAGCTACAGCAGTGAAGCGTAGTGACCACTTCGGAAAAAACGCTTTACACCGACAGACATTCTCGCGCTTGAATGGTGCCGAACGGAACACTGTTGGAGGTGGGGTTTATCTGTTCGCTAACGTGCAATGCGGCTTTTGCTGAATTCCCTTTACTTGAAAAGTTAATAAAAAGTGTTGCAATGAAATTCTCACTGACTTTCTATATGAGTTATCCACTCTTTCATAAGGCACGAATGTAGCTTTGCGGTAGTAAGCAATTTGTGCCAGATATTTTCAGAACATGAGTAAGAGATTTTCGCAGTGTCATTGTTCGGCTCTCTATGCCATTTAATGTCTTCTTCATTACGCTTTTTCTTAGTTCTGAGTTAAACAGTAATATACAATGAAAGAGCGTCTAATATGTTAAATATTTTTCCACTTGACCTGAAGAATCTAGCAGGGTGAGAGAAGTGCTCAGTTTCTCTCAATTACCGTAACACATAGTCATACATTCAGCTTGTGCATCTGCGCAAAATGTGCTATGGCCTGCTGACCAGCGGCGGTTTATCTATCCCTTGCGGCCAGTTATCTGCGAAGCCTTTGAACACCGTTTCTATTTTCAGATGATTTGTGCTTGTAGAGATGTCTGGAAAAAGTAAAATAACTATGATCCAAAAGCTCCGCTTTCGTTTTACACAAATTGCCTGGCTCATCGAGAAAAAAATGTAGCCCAAGAAGTTGTGGTCTGCAGCCACCAACGCACAGCGATAAGAGGCGGTACAGTGCACCTCACTTTGTGCCTTTATGACCAAAAAAAAATAGCGAAAGACACGGTAAGCGTGTGTGAAGTAACAACGAATATATATGGCCAAGAGCATACTCCAGGTTTTGATTCATTTTTTTTTAAAAATGCAAATAGTCCTTTTTGTGCTATCTCTCTCTCTTTCTTTTCTGACGTTTGACTTTGTCCGCATGACGCATAGTTGATTCCGTTGTGCGTTTGTGTTCCAAAACCAAGTCTATCCCGTGTCGATATCGCAAAAAGAGAGACGCATGGCTTTCCAGTGTTTAGATGCGGTGGTTGGTGACAATCGGCTGCGTCGCATTTCTTAACTGTATGGGCTTACGAGTGTTAAGTGGTGCCATTCTTCGAATCGAGTCAGAACGCGGTTTGCGACAAAGAAGATACTCTGCTCAATTATACTTCAACAAAAGCTGTGCTTCAGAAAGCTTACACGCAGACCACAGACAGCTTGTGCAGTGTCTGTCGTTCTAAACAGAAATAGTCTTTCTACAGACAACGCACCTATAGTTTATAAAGGGTAGAAACTCCACAAGAACGAGATAGACGAAGTGCCTTAACCCTACAGTGTCAAGAAATATACTGGCTAGTGTGCTGAGCGCGGGCTAGGAGATGGTTCCACAGCTGATGACTGCCGGTGGCACCCGCATGGTGCGCTGCTGTGCGAGTGGGTGCATTTGCGTTCAACCCTTGCGCTCCTCAAGCGCTGTGAAGCTTTCAGGAGACCGAGCCGTGCGAACCCAAATTTTAATAAAGATGATAGTCTTTTTTTGGGACCTTCGACGCAAACAATTTGGTCTGACTGTCTGTACATTTGTCTGTTTGTCCACTCTTAACGGCACCGGGTACTTAAACGGTTCACCCAATCCGCAGCACCCGCCAACGTTGCTCAAGATTTAGCGCTCATAATCGTGCAGTTGTCAATTAAAAAGCAACTATTGTGCAGGTCTTTGGTACCATATTAATACGTATACATTCTGCATGTGCGTATTTCACTAGAAAAGGCATACAACAATAATTTTAAGGACCGTAGCGCTTATCACGCTGCACTGACCATGCAAGGCTTGCACGAAAAGGTGAGTGTTTCCAACGCTTTGCTAGACGAAACGGAGGTGGAACCTACCCGTCGCCTTGTGTTCTATACCTTATCAGCTCTGAGACGGGCGTGCACCCGTTTCAGAGCCACGCGCTTCGTTTTCCAAGAAAACTGCCAGATGGCACTCATGTCTCACGTGTGACCTGACTTGATGCGTTCGTTCGCCTCCGCTGCACGCTCAAGGCACTCCAACGCAGTGCCTCCAGAATACCATTCACCGATTTTTTTGCGCAGAACATCAAATAAATGCTTTTTCTCTCTCTCCAACGCAAGACTATCGTCTTTCGTCGACATTTGCAAATTACCATACAGATACGGGGCCAATTTTTTTTTCTATTTTTGAGTGTTCTCTACAAAATGCTTTATTGTATGAGAACTATTTGATTGATTTCACAATACTGGCACTTTTCATTACCGAAACAAGATCATTTCGTGACATACATTTCGCCATCCGCTACCGCCCGCAAAAAAAGGCAGATCCCACTTAATTTAGGAATCAAAGCTGTGCAAAGCATACGGATGGAAGGTGACTCTGTTGTAATTTTTAATAAGCGGAACTGTACGAAGTGGCGCTAAATATATGCAAGAAATTGGATAGCCAACACTTGAACCAGAATCGGCGTTTCACAAACATTAGGCTCTTCTTCCAAAGCAATTTGGAGACGTGATGTGACTCTGAAATAGAATACTTGATCCACGCAGAATGCTTGGCTTCGATTCCTCCACTGGGACACAAACGTTTATCATTTGCATTCGTAGGGTCAACGTTTCTAATGTCAGGTTTTTCTTCACGCCCACACGTTAAAAAAGAAGATGTAGCGGGAAGCGTTTGATGGTGTATGTGACGAGATTGTGAAATTATTCATGTTAACACAGCAAGATGTAGGCGATTTGATAGATAGGTAGATAGATAGATAGATAGATAGATAGATAGATAGATAGATAGATAGATTGATAGATAGATAGATAGATAGATAGATAGATAGATAGATAGATAGATAGATGTGGCCAAGTCTACTGTATACTGTGCTGCAGCTCCAGCTGCGAGCTCTACAGAGCACTATGCCAGCTGTCCTGGTGTTCTGACTCTTGCCGCTGGAGCATGTTTTAATCGGGCAAGGCAGAAAGGCTTGATTAAAGTTGACGTTAAACCCCACATATCAATCAATCAACTGATTAAAGTTGACTCCGCTATATACTAGAACACAAGTTACAGCGAGAACATTCGCCACGATTTTCAAGGAAATATATTGAAAACATTAGCAACAGGTTGCCACAAGAGACACTAAGCGTATTTGATGGCTAGTCTGCTATTTCGCGAGTTTCAGAATGAATATTCCTTCCGAAAACATATCGACCCGTAACATTCTGAATTCACTCACAGGTTATTCATCTATCATAACGCGATCTTCTATTATTGTCACGGAATAAACATATAGTCCTGCCAATCGAAACAAGTAAATATTTCGAAACATTTTTTGAACATGTTTACCTCTTTCAAAGCTATAGCTGAAAGTATTTCACTTCAGCGTTCCGTGGCATACCATAGTGCTATATGAAACATGCTTTCCTAAGTGGTATTTTCTTGCAGGCGTAAAAGCTCTTCGTCGTCGTAAATAACGTTAAAGTCTGTGAAGTCATCAAAACGTACCGACGCTCCCTTTCGTTGAAGAACTACAAACTGAGTTTGAAGAGGCAAAGAGTCCACTGTAAACAACTCAGTTACAGCAGTGCAACGGACCTTTCGACATGAAGATTAAGTTTGATATGCTACACCCAGTCAAAAACAATAATTCTTTCAACGTGTTTTTTTTTTTGACAGTATATACTAAGCTGAAGCGGGCGCAGAGTGCACTTTAAAAAAAGAGGTTTTGTAAAACATCATTGATTTTTATGAACACACGCCACATTTGACTTGACAAGGATGCTGTGGGTGTCGGTGTTACTTGAAAGCCTAAAAGGATTCGAAGGCGTTGTAGCTGCACAAAGATTGATAGGACTATCACATAAAGGTAGCACTGTTTTCGAAGCCCTGACCTATATATATCGCTGAAAAGACTCAGTTCAGGAACACCCTCCAGTATACTGATGGCTGAATTTGTTAATGCCGTGTTTTCTATATAGGAACAGCTCGAGCCATAGAACACACAGCAAAACAAATATACGGCATCAATGCTTCTTATTAACTGATGTTGTGGAGAAAAAATGACATGTATTCGAAAAGTGATGTCAAACACATGCGTGTCTCTACAAACACATATGTAAGCATGCATAAAACATTGTTATAAAACCCAGAAGTGTGCCTCAAAAGCAACTTAACGTACATGGGGTCATTAACAATATGATTGAGCAATATAAAAAATTATGTATACAACCTTTATTTACAGGCGGATATTTTTCAATAAAACGCAACTAGGGCTTGTGTTTCTCAGTTTAATTTGTGAAACGAAATCATGTGTTTTTTTTTCTGACAAGAGCACAGGCGAGCATCATATCCAGTGAGTGTCAGATTGCTCATTGGCATGTTATCATTCTTTGCTTTCACTCAAATCATAGTCGAATGCAAACTAAGAGGTAAAAGTTTTTTGGGTTTTCTGTTATAATTCTTCCTCTCAAGAACAAAGCACATATTTAAAAAGCAGTCTGGGGGTTGTACTGTCAAGGGCCTTTAAAATTAATGTTTTGCGTACTGCTCCCACTTTGATCCCCTATCTATCTATCTATCTATCTATCTATCTATCTATCTATCTATCTAGCTATCTATCTATCTATCTATCTATCTATCTATCTATCTATCTATCTATCTATCTATCTATCTATCTATCTATCTATCTATCTATCTATCTATCTATCTATCTATCTATCTATCTATCTATCTATCTATCTATCTATCTATCTATCTATCTATCTATCTATCTATCTATCTATCTATCTATCTATCTATCTATCTATCTATCTATGTTTGTATCTATCTATCTATGTATCTAGATAGATAGATAGATAGATAGATAGATAGATAGATAGATAGATAGATAGATAGATAGATAGATAGATGTAAAGGCGAGAGTATCTGTGGCTCATCAAGAAATCTTTCATATTGAAAAATATAAGCGTTGTCAAAACGATGGGAGATGGGTCAAGTGTAAAGCCGAAGATTATCTACAGCAGATCTGTAGAAATGCGTTACTTGTACCTTCTGTTTCGAGTGAAATGCTAATGTCCCACCAGAATGGTATCTGTTACAGTTGCAACGTGCTTTTTTTTTTGTACCCAGGCTGGTGCTCTTGAACACAATTTTTTTGAAGCCACACACGGGAACACTCATTTTCGACTAAATTAGGCTATGATATGATTAGCCCATAAATACGTGATTTACAAGAAGTGTACGATGCGTTTTTTGTTATTAGATTTCACTAGCTAACACTGCAATGCGCTTTTAACTTTTACACGACACAACTACAGCTTGAACAATCGATGCACTCGACATGGTTTTCAATTAAAAAAAGCATATTTTTTCTTTCAAGGGCTTGCTGGACATATTCAGGACCGGCTTGTTTGGTCCGTGCCCTCACACAGAAACGCTCCTCTCTGGTCCAGTCTCTAGTAGAGGAATTGAGTGAACTGTGTTCACGCTTTTCTATACCCCATCCACCACTTTACGTGATGCTTAGTGTAATACTGGTGATTTAAGGAATATATTTTTCGAATTATATATATGGTGTATTCAGCACTAATGGTATTTCAGTTGAGTCATTTACTGTGGCAGAAGTTTGTTACACATACGAAAAGATTGTTCGTGAACAAACTTTTCCTTGTCGACCAAGATTACCCGAGTTTGCCCGACGAATTCCCAGGATAAGTTTAAGCAACAAATCTTTATTTCTTAGTTGAATTTCATATAAAGAAAGTGCTTTGAAAACTTAATGAGTTCACACCCTCATAAGTGAATTGGAAACCTTTTTCAGTTCCAGACATCTAGAATATGAAATGTTAAAAATTTGCCGTGGTATAGCTTGCTTAGTTTCGTTTTGTGAAAGTGCTTATTCTTGTTTTATCATGGCGCCAAACTGTAGCCAGCTTTCAAGAAAATGAGAAATATTTTCTTTCTCGATATTCACGCAACCGTGCCACAATAGAGCAAAACAAACGTCTGAAAAATTAAACAACTAATATATGTCTACAATTTTCATATTACAGGAGTGTGGGCGTGTTTGTGTGGCTGGCAAATAATTAAACCTTTTACCGAAAAAAATCTCAATATTGAAATTTCATTCACAAAGTTCTATGAAGTTCGAGGTAACTTCGTTGTATTGATAAGAAACTTACTCGAGCAGCTGCTTGATTGTGTAATAGGCCACTCGACGTCGCTACAACTGCATCACCTAGCGTTGCCAGGCCTTGCCTCAACTCTTTGAGACTTTTGTACAATTCAAATTTGCATAAATATGCTGAACGCGAAAACTTTCAAGACGGGACTCCTTCATATTAGTGGCAATACTCACAATAAGGTTAAGAATAATTTTTGATGGTAACCAGTAGCACAAGATTTAGTTAACTTCAACTCCTTATGGCACTGAAAAATGAGGTTGCTAGTGTTAGCTTGTTAATAACGTGACGTGTTAGACTAGCGTGACTATCATGTTGCTCTGGCGCTGTTTGACACTGGCCTAACTGTACCTTGCTTACTTCGCTAAAACGTATACTTTAAATGGCTACTCTAACCAATTGGGATCTCGATTGATTGATTGATGTGCGAGGTTAAGCATCCCAAAACAACAACATGAATATGAGAGACGCCGAAATGGAGGGCTGCTGAAATTTCGACCACCTGGGGCTCTTTAACGTGCACCTAAATTTGAGCACACAGGCCTACAGCATTTTGTCCTCAATCAAAAATGCAGCTATCGCAGCCAGGATTCAAACCTACGACCAGCGGGTCAGTAGCAGAGTACCTTATCCACAAGACTACTGTAGTGGTGTCCGATTGGAATTTTGGTAACGTTTATGTTTCCTATGTACAGTTCACAATAAGCCTCATTCTCATAATGCCACAGACACTCTGTGAGACCACGAACTATGACGTAGATACTAAAAACGTGCTCAGTTGTGCAATTGCAATACTACTAAGGGTGATAAACATTGAACAATGGGCCTTATGGTGATGCACTGTTCTCATTACACGTATTGTTTAAGTTTCTATGATTTGTTACATACGTGACCGAGATACGAAGGACAAGAGAGATAAAGATGCAAGGAAATTCAGGGAGGTTAACCAGACGCACATCTGGTTTGCTACCCTGCGCTGGGGAAGGGATAAAGGGGAGAAAAGAGGTTGCAGAAAGATGAGAAGGTACACACAATCACGAGCACACTCGGGGAGCACACACAGTCTACAGGCGGTCGCTGAGGTTTGTTGACTTGAGGTAAAGTAGCAGTGCTTTTGTTACTTTCTGCGCAACTGAGGCAGATGCCCAAGGTCCTAGTATCTTCTGCACACAAAATGGTCCGGGGTCAAGTTGATTCAAAACTATCCGGAGCAGGCATCGCTGTGTGTCGTAGCAAGCACAGCTGCACAGGACGTGTTCGATGGTCTCTTCAGCTCCGCAGTAGTCGCATGTAGGAGTGTCTGCCACACCAATGCGAAAGGAGTACACCTTTGTAAATGCAACACCCAACCAAAGGCGGCATAACAGTGTCGCTTCGGAGCGGGAAAGTTGTGATGGTAGTTTTAGCTTGAGCGAAGGATCCAGTTCATAAAATTGACACCTTTGGAAGCTGGTAGACGACCAGAACGTGCGTGTGAGATCTCGAGCCAGCAGGTAAAGTTGTCTTGCTGCATTATTCCTTGATAGAGGAATCGGGACTACACGAAGAAACCCGTGTACGAAGGGCAACGTGTTTCATATACTACTGAGCCTGAAAAAAAGAGAAGTAAGCCCACTAGTACCACAAGAGTACTGCCTACAGCCTTGAAGAGCGACTGAAATTGAACGATTATGTTTGGGCGAACGACTCAATGATTCTTTTGTGGGCGGGTATTTCGTTCGTCTGCTTATAAAAAGTAATAGGTCGAAATTGTTCCTTGCCTGGCCTGTTGGTGTCAATCGAGGCTGTGAGTGTGTTAAGATTTTTGAATTCGACAGTACAATATTTATGTTACCTTCCTTATAACATTCATTATAACATATTGAGTGTGTTTCACGTAGCATGGTTCAAATATCTGTTATAAGGTAGATTACTGCCACTGATTCAAACTAAAGCCATGGTTTGATGTAATGTGAAGCTTGTAAGATATGTTTTACATCGACATCAATCTCTTATTTATCTGTGATCCATTATGCTAAATAATATTCTTCCCTTAAGGGCCAAGTGCGTTTCGTTATTTTGTAGATGCAATTCCCAAGCAACCACTTCAAATATGTGTGGCAATGTACATGCTGCATGCATAATTTTTTGACTGTTTATGAGAAAGGTACAAAATATGAAGTACAATCACATGACTGCAGTCACGCACGACCATACTGCAGCGACCTAAAACATGCTTTCAGCTAAAGCACCGGCGTGTAGACCTGGGCGAAGGGACAAGAAGCAGCTCAACAGGCATCGGCATTCTTGTGCTTCATCACTTCTGACAGCCCCATGCGGCAAAAAAACGCCATCGTCCCTGATAACTTATTGGTCAGCTTACCAAAGGCATATTGTTCTGACGTAATGTACTGGAGGAATGTAATCACGGTACCAGAAATATTCCAAAAGTCGTCGTGAGTAAGCTCCCGCCAGGAGTTAAAAATTGCGTGTTTTTACATTAAAGCTTTACAATCTATCTAGTTTTCGTTTTCCCCTGAGTAATGTAGCAATAATTTGTATCTGACTGCTTCCTTTATATTCACTTTTGCCTTTGTAAAATATGTTAAGAATTTCAATTACATTGTATCAGAAAAATAACTGGAAGCTTTGCATAGTCGATGGCTAAAAGCAATCATGCAGTGAGGAAGTGTGAGTCGTTAAACACACTAAATTCATACTGAAGCGATACGACAACACAGGAGCTTTATTGTAGTTCTCAAGAACACATATCTAGGAAAACCGGAAACCCTTCTTCTCTCCAATCAAGTTGGTGGCTCAGCCTTCGGTGGGACCGGCAGCCGAAATTTTATGGCGATGGCATGGGTCCTCTGGAGGATCTAAATACTTCGCGCATATGTAAAGGGAGCAAAACTGTCGCACTTTACTTGAGAACTGAGCAAATAAAACTGCTCTGAGAAGCGACTAGCGTGAATAGCTCGATACCTGTCATTGCGCAAGGAATAATATTTACAACACCAAAAAGAAGAACAATATATGGCTCAAAAGCTGGAACTTGCTTGCTTGCCGCAAGCAATAAATGATGGCCATATAGTGGCAAATTTCATTACAGAGAAACAGCTTTTCGACATACTCCTACAATAGTACAACATAAAAATGAAAAAATCGTCTTCTTTCTTCAGTCACATTTAAAGAAATATAATACCAGGCATTACTACAGTTTGATGAGCTAGGAAGAAGTCTCATAAGATAGCCATAAGATACAACCCAGTAATTCGTGTTCGTGAGGAATTTTGAAGAGCCTGAAAATCTCTTCTGACAACGCAAGAACAACGTATCTCACGTGCTTATCCCGTGGGCCTCTCAGTAAATGTATGGCTTTGGTGATTAAGCCAACTTTCTCGACATATCAACAGCCATAATCTGGGCCCCGACGTGCAACAATCTACCCAGTGATTTCAAAGAGCACAGATAACTTTTTTTTCGCAAAGCAGAGGCTTAAAACTAAAGCTCATATGATGGCGTGAAAGTGAACTTTTAATACCTCCTGGTCAGACTCATAGGAGGTCATTTTTCGCTAAGCTTCAGCATTAAACTTCGCTTTAGTTTTTACTGGACACGTGGCACAGATTAGCAACTTACTGAAAACAATGAAAGTGAGCTATACGTGTTCTTTGCTAGCAACTTATTGAAAACAATGAAAGTGAGCTATACTGTGCTCTTTGCTTTCTCCATTTTTTGTTGTTTTCGTTCACTGCCATAGTTTCTGGGGGCATTGAACACAGTGTGCTCCACTGCAAGTTTCGAAAATTGATGACCTGTGCTTGTAGAATTGACGTACTACACGAAGCTAATAAAGCGTTTTCAAATTGCATATGAAAAGCGGAAAACATCAATAAATGAAGCGCAACCGTATTGAAAATCTGGGTTGGTGGTTGCTGGAATCGTTGGTGGATATGGTGGGAAGTATAGTGGAGAGTGGAAATATTGGTGGATACGCTGGAAACTGTAGTGGGCATAATGGCTGATGACAGTGAGAGCGGAAAAAATGATGGCAGATCGTGGTGGTGGTGGCGAGACAATGGTGGTGATGGTAGAAAATGCTGGCTGATGACGGCTAGAGAAAAAAATGGTGGCAGATGGTGGTGGTGGCGAGCCAATGGTGGTGACGGTGGAAAATGCTGGCTGGCTGATGGTCGCGAGGCAAAACGTGTTTGGTGGAAGGCTTGGTGAGCAAGGTGGATGATGATGACACGATGAAAAAGCATATGCCAGTATGTGAAATCACTAATTTGTGGTGTTTCATTCTTGAATGCACATAGATATATGTTTACGGTCAAAAGAAACTAACGCTGCTCATTACGCTTAGTAGCACGTTTATTTTTTTTATTCCTGTGGTGTCAACAACGGTTCAATTTTTGTGGAGCGTAGAATATGTGGTCGGGAATGTGTTTACATTTTGCGCACGTACTTACATCAGTTTGGCATCCGTGATGTGTTTGTTTGTTGTGATGTTTAGAAGACTAGAGGTGTCACTGTGAACAGTGACAATAAATGTTTTACATCGGTGCGCACTTGTTGAGAAATAAATGAGCTCCAGTTCGCGATTGTCCTTTTCAGTGTTAAAGCAGGAAAGAGCGGTCGCTTGATTTCACCATGCTATAAACACAACTCTGGCAACTCTTGCACACTCTATTCCTTGAGCCATACTTTTAAGCTAATAAAGTGCGTGCGAATATACATAAACTTTCACATTCGACATGCGTCGAGACGAGCCCCGGCAAATTTGACTTTCACCCTTCTGTTCTACCACCATGATTTCCACCAATGGTTAGGCCTACCGACCGAGCCCCTACAAGTGTTATTGGCACTCCTGGGTTTCAAAATACATTATTTTGACGAGTAAAAAATGACAAAACAGCACAGCTGTGACATCATTTAACCTAAATGAAGCCTTTTCTTATTGTGTACGGTGTCCGCCCAAGAAGCGACAAACATCGATACGACGCGCTTGCAGCACTTCCACCAAATGTACGCCTCCCTCACCGACAGCCGCCCGTCACACTCGCCGGCACTTCACAGGCTCTTATGCGGAAACACAGACTCGTCAATTCGTATGCTTACTGAACCAATATGTTAGCCTAATGTTCCTGGCGCATTCCATTTGTTTTGGCCAAGCCGTTATGTAGTTGCTCCTAATGACAGAGCAACAGCGGTGCGCTGGCACGACTGCACTCTCTCTGTGTTGCGGGGAAAACATTGCAATCAATTGTGTGGGTGTATCTATTGAATGAGCTTAGAAGCGTCATAAAGTCTGAACAGATCTCGCCCTTTGGAAGGAGCGAGAAACGAATACTAAACTTGGCAGTAACCACCAATAAACTCTACCTGCTCTTCAGTCTACTCAGTTTTTTTTCTTGTGGTTGTATATTGTAAAAAACCTAGCGCTGTTGCCATTATCGCAATGGCAATCGTTACAGGCAGCAGTTGTTCGTGTTTATCAAATGTGCAAATTTTAGTAGAAGGTGCAGATCCCGTCCATCACGAGTAAACGACAAACAGAACTGAAGCTAAACAGTGAGTTTGTGAGTTGACTACTTTTTTAACACCATCGGTACCATCTGTCGACCCGAAGATATAAAGAATGCAATTACAGAATATTACAGCGAATTATTTTCTAATCGTATACCTAAGAAAGCCCCTTTCGAAAAAGATTTTTTAAGCTTTTTGCCAACGTTAGATCGCCAAGATACAAAAGGTTTATCGGTTGATATAACTGCGGGAGAGATAGAAATAGCTACAGATATATTGCATAACGGGAAATCTCCTGGCCCAAATGGGATAACGACAGTATTCTACAAGACTTTCAAGGCAGAGTTAGCCGCTGTTTTACAAATGATTTTCGTGGAATCTTTTAACAAGGGTAGCCTACCACCTTCATTCAAAAAAGCACACACTGTTCTGATCCCGAAAAGTAAAGACCCTGTAAAACAGAAATATGTGACTGGCTATAGGCCGATAACAATGACGATTGTGGACTACAAAGTACTAATGAAAGTTCTTGCGATGCGGTTGCAAACAGTCATATGTACACTGGTTGGCCCACATCAAACCTGTTGAATAAGAGGAAGATCAATTTTTACGAACATACATGTAACACGAAGCATATTGGAGTGCTGCGGCGCTGACTTCAGAAGAGTTGCAATGTTGCAAATTGATCTAGAGAAGGGTTTTGATCTAGTTAGCCATAGCATTTTGTTTAAATTGCTAGAGCATGTTGGTGTTGGCTCTGTGATACTGAAAGGTGTTCAGATGGCTTACGACAATTGTTCAACCAAGTTGATTGTGAACCGTGAGTTAACTAGAAGAATTCATGTATGTTCATCTGTAAGGCAAGGATGCCCACTTTCGCCTTGTACCTGGAACCTCTGTGTGTGGTCATTAAAAAATTATAATATACGTGGTTTTCATTGAGACGCGTGTGTGAGGTGAAGATATTCGCATATGCTGATGATGTTGCAATATTTTGTACCAATCAGGAGAGCATACCCACCTCCATGAGCATTGTACGAAGGTTTTGTGATGCTAATAGTAGCGTTGTAAACATACGCAAGTGTGTTGGGCTGTGGCATGGAAATGGGGATGCGTTCCCAGTGGTGTATGAACGGATCAAATGGTCAAGCAAGCCTAACACATACCTCGGTGTTCCGCTTGACCAGTATAAGGACAACGATGAACTGTGGGCCGAGAAAACCAAAGGGCTATCTGTTCTGACACAGAGATGTGGAGGCCGTGATCTGTCCGTCTTCGCTCGCGCGACAATATGCAACGTCTTCTTAGTATCGCGGCTGGTTGACTTGCTGCAAGTATTGTCGTGTTCCAGAATCAATATTTAGAGGATTCATAGGCTTCTTGCTGTTTTCGTGTGGTAATCCCAGTTCAAACGGACAACCACAACAACCTCTTCTTAAGACTTAAAAAAGGTGGTTTAGCCTTGCCACACTTATTTTTGAGGCAGGTTGTATCAAGGTTTCTCTTTCTACGAGATCAACAAGATCCGTTTTTACGTACGTTCCTTTAAATCAGCTTAGTATCAGCATTGCCGAACTTTATTGTTACCACGAATGATGAATTCCGTTATGGTGTCCGTAGCTATCTTTGAGAAGTTGTTGCAGCTTTTCGATTCCTTAGTGCTAGATTTAGTTTGGAGTATTTATCTAATGTCACTCGGAAGCGTTTGTCGAGAGATTTGATTGAAACTGTTTTTCCTGTTCCGTTGTATCGTTCTATAGTATAGTGGAAGCCAAGGATAAGACATTTTGAAAAGAGTTAAAAAGATGATTCTACCAGCTGGAGTTGAAACATTGTTTTATAAGCTGCACACGAATACACTGCTGGTAAAAACGTGGCTAGAACAAAGAGGTGATTTTTTACCGTGGGGATACGACTGCTTATTGTGCCGAAAGCCTGAGTCGGTAGAGCATGTTTTTATCGATTGCTGGGACGCATTTTTGTTTTTGGATGTTCTAGAGAAAACACTTCAGAAAGATTTACCTCTAACTTCAGCTGAGTTTCAATTTTTAGCAATAGAACCTGGCCTACTAAAATACGATATGTTCTTTCTCCTTGGCTCAAGCAGGATATCACTAAGCCGCATGGGAGTCAGACGTTGTGATTTAGACGCGCGGCCAGTACGTATTTATTTTATTGAACATATGTGCAAGTTGCGAGAAGTTTTTGCAAAACTTTGCTACAATGATGAACTGCTAAATGTTATGGATGAATTATGTCATTGGAAACCATTTTAAGTGTGTGTGACAAATGGCTTATCTGCGTTGAAGCCATGGCATTGAACTGGAAACTTAGTCCGAGTCTGTTTGCTGTGGTGTGAATGTTACATGCTGCCATAAAGAAAAAAACAAGAAGTCCGCGTTGCGCAGTAGCTAGTGTGCTCAGTTGAGAACACGAAGGTGGCAGGTTGGATTCCGCGCTGCTGCAGGTTTTGTTTTTTACGGGTGCTTTTACACCGTTTCTTATACAAATATTTTAATATTTCTTTAGTGGCTGCTCGTCACGGTGGTTCTGACGCTGCTTTGCGCTCCACCATTGCCAGCTGGAGCGCGCCATCCACCATCCGCTCCACCATACGCCACCATACACAATGTGACACCACCATTTCCAACACCACTATCCACCTGAATGGTGGATGGTGAAATCCACCATTCCTATGGCGGACGTTTTTTCAATCGGAAATAGAACATTTTGAGCCTGCAAGAAGCAGGATGAATATAGGTCATAGCAAGACCACCAATATAACGCACTCAAATTTTTGATCATAGTCACGCAGGTAGGAATCATAGTGCACCTATTCAGGCTCTTTAATTGCTAGGCACGCTATACAAAAAAACACTCAATCCGTGACTGTGACTCAACCTGAAGCCGCAGCGCTGTATTTCCAAAAAACAAACAATCGTACTTCAATAAAGTCACAAGTCCCTAACATATATTCAGCATTGTAACCTCTTTTGTAAGGCTACAGTATGGCAGACATGCGAGAACACTCCCTTTTTCCACATCTCCAGAGAAGGAGTGCGTTTAGCCCTAAATCATGCTGAGTGGAGTGCGAGGGGAAAGCCTTCGTCTCTGTGCAGAAACTTCCGATGCAATAGAATCTCTTTCTTCAAGTCTAGAAACGTTTCTCAGACAGATAGCGCTGTCTCCCAAACGCTTCAACGCACTTTACTGCGCGCACTTTGTTGGTTTCACTATTTTTGGTCAACAATATTCGCGTTTCTTTGTGCAGCCGTCTGTACGATTTTGTGTGAAGTTATGCGTCGTGAGAGAAAGTTCTGCGTCACGATTGCGCAAAACCGTGAGTTGCGCAATTGGCCTGCTTTGATAAGTCTTTTCGTATGGTAGTTTACTGTTGAGATAGCGCAGTGTCACCGCTGGAGAAAAGGTGACCCGGAAATTTCTCACAGAAACTCTTCAGTATCAGACTTCTGGACATGTTCTTGACGTCTCTTCAATCTCTCCTGCGGAAAAGGGCTTGAAAAGAAGGGTGAGAACGTAGGATAAATTAAAAAGTGGCCAGTACAAGGAAACTGCGAAGATGACACCGCTCATTTTTTTTCTTTTTTGTTGCAGCAAAGACAGAGAGAAAAGTGGAATGGAAAAAAAAAACTGGGAAATTTGACCGTCGACACCGACCAGCTCAAGGAACCTAGCACGAAGTGTGTTTAGTCACGCAGTACTCCTCAACACGCTCAATATAAACGATTGTCATAGCAACTAAAAAGGACGAAGGAGCAAAAGTGTGAACACTTCAGAGATTCGCAAAGCAAGGTTTCAACGTCGCTGAAGCACAAATTCACTTTTTTTGGTCTCCCCTATAAACTTCTCTTATTTCTCACAGCTGATAGATTGCTTAAGTACAGAGATGTCAAACATAGGCTCATTAAAATCAGTTATTATCTCAGCGTTTCCTTTATTTTATAGCCACAAGGGGGCACTGAACGAGCAAGCTCAATTCGAGTAGATAATTTACCGACGAAAAGGGCTTGTTTATGGTTCCTTTTGGTGGTATAGAGACAGGAAAACTCCGATGAGATAACTTGTTCTATCTGCAAGAGAATCGTGATTTCACTAAAGAGTGAGGTGAGTGAACGAGTCTCCATGAGCCCATATTGTTTGCAACCCTGTCACTTTGTGCATGGCAGTCGCACTTTCGTCGCCGTGAGTCAAGACACATGGCACTCCAATAGTGGCTTCGCGTAAATGGTCTGTGCGCCCCTGCGGAATTCCCTTTCTCCGCGTGTGTTGTGTGCATTCATTTGTGTGTGAGCGAACGCATGCGTGCGTGTGTGTGCGTAGAAGACCTGCGCAGAAGAGATTCAGCGGCCACATTGTTTTTTGTTTTATTTTTTGTTGTATGCGCTCTTCCACATTGGCTGGAGGACTCGGCCCAAAATATTGGATTGGCGAAAGTTCTCTCTTAAGCGCATTTTCAGAACTACCCTGCGACAGAATATTGAGAGGAGGTTACCCACACTCCCGTGTACAACACATAGGCTTAGTGAGACTCCAAATAAGTCAAAACGAATACAAGAAATAAGCCTGACAACAATATTGCATAGCAACGTCCAAAACGATTGATTTCAAGAATCACTGACAAGAACTATAAGAACTTTGTTATAAAAGAACAAAACCTGCCCAACGAAGCCTTCAAGTGGCAGTATATTTTGTATAATCCCATAAATCAAGCTGCAAGGAATAGAAAAAAATATAGAATGCATATAAAAAAACATGCACGAATGCAATTGGCTTACCGATCACCCAGTCTAACGAGACGTTAGAAACGTTACGGATGCATATGCATACAAACATATTGAGGCTCATATGATAGTGCAATATTAATGGCAAACTCAAAGCAACGTGGTAAGAACACATCCAGCCAAGCTTGATATAACGTGCGCTGTTCAATGAGAGGATATGTCTCTAAACAAGCAGAGAGCGCATTATGATTATACCCCACAAACATAAATCCCGAATATCAATGGAAGCGCAATAATGCAAGATCAGAGGCGCAAGGAACTTCATACAGATGAGGAAGTTATATAAGTAGTTGCGGCCGAATATGCAAATGATCGACGCAGATCAACGGTAGCTTTCAATAAAGTAAAACACGGCCTTGGAAGTAACATCATTACAAAAATAACTCCAGCAATAACGCAAGAAGTAGCCATAGAACTGGCTTCGTCGCCCTTGGCGGTCAGCTTTATCTGAGAAGCTAATTCCACTTTTCATAACTTCACGAAAGGAAGAATGTGAGGTGCTAAAGATCACGGGAGCCTTTATGGAACCCTAAATAAAAATGACATCTCTATACACCTTAAGATTACATTGCTTCTGCAGAGAACTTTCTTGTGTAGCGCCCGGGAAGTCACTTTCATAAAAATTTTTCAAAACATTCCACAGCGCAAGCTTTTAATGTAAATGACTCAGGTCATTCACATATCCCTACAGAACATTTTAAAATATTCAGGCCACGTCATATTTTGCATGCCTATTGAATTAGCTTCTTTGATGAAAAGTATCAAGGACGTTGCACTTTTTCTGCCCCGCTGCGGTGATCTAGTGGCTAAGGTATTCGGCTGCGGACCCGCAGGTCGCGGGATCGAATCCCAGCTGTGGCGGCTGCATTTTCAATGGAGGCGGAAATTTCGTAAGCCCGTGTGCTCAGATTTGGGTGCCCGTTAAAGAACCCCAAGTGGTCGAAATTTCCGGAGCCCTCCACTAAGGCATCTCACATAATCATATGGCGGTTTTGGGACGTTGAACCCCACATATCAATCAATATCTAAAGCTTATGTAGTTAGGGTTCATCGACATCATAAATAGCACGTGACAGTAATAGAAGGCAAGGTATTCCCCGCGCAATCTTGTATGCGTTCCTGCTTGCATAAAATGTGGATATCCTTGTAAATATATATATTTGCTTAACACACTTTAAGCATATATGCTTAACGTGTGTCTCTTCATCAAAACAAAGCACACACTCACATCAGTTGATGCCCATCAAAATTGATTCAGTCATTGTAAACTACTCAAAAGCAACAGAGCGATGGAGCAACAATTCCTCTGCAAAATTTTATATAAAATATACGACGGGCTAGGGGAAATCAATTTCGGGGGAGCATTGTCTTTGGCAGCTAAGTCAGCCGCAAAATTCTTTCAATCTATTGGATACAAGCTAGGTTTTGTAACTTGTGTTATGCGTTCTTGAATGAGTGGATAGGGGAGCCGCACTATTCAAGGAAGCTTGAAAAGATGGAGGACAACTGCTAGCTGTATATGTTATTTCTGTTTTAGGGGCGAAGCTCCATATAATGTGGCTTGTTCGTCCCGTTGTCGTAGTGTGTAAACTCTGCACATACCCACATACTAGTGGCACATACCCACCCTCGGGAACATGTCCGCATGTCCACTTGTTACGAAAAACGTAGCACGGCGTCGTTATCGTGCTCTTCGTGTTAAAGGGGTGGTGACACCAAATTTCGAGGCTACCCCAAGCCTGTGTGGGTTTCCTCTGTACGCAATGACTCTTCACACGAAGAGTCGGACACAACAAACGCGTAGAATATATTTTAATTCACTTCTAAAAGTGTATCTGAATGCTCACTCTCGCGATCTCGGAAAATCGCTTGTGCAGCAACGCTGACATTTTAGAATAAGAGAAGCAACGGCAGTTGCCATGAAGTCACACCAGACTTGTAGTGACGTGAGTGACCTCCACCATCTCCGAAACACATTTTATGAACCAGGAGAGAACTAGCACGCCTGCTGTTACAAGTGTTCTTGCGTCCCTTGCAGAAAGACTGCGTGCGTCCGTCAAGGACTCTGAGTGCTTTCGAAAAGACTCTCGACGTGCCCTTCAGAGACGCTGCGCGCGCCCAACAGCGGGGCTGTCTCATCCTCCATCAGCATCTCGGCGCCTATAAAAGGACAGCGCATCGAGCATCCGGCGGCTTCCTCGTCCGGCTTTTATACATACGTTGTAAATATATACGCTTTGTTTCCTTCTTGCTGCCTTTTGCCTTGCCACTGCCTCGATGCTACTGCAGCCGGCCATGGTGATTGTCAGCGCGTTTGTTTTGCTGGTGCTTGGTGTGGCACGTGTGTTCGAGAGAAGACGAAACTCAACACGATGTGCGTAACAGCCTTGTGTGCTCACGTGACCAAGCCACCTGTGCATCGACACAACTTCCCGATTGGGCACCGCGAAACTGAAACCAAAAATGGTCTACATAAGTAGCGCTATATTAAATTATTAAGCAAAAATACACGAATCTTAGTGTGTGTATAATGCTTTCTCGAGCTGAAGGAAACGTTAACAGCGAAGAACACGCATGCCACAAATTTGGTGGCACCACCCCTTCTAACAAAGCACTGACAGCAGAAATATGGCACATACTCTTCTTTAGTCCTTGGATTGTCCGCTGTATGGCGGTATCTGTATATGATGAATATATGATAAAAAGAAGCAAGATGGCCTTACTCGAAGAGTTCACTATAAGGACAGATGGATGCACGTACAGACAGACAGACAGACAGACAGACAGACAGACAGACAGACAGACAGACAGACAGACAGACACATGACGGACGCACGAACTGACGCACGTACGGGCGCACGTAAGGATAAACTGACGCACGAACGGACGCACAAACAGACGTACGGATGAACGAACGCACGGATGAAACCATGGATGGATTGACGCACGCTTTGCCATTCTCAGAATCATTCATTCCCATGATATGCTGTGATTTCTTCTGCATTTTCTTCTTCTTCCAATCAGTTGGCGACTGCTTAGGGCACCCATTTGCGAAGTACATGAACTCGACACTGTTTTTCCAACAGCAAATCTCTTTATGTTCAGTATATATATTGCTACATGCCAGTGCATGGAGCTGAAGAAGACAAAGCAGATAGACTGGCGCGAGCTAATCTGTGTGGCTGGCGCTGCTCGCCTAACGGGCTAAAATTACATCGGTGACTACCCCTCTGAGTCACTCTCCTTCCCGTAACATATTTGGTGGAGTTGTGCGATCCCCGTCCTTGCCACGGAACTCCGAAACAGACGCTCCCTCGCGGCTTACAACATTACCACTCAAGACTCGGCTACATCCTCTCCGGTCGCTCCCCCTTCTGCCCGACCTGTCAACCCAGCGCCCGCAACAACCTTCGTGACGCTTCCCGCGCTCAAAGACCCCGGCGTGTCCTCGGGCAGCGGGGGTTCCGACGTCGACCAGTGGCTACGCCTCTACGAACGCGTCAGCGCCACTTACAGGTGGGATCCCACTCTTATGCTCGCAAACGTCATCTTTTATCTCGACGGAACCCCTCGTGTTTGGTTTTATAACCACGAGCATGACATAACAAGGGGACAGCTTCAAGGCAAAGATCCATGAGCTTTTTGCCAACATTTCTGGTCCTCGTGAAGCTGCGAAAAATGAGTTGTCGACTCGCGCACAATCTTCCACGGAGCCCTACATCGGTTACATTCAGGCTGTCCTTTCACTATGCCGTCAAGCTGATTAAAATATGTCTGAACCTGAAAAAGTTGCGCATATCCTAAAGGGTATCGCCGACGATGCGTTCAACTTGTTGGTATTCAGCAATGTGTCATCTGTTGATGCGATCTTTCAAGAATGCCGCCGGTTCCAACAAGCAAAAAGCAGACGCATCTCCCATCACTTCCAGCGCCTCCGGAACACCACTGCGACGTCCTCGTGTCTCGACACATATCATCCACCAAACACCTGTGACAACTTGACACGAATCGTCAGGCGGGAGCTTGAAGCGGCTGCTCCAGCTAAGGTGGGACCAATGTCCCCCGACCCCTCTCCGCCAATTACGTTGCCTTTCATTCGAGCAGTCGTCCAGCAGAAAATCGCCAGCTTGGGAATTCAGTCTATCTCACCGCCTCCCCGCACCGACTACCAGCCCCGATACACGCGTGCACGTCCCTTCCCGACCGGCTCTTTCTCAACGTTCCGTAATCCGTCCGCATGACGAACACACGATGAACAAGCCGATATGCTTCTCGTGTCACAGAATTGGGCACATTTCCCACCATTGCAGAAGTCGCTGGGGTCCTGCACAACCGTCCTCTCGTCCCTTCTATGCACGTCCTGCCTATCGCCATGAGACCAGCCGCGACCACTTTGCCCAGGAACCTGCTTCTGAACACCGCTACTCCCACTCTCGATCCCCCAACGTCGCCAGTCTCGTTCTCCACAGCCCCGCCGACCATCTTCCCCCGTCTTCCCACGAGGCTCCCCGACGGAAAACTAAGCGTTTGCAGCCCCCGGAGGTGGCGCTACATCACTCGGACTGACCGAAAATACTCTTTTGACGATACCGACAAAACGGAACCTCATAGACGTACAAGTAGACGGCGTACATGTCACTGCTCTTGTCGACACGGGCGCTCAACTTTCCGTGATGACGAGCGATTTTCGCCGCAAGCTCAAGAAGGTTCTCAAACCTACGACCACTCAGTTCGTCCGTGTTGCGGATGGTAGAATAGCATCTATCGTTGGAATGTGCTCCGCTCGTGTGAGCATTGCGAATCCACACACAGTTGTTCTCTTCACCGTCCTTGATAAATGCCCCCATGACGTAATCTTAGGCTTCGACTACCTGTCCGCGCATTCTGCCCTCATAGACTGTTCGACCAGTACGCTCCGTCTACACTTGCCCGCAACAGAACCTCTTACACAACGGCCGAGTCACCTCTGCACAACGGACACGCGCGCCTCCCTTCACAGACACTGACCTACATAGAGCTCGTCTCAATACCACCAGTTCCCGACGGTGACTATGTTCTGACCCCTGTCACCGATGTCCTCATAAGCCGTGGCATTACATTACCGCACACCATCCTGTCCGTCGCAGGAAAATCTACGTGCCTCCCATTTGTCAACTTTAGCTTGACACCTCAAGTTCTGCCACAAGGCATCTCTTTGGCGTTGCTCTGCACCTTAGAAGACAATGCGGTAGATGTTTTCGCGATGGCCGCCCTTTCTCACCCCACGCTCAACATCAATCTGCCACTTGCTCCGACAGCGCTATTACTTCGATGATCGCTTCCAACTTAACGCCGCAACAGACTGATGAGCTCCACCGGGTTCTGCTGTCCTAGATCGACGTTTTTGACATCAGCGGCCATTCGTTGGGGAGAGCTACCGGTATGAGCCACCGCATGAACACTGGTAATGAGCATCCTATTCATAGGTATCCATATCGGGTGTCGGCGGCCGAGCGTCACATCATCCAAAGTGAGGTCGACAAAATGCTCGCCAAGGACATCATTGAGCCATCCTGCAGTCTCTGGGCTTCTTCTGTAGTGCTAGTCCGCAAGAAAGATGATGCATGGCGTTTCTGCGTGGATTATCGACACCTAAACAAAATTACCAAAAAAAGACGTCTACCCTCTGCCACGAATAGATGGTGCGCTTGATTGCCTCTATGGGTCGCACTATTTTTCTACATAGACCTTCGTTCCGGCTACTGGCAGATAGAGGTAGATGAAATGGACCGTGAAAAGACGGCATTCACCACCCCCGATAGCCTATATCAGTTCAAGGTCATGCCCTTCGGCCTGTGTAACACTCCAGCCACCTTCGAACGAATGATGGACTCCCTGCTCAGAAGATTCAATGATCCACCTGTCTGTGCTACTTGGACGACGTCATCGTCTTTTCATCAACATTTGAAACTCACATAGAGCGCCTCTCAGCCATCCTGGGAATCTTCCGTCGCGCTGGCCTGCAGCTCAACTCGTCCAAATGTCACTTTGGACGCCATCAAATCACAGTGCTTGGCAATTTAGTAGAAGCCAATGGTGCACAACCAGACCCGGCAAAAATCAGCGCCGTCAAAAACTTTCCTGTACCACGATCTACGAAGGATGTACGCAGCTTTATCGGACTATGCTCCTACTTCCGACGCTTCGTGAAAAAATTTGCGCACATAGCGAGGCCGCTTACGAAGCTCCTCAAGAAAGAAGTCCCGTTTTCATGGGGCTCCGACGAGGCTTCTGCGTTCTCGACTCTCGTCGCTCTTCTCACTACCCCTCCGATTCTGGCACACTTCAACCCTGCTGCCCCTACGGAAATCCGTACAGACGCAAGTGGGCATGGCATTGGTGCAGTGCTGGCTCAGAAACAACATGGCCATGATTGCGTCATTGCATATGCCAGCCGCCTCCTATCCGCCCCTGAACGTAACTATTCGATAACAGAACGTGAGTGCTTGGCTCTTGTATGGGCGGTGGCGAAATTTCGACCTTACCTATACGGATACCCATTTTTGGTAGTTACCGACGACCATGCACTCTGCTGGCTCAACTCTCTGAAAGATCCATCAGACCGCCTTGGTCGCTGGGCTTTGCGCCTGCAAGAGTTTTCCTATTCGGTGGTCTACAAATCTGGCCACCTACACCATGATGCCGATTGCCTCTCCCGGTACCCTGTTGAAGATCCTGGGGACACTGACGAGCCCACGGAGAACTCTATCTTGTCAGTGTCGGACTTCCTTAATATTGGGGAAGAACAGAAGCGTGATCCAGTGCTGCTTGACATCATCAGCCGTATAGAATCCTCCACAAATGATGCTTCCGTCCGCTACTTGGTCATTCAAAAGGGTGTGCTATACCGTCGCAGTTTCCGACCAGACGGGCCCGACCTTCTCATTGTTATGCCTAAGCATTTGCGCCGCTGTGTTCTCACCGAACTTCACGACGCTCCCACGGCTGAACACATTGGCGTATCCCGCACGTACGTGCTCGTCCGGCGCCGTTTTTTTCTGGCCAGGCCTTGCTCGTTCGGTACGCCGATACGTTGTCACTGTGACCTATGCCAACGTCGTAAAACACCGTCGCTGCTACCCGCTGGCCATCTTCAACCAATTGACATACCCGCAGAACCATTTTACCGTGTTGGGTTAGACCTGCTTGGTTCCTTTTCCCACATCAACATTGGGAAACAAATGGATAGCCGTTATTACAGACTACGCTACGCGCTACGCTATTACGCGAGCTCTACCGACCAGCTGTGCAACCGATGTCGCTGACTTCTTGTTACGGGACGTTATATTGATTTACGGTGCTCCGAGACAGCTTGTCACAGACCGTGGCCGTACATTTTTATGCCAAGTCATCGCCGACATTCTGCGTTCTTGTTCCACGCAGCACACACTGACAACCGCTTACCACCCTCAAACAAACGGCGTCACGGAACGATTTAACCGCACTTTAACAAGTATGCTCGCTATGTACGTGTCGCCCGACCACCGAGACTAGGACCTTGCCTTACCCTACGCAACTTTCGCGTATAATTCATCTCGTCACGACACAGCGGGCTTTTCGCCATTCTACTTATTGTACGGAAGAGAGCCGACTGGACACAGTCATCTCAGCTCACACCTCGTCCACCAGCGAGTATGCCCGCGACTCGATTGCGCGAGCCGATCATGCCCGTCAGCTCACTCGCGCTCGGCTGATGGCATCGCAAACCAACCAATGCCGTCGGTACGATGCGGAACATAGAAACGTACATTTCGCTCCCGGTACCCTCGTTTTACTCTGGTCCCCTCATCGTTGAATGGGCCTATCCGAAAAACTTCTCTCTCATTACACGGGGCCCTACCGTATATCGCGTCAAGTAACACCTGTCACGTACGAGATCATCCCCATCTATCCATCATCATCTACTATGCGGCCCAGTGACATTGTACACGTCTCGCGGATCAAGCCCTACAATAATGCGTCAGATAGCGACCTTTAAAGCACCGGGACGGTGCATCCGCCGCCGGGGGTCATGCTACTGGCGCGAGCTAATCTGTGTGGCTGGCGCTGCTCGCCTAACCAGCTGTAAATACATCGGTGACTACCCCTCTGAGTCAGTCTCCTTCCCGTAAGAATATACACGCACACACACACAAACACACACACACACACACACACACACACATATATATATATATATATATATATATATATATATATTATTTAGTGAATACTTCCGACTTCTATGCGAAGTCGTAGGCAGGAGTGGGTGACAGATACACTTGATTGGACATTTTCCAGGGCAAGAAAACAACAGAAGCTTCAAACAGAAAAAAATGTCGGGGGGAAATATAGAAGGAAAACAGGGATTTACAAACATTGAAGTCAATGCAGCGCTTCAGAATGAGCAAGTTTTGTTGACAAAAAAGGCGAGAAAACTACATACCGACACAATCGACGAAGCGCGATACAATTGAGCTAGCGCTGAACATAGGAAAGTAATACAACTCAGACACACACGGGAGAGATTAAATGCGGTGACAATGAAATAAAAAGAAAGAAAGAAAAAAGTTCAAATGATAGCTAGCAGATTTGCTATCGCATTCATGAATGAAGCGACAGTTGTGGATGAAACAGCTTCATCGGGCAGGGCATTCCAACTACGTGCTGCTCGGGGAAAAAATGATTTATGGAAAGCAGTGGTTCTGCATAAAAATTCCTGGACTTTCTTGCTGTGGTGTGACCGGGTTATACGTGATTTCGACGGTAGAATATATTTAGTTTTATCGATTCCAAGGTTACTGTGATAGATCTGTTAAACAGTTTCAGTCTTTCACGGGAGCGCCTGCGTTCTAAGGGTTCCAAGTCCGAACTTTCAAGGAGGGTCGAGGGGGATGTGTTTCTTCTATAAGCGTTGTAAATAAACCTTATGGATTTTCTTTGTACACGTTCCAGTTTTTTAATGTTTGCCGATGTATGAGGTTCCCACACAGGAGACGCGTATTCCAGTATGGGTCTCACGTAAATTTCGTACGCCAATATTCTCATTCTTTGGTAGATTTTCCAATGGTTCTGCGTAAGTACCCAAGTGCCTTCATTGCCTTTTTTTGTGTGTACTCTATGTGCTCGTTCCACTTTAGGTCGGAGGTAATTATAACCCCTAAGTATTTGTAGCTGCTAACTAAAGATATATAGTTATTGTTGATGCAATAAGTGAAAAGAAAGGAACTTTTTTTTGGGATAACTCTCATAGCGACGGTCTTTTTTGGGTTAATGCTCATCTGCCAAGTCGAACACCAAGTGTGTATCTTATCCAGGGATTTGTTTAGGGTGATCTGGTTGTTGGGGTCATTGATGACGTGTTACTGGATGCAGTCGCCTGCAAAAAGCCTTATTTTAACGGGTATGTCAGGGACTAAATCATTAATAAATACTAAAAACAGAAGCGGGCCAAGGATGGAGACTTGTGGTATACCGGATTGAACTGAAGTGGGGGTGGAGCTTGAGCCATCTACTGAAACACTTTGGTATCTATGGGAAAGATATGCCCGAATCCATGTTAGTAAAAAATCGTTTTTCAGGATCGGTTTTAATTTTATAAGCAACCTCTGATGGGAGACTCGATCGAATGCTTTTTCGAAATCAAGGAATATAATGTCAATTTGACTATGGCTATCTAGAGAACTAGCGAGGTCGTGAACTGTCTCAAGTAGTTGTGTGGTGGCCGATAGTCCTTTGCGAAAACCGTGTTGCCGGGGGTCAATTATGTTGTTTCGGTCAAGTAAGGCGGAGATGTGTTTAAATACTATGTGTTCAAGCAATTTTGCACATGTACATAACAAAGAAATAGGCCTGCATGATGGCACAAGTGACCTGTTTTCAGATTTAGGTATAGGAATGATTTTTGCGTATTTCCATTCACTCGGGACTTCGCCACTAGACAATTATTTGGAGAATATAAATGTTAGATATTTGGAGCACCATTCCGCATAACGAAAAAGAAATTCATTGGGTATAGCATCAGTTCCGGGTGAATTTTTGTATCATTGTTCAGCACCAACGACAACACACCTTCATCAGAAACGCTAATGTTGTCTAAGAGATCTATGTCGTCTAATGATGAAAAAGGAGGGGCGATTCTGTTATCGTTTGTGAACACCGAACTGAAGTAGTCATTCAACGCCTCTGCGATTTCTGTACTGTCGACTACGTTTGTATCGTTTATGGAAAGACTGATCGAAGTTATATTTTTTGGTGCGATATGACGCCAGAACTTCCCAGGCAATGAAAGAAGAAAGTTTGTTAAGGACAGTTTCTGATAGTGGTTTTTGGGTTCTGAGATTACGTTTTTCAGTTGCACGCGCAGTGTTAGCATTTTATCTGTGCTGTCCTTTGAGGGGCGTTGTTTGTGCTGTTTTCTAGCTTTATTCAGCTTACGACCTAACCGGATAATATCTTTTGTTGTCCAGGGGACCTTCAGTAAGAGAATATACTGGAAGAGAATATTCAAATTTAAAGCGGTAGAGGAGAGGTTATATATGTTTCAGGTACTTGTCATGAATGACAAGACTCCAAAAAGTTGTTTACAGAGCACACACGAAAAAAAAAGGCAGCATCGGGTTTCGCATAACGTGAATAAAGCAAGCACGTCCAAGATGAGCAAATAGGGCAGATTAGCGCGGGCTTTGTCTAATTAAAAACTCGTGTCTTTTTAAACTTCATATTCATGTTGATACAGGGGTGATTGATCGAATGTATTCCAACGCACCACATAATCCTGCGTTTATAGCGAGGCTTTCAGTTGAGCGAAAAAATAATTAATGCTGACCTCGATGCACGTAGCTCATAAGCAAATGCATTCATCGCGTCCTGTATAGGTATTTATACATAGTTTGGATGATGCATTTAGGAAGCTACCGTGAAACTTTTATGCAAACCCACATAAAACAAAACTATTGTTATCAATAAAAAACGACTGCCACTAGAATAGCGAAAGAAGTTTTGACTCGAGCGTTCCAGAATATCAGAAGATGGTAGCCACAGATACAACAGACAATAATACGATCAACCCGCAAACCGTATTTATTCTAGACGTAACCAGTTTGAACGAACCGAAGGAATTGTGATGCGTGCGACAATAGAACAAGAATCGTAGAACTGTTGAATTTATACCTCAGTACACCTTGAAAGGACTGAATAGAATTTATGTTGTGGCGCTGTGGCGGCACTGTGAAATTGAGTTGTAACATTAATTCATGTTCTTTATATTGAAGTTAAGGAAAACTAAACTAGCAAACGTTTCGTTGTGTGCTTAGAAAAAGTGTTAAACGATTCAAGGTAGGTAGTATACGCTACTGTGGGAGAGTCGAAAAGTGTCCCTTAAAAAATACTGAGAATGACCATAACCACAACTGGTTAATCGAGCACGACGTCGTGGAGTAGTTGTTTTTCGATAAGTGGCATTTAGAGTTTACTTACACAGTGGTGTGTATGTGGACTTACCGTCTCTGTTACATCTGGATGACTACTGCCGGAACATATGTAGAAACTTGAGTGCGTTGTTACTTTATTCGTAGCCACATCGCAGTAGTACCAGATGGTATACTAGGCAAACAAGCGAATCCCATGACATAAAAACCCCAAAAGAAGCGGAAACCTAATACACTTTCTCATTCTTGACAGTATTTTTATAACGAAAAGTGTTTTTGAAACAAAAAAGGAGACCATAAAAAGCCACCTAATTGTGTTGTACAACAAATTTATGTTAAACTATGAACAAAAGCACATAGCTACTTTTTACCATTGTGTACAAGGTGGTCTCTCCATTCGATTGAAGGCACGCTTGCCAGCGCGTGACTAAGGGTACCAGTAATTTTCCTCAATGTACGTTTGCTGAATGTTTACTTGAGTTTCTCCCAATGTCTGTTTTAACACCTAAGTAAAGGATGGCACAGGCATGCGGGTCAAGGAAGAGGGAGGCGCGCCCACCTTAACCGCCTGAATAAAGGAGGGGGAGCAAAATCTATCCCATATTCAGTTAGAAGTCGGGAAGGAGGCACTACGATGAACCTTCACCCCCCTTGAACATTCGCACCCTACGCCGAAGCACTTAACTACTCGGACATCGACAAACACGCCGTTAGTGAACGACAAGGCACATTAGTGAGCGTGATGGCCGTCAAGATATGTGACTTTGTAAGAAAATTTGAAATACTTTGAAAACGCCTAAATCCGCTCACTACAAGAACTAGCAACTGAGACGACAGTTAACTACTTGTTCTGATTCCTTATTAGTTTAATTTCCATTGTCTTAAATGCGCACTTGTTTTATTATGGTCATGTACTTGTGTGTTTGTCTTCATTATCGGACATCGAGAAATGAAACTGTCAAGCTACGTTATCGTGTCACCTCTTTAAAACGAAATGTCGCATAACGAAACAGAGAACCTCAAAGACTCCGAGCGTCTTGCCTGGACAATCGTTTCCCGGCCCTCAGTTGTGCATGCAGGCAATGCGCTCGGCTCCATTGTGTGCATGCGTGGACGTTACATTCATGAACGTGTGGGTGTGGAATTGTGTTTGTAGCAGGCAAAAGGCGATGGTAAAGGGGCCCTGAAACACTTTTTTTTCAAGTAATCATGAAATAGATTCACTAAAAGAGCTTTTTGGCTTCCAATTTAAACGCCATGAAAATTTAAAGAATCCATCCAGTAGGAGCGGTGTTAGAAAAATTTGCAGCACGCTACAATCGCATTTTCTCCTCAGTCCTGACGAAAATGCTGGAATCAAAGCAAGGGGAGAGGGATGGCATAGGCAAAGAAAATACGTCACGCGCACCTCGCGGCTTTGAGCACTTTGTTCTTTTTTTCCTTCGAAAGCCCGGCTTTTTCAGCGTGACCGCACGCGCACGCGTGAAAAAGTCGCGGCCTCAGCACTGATCCCTGTAACGACCGAGCACGCCATATTCATACGAGTCAATAGCTGATAGAAGGCCTTCTACGAGTGATTTTTGAGCTTCATGCATCATTTGCCGAGAGAAGAGATAGTAATTTTCAGTTGAATTTGATACTTTATTGTGAATTGCTGGCTACGTGCTGTGCTTAAATATTTGGCGCGCGTGTTCTTGGCAGCCTCTACTACCGATCAGCAGTGTTTTCTGACAATGGTCAAAAAGTGTTGCAGGCCTATTTAATGTGTTCGTCATGAAAGTTTCCGATGTTGGTCGTACAAATTGAGTCCAGAAACTCCCGCATAGACGTAATTTTCTTAACACAGTTCACATCGCACGAACAAAGACAGTCATCGTGGTATGGAAGTACACCTGTACGTTAACAACGAAGGTATATCTATGGTTGCAAGGTACGTAAACTGTACGCCGCGAAGATATTGCCACGTGAGTTTCTAATTTCCACTTCTGTTTCATTCGGTTTTGACCAACAAAGCCTGTCCGAAATGCTCAACGCAAACTACGCCTCCCTATTAGAGAAGGTTCACGATTATTGTAGGTCGTTCTGTAAAGATTGCGCTCAAGACACGAACACTCGGTATTATGCCTGTGCTTGCACAAAGACCACTGATTCGACGACACATGTTTGAAGGCGGACGCGCTTCCCCGTTCGTCAGTTGATCGAAGGCCGACGCTCTGTTGATTCTGTCAGTGCCAGTGTGCTACTGTAATTTGAATTTTCGTTTACTGGTCCCAAGTTTGGCCAAATTAAATGTATGAGCTGATCATCCAGTCTGGTCGCTCCATCCACGTTATGACTCCATGAGTGAGCGAGTGAGTGAGTGAGTGAGTGAGTGAGTGATAGTGAAAACAACTTTATTATGATCAAGTGCAGGCGCTGAGGTTGACACGCGCCACCCGGGTACTGCTACGTAGGAACCGGCAGGTCTAACCTGACGGCCCTGTCACAGGCACACTGGACGGTATGGACGCTGCTAAGCACCTTGTGGCTGTTCAGTACTAGTTATTCACCCTAGTTAACTGTATAGTGATAACTCACCATCACTTTGCTATCTTATAGAACAACGGAATATATCATGCGTCACACTGTGTACCACAGTTCTCTAAAATTCGTGTTCGTGTAAAACAGCCAAAAGAGATAACAGATCGTTTTTTTTCTCGAAAACTTGCGAAATTCCGTTGTTATTTGCGAATTGAATGTTTTACTCAAGTTATATCTCTCTAGTCCAACAGAAAAAGGTTTGGCTTAGTTATTTTTAGGATGTAAACGATTCCAAGATTGTGCACAGGCATAATATAAATCAAACAGATCTAAACCAGGACCTTAGGAAGCCCTCTCTTTGTGATGCGGAATGTATCCGGTTTTCGGAACGAATGATTTCTGCTTGGACGTCGGCTTAAATGATGAACACTGTTTTAAATCATGCTATAGTATTGACGACACTTCCATCTTATTTCTCTATACATGTTAGCTTATTGTATGCGTCGTTTACCCGCTTGTTCTTTTCGTTGCTCGTATGTTCTCGAGTTTTCGTGAGCACTTACGTAAATTGCAGTGTTAAACCATAATTATTTTCAGCAACCAACAAAGCGGTATCCCTCGGCACAACATATTGCGTTTGCGGCATCGATGCGCCTTTCCTTGGTCATTTACCTACAGATCACAAAACAGATTTGACATTTTCGGTAGCGGAAGCATTGATTCTCTGCGCGATGCTCTCGAAAAAAAAAAACATATACCATGCTGGCGTCTCTGAGTGTGTATATTTGTGTGTGCATTTCCGTGTTTTTTTTTTTACATGTGCACCCATTCTCTTGAGTGCATTTCTTCGCAGAACCCTGCAAACGTGTTTTCTTCACAGACAACTGGCTATATTTGGTATAAAATACGGCTATCTACCTATGGTAAAATACATTTAACGATACCATATCACTGTGACATCAAAAGCGAATCTTATATCGAATGGTGTTGAAATCTTGCGAACATGATTGAGATAAATTTTAATGGGAAAGCTTTTTATGACTATTCAATAGTGGATATCATAGCAATCGCATTCAGAAGCGCGTCTCTTTCCATAGAAAAGAATTTATTTGTTCGGGATATCGCATATGTAACATTAGACATAAAGCCTCATGGTCTCTGTAACACACAACTCTAATATAGGCCTCTAGAATAATGCTTCTCTGATTACCCATTTCATATGTTTACAGAGCAGCGGTGCAATAGACAAAACTGCTATGAACCTAAGTGCTTGCTTAAATAGCAGATCTATACACAAAGAAAAAAAACGATGAATATGAACGAATAAATAATTGCAGAGCTTTAACGTCCGAAAAGCACTATATGAATATCAGAGATGGCGTTAGCGGAGGACTTCAGAAATTTCGACCATCTGGAGTCTTTTAATGTGCACCTAACGTACACCAAACACGGGCCTCAGGAATTTTCACCTACATTAATGTTGTGGTCGCCGTGGCGGGTATTCGATCCCGCCACCTGATGGTCAGCAGTCGAGTGCCTTTGCCACTAGACCACCGTATGGAGTAGAGTATGAACAAAGTTTCAAGGAATTTAAGTTTGACACATTTGTTCTTAGGATTGCGAAATTGAACAGCTCAGCTGCAAGTGCTCACACAGATGTGGATGTCATATTTTTATTACCAGGCCTGAGCTACTGACCCGATTGGCAGAATTTCGTTTGAGATAAAGGAAAGTAATTCGCACCAACAGTACGGAGGCCACGAAATACCTCCACCGCTTCTTCTCCAACCACTTCGTATTGAACTTTGAATTGGCATAATGAAAAAAAAACCTATCGTAAAAGAAAGTACGGGCATATTCATCCACAGATATACGATTGGTTTTTTCTTATACCAATACGTGGGCAACAGAGATGCAGGGAAAACTAGCTACACCGCCAAGCATACGCAATGACTTTTTTCAATCAGTTTGATCACTGCGCCAACGCAGTCTCATCTGCATTCTTGGACTCTTTGTAACTTGGAAACACACTGCCAAGCACGCCCTTCTCAAGATGTGAAGTCGCAGCAACACTGTCGGTCGATATTCCGGTGCTCTTATCAAGCCCCTCTCGGTGGCTGCTTTGGACTGTGCACCTGAGTTCGTGATTGGTGGAAGTGTTCGCTTTCTGTTTGTCTGAAGAACTGAAGAACTGCAGAGCCTGCTTCAAAATGAAGTCACTCACATGATGAAATATTTTCGCAGCAGTTACTTGACGTCGTCTGCATGCACAAATTCCTTGCGAGGTGAAAGCTGGTCGTTGCAATCTCTGTGTAGCGACGCCATGTGCACTAACGTGAAATTCTTAGAATATTACAGAACAAAGAGAAGGCATACAAGCAACCTTTCAAGAAACACTGAGTTTGTCTTGTTTATGTCAGCATGAGTTTTGTTTTTAGGATGACTCCCAATTCGGCATGTTGGTGCTTGTTTTATCATGAGTTTTATTTTATTCCTCTTTCCTACTACTTGTTACCGTAAACGATATCCAGAGAAGCGTCAGAGACTGCAGCGGGAGTTATAATGGTTTTCCGAGTAGCACACAATTAAATTTTGCTGTCAACAACTTTCTGAAAGCGCACGTGACGTTCATTATAGAAACCTAAAAAAGCGACGGCAGATACTTGTTTTGACGAACGAAAACTGTATGAGGCTCCGCTAAGAAGGATTTTTGGGAAATGCACGTGGCTCGCATGCATGAATAGGAACTACCATTGAGAAAAAAATAAGATTCAGGACCTTTTATGCTACCAGGAAACTGAAGTGAAGTGCGTGCCTCACATACCACTTTATTTTACTTCTCTCTTTCTCTCTTTCAATATTTTATCCTTCCTATTTTCTTTCTTTTTTTATTGCACATTGATTTATCAAACTAATTCCTTTCGTTTTGCCTTGAAGCGTACCTTGCCCACGTGCTTACAAGAGCAAGATTTTAATTCCTACAGTTGGCAGCAATGGTCATGCGTTCCTAACAAAGAAACAATGACGTATGACAATTTGAAATTACGAATGACTTCAATGAGAGACAAGATTGTCGCAGCAGGAATGCTTGATTACTGTGAAGCACACGATAACGTCCATGTTTCACAATATCCATTACATGCCCCGCCGCGGTGGCCTAGTAGCTCAGTTACTTGGCTGCTGACCCACAGGTCATGGTATGGAATCCCGGCTGCGGTGGCTGCATTTCCGGTGGAGGCGCAAATGTTGTAGTACCGTGTTCTCAGATTTCGGTGCACGTTAAAGAACTCCAGGTGGTCAAAATTTCCGGAGCCTTCCACTACGGCGTCTCTCATAATCATATGGTGGTTTTGGGACGTTCACCCCCGCCTATCATTCAATCATATCCATTACATGAACACTCGGTGAATTTCCGTCATTGCCGTCATGTTCTTTCTCTACATATGTATATATATAAACATAGAAGCCACAACTATGGAATAATTCAGAAGAAAATTTTTGCCGAAAACGCGTCTCGGTATTTTATCCGGTGATCCCTCACTCTGCAGCTTCATGCCTTCGGCAATGACGCCGTGTGCTATTCGTTCTCGAAGGTACGAATGACAGAATAGAAACACATGCGTAAATTGGGTCGAATACTCATCACGCCACAGACGGCGAAACTAAAATTATGTGAGGCGTGGGCCCTGCGGTATAGTTGCCCACACTGCATTTGCGTCGTACACTCTTAATCGGGTTGTGGTTAAATGCTGGCTATATTGACAAAACCAGACAAAAAAAACATCCGCTTTTCTGGCTACATCAACACCTTTAGGCGGTACCTGACCAAGAGCGTATTGCTGGCTACCCACGTTTGTTTTTTTTTCATTTTGGTGTTGTAGCACCGCGCCACCCGCGGGCAATCCACGGGCCATGGAAAAAAAGAGGAGCGTCCCATAGCTATGGTGGTGCGAGCTAGTGAAAAGCGATTCGTCTCTTGTAGGCATGTGCGACAAAAGGGCAGCAACAAGACGACTGGACCAGAATTATATGCATCTTACACCGTGTGCAGAATCATGAGGCTAAGATACAGTACGAACGCAGAAGGCACCCACAAAAACAAAGAAAAATGCATGGCCCAAACGGTGAATAACAAATGTGTTGTTCTTTCATCCTCCATGGCACGTATAAGCTTCAGGGAAAAATACTACACATGTGCACACAATGGCTCAAGCAAAGCGTGTAGCCCTGATCATATTGTATTAAATACGCTTGTCGGAAATCATATTCATAAAGGTGCGTGGACAAAGAAGTGCATTTGCGTTCGTTTTCATGCTTTTTAGCAGCAAATAAAAGCCTACCTGTTACAATCATGACACCGTACATTAAAGTGGCAAGTTTTAACGAGTGATTTTGGTGTCGCTGTCAGCGTGTTTATTTTTAAAGCGCTAAACTTAAAAGCCACGCAGACAGTGACCCAGCTGTCAGCAGCTATGATGGCCAGGATAAGGAAGTCTCCCCCCCCCTCAAACACACACACGGAAACACATACCTATATACACAAAATGTATCGCTTTACCAGTGTTCTGAATTCAGGCTCCAGCAGGGAAAAAACGCTTTTGTGGCTTTTTATTCTTAACGCTAATATTTTTTGTAACCTTAGTTATAACATGACTTGATAACCAACCAGCATGCAAGACTTTTCTCGCTTAAAAAATATCTATTCTACTAGAAGAAATCTAGCTTGGAAGGATTCTCTTGTTTATGTCATTAATGTAGTCATGAAATGCCTTATATAGAAAGTCTTCTGCTTGGCTGAGCACATCCTGCGTACTTTTTTGATCAAATGCATAAATACAGGTCTTGGTTAAATGCCGGCTACATCCACAAAACCAGACAAAAAAACGTCCAGTTCCCTGGCTATATCAAGCCCTTTAAGCGGTAGCTGGTCAAGAGTGTATCGCTGGCTACCCACGTTAGTTTTTCATTTTGGGGTTGCAGCGCCGTGCCACCCGCTGGCAATCGGCCATGGAAAAAAACTCCCAAGCATTTCCCCGAGGGTGAACATGGTTAAGTGCGAATGCACGGGGTGATGCTATGAGGGGTATTTATTAATTCGCACAATTATATTTATTAATCCCACTATGGTGCCTTTAGGATGTAATGGTTCCTGGGAATCGCAATTTGATCACACGGGGGAGTTTACGTTAACTCACTGGCGAATGCCAACGGATTTTAACTTTACTCCCCCTCATAGCATCACCCCGTGCATTCGCACTTAACCATGTTCACCCTCAGGGAAATGCTTGGGAGTTTTATTACTGATGATGATTAAAGTGTAATTAATGAATTTAAGTGTTGTTTGTCATGAAGCAGTTGTACACAGATACATTATATACGAAGTATTATTTATTTACACTTCACGATTTTCGTACGATGCAATAAATGCACACATCGGGAGCGTGTCACACACACACACACAAACTACACTACAGATTAGCACCTATTCGTGTTATCGTTGTAGCTCACGGTTAGTACCAGCACTTTGTGATCCGAGAAATGTACGGTGAGCGGATCCGGCAAGACGGAGCGGACCGTACAGTTCCTACTGAACGCCAAGTCTATGAAGCCACCGTTGATCGTGGTCGGAAAATCGAGAGACAGACACGTCATCGAGTAATTGTTCAGCATGTGGTCAACCAACCAGCCATTGTCCTTTCTAACGTCCACGTTAAAGTCACCCACCCCCACAATCGGAACCGAAAGACGCGCGCGCACAGACTCACTCTCCATCGCCGCATCCATCTGCTCCAAGACGTCATCTCTCGAGAGGTTCGGGGCCAGGTAGACGGTCACAACCAGGACGGCATCACCGGAGTAGGCACTGGTGTAGACGGAGGCGTACGGCGAGTCGTCTCTGAGCGGCGAAGTACACACGACATGGGAGAGGACGTTGGCGAAGACGTGTCCAACCAAGCACACGCCAGAGTACTCGCCCCGGCTTCCACTCCGGGCGAAGGAGCACGGGTCGAAGGAGCACGGTCCGCTGCACGCTTCGCCCGCTTACGTTCGGTCTCACGAGGCTTTCGCAGCGTCGCCTTGTCTTCCAACGTCGGCGAAACCACCGCGGTACCGTCACCTCCAACGACGGGTGAAGTGCTGGCATTCGGTTGTACTGCATTCGTTGTTGATGGTAGCGTTGCCTCCGGGACATCCATCGCACGACGCGCTCTCGACGGGAGACTGAGAGAGAAGAAGGCGGGCGCGCGAGAGAGAGGGGTGCGCGCGCAGCTGCAGCGAGCGAGGAGAGCGGAGGAGCGAGCGAAGGGGGAGGGGGACGCGCGCAGCGGCGTTAAAGATATAAGGCGCGTTACTGATACCGATATCAGCGTCGCGTCCGTGGCTTATTCGGTAGAGCGTGGCGCTGCGGCACGCCAAGTCCTCTTTCTTTTAAAGATAGAGAGAAGACTGCGGACGCCGCCGACGGCGGTGGATGGTTTGGGGTCGCTTATAAAGTGTATTCACACTTAAAAGAGGAGCGAGCGTCGCGTGGCTCAAGGTGGCGCGAGCTCGTGGGAAACGATTAGTCTCTTGGCATTTTCATCTCTCGCTTCTGCTGTCGCAGCGCATACGCTACTCTCCTCCTCTAGTCGTCTCGCCTACAAGTGTGAATATGAACAGGGTGAGCATGCGCGCCCCTTCCTCCTCCTCTCCTTACGCTCTGCTCCCACTTGCATTGCAACACCCCATCCCCATTAACCACTGTGCCATGTAAAATGCTTGAACCTATTGTCTATACACTTATCATGAACTTTCTCGACTCTAATTACTTTTTTCGTTAGCAAGGCTTCAGGAAAGAATTTCTGTGCGAAACACAGCTAGCCATGTTTGTTCATGACCTGCATGTAAGTCTGGATTTTTTAGGCTATTCGAAAGCCTTCGACAAAATTTTTTATGATTGTCAACTACTACAACTTTATGCGTTACATTTGAGTCCTAATATTTTAGCATCGATTAAAGAATTTTTCAGTAATCGCTCACAATCCGTATTGGATAAAAACCACATATCTAATGCTACCCCCACAACTTCAGGTGTTCCTCAAGGGTCCGTACCTGGTCCACTGTTGTTCTTAATTTACGTTATTGATCAATTATTGCATGTCTTATCTAATTTACGTATGTTCGCAGACGATTGCTTAATTTACCGTACCATTACAAACGTTTCCAATAACGCATCTCTTCAAAATGACTTGTGAAGTGTGCAAGAATAGTGTAACCTATGGCTAACGAAACTAAACCCTAATAAATGCAAGACTGTCCATTTCCACCGCTGTAAAAATGAGCTTTTTTCCTTACCGAATTGCTTGCGCTAACCTTGAACTAGTTTCTTTCTACGAATATCTCGGAGTAACCATTTGCAGTGATTTAACCTGTGACTCACATTAGGAACATCATTTCATCTGCCAATAAAACACTAGGGTTTTTAAAACGCCATCTGCGCCATGACCCTTAAGATGTAAAACTACTCGCCTATCAGTCTCTCATCAGGTCGAAATTGGAATACCCATCCTCCATTTGGAATTCTAATCAATGATATCTCATCAATCCATTCGAGACACTCCAATATCGAGCTACAAGGTTTATTCACTCTAAGTACTCATATGACATCAGCATATAGGCATTAAAACCAGAATCCAGTTTATCATTACCGGCATCTCGGTGGTGGTGGTGGTAAAAAACATTTGTTTCATAAAAAGTCTACTAGAGAGTGCCGACGTGGCCCATCGGCGTGCTAGAGTGGCCAGACCCTATTCCGGGACGCCAGTGGAGCTGGAAGCTGCCCGTGCGCGCTCCACCAAGGAGCGTTGCGCAGCCGAGGTAGAGCAGCCAAGCAGGTGCTCCTCCCAAGCCTCTCTAGTTGGGATAGGAAAAGGGGATGAGAAAGGGACGGGATTAACTGGCCACGATGCTACGACGTGATATGTGTCGGCGAGGACATGACAGATCGAGCAGGTGCCATCGATTTCCGGCAAAAAGTGCCTGGCGACCGCCGGACTGATAAAGGCGTTAGTCTGCAGGCGGCGTAGCAGTCGTTCATCCGTTTTCTCCAAACCGCGTGCGGGGTCCGGGTAGAGGCGGCGTGAAGCCCGGTAATAAGCCAAAATTTCTCGAAAACGCGTCCGGTTGGTATTGCCAGATTCCGTCTCGGGACATGGAGGAGCAACGGCCCGGACAGGAGAAGCGCGGGCAGTGGCATTTGCCGCCTCGTTGCCGGGCAGGCCCGACTGGCCTCGGGTCCAGACTATACGAATGGGATGAGGGTTAAAGCGCCAAGAGGCTGCCTGTAGTAGACTAGCCGCCAGCGGGGCAATGGAACCCTGAAGGTACTGAGAACAGGCCGAGCGCGAGTCCGTCAGGATGGTGTGTGAGGCAGGGTGAGAGGCGGCCAAAGCTGTGGCAACCTCTTCAGCGTGCGTTACTATGTCTGCTCGAAAGGAGAGACCATCGACGTGTTTGCTCTCTGTAATCACGGCAGCCGTGAAGTGACCCGAGGGAGAGGGAGCCGAGACGTCCACGTAGAAAACACCAGGACGATCGGAGTGTCGCGTATGAAGGGCCGCGGCGCGTGCTAGTCTACGGCCAGGATGGAGGTCGGGGTTCATATTACGGGGTAAAGGTTCCACCCATGGCTTTTGACGCCAGAGCTCTGGTACCGGCTGCAGAGGGTCTTGTTCAGATATTGGGTTAAGGCCAAGTCTGTGTAGAAGACGGCGCCCTAAAGCGTCTGCGACAGTCGATTGATTTGGTTAACGCGATGAGCTTCGCGCATCTCTGCAAAGGTGTTGTGTACCCCCAGAGCCGCGAATCGGCTGTTGGAAGTTGCAATAGGTAGGTCCAGAGCGCGTTTGTATACTGACCGAAGAAGGACGTCCAGCTGGTGCTCGTGTCGACGACGCAGGCGAAGGTAAGGCAAGGCGTAGAGGACGCGACTGGTCACAAACGCGTGGGCCAATCGGAGGGACTGAGACCCACGGAGGCCGCCGCGCTTGGTTGACACTCGCCGTATCATGCGGCTCACCTGCTCGCTGGTGCGTCTGAGGCCTGCTATTGTGCCCTTTGGATCCAAGGACGATGTGAGGTGAAGGCCAAGAACCCGAATATTTTGCACTGACGGGACAGGCCCGGATGGAAAAAAATTTTAGGCGGCGGTAGCGGAGAGACTGAAAGAAGAGCCAATTTAGCTGGAGAGCACTCCAGGCCGCACGAACCAGCGTAGGTATCCACCAGAAGGGCAGCCTTTTGCAGGCGTTCTTCGATTTGCGCTAAGGAGCAGGTGTTGGCCCAGATTGTGATATCGTCCGCATATATTGCGTGTTGTATTCCCTCGACCTCGCTTAGAAGAGAGGGGAGGTTCATCATCGCCAGGTTAAAAAGCAGAGGAGACAGGACTGCCCCTTGAGGTGTACCCCGCGTGCCTAATAAGTACGGGCCGTGTTCGGTAGAATTAAGGTGAATGAAGGCGGTGCGATGTGATAGAAAGGCGCGAATGTAGTTGAAAGTCTTCTGCCCGCAGTTTGTGGTAGACAGGTTAGTGAGTATAGTGCTGTGTTTGACGTTGTCGAACGCCCCGCGGAGATCGAGAGCGAGCACGGCTTTATCGTTAAAGCGCATAGTAGTCGGCTCTATGATATCGTGTTGAAACTGGAGCAGGACGTCCTGCGCCGACAGATGCGGGCGAAAGCCAAACATCGTGTCGGCAAAGGTCCTCCTGGCCTCCAAGTAGGCGGAAAGGCGTTCGCGAACCATGGTTTCCATGAGTTTGCCTGCGCAGGACGTAAGTGAGATGGGTCTCAGTGCCTCGATACTAACGGACTTTGCCGATTTGGGTATGAATGTCACGACCGATGTGGTTCATTCCGTTGGCAGCGGAGAGCCATCCCATATCGAATTTATAAGGTGGAGTAGCGAGAGGTCTGCTTGGTCGGAAAGATTTGCCAGGAGCGATACTGTGATTCCGTCGCGTCCAGGGGCTGTGCCCCGTCGCATTTTCGTGAGTGCAAATTGTAAATCGGAAAGCGTGTATGGGGCGTCGAGGTCGTTGTAAGGGGCGCCGGAATACGTATATGCTGGGCCCGCGGGATCAATTGTGCGGCCGATGTAGCGGTCACAAAGTTCTCGCGCGAGTTGATCCATAGTGCCCTGAAAGGCATGCAGAGCACGGTGGAGCTGGCGTTGCGTTTCTCCCCTGGTGGTGGAGGGATCGAGAAGGCTTCCAAAGAGTCGCCACGCACTCTTAGATCTCATCTGGTTTGCAGCCTTCGAACAGGTGTCTGCCCAGTTAGCATAGGAAAGTTATGCAGAGTATGCGGCCGCCTCTGCAGTGAGCGCCTCAATGCGAGCGCGAAGTTTCAGATTAAGTTTGTTGCGTTTCCAGCGCCTTACGAGCCCACGGTGAGCGTGCCAAAGATGTAGGAGGTGTGGATAGATTGCAGAAGTCAAATTAGAGGTTGCAAGGATGCGAGTGTTCGCTTGTTTCAAATGGAGGGCGTATGATGCCCACGCTGCATATTCGGTCGAGGAGAGGACGGCGGGAAATGGTTGCATTCTGAACTGAGTCCAATCGGTGAGACGAGCTTAGCCCCAGTGTTGGCGCATTTTCTGCCGCGGTGTGAACAAAATGCGGAGTAAAAAGTGATCGCTGCCTAGGGATTTGCCTAAATTTTCCCATGTAGCATCGCGGATGTGACGGGTGAGGGAGAGGTCGGGGCATGTGTCTCGCGTGACCGAGTTGCCGGAACGTGTGGGTTGTGCCGGATCGGTAAGAAGCGTGAGGCTCAGCGAGGAAATGAGCTCCTTGAGCTCTCTGCCCCGGGCCTTCTCGTAGTGGTAACCCCAGTGAGGGCTGGGGGCATTAAAGTCCCCGACAATCACCAGTGGTTGTCGGGCCGCTATACGCAGCGCCCGATGGAAGAGATGCGCAAACGAAGCCCTCGCAAGGCGAGGGGGAGAGTACACGTTTAAGATATGTATTGATGGTTGGCCCCTCCGCTGAGACAGCACTGATATCATGCAGTAGTCGTAAGGAAGATCCAGATCGAGGTCAATCTGTATCGCCGTGTAAGCTTTATGCACGAGGGGACATGTGGTGGTGCCGCCTACATAGGAGCAGTATCCAGAAAGGGATGGAGCAGGGCCAGATTCTTGGAGCGCCAAGACGGCCGGCTGAGAGCCAAGTGAGCTGAGGAAAAGGGAAAGATGTGAACGCTTTCGCCTGTTCCCGAAGCCTCCAGGGTTCCACTGTATGATCTCAAATTTAGACGCAATGTTTGAACGGAACGTACGATTGGTAGCCATCGTGATTGTCTTAGGTTTTATATTTGGCCCTCCATGTCCCGCTCGGAATCCTCAGAGGCAGGGAGGGGCACAGAGGCCGGATTCTCTGACGGCGGGGTGGTGGTAGCCACCTTACGACGACGCCGTGGAGCTGCACTTTCACTGCTCACCGAGCAGCAGCGGGAACGCGATGCCTTGGGTTGAAACTGGGTGATTGCCCAGGCTTGAATAGCCTGGGTAACCTCTACTACTATGCGTTGGACAGAGAAGCTGGTGAGGAGGTGACTAATCGAAGCTTCGACGCGCGTAAGGCGTTCCTGTATGCGCGGGGCGCGCTCCTCGCTAGGGAGAGTTCGGTTAGCGGGCAAGAGATCCTGAGGTGCCCCAGGAGCCTCAAGAGCTTCTGGAGTAGATGCGGCACCGGTTCCGAGTGCTGGAGTACACATGGCTGCTTGAACCGGCGGTTTAATGGAAGTGGACTGAGCGCAAGGACTAAGCTTGAACGTAGCTGGCGTAGCCGCCTGGACAGCGGAGGCAATACCGGATGGCCTTGCAGCACACTGTTGTTGGGGTTGAAGTCGCTTATTTATGAGTTCGAGTTGTTTAGTTAAAAGAGAGTTTTGCTTTTGAAGTGCCGCAACTTGCTGGCGAAGGGTCGCAAGTTCGGGAGAAGGAGGATCGACAGAAGGGGGTGAGAGAGGCTTAGAAGCAGCATTCCCTGCCCAACTGCTCACCTGAGGTACCGCCGCTGGTGCTTCGAGCGGTGGGAATGCCTGAGTGTCGGCGTGGAGTGGTGGAGCCGACTGATGCAGGTTGGTGCCGCTGTCTGGCTGTGACGAACATAAGGTGGTCCCTCGAGGAGATGTTGAGGGCTGCTTGGGTTTCCGATATTTTCGATATTTTGCCGTGCAGCCACTTGTCCCAGTCTCATGGGCGCCGTGGCAGAGGAGGCACTTGGGGTGGCAGTCGTGGGCATTGAGACCTGCAGGTGCGGGGGTTCCACATTTGGCACACTGCGTTGGAGCGGGGTGAGGACACTGAGGTGGTCGATGGCCGATGGTACCACACTTGGTGCAAACCAGGACCGTTTTCTTGTAGGCGTGGATGTACGTCGCCACGCAGTGGTAGAAGAGGAAGCGGGGTAACTTCGTGCCCTCGAAAGTCACCACCGCCGCCGCGGAATCTCCGAGTTTGCGGACCGCAAGGATACTACCTCGAGGCCAATACAGTTCAGACTTTATCTTTTCCGGGCTTTCACCAGGGTTTGCGTTGATGACGCCCCTGCATGTATCCCCTGGTGCCTTGGCGTGGCCTCGAACGGGCAGCTGCTGATCCCCCACTTGCAGCTGGAAGTCCCCGAGGAGTCGCTGTGCCATAGGCAAAATGGTGGTGCTACAGACCAAGATGTTCTGTTCCCAGATTCGCCACACTTGAATTTGCGTGGTAGTCCGGTCGCCGAGGTAGCCGCGGATGGCGTCGCCCGCGCGATCGGCCGGGACAAATGTGCGTAGCTCGCAGGGAACGCGAGGTTTCACTACTACGATGTAGTCGTCGCGAGAGAGGCGAGGAGTCTGACGCGGACGCCACTTGCGTTGCTTCGCTGGCTGCGAGGACGGAGCAGAGGTAGGCACACCACCGGAGAGATGGCGCGCCGGCGTTCCTTGCAAGGCTGGAGAATGGCGGCCAGCTGTGGCGTCTCGTTGTTGTTGAGACGCAGACTTTGATTTGGCTTGCTTGCGTTGCCACAGTCTCACCATGTCGTCGAGGTATTCGTCTTCTGATGGCATAGTGTTTACGGAGGATGAAATCTCCATGGACAGTACTTGGCTTGAGGTAGGATCATAGCCCGTAACCACGTTGGCGGCCGCCATCGCCGGGCTGAGAGCCCTTAGCGAGGCGGCGTTGTAGCCGGGAGTAAAGGATGTCCCTCAAGTTGTCAAATCTGGACCCACCTGGACGAAGGTGTTGTCTAGGCGAAGCGGAGAACTTGGCGGTGACGATAAACCCAAGTTTCAGGGGTACCAGGGTGGATGTCCGCAGAAATAGCAGAAAATCTACGGAGGTGATGTGGAGTGCATCCGTCACCATCGAGCGCTCGCAGCGCCCCCCCCCTACCGGCATCTCGTCGCCACACTGCTAGCATATGTCTTTTTCACAAGTTTCTTTACAGCTCCCTCGGTAAGCCACCGTATACTCCTCCCGACACGCATCTCCAGTCACACCGGTCACCACAACAAGTTGCTCGCCCACGTGCCCACACCATCGATCGATTAGAAAAAATTTATTGCCACAAACGTCAATAACACTCAACAGAACATTTCCGTCTTAGACATACTCTAACGATGATGACAAGACAGACGTCATTTACATGAACATGGATATAAGATGACGTTCACCGGGCCTGCGAAGCTCTTTATAGCAGCACCCATTCGTTCCTCGTGGCCGCAGTAGTAGTGTGTAACGAGTATCACATTTTGACATCCAAGGTGGTGCAGGTGAGAGACTTCTTCTGTGCGTTGTTGAACAATAAAAGATAGTGCTCTATGTACATGCTAATGGCTGATAAGGGGGAATGAGATACAGGAGAATTCGGCTTTTAGTTAATGCACACGCTGCGATTTTTTTTATTTTTCAACAACACACAGAAGACATGAAAGGGCTGCTACGTTATACTCGCTCGGCTTAACCTCCTAGGTTTTAGAAAGGTTTAGCGAGCGTTGAGCCGCAGTGCCATGAATACAATGAACTAGTATATACCATGAACTCGAGGTGGTTAAAGGTGGGAAGTAGACACGAAGCGCAAGCCGTAAGAAAGTGTGCGTGTACCTCCTCTCGTTCAGTCCTTGGAATGTCCGCTGGATGGCGGTGCTTCTATATGAGAAATATATGATGCAAAGATGCAAGATGGTGGTACTTGGAGTGTTGAATAGGTGGGCGAACGGACACACAGACAGATGCATGGACGGACGCATGGATGGCTGCACGGACGGATGGACGCATGGACGGAATCAGGAGCGAATGCATGGACGAATGCAGGGACAGGCGCTCAGCTGGACGTGCGGACGCACGAACAGACGCACGCACGGACGGGCGGATGGACGCACGGGCGGCCACACAGACGCACGCATGGATGGACGGAAGCAAGAAAGAATGGATGGACGGATGCTTCGCCCCACTATCCATCATTCACTCCGTGAATATGCTGCCATTTTTTGGTCTTCATTCTTTTTTAGTGCAGCAACAAACTGGAACAGCCCTTCCAATGACATCACAGCCATTACCTGTACTTACACATTTTTGACCATTTTGATAGATCATTTTATAATGTATTAAAACATGAATTTTGTTTTTCATGTATGTACCCACCCCTCATGTAATACCCCTTCAATGAGGTCTTCAAGGAATAAAAAAATGGCAGCATATCCACGGAGTGAATGATGGGGAGTGGGGCGAAGCATTCGTCCGTCCATTCGTTCTTGCTTCCGTCCGTTCCTGCGTACGTCTGTGTCCCCGTCCATGCGTCCATCCACCCGTCCGTGCGTGCGTCTGTTCGTGCGTCCGTTCCTGCGTTCGTCCATGCATCCGCGCCTGCGTCCGTTCATGCGTCTATTCATGCATCTGTCGGTGTGTCCGTCGTCCATCTATTCAGCACTCCAAGTACCACCATCTCGCATTTTTCATCATATGTTCTCCATATAGAAGCAACGCCATCCAGCGGACATTTCAAGCACTAAACGGGAGGTGGCACATGCACACTTTCTTACGGCTTGCGCTTCGGGTTTACTTCCCACCTTTAACCACCTCGAGTTCATGGTATATACTAGTTCACTGTATTCATGGCTATGTGGCCCAATGCTCGCTAAACCTTTCTAAAACCAAGGAGGTTACACCCAGCGAGTATAACGTAGCAACCCTTTCTTGTCAGATCGTGCTCAATGTACATGCCAATAGCTGCTAATGGGGATCGCAGCGTGCGCGTTACCAAAAGGCCGAATGCTCCTGTCTCTCATTCCGGGAACCCTTAGCAGCCATTAACATGTGCATTGAGCGCCATCTTTTATTGTTCAACAACGCACAGAAGAAATCTCTCACCGGAACCACCTTGGAGGTCAAAATCATAAGGACCGCTATTTCGGGTATGTGCCACTGGTGGTTACGTACTACGAGGGACGCACAAGCCACGCCATAAGGAGCTTCGCCCCTAAAATGAAATGAAATCTCAAATGTTTAGCTTTGGAGCATTCGCTCGGGTCAATATCCTGCAGCGTCGGCGGCGGGGCCCGTACTCACAATACGCATGCGCAACTCTTCTCCTTCCATCTCGCTAACAGCTGCGCATTACTCTCTCCACTTCTGCCACCTGCTTGCGCTTCTCCTGCGTTCTCACTTCTGCTGTCACGGCGCATGCGCTACTCTCCTCCTCTAGTCGTCTCGCCTTCAAGTGTGAATATAAAGAGGGCGGGTATGCGCACCCCCTCCTCTTCCTCTCACATGCTCTGTTCCCACTTGCTTTTCAACGCAGACCCTGGCAGCGTCTGCTAGCGAAATTCTTGATTAAGAAATTCGCAGCCTATCTACGGAGTAAATGATGATGAGTGGGGCGAAGCGCCCATTCATCCGTCCGCCTGTCCGTCCGTACATTCGTTCGTCCATCCTTCTGCCCGTCCACTTGTCTGTCTGTGTGTCTGTCTGTGGGTCTGTGCGTGTGTGTGTGTGTCTGTCTGTCTGTCTGTCTGTCTGTCTGTCTGTCTGGCTGGCTGGCTGGCTGTTTGTGCGCTTGTCAGTTTGTCCGTCTGCCCGTACGTGTGTGGGTCCGTCCGTATGTCTGTCTGTCTGCCTGTTTCTCTGTCTGTCTGTTTGTCTGATACTGCCGGTTACGCCTGATTCAGGACAAGGTTAGACTAAACGGAGCTTCGCCCCTAAAACTTCTACTGCTCACGCTGCACAACCGTTTGATGTCATACACGTAGAGCTAGGCACTGGTTGTTGACCTCCAAGGTAGTGTCAATGGGGGATCTCTTTTGTGCGTTGTTTAACGGTAAAAACTGGTAGCGTGCATGTCAAATAAAAGCGGACTGCGGGTCTCTGTGTCAAATCGGAGCCTGCCGTCTCTTAGTGCCCATTAGCAGTGATTGGCAGGACCCAGTAACCTACACCAGCCCATCACTGCGTGCTTTGTGGCTCCCCAGTTTTATCTTCTGTGCAACACAGCGGTGAGCGCCTGCGGGACGCTGCTGCAATCGCAAGCGTTAGCGCCCGCTGGTTTGCGTCTGCACATGGTTCTCTTTAGCGGAAGTTGGTGTAACTTTTATTGCGATATCAATTACAAGGACACTCTCGGCAGTATTTTGCCGGTGGTGTCGATGTGTACGTCACGGCCACTCCCCGTATATGTATACGTATCTATATTTATGAAAACGCAAGGAAAAAAGACGTTTGCGGGTATAAATTGGCAGCAGCAAGCACAAGGCCGAGTTGACTGGCGGAACATGGGAGAGGCCTTTGTCCTGCAGTGGACGTAGTCAGTCTGATGATGATTATGATGGTGATGATGATGATGTTGATGATGAAAGAAAAAAAAACCCTGAAAAAGACTCTGGCGCGGACAATTGAACGTAGAATCTCAGAGTCTTGAATTCAAGGCGTTCACCACCGAGCCACGGACAAGCACGTCCTCGAAGTTTCGAACGGCAAGCTATTTATATTTACCACTTACTGCTTGTGACAGGCATCTCGGGGGAGGGGGAACTATCGTGTTTTCAGCATTACCAGGAAGATGGCGCAATGAGCGTGAGGCGGTGCGTGCTCTCATCTCTCATTAGAGTGTCTTGATGCCCGCTCATCCGCGCGAGCATCAAGACACCCTACCTCCTGCGCACACTTTGCCCCGCAAAGAGGAGAAGGTGGACCCTCGCTCGCGCGCCCTTATCTGGTAGTGGGGAGGATCGCACGTCTTGGCTGGACTTTGGCTTTCATCGGAGCAATTCCGTTGTAGGTACCGGGTGCACTAAGGTCTTCGTTTGCGAAAAGAGCGCTCTTTTAAGACACAGCGAAGTAACTACTGAAACGCCTATTTACATTCATCTGTACTTGTGAGCACATTTCGTGCGTTATTTGTGCGTGAAAAACACGGGCACGTTTCAAATTACTTGCCATTCTGCACGTGACCTTCCCATTTGTTGCTATCGCGTTCATTGCTTCATCTTTGCGGCAAAGCTGTGACTTTTTATTAGGGGCGAATTTCCTTAGATGGGTCCTTCCCTTCTATGTAGTAGTAGTAGTAACAGTGGTAGCAGTAGTAGTAGTAGTAGTAGTAGTAGTAGTAGTACTAGTAGTAGTAGTGGTTGTAGTAGTGTGTAACCACTTGTGTTTTATGAATAGCGAAAAAATGGTTTGTGTGTATAAGTCCTTGGAATTGATGTCACTATATGACGTTAGTAGTTTTCTTATAGTTGACGATTTCTTACAATTCACAGACAGACAGACAGACAGACAGACAGACAGACAGACAGACAGACAGACAGACAGACAGACAGACAGACAGACAGACAGACAGACAGACAGACAGACGCTTCACCCCACTAATCATCATTCACTCCATGATTATGCTGTGAATTTTTCTATGAGAACCGTTTGAAAAAGCGAGATATGGCAAGCAAAAAAGGTTACCTTTTTATCGTTTAACACTGTATGAAAGTTATCAGATTTGTTGACAAGCAGCCCGCTTACTTCATCTCACTATAGTTTTTGAAAGCTTGAAAATGGACGTAACTGTAACGAAGCAAAAAGCAAGAGAGAGAGATAGGATGAGACGACTGCATGTAAATTCAATTTCAAGCAAAGTTCTGTGCATCTGTTTTTTCAGGAAGCGAAGAGTTGAGATTTGAACACGGGCACCGAGGGATGCTGGAAAGCGAACTAGGATCAAATGTGTCCAGTAAATCTGTTTCTAACTGTCAAGGAAGTGTGCAACGTCATTTTTCATCTTTGTCAACCAGTTTTCACTGTCAGCGGGAACTGCACTTTTGCTACCAAAGCAGGGATGCGAATGTAGCTGTCGCAAAAGTTTTGAAATGTAGGAACGTGGCATATGGAATGAGGCATGCCTCCAAGGATATGCAAACTTTGGCGGCATTTCACATGCGGAAGTGCGTTGAGGCAAACATTTGCCCTGTGCACGAAAAATGACAGCGCCAAGTAGTTGCGTAACCATCGACCCTAGCGGTAACGACAAGCACTTATACCGTGTTTTCATGGACATTGTCCACATGTCTTCTTAAGTGTTGGGCATGATCTGAGATTTCAGTCATTGTGCCCTCTTATCAAGCCCAGCACTGATGTGCACACTCCAGTGTACATGCTGAAAACGAAGACCTCTATAACGAGTCTAAGAGCAGGCGTGAAAAAACGCGACCGCTTCTCCTGTTGTGATCACACTGTTCCGTAAGTGTGACTCCTGAGCAATGTTATCGAACTAAAGATAGTGGGGCCGGCACGTGCTGGCGCCCTATGGCAAGAAGTGCATTGTATACAAACGCCACTCTTTAGTGCTATCAGCTGTTCATTTGCGTGCATGGTACTGTTAAAAAGGGGCACCTGAGAAATTAGGAACTTTGTGCTCGGCTTCTTTATTACCCTTGAGTCGCAAGACTACACAATGTCGCTGCAGTGTTCATAGCAGAGCGATTCGCGCGGGACGTATATATATATTTTTTCATAATAGTGGGATTCGAGTCTTCTTTGATGTCGGCTTCTCTTCTAACATTATTGCACTGATAAAAATACATACATAAGAGGGCCAGTTTTGTCAACTGATATGAAAAGTGTTTACAGACCTTTTTTTCTGTAAGAATCATCAATTGCTCCTTGTTGCCTCTGGGTAAGTGCGTGTCTTGCCAAAGCGCGAAGGGCTTGAAATACTGCCACCATCACAGTGAGCGTGAGCTTACTAGCAATTTGTCCAAGAACTGAAAAATGTGGGCTCCCTAGCCGCGAGTGGCTTCGCTGTAAGACAAGTGTGCTCCTTTTACTACGTGATTTTCGTGGCAGAAGCGATGCCACCGGGTTTTCGATAATGTCAGGGATAAAAAAATTTTGTGGTATAAAAAAAAGTAAACGTACTGATGCGCATACCACACCTACACGCAGGTGATGCTTCGTTGCAATCACCACACGACTAGACAGCTTGATGTGGAAATGCATGAGCGCGCAAGGTAGAAGGAAGAAAAACACTTGACAGGAAAGACGCTCTTGCTTCTTCCCCTTCGTTCTACCTTGTGCGCTCATATATCTCCACATAATGTTGCAGCAACTGGACCAGAATTCCACCATTTTAGACTAAATAGCTGTATAGATAGTTTCTAAAATAAAAAAAGGTAAAATCTCCAAGTGGTCGTCTTCAACCTATCATTTTGTTATCAAGTTCTCATCATTGTCGTTCTTTTGTGCTGCCACAAAATGACGCCGCACAAGATGTCACCCAGTAATCTACATAGCCTAAAGGTGTATGTCTGCACCCTTAGGTGAGTACGAGTATATTGCGAAAATCTTTGCATTCAAAACAAACCAGACATGCATCTCTCAACAATTCAAACAAAACAATAAGTACGACATACATGGGCGGAGCAAACAAAGTGTCGTAACTTGTTGAGACGCAACAAAATATTGCTCTTTCTTTTCTGTACGAGCTTTGAGCTGAGTTGGTTCACATTGTATGCTATCCGAGCCCCTCAGGTCTTTTTTGATGGTCGTGAAGCCCAGTTGAGAAAATTGTTCTCTGCAGACATAGAAGAGGAGTGCACCAAAGCGAGTAAATTTTAACGAAACATAAACTGAAACGCTTTCATAATTATTTTTCTTTTCGTCTGTAACTTGCACCCCAAAGCAGCTTACCTCGTTTTATAATGAGACATACATTTCGCTGATTAGCTCACACTCTCAGCGTTTTGCAACTTGACGTGAGCGTGACGCAATTTCCCTGCATATTTTCTGCTAAGTAAGGGTTAGCGAGCTCCTGACCTTACGAAGTTACTTTGTGTTTTAAAAAAAAAGTTGTGAATGATTTTGAGTACTCGGTACTCTACTATGGGGGAGCTTAAAGCCGTCCCTCGGGCCTACAATTATTACATGCCTGACGGCAATCGCTTATGTTGTGGCCTATAAAGTAAAACATATTGGGATTCGAACCTGAAGTTACTTTTAGGGGCGAAGCTACGTAACCACCAGTGGCACATACCCGAAATAGGTATAACATTTGACCTCCAAGGTGGTGCCGGTGAGAGCTTTCTTCTGTGCGTTGTTTAACAACGAAAAATAGTGCTCAATGTACATGCCAATGGCTGCTAATGGGGAATGAGAGACAGAAGCATTCGACTTTTAGTCAACGCGCACGCTGCGATCCCCATTAGCAGCCATTGGCATGCACATTGAGCACTATCGGACGAGAAATGGTTGCGACATTATACTCGCTGGGTGTAACCTCCTTAGTTTTAGAAAGGTTTAGCGAGCGTTGGGTCGCAGGGCCATAAATACAATGAACTAGTATATACCATGAATGAATTCGAGGTGGTTAAAAGGGGGAAGCAGATACGAAGCGCAAGCCGTAAGAAATTAAAAGCTGAATCCTCCTGTCTCTCATTTCACATTAGCAGCCACTGGCATGTACATTGAGCACTATCTGACAGGAAAAGGTTGCTACGTTATACTCGCTGGGCGTAACCACCTTGGTTTTAGAAAGGTTTAGCGAGCATTGGGCCACAGTGCCATGAATACTGTGAACTAGTAAATACCATGAACTCAGGGTGGTTGAAGGTGGGAAGTATACCCGAAGCGCAAGCCGCAAGAAAGTGTGCGTGTGCCACCTCTCGTTTAGTCCTTAGATTGTCCACTGAATGGCGGTGCTTCTATATGGGGAATATATGATAAAAAGATGCGAGATGGTGGGACTTGGAGTGTTGAATAGATGGACGAACGGACACACAGACAGACGCACGGATGAACGCATGAACGGACGCAGGGGCGGATGCATGAACGAACGCAGGTACGGGCGCACGAACAGACGCATGGACGGTCACACCGACGGACGCGTGGACGGACGAAGTGCTTCGCCCCACTCTCCATCATTCACTCCGTGAATATGCTGCCATTTTTTGGTTCTTTTTTAGCGTAATAACAACTAATATGGAGTCTGACAGCGGAAAGGGCCGTTGCTGGAATAGCTCACAAGAATGCGCAGACTTTCTTCAGTAGTAGCTTATCTATACTTGTGAGTCATTTTTGGGCGCATAAGTATGATTTGAAAAACGGACATTCCCATGTGTTAATCATACAATACACTATTATTAAGGATTTTTAAAAACTGCTTATTAGGATGAACAAAATTTAGAATGGATGTTATACACCATTTGTGGAATTTCAACTGAAAATAAAGTTAGAGCTTGGAGAGGGGTGTGCGTAAGCATTATTACGAAGTGCTTTTGACGGTTTTGGGGTTATTAGGTCCATTTTATGAAAACTTGCACATCGTGAAAATGCGCAATGAGTGAACTGCCTAAGCAACTCTTATTGCATTGACTGAAACACAAACCATGAAGAGGGTACCAAAGTTGCCCTAGAAAACTAGATGCAAAGCAGGTTATGGCGAAATTCAATTCGTGTGTGTGGCACGTGACCACCCTCACTGCACATACGCAACCGCTGGCCCAAGCACTGCCAGAACGCACTCACATGCTGGAGTGTTCCGGCCTGTCAAAGGAGCTGGCTAAGGTGACGTTAATTTCCCACCATACACTCTATCAGCACTGATGTAATGGCGTAGGGGAACGAGATTCTGCAGAGGCGCAATGAACCCAGGTGCTCCAGCGTGGTGTGGCGATGAACCCACATGAGGTGCTCCAACAAGTGTTCGGGACGAGCAACAGCAATAGAAACTGCAGTGATATCATGGTGTTCTCCACTTGCAAGGACGCGTTAACATAAGGCAAGGTGCCCGTGATCAAGAGATCTTCAAGTGCTCTTGATCACGCGCACCATGAGCCGTGATCAACCATGAGTAGCATATGCGCCACTTTCCATGCTACTCATGGTTTCCTTAGTGGTAGATGGTGTAATTTTTTGTACGGGACAAAACGTAAGAGAGAAGTTTTTTTTTTCCTGGCACCATCCAAAAATTGGTGTGGCCCACCATGTGCAGATATGTTGTAGCGTATGTGCTACATCCCGAAATTTAATAGGATGAGAGGCGCATTTCACAAGTACTTCGCTAGCAGAAAAAGGAGGTTTGTACGATAAGTAATTTCAGTGCGCATATCTTCAGGGGGCCGGGTTCTCTTATGCTGTCGTCGTCACTTTGCGTAACGCAGCCAAAGACACATATACCATAGCCAGCTGCAGCATACTCAGCGCGAATTTGCGCCAAGGAGGTGTTCTACGTCTTCTGCGCACGCCTTGATCGGAATAATAAAAAATCGCCGCATATTCACGCAGTGATTGATGATGAGTGGGGTGAAGTGTTCCTCTGCCCGTTCATCCATGCGTCTATCCATCTATGCATCCGTCCATCCATGCGTCTATCCATCTATGCATCCGTCCATCCGTCTGTCTATCCATCTATGCATCTGTTCATCCGTCTGTCTATCCATCTATGCATCCGTCCTTCCGTCTGTCTATCCATCTATGCATCTGTCCATCCATCTGTCCATCCATCTATGCATCCGTCCATCCGTCTGTCTATCCATCCGTCCGTCCGTCCGTCTGTCTGTCTGTCTGCCTGCCTGTGCGTCTGTCTGTCTGTCTGTCTGTGCGTCCATCCGTCCATCTTCCGTCTGTCTGTCCATGCGTCCATTCGTTCAACTAGTGAACATTCTAAGTATCCCATCGCGCATGTTCTCTCATATATCTTTTATATAGAAGTACCGCCATTCACCGAACATTCTTAGCAATAAATGTAGGGTGGTTACTACGACTACGACACAGGACATACGACTCACGGCGTAAGGAGCATCACCTTTGAAGGTGCGCAAATTTTCTTTATTGCTAGGGAACCACGACAACACAAACAGCGGTAATTGAAATATGAAGCAATATATAAAAAAACAACAACGGAGAAAAAACATTACGGAGAAAACTAGACATAGAAATACAGCAAAAACTTGTAAAAACAATAAAAAAGAACGACAGAAAAAACACAAATTGAAGAATATGCAAAGGGCAACCGAGCTCTGCACTTTTTTGGGCTTCGCACCACTAGGGCGAAGCTACCTTACTCTGTTTTCTTCTTCTAGTGACCTCTCATGATTCAAATAATACCGAATCGTTTAGAGCAGATGTTTCAGTTGCCACATAAGCACCATTCAAACGAGTTTAGTTGCCATGTGTGCACAAACCTAACAATGACAACCATCTAGGTAAACCTCTGAAGCTGCAAAACAATATATTTGCATGACTATGGTGTGTTCTTCTGCAAATTATAATGCACAATACAAACTTACGGGGTGCTTGAAGAAAACAGAGTAGTAAATTAGTTTCGAGGACTTGTTCTTGTTTGCTTGATAACGCAATATTTAAAACTGTATAACACACAAGAAAACCAAGGAATGTGTAACAAGAGTCATTGAATGCTTTTGTCGTCACGAAACTGATACAGGGATAGAAGCCGCCGCTGTAGGATCGCCGTGGTCAACACGGGGGCATCCACGCTCGCGCACTGCTCTCGGCTGAGTGTTGTGCCGGTTCGAGGCAATTGTTTATATTGAACCAAACCGCAATAGTTCAACTACCTCTCATACTTCACGTTATATACACTGAGGATGTTGCATACATGAGCGAAAAACTTATTTTCGCGTGTTTTCAAAGACATCGGGACTAAAATTGGTCCAGACATGTGGGACGCAGCAATGTTCAGTGCATGTGGTGTTCCATTGTGGTTCCTCACCTCACGGTGGAACGCGAGAGTGCGTACTATAGCATAAAATATTTATTAAGACTTCTGAAAATGGGCAAGCCTTGTACATCCACCAACTAGCAAATTGAAATCTTACGCCGAGAGTTGAGCCAATGCCGACCGCGCTATTTATTAACCACGTACAGAGCGGCACAAGACCAGATCACAAAGAATAAAACATCTACGTTCTTGTGCTTACAGTTTATGAAAACTAACCTCACTACTCTGCCGCCCAACAGTCATACATTTGGCAACACTTTAAATTAGAAATGACGAAGTTTGCTCAAGATAACGTCCATGTGCAGCGTACACCCACGCTCATCTCTCCGGCCTATAGCCTTGACATCAAGCTTGCAACCAGGTTCTCTTCATTTTCGGCGTGTAACTTTGACAGCTACATGTTACATGGACTGTGTTGTTGCAGCGAGAGTAGGTGTCACTTTACTTTGTGCAGTGTCGCAAACGCACTGAGGTATGGTCGCATCAACACAAGTCGCAACGTGCTTGTGTTTGACTGCTTAGATGAACTACGTTTGCCGAACGGTGGAGCAACGTATTTATGAATAAGACTGATGAAAGGGCAGATTTGATTGAATGAGACCAAGTCATGTTTCCCTAGTCTAGAAAAATTAGGCACATGTGTTCACAAGCAAAACTCTGATGCGCTTTGTATATATACAAAACGTGAAAAACTGCACGTGGGCAACCTACTCAAAAACGCGCCAAGCCAAGGAAGCGGTAACTCCCCGAGAGTTCATAATTTTCTTTATAAATGCTTATTTCCTTGCGCATCTTTAAGGCCTTCACACTGTCAGGCCTTAAGTTTACAACAAACAAAGCAAAAATGCTATTTCTCAAAAAAGAAAGAAAGAAAGCACTGGCCCATTACCTTTCCAGAATTTCCCCGTAAAGAAACGGCAGCTTGCGTTCTCGGATTTTAAAGACATATTTTTTTATTAACTGCCCGTCAGTCCAAATAACATCAGTGGCATCGAAATCTTTCTCGTACATTCTAACGTTTTCAGAATCGAAGGTAAGTGCACGAGGTGCCTGTCGCAGTACTGGACGTTGCCCGTTGTCCTTTTCATCACCGTCCCTCGTAAAACTAAAGTACACCTTTTCAAGTTTCAGAGCACGCGAACATAGGCAAAAAAGAAACAAGGTATACAGAAAGACAGTATGCTTTGTTTCTTTTCCCTTATGTTCACGCACCGAAGAAACTTGCAAATATGACAACGCACCAAGTCGCCAAAGCTTCCACTCTAGGGAGAAAACAACATATCTTCACTGACACTTCTTTAGCTGGAGTGGCAACCCGGCACTCAGCAAGTCTTTCGCATCACCACTGACGTACAGCACGCAGTTCTCAAAGCCGTATATCACACAAATTAAGAAAAACGCGGAAAGGCGAACGCTGATACCACCGGAATCGTCATATCCCCACTCTCCCAGGCTGCGAGGATCTGCTCAATGCCTCCTGCGCACTCCTGGCGCCGCCACGCGGCGACTGCGGACACATAGTAAGCTTTCTCCATAGCGTAACGGAACAGTTCTGTGGCTAAAAAAGCATTGAAGAACTCTAGTAGGAATGATGCCACTTCTGCAAACTCCACGACTAGATTTGCGAACTGGCCAACATTGTGTCCTTCATTTCCTCCTCTTCTTCTTTGTCCTCCTTCTTAAATGCACTGCAGTACGACTGTCCTCATGAAAGTATCTCATCATAAATAAAGCAAAATACAAAGTCGATAGAAAAATAAATATAACAACTTTTCAATTTTTCTAATGCTGGTCGTCCAAAAAATGACAACCAATACTTTCCACAAAACGAAAAAAAATGGCAGCATATCCACGGAGTGAATGATGGAGAGCGGGGCGAAGCATTCGCCCGTTCATTCATTCTTGCTTCCGTCCATTCATGTGTCCGTCTGTGTGACCGTCCATGCGTCCATCCGCCCGTCCGTGCGTGCGTCTGCTCGTGCGTCCGTCCCTGCGTTCATCTATGCATCCTCCCCTGCCTTCGTTCATGCATCCGTCCATGCATCTGTCAGTGTGTCCGTTTGTCCACGTATTCAACACTCCAAGTACCACCATCTCGCATCTTTTCATCATATATTCCACATATAGAAGCACCGCCATCCAGCGGACATTCCATGGACTAAACGAGAGGTGGCACACGCACACTTTCTTACGGCTTGCGCTTCGGGACTACTTCCCACCTTTAACCACCTCGAGTTCATGGTATATACTAGTTCACTGTATTCATGGCACTGTGGCCCAACGCTCGCTAAACCTTTTTAAAACCAAGGAGGTTACGCCCAGCGAGTATAACGTAGCTACCTTTTCCTGTCAGATATTGCTCAATGTACACGCCGATGGCTGCTAATGGGAAATGAGAGACAGGAGAATTCGGCTTTTACTTTCTTACAGCTTGCGCTTCGTATCTACTTCCCACCCTTAACCACCTCGAGTTGATGATATATACTAGTTCATTGTATTCATGGCACTGCGGCTCAATGCTCGCTAAACCTTTATAAAACTAAGAAGGTTACACCCAGCGAGTATAACGTAGCAACCCTTTCTTGTCAGATAGTGCTCAATGGACATGCCAATGGCTGCTAATGGTGATCGCAGCGTGCACGTTAACTAAATGCCGAATGCTCCTGTCTCTCATTCCCCATTAGCAGCCATTGGCATGCACATTGAGCACTATTTTTTTATTGTTCAACAACGCACAGAAGAAATTTCTCACTGACACCACCTTGGAGGTCAAAACGTTATACTTGTTACATACTACAACGGCTATGAGGGACGAACGGGTGCCGCTATGAGGAGCTTCGCCCCTAAAAATTCTCACGGTCCCTACGCGTACTCCTGAAACGGCTCGATGGTGACCGTAACTGAATGCGGCTTTTTTAGCGTGCACTTGACCCGAGGCAAATACCGCCTTCAACATTCTTCTAGATCTGCGAAATTCGCAAAGGTGAACCAAACGGACATCTCGGTTGCCCCATATATTCATGGCAATTGTTGCATACCAGCCTAGTTTTTATTTTGCCCAAGAACTGTTTTTGCTCAGAAATTTGCCAATTCATCTCAGCATTTCCTAAACTAAGCACCTATAATTTTGGTCTGGCTTCAATTCTCAATTGCTCTTTCGTGTGATTCAATTCTCAGAAATATACGAGCGATAAATATACCATTGTACGACTCACGAGCCGGAAGAATGACACAACGTCGTGCGTGCAATACACATACCCACTTAGAGAAAAGAAAGGCTCGTTGTGCTTAACGTAGCACACTCATTTTGATATTGGTTCTTGCAAAAGCTAGTGCTGTTTTATACGTTCATAGACAAAAGCGAATATAGAAAAAATATTAATAGAACAAACACAACACGTAGTTTGGGTGTCTGTCTTTTTGTCCCGATCGAACTTTCTAAATGTCTCGAAAAGCATCTCTTTACCGCACTCGATGTTTGAAACCACTCTGAAGCCCCCAAGCCTTCTTTCCAAAACACTGAACGCTCAATGCCTCGGAACGCTCAGTGGGGCAAAGGATTACGATGGTGGGTAGTTTTCGCTTAAAACGTTTTCTGCTAAACCGCAACGGCAGCCACATAGAAAAGCCAAGAATAATAACGACGGATAAAGCGCTGAAATTGTTTTGCCGCCCCTTTTGAAGCTGGTTCCGTACGAATGCGTTCGGAAAGTGTACAGCTCAAAATGGAATCAAATCGCTTATCGGAAACCAAGTGGGTGAATGGTTGCGAATAGATGGTTTCAAGATTACAAACGTTGTGCCCCAAAATAACATCTGGTCACCTCATTTACCAGCTCGTAACGTTTAAACTGAGAAGAAGTTTTCACGTTTTTCAAGGGTAAAGAAAGTATTTTATTAGTTTTTCAGATAAAAAGAACGCGCGTAATGTTCAAGGCAATCTCTTGTAGTTTTTATGTAGCTAAACAGAACTTCTAGTTGAATATATTTTACCAAATGATGGAAGGAAAGTGCAGAAAATCCGTGGGCTATTTACTAACGCTCTTCTTGCTTACCTATGCCATTCTGAGACATCGCTGGACAAAAGCGGAAGTCGTCAAGTGTCTGTGCATAGAGAAAAATGCTTTCATAAAGAGTGGAAACTCCCGTAGGGCCCTGTGGCCCAGCTACTGCGCTGCTTTCAGCGCCACGAGTGGTTGGTCAGACCCAATAATGTCTCCAGCATAAATAAAATATGAAAAGTTTTTCTTTCCGACGTTGGGATTTGAAGCTGTACCCTCATGCTCCAAAAGCAAGTGCCTTCTCCGTTAGGCTACAAAACCATGGCATGCTTCCACACTAGAAATACATGTACAGTACATCTAAAGCACGTGAATGTGCCTTTTAGTGCAAAACAAACGCAGAAGAACAACACTTTCTAGCCATAATTTACTGCTTTCTGTTGTAAGGAATAAACGTACTCTGCAGGACATGATGTAGAGCGGTAATAAAAAGTTGCACAAATAAATGAATTTTCTACTTTGCGAAAAATCGGTATCAAACTTGAATATTCACTGTCCTCCTGAGGTGGCTAACGCATGTCTTAAAAAGCAGAAAACACGAGCATACGCACGCCATCCAGCAATTGGTCGGTCCCTTTTATGCGGAGCCTTGAAAAGGCTCCAGTGGGCACTCTTTCTATAGTTTATTTCTCGATGGTCTGTGATTGTAAACATTGAAAGGGTCAATATCAATACGTTAAAATAGGCGTGGTTGAGTTTGTGCAACTCCTGTAGCCTACGCAATAATTAATCACGTGGACTCTAACTGGAAGATCACTGCAAATCGTACGAGCAGCTCCGACACGGAAGTCGAGCGAGAAATGAAAAAAAAGCAGCAAACGTAGAGGGCCCTTGAATTTCGTCTTCAAGAGTAGAACGTCATAGCATTATCGAGTTTCGTGCCGATAACCTTCGCGATTTCTAGCCTCACTTCGATTTTACGTTGCATGATTCATCAACAGGGCCTCATCAAGTGTGAGGTCCACAGAACAATTTTATGCTTTCACATGGTACAGAACCGATCTAGTATTCTAAATCGTTAAATTTATTTCTTAACACACACGCCTCAACTAAGCCGTACGGAAACTGACGACAGCGCACTTCAAAGCGTTTCGAATTATCTAGAATGTCCAGAGTAAGCCCAATTTGTTAGGTGCGCACTACACCGTAATCGTTCATCTTGCAAATCAGTGAAGGCCCAACGCGTGCATATAGGCGATACGCGAACATGTGTTTGAGCGTTTTATGGGTGAAGCTTTTTATAGCGAAACCCGTTCGTCCCTCGTAGTCATAGTAGTAGTGTGTAACCAGTCTTACATTTTGACCTCCAAGGTGGTGCTGGTGGGAGATTTCTTCTGTGCGTTGTTTAACAATAAAAAATTGGCAGCATGCGCGTTAACTAAAAGCCGAATTCTCACGTCTCCCATTCCTCTTAGCAGCTATTGGCATGTACATTGAGCACTATCTGACAAGACAGGGTTGCTACGTTATACTCGCTGGGCGTCACCTCTGGTTTTAGAAAGTTTTAGCGAGCGTTGGGCCACAGTGCCATGAATAGAGTGAACTAGTATTTACCATGAACTCGAGGTGGTTAAAGGTGCGAAGTAGACACAAAGCGCAAGCCGTAATAAAATTTGCGTGTGCCTCCTCTCGTTCAGTCCTTGGAATGTCCGCTGGATGGCGGCGCTTCTATACGAGGAATATATGATTAAAGGATGCCAGATGGTGGTACTTGGAGTGTTGAATAGGTGGACGAACGGACACACAGACAGATGCATGGACGGACGCACAGATGGCTGCACGGACGAATGGACGCATGGACGGACGCAGGAGCGGATGCATGGACGAACGCAGGGACGGACGCACAGATGGACGTGCGGACGCACGAACAGACGCACGCACGGACGGGCGGATGGACGCACGGGCGGCCACACAGACGCACGCGCGGACGGACGGAAGCAAGAACGAATGGACTGACGGACGCTTCGCCCCACTCTCCATCATTCCGTGGATATGCTGCCATTTTTTTTATGAATGAGCCTTCCAAATGCTCATTTGTTGTGCAGTTGTAATGTTTTCGCACCTGGCACAATTTCACACTTCTGTCACGCATTATTATGTGCGTTAAGCTTACAGCTTGCACTTCAAGACATTCATATTACGTTTTTTTTTTCTTTTTCTTAAAATCAGTTACAAGCAATAGCCTTGCTATGTGTTAAAACGCTTGCTTGTCACGCAGACATCCTGGTTAAGAATCTAAATTCAGGGTAAGTTTGTTTTTGTTATTCAATTGTCAAGTTATTTCCATCTTTCTCAATTTTTCAGTCATGGACAGGTAGACTTTTCGCTCATAACCAACGACGCCCACACCGGCACTGCTGGAAAACTAGCTCTTTAATGTTATCGTGTTAAAACTCAACGCTATTTTCTCTATTGTTTTCATATTTCTCGTAAGCGCCACTCGATAGGGGCTTTAAAAAGCTGCTGAGTATTCTATAGTGTGGTCGTAAGGTGATTGATATATGCGTTCTGTTTTACGTGGCATGATGCACGCTGTAGGTTTTTACCCAACATCTGTAACTTTCGATACGCTGCCTGGCAGGTGTTATCTATATGTTCGTTCGGTGTGAATTTTCATGTAATTGTTACCGAGAGACACTTCAACGTGTGCTTATTCGCAGACAAGTGTCCACCAACGCTGTACGAAAATGAATCAAAAACGCGGTTTTCGTTCATGAGTTCAAATGCAGATTTAGAATAATGTTTTGTCATTTTCTCTGTCCCTGAGCAATTATCTACTTTAGCATTGCATGGTGAAGCAGCTTAGAGAGTCATCTGTGTAAAGCTTAGGTTAAAAATCCTGTTGCGCCACGCTACTAATATCATTATTTTGAGGAAGACAATAGTGGGGCTAGAGAGTTCATTCCGCAAGTTTTTAAAATATTACAGTTAGGTAATGTGACACCAATTGCACGTATAACTTGACAAATGAATAAGGTAGATCATCAACACAGCTCAATTTTTTCTTGTCTGATTTGAGGGACGGCAACACCCTTCCTTAGCTCTTTTAGGTCTCTGTATCGGAACGTAAGGGGAATTCATAAGGATTCTTTGATACTTGCTTATGTATAATGAACGTAAACAAAGATAAAAATATTTATATAGTTTGCTGTCTTTTCTTTCTGTCTTTTAATGTCACTATCAACATTTATATTATGAACTGTTTTTTTCTGTCCCTAAAATAACACCAAGATTTATGCTAACATCTTGGGAAATAACTTAGGATTTCTAAAGAAATCTTTGTTTATATTGAGCGAAACTGAACTTGAGCTAAACGTTATGTTTTGTCAGTATTTCAGGCAACGCGATCTTTTACGCAGGCTCTTAGTTTTGTTTTCGTATGAATTATGCCTCGGTTGATCCAATGACTTCTTTTTGATATGTTCATTTAACACACAATGAAACATAATAGTTTATGAAATGACCTATAACACATTTTCTTCTTGCCGTAAGCCATCTGCTAATTTTAATGAGGGATTGTTCTCAAAATTCTCAAGTTGGGTCTACAAATATATTCATGGATCGAAGTATAGTTACCCCTAGCGTAGTCTAACCTTTGCTGGCACGAAGCTCTTCTGATGTTCAATTACTCGAACAGGCTGATGAAAACAGATCATCCTGTGAACTCATATACCACCTTCCACCATCACCTTGTAAGCATCTAATTTATTTCATGGCAATGCCAAGTCCAGTAACACGAACAACACGGGGTCTTTATGTTCTTAATTTTTAACCTCGCACCACATTGATCAAGTGAATATGCGCTAACTGTCCCAACAAGGTGTTAGTAAGTGATGCTCTACGAAGAGCCAAACGACAACTTTTACGTTATATTCCTTTCAATTTTATGTGTTCAGTGCTGCCCTCATTGTTAAGTGCGACGAAGTCGTTTATGAAACAATAATGCCTAAATGACATCTAATATATTTCCTCAATATCCAGTTATTAAAAGCAGGGAAACATGACTTGCCGTTTACAATTGATATTGTAGCTATTAATTTTTCTGTAAGGTTGCCACGCAACCACCCGGGTTTGACCAGTACTCGCGTCCAGAATTTTTATTGTCACGATGGCGTTAAATTGCTCGTTTTGCAGAAATGTCAATGTTGGTGTCGGCGTCAGTGGTTGTGAGCGCAAAAAATATCATCTTGTTCGTGACCGGTAAATTGAGGAGTACGCCAATAATGAACATTCTGGGCCCTAGTAAGGGTCGAACTGGGTGTTCTTCCACACAGCTATGCATCTCCTTGTGAATACAACAAAAATAACTTACTCTGCTTGAAAATTCCGGGAAAGGCAACTTTCGTGCTTTACAAACACACGCGTCTTGTAAACATAGCAACAATAGAACACAAAATATTGCAGTAATAATGCGTGGTACAACCGTACATTGCAATTGGCTGTCAGAATAAGTAATTATCATTATGATTTCATGGTTTAAATCCAATCAACCACTGTAAAAGGCGCGCACGTTACGACGCCTTGTGGTTGCATAGCAAGTTCGAAAAGATCTCATGCGCGAAGTGTTTGAAGTATGCATTAGTGAAGATTTCGCTATCGCTTTCAACTATTAAAGGCAAAGCACGAGAATTCCCTAGTTATAAATGCGAAGCATTTCTCAGCAAACTTCAGTGACTTTAAGCATATCTATCTATCTATCTATCTATCTATCTATCTATCTATCTATCTATCTATCTATCTATCTATCTATCTATCTATCTATCTATCTATCTATCTATCTATCTATCTAGCCGCTTACGTTTGGGTGCTTTTGTGATTACTTCCTTCTATCTATCGGCTCACGCTTAGGTGCTTTTGTAGTTACCTCCTTAAATTGGCGTGAACCGAAATTATCATGGGAGGGTAAGATGGTTCGACGAATATGACGCGCTGCTCAAGACACGAATAATCTCACAATCCAGTCGCGTACGTCGACGAACACTTCCCGTCAGACAGCGGCACATACCCACGGGCTGGTATGTGCCGCTTGTATGCGGGTATGTGCCACAGGTGATTGACACTTAGTATCTACCTAGAAACGACGAGAAAACACGTAGGCAATTTTAACGCGTAAGCGTAAAGATATACCCGACATTGGTAGCGTCGACCCAGCGATGGCATAGAATAAATTTCAGTGTTAAGAAAAACCTGACGTAGGCAGCGTTGACCCCCCAATAAATGCAAATAATGAATTTCAGGGTCCCAACAGAGATCGCGAGAGAGAGAGAGAGAGAGAGAGAGATAAATAGAGAGAAAGGCAGGGAGGTTAACCAAGCTTGGCTCGGTTGGCTACCCTACACTTGGAGTGGGGGAAAAGGGGAATAATAGAACGAAAAGAGACAGAAAAGAAGAGGAGTAAGAACCCAAGCATATTGCCTGGCATTCAAGGATTCTGCCGCATATCTAAGCCAGGTCTCGGAACTACTTTTTAAAAAGAGGATGATTTTAAATGCGAAGCATTTGTTAGCAAACATTGCCGAGCTTTAGCGTATATACTTAACTATGTATCTATATAGCCGCTTACCACGAGAGCACCCAGAGCTCTCGTGGTAACCTCCTGAACATGGCATGAACGAAAATTAGCATGGGAGGGTAAGATGGTGTGACAAATATCACGTGCTGGTCAAAGCATGAATAATGTCACATACCTGTCGCGTACGTCGTCATACACTTCCCACTAGGCTGTAGCACATACCCACGCAGAGTATGTGCCACTGATATGCGTCTATGTACCACAGGTGAGTGACACTCAGTATCCATTCAGGAACGACGAGAACACACATAAGCGATTTCAACACACAACGTTAAGGAATACCTGACATTGGTAGCACTGACCCGACGAATTGAAAGAATAAATGTCAGGGTCCCAGCTGGAATTGAACCCTAGAAATTTGCGTTGCAATGAAGTATACTACTGCAGAGCTACACCGGGTCTCGGAACTACTTATCAAATAGGCGATAATCTTCGTGAAACGTCAATATTGACCTCAGTGCCACCTACCCAATTTTATAAACATTAGAAGAAAGAAGAAGTGTCTTTTTAGAAGAAGGCTTGTTGCTGCGCTCTGTAGTTTATAGTGAAACCATCGGTTTTTCGAGGTGCCTTGCCTCCCCGTCTTGCGGTGATGCCCGCGGAGCATGCCAGAGGCCCGCCTGGTCAGAGGTCCTCACACCCGTCAAACACAAGGAAGCGATCTGTCTCCTGCAGTGACACCTAAGACACCAACCTGTAATCCATGTCGAAAGACGACACATCCGATGGCAGCTTTATACCTGTCCGGGGTAAGAGGGCGAAGAGAAGGACTGCCAATACATCAGCATCGGCTCCTGCAAGTACAGCGACTGCACAATCAAGATCACGCGCTGACCGCACGTCATCATGTTCATGCCGGAACGTCATTCAAGCAACTTACAACTGCTGAACAGGCAAGCCCTTTCTGTTGCTCTGGAATGCTCGGTGCCAGATCAAATTAAGGACGTATGAGTAAACCCAATGTAGAATATTCTCGCCATAGACGTGCACGATGTGAGTGCGCTAGGACAGCTGCAGCAAACGACTCAGCTAGGCGGCACTGAAATGCGCCCCTTTTTCCCGATAGATCATAAATCAATTGCGGGTGTAATTGATGACATCGACATTGTCATTCTTAATGTTTACTTGCCTACCCTCATCAAGCCTGAAAACAAGGAAACCGTCATTACGCAAGTGCGGCGCCTTGGAAATACGTGCTGTGTAAAAGTGTTTTTAAGGGAGACTGCATACCGTTCCACGTTAAAGTTGGAAACTCCCCACATCCGGTTCGACCATTGATCCAAAAGCCACTTCAGTGTGATTAGTGCTTCAGGCTAGAAGACTTCAAGGGCGTTTGCCTCAACTCACGACTGTGTCCCCGTTGCGCTGAACCTCATGGCGAAAACACCTGTCAGGCGACTACTCTAAAGTTCACCAACTGCAGTGGTCCCCACTCTGCCTCGTCGAAAGACTGTCTTCGAATCCAAAAGGAGCGCGCGGTTCGCAAACAAATGGCCCGAGACAACTCGACACACAGGGAGGCAGCCGAACTAGTCCGGCGTCGGCGTCGACGTCGCCATCATCGAAATTCTTCAAAAAAGGCAGATTCCCAAAATGCTAGTTCCCACTCTTTAGTGGTTCCACTCAGTAGCGCCGCGAAAGGACCCACCACTTCTAGGAAAAAAGCGCAGAAGCCGCCTTCTCTGGAGGAATGGCCCATGCTCCCGACCTGCTCTTCTGCCAAGGAATCTCAGCAGGTTGCGGCAACACCAGAGCCGTCTCCAGCCATGAAAGATTTGCCTAAAACAGATCGTCAAGACATCTCGGTGCTGCGTTCCCTCATGGAAGCCATCCGAGCGATGTTAGTCGACATGAAGACAGCGTCTGCTCGAAGTGCACTTGGAGTATTGGACGCTATAAGCCCAGTGTTTGAATCTCTCAACTAGGAAGATGGCTACCTACACCTCATCATTTCGTAAAGAAGTCAAGGCTGCATTCGTCATCCAATGGAACGCGAGAGGGCTGAAATCACTCCTTTTAGATTTTCGTCAGTTTGTGTATACCAACGTGTTTCTCCTCAACGTCATTTGTGAAACCAATTTTTCGAAACCAATAAGACTTTCGGGGTACGAAGCTGTCATGTCTTCAATAAACGATGCGTGCAGCAAAACATTGTATTTATTAGTCGTGAACTGACGTATGTTGAACAACTAATTGCGCCTCACGATGACAATCACTATGTCTGGACCACTGTGAAAAAAAAACAAACTCATGTTTACTCTCATAGGCGATTATATATAGCCATCGAATAAGCTCGATTCCAGGAGATTCGCGGATATTTTGAGAGTGTGTTCTGCACGATGGGTCATCATAGGTAATTTCAATGCACACATACCATGTTAATCGGAATTACTGACAGTGCGGCGTCCGATGTTTGCGGCACCGACGAAAATATCGAGCACCTGCTGTGCCATTGTCCCCGATTAGCCTCAGATAGACAAGTACTTGCCAACGCAATGCGGCGTCTGGATAGTCGGCTTCTTTCTGTGCAGGTGCTTTTTCAGCAACGTCCACGTGCCTCGACAGACCACAAGGCAGTGAAAGCCCTGCTGTGTTTCCTGAGAAAAACAGGCTTGTGTGAACGCCTCTGACATGCGGTGGACTTCTACACGCTGCAGTGAAATGACTGTCAGTCCCCCCCTTTTTTTTTCTTTTCCCTCTCTTCCCTCTTTCTCGTCTTGTCCCCTTCCCTAATCCCCCAGTGTAGGGTAGCCAACTGGATGTCTTTCTGGTTAACCTCCCTGCCTTCTCCCTTTTGTTGCTTCCTCCTCCTCCTCAATGCACACCATCACGCATGGGGAAATGCAAGAGGACGCAGGTTAGCAAACATCGCCTAAAACTATGGCCTTACTCTCCTGAACGATGGTAGCCCCACTTTTCTTCGAGGGGTGACTCGACCTTGCTTTTGTCTCCAACTCCATTGCGAGATATGTCAAAAGGTTTCCAGATGTTGAGACACGAGACACAAGAAAGTGATCACATTCCAAACTACTTTAACATCAAAGGCTTGTCTAGTTGTGGCCCATGGATGACCATTCGAGCAGTCCATTGGACCAGCTTCAAATCTGACATGGAAGATGCTTGCAGCGATGGCCTACGATCTGGGTTAGAACAAACAATGAAGAGCACAATGCAAAATGCCACTCGCACGGTGACGATATCTTCCGCACGAAACGACTTTGACCTGGAGTTGGAGCGACTCCGAGCACTTCGACGCCGGGCCGAGCGTCGGTATCAGCGCACAAAATAAATTCACGATTTTAGGGCATCCAGCAAAATGCAAAAGAAGATTCAGCGTCGCATGAATAGATGAATAGAGGAACAATGGACAGCGTTTTTCCAGTCACTAGACCCTCGCAACCAACTCTCACACATTTGGAAAATGATGTGAAGCCTGCGTCAACCTACGGAACAGCATTTTCCATTCGAAGCGCTTGCGCTATTTCAAGGGAGGCAGGACATTGATGTCGCAGAAGATTTCTGTGCGCAGATCGCCAACCAAGCCACTCGTCCAGATTCTCCAGGGAGAGGTGACGTCCCCCGTTCCCGTGACTCTCTGAAGGCGTTAAACTTCTCCGGGTCCAAATCGTATTTCGTACCGAGCCTTGCGCAACCTTGGGGAACATGTAAGGAGAGAGCTGCTGAGCCTTTACAACATTTCGTGGCAGGATGGCAATGTTTCTGACGACTGGAAAGTAAGCCGCTTGGTACCCATCTTGCAGCAGGGCAAATCCCCACTCGGGCTCGCCTAATACCACCCAATAGCACTGGGGAGCTGCGTAGGAAAGATAATGGAAAGAATGATACTAGGCCGCCTTGAGTGGTATTTTGAATACTACAAGATATATCCGAATTCCACGGCTGGTTTCTGACACGACCACTCTTCCATTGAAGATGTCATTGATCTAGTTTCGTACGTTCCGCACGAAAGATCTTGTAAGCGACTATCTATAGCTCTGTTTCTAGATGTGAAAGGCGCTTATGATAATGAACTACATGAAGCCATTTTGGGTACTCTTGCGGTGGTTAGCCTTGGTGGTCGAGTTTTTCGGTGGATTTTGAGTTACCTGGCTGCAAGATCAATCTTTGTGTTAACAGAAGATGACCCAACTACGTGACGCTTTACTTCCAGGTTTGTTCCTTAAGGCGGAGTTCTTAGCCCTACGCTATTCAATCTTGCACTAATTGGTCTTGCTGAATACTTGTCAAGTACCAATAAGATCTCAATATGCGCAGACGACATCTGTGTCTGGACTTCGGCAGTAACACGTCCTCAGATACGTTAGCGACTTCAAAGAGCAGCAACTATGATTGCCAACTTCTTGTTAAAACAAGGTTTCAGCATATCACCAGAAAAATGCGCACTGGTGGCCTTCACTCGCAAAACAATGACCCCTTACGCGATCTCAATCTGCGGGTGACCCATTTCTGACGCCAGAACCCACCGGTTTCTGGGCATCATTATTGATAGGTACCTCTGTTGGAGTCCACATGTGGCCTATATGAAGAAGCGCCTGATTGCTATTTCCCAATTGTTCAAGTTTCTGGCAGGGAAGACTTGGGGTATGTCAGTAGACGCAATGATGGAACTCTACAGAGCCCTATTTCTCAATTTCCTGAGATACAGCTTACCCGTGCTGAGCAATACCTGCAAGACCAATGTCCGTGGTCTACAGGCAGTACAAGCACAAGCACTGAGAGCGTGCCTTGCTCTGCCCAGATGTACGTCAACAGAGGCAACAATTTCAATTGCTCGTGACTATCTATTACAAACCCAAATTGCTGTAGAAGACCTGAGAATGCACATCAGACACTTTGCGCGTGCCCCCTGTCATCAACTTCAACTGTTGCCTTCAGAGAGGCGCCAAGCATCGTTCGTTAAAATGATTGTGAAGTACAACGAGAAACTTCCCGGGGGCTTCACTCCTGCATCTAAACCATCAATGCCCCCTTGGTGTCTTATTCAACCCACAGTGCAACCCACAGTGCATCAGAGTACAAGGATCCGGAGGAAATCTGAGCTTTCATCGCCCGTGCTGAAAAATTGTCGCTTCTTCTTTGGTACGAGAAATATTCAGACAGTGTACACACACGCACACACACACACACACACACACACACACACACACATATATATATATATATATATATATATATATATATATATATATATATAGGCAGGCATGGTGGTTGAGTGGCCGTGGCGTTCCATATAGTCCAGTAGATCCTCCGTGAGCGGTCACAACGTGGTTTATTTCGACGTTTCGGCCTAGAGTCTGGCCTTCATCAGGATTAAAGATACAGTTTGTTGGTGCTCAGCTTTATACACTCTCAAATCAGAGGGCAAGGAAAGAGGAAAAAAGACAGAAAAGAAAAAAAGAAGAAAAAGGAAAAAAAGTAAAAGAAAAGAAAAAGAAGAAAAAAGAGAAGAAGAGGAGAAAAATAATATACGGTGGACTCCCCTCCGGCGCCCCCCTTCCACTCTTGCCTCCACTTCCCCCCTTCACTCTTCCCTCCACTTCCCCCTTCATCTCTCTCCCCCTTCTCCCCTTCACCTTTCAGATGTCAGCGGTCTGTGTATGTTTTCCTTTCACTAACGCATTCCTCCCGTTCTGACGGCGCCTCCTGGCACTGGCGGTTCGATGTGGGGCAAAAAAGAGCTTTTTTAGGAAGTCCTAAGCCTTTAACTACTCGGAGTCCCGTAAACAATTCGTCGTAGAAGGAGGGGTGCCGCGTATTGTGGCAGAGGCTGGTAAGCGGGCATTTCAGGAAGTTCTAAGCCTTTAACTACTCGGCGCCCTGCCATCATTTCGTCGTAAAAAGAGGGGTGCCCCGTATTGCGGTAGAGGCTGGCAAGCGGGCGATATGCGAAGTCCTTGCCCGCTTCTCGATTACGCGTGTATTGGGGGCCTCCCGGCTGTGCACAGGGGTTGCTGTTGGGTATGTCATGCATGGCACAATTGATTGGGTAGCAAAAATAAAACAGAAAACAGACGACAGCTGCACTTAGGAAGAGTAGTTTACACTTGGAATTGTTTGGGTTGTCCCGTGCCCTTCGCAGCTGCAGTGCCGTGAACTCAGTTACTATTTTCATTGTTGTCGTTATTGTTTTCTAATGCTTTAATTGCTGCAAGTGTACCAGGATTCTCATTACTTCCTCTATCGAGGGTGTTAAATCGGTGGATAAGGTATGACTCTCGTTGTTCACGTTCTCGATTTGATTTAAATCCCGTCTAAGAGCGTTACTGATCGTTTGTCGAATGCATGGTCGGGAAGATTGCGATGTTTTGATAGATTAAGCTTCGAGGCGAAGTTGTCGAGTCTCGGAGCAAGTAGAATTCATCGAAAAATTTTGTGGTCGGGCAGAAGCTTAGTTCCTTAGATAGCAGTTTTTCTTCGTCAGGGGACAAGCTCATGTCCGATAAGTTTACAACCACAGTGTCACAGGGTGTGTTCCTAGATGGGCGCTCGTTTGTACCATTAGTAATTTCCTGGGTGGTGGTGTTGTAGTGATAAGGAACTATATCAGGGAACGCGGGTTAGGGCACATGGTCTCTTTTGAGTTTATGAATTTTTGTGGTCATGATGGCTTGGTATTTATTTTGCTCAAATTCTGTTAATCGAGTGATTTCTTCGTTCCATAAAGTGTTGTGGCGGAGAATGGTGTTGGTCATAGCGACCAGTTTCTTTACCTGCTTATCACTGTGATTAAGAGCGATTTCTGTTAATTTAAGAGATGCCTCAATGAGGACGTTTTTCCATGTTTTTTTGGTAGTGTTCATCCAGATTTGTAGCGGCTGGTTTGAGGGAGAGTGTCATACCCTTGGGGGCTATTATAGCACGAAGGTAGACTTGCAATAATGATTTATGCATTTCATGTCTAATTCGTTTGTCAGCAAGTTTTCGTATTTTAAGGAAAGTGGCACTACAACTGGGAAGCCATGAGCTGGACTTACATTTCAGAAGTCAATCTTCTTTTGGGTGCGGGAATGGCACTGATGAGGTGCGCAGGTTGTAGTTATGTCCGGCAGGCCTTCGTAGTTGTAGGGAGGATTTGCCAACGAACACGTTCGCCGGGAGCCCAACGCCGAAATCCTGTGCTTTGTGTGGTCAATCGGGAACCACCGCTACAATGGTCGATTTTCAGCGACTCAAGGGCTACCCTACAGTCTGTGCTCTCAGCACTGCGTCGCGGGCCGTACGAACAGCTTGTTCTCGAAATTGGATGCCTTTTCACACTTCACACGAGAAAGGGCACCATGTGACGTTTTTAGTGGCTGCCACGTCACTGCGGCGTCATAGGGAACGAACATGCCGATTCTGCCGCACGGGCAACTCTTGAAAGAACACGAGAAGAAGCCATACCACTTTCGCGGACTGATGCTGCCAGTAATCTTCGACGACTTGCGCGTGAAATGACGTTTTCACTGTGGTGTCTACCAAGCAACGAGTCGAATCGTGAACACCACCTGTCCTCTTTGAGGGCTCTCCGCATGCCCAATGGGCTCGACCGAAGAGAAGCCACCCTCCTTATTCGTTTATGGGTGGGGGTTGGCATTTAGATAATATTTTTCATTTGTCATAGGAATGGCCGACAACGCTCTCTGTGATGCCTGTGGTTGCGAAGAGACGCTACACCACATCCTGTGTGACTGTCCATTGTATGACATCCAGAGACAGTCACTGGCATCCGTTCTTGTGCGCGTCGACAACAGCCAAACGTCTGTGGAAACTATTCTTTCGAGTGCCCGAAAGAGGACATTGCAACAGAAGGTGACAAAAGCACTGTTGAAATTCCTACGCGACACGGACTTGAACAAGCGGCTGTAACAGCAATGTCACACACCACTAAAGAGAAGACTGGACTATGAGTGTGCGCGCGTGTGCTGCCTAATGTGCTGTGCTTATCTCTCTTCCCTCTCTCCTCTCTATCTTTTATCTCCCCCATCCCCCTCCCATGTGCAGGGTAGCAAACCGTCTGCCTTTGACTGGTTAACCTCCCTGCTGTTTTTTTCTCCTATTTTTCTTCCTTCCTTCCTTATAAACATTATATATCTACTCCTTTGATACAGCTGTCACCTCGGTTAACGTCAATTGGGCTTAGTAGTCATGCACTGAAGTTTATTAAGTAGTCGTGTCCAGAGCCAGCACCCACCCGAGCATCAGCGCTTCATATCAGCTTCTGGTGTTGCTAATACGCATGTTCCAATGGCATCGTTGCGCAAGTGCAAAAAACAGGTTATATAAACATCTGCAAGTCTTCAACATATGTCTGTGCGTGCAACCTTTGTACATATATTTAGCTTCATTTCATGACGTGTCACTCAATAAAACAAGTTCCAACACGGTCACCTCTCCTCCGCATGCTTCGCATAATGTCGATTCTCAGGTACGTGATATCTGCCGAATTTTTTCCCCTCACAAGAAACGACGCTGACACGACGCCGTAACTTCTGTGAAATGATCTGTTGAACCATATAGTAGCTGAATTTATTGGTGCCCGGCGACTACCGAAAGGTGAAAAAGAAAGAAAAAGTGTGAAAGATCCCATTTTACATCGTGGGGAAAGATATTAAAGTAATTGATAGTTATTAGTAGCCATCTTTTGCATATCATGAAAATAGATGTTCATCATTACACCGCTGCAAAGAAAAAAAACAAAAAGACCAGAAACCTGCGCTACAAAGATCCATTTATTTGAACCATATTTGCCCCTTTCTAAGTCCTTCCATTTGCGTGCTCTTGAGTTATTCATGGAAGTACGCACGTCATCGAAGAAGAGAAGGGCCGCTTTCAACTATCACCGATGTAATCAGCATAATGAATGAAACATGTGCTATCATTATGAATGGGGCATGTCATTCGCAATGTACTTTGTGTGTCACTAATCAAGATTGGTGCTTGTAGGCACGGACAATAGACAGACATATAGACGTTTGACAAGATAAACTTGTGGAAGAATTTAGAGCCTCAAAAGTGGTGCAATATGAATAATAATGTAGTGAAGTATGTCTGATATGGTAGAAATCAAATACTCCCGGGATCTGATGTGATTGTTGATCAGTACAAAAACTCCATGCGGTAATTATAAAGCGTTATCACTTAGCAGGGGCACCAATATTTGTACTGTGGGCTACATTTCACATTTTCAGCTAGGGCGCACTGGTAGCGAAAGCCTGATAATCACTCATTTTTTGCTCAGAGGTCATAGAAACAGTATATGGGCAAAAATGGGTCTGTGAAATTGGCGTCGATCATTTTCGGTTGTGATAATGGAAAGGAATTTCTTCTTGAAATTTAGCCTGACAGCTACATCGGCCACTATATGACAATATTCGTTGTAGTTTCTTCGTGCATCTGCATGAACTATTTATTACATACGAGCGAGTAAGAAAAGGCGGAAACGCCCCAGCGGCGGCTTAAAGTGACAGAAAGTAGTCATGGAAAGATTACTTCTCTCCTCGCTTGAATCTCCCGTTAATATTAGCAGCAGCCATGCTAAGTTACCAATTCTTGTTACATCTGCGATGTGTATCTGACTATTCCAGCTATATAGGCATGAAAACTTCATATCCCCCCCAAAAAAAAATGAATCATAAGTTTACCAATTCTTGTTACATCTGCGACGTGTATCGGACTATTCCAGCTATATAGCATCAAACTTCAGATGCCGAAAAAACATAGTGAATACTAAAAAATATTTTGGTAATGTTCCGCATTAAAATGAAAACACTTTTCTCAAATGTGAGGGGGAAAATATGCGGCAAGCATTAGCTGCACTCTAAAGACGATAGAATATATGACTTCACTCAGTTCTCAAATGCCTAAATAAAACTTCACTTAATCACCTCCTCGCGTGGTGTTTATTTCGCAGGATTCGCCCTCACTTTTACTTCTTATAATAACGACAAAAATTCGTATTATGTGTACTAAAACGTTTGAACAGCCAAGGGTAAACTGATTACACAGTCACCCATGATTTTCTAATGTTTTGGCTGAGATCAAATTTCTGCAGTGAGGGAGACCCAGACGCGCACGTGCAGTATGGTGTTCATTGCGGGAAAATCCTCGCGGTTTTAAGCCGAATGAGGCGGGCTGGGCAGCGCAGAGTTCTGAAATAATATGCCCTAAGTAGCACAAACAAAAATGCTTTGCCAAAAGTTTGGAGCTGGGAAGTGTTATAATTCTGACTGATTCTGAAGATATAGTGAACGTGTGCCGAGGAACAAACTTTCTCTGGGCTACCGATTTTGTTGAATTAAGACATCTGGACTTTGTAATAAACTTTATGCTGAAGTGAATCGCAAAGGTTTTGACTAACTCACAGAAACTGTCTATAGGCGCTGTATTATGTAGGTTTTTTTTTTTCATTGCCTAAATTTTCATCAATTCTATTATCTGTGAGAAGCAACAGCTGGATAATAGAAGAGTGCCAACATCTACTAAAATGCGAGCACTAAGGCAACACATATTGTCTACCCCACCATCTTGCTGACTTGGGGACAAAACTTTCGAAGAAGTCAACTTTTTTTATTTTAGAGGGCATTAAATATAGAATATTTATGGACAAGTGTGGGATAATAATTTTACTAACCACGCTTAGAAGACGAGTAAATACGCCAAGTAGGTATGTCAGTGTGGGTAATGGTATGTAAGACACTTTCCTCAAAAGCACGCAAGGAAGCAAGTCAGTTTTCGTTTTACTTAACGATAAAAAGAAATAATAAATTCACCGTAACAATTATTACCTTGTTCACATTGATTAGATGTGTGCGTAGCCGAAATACATTGCACAAAGAGGAAAAAAGACAGACACATCTATTGTTTTCCTGGATGTAAAGATCATCTTTAGCGCCATGTGTCTTGAGTTGTTGGGGCAGAACACTGGCTCTTGGTTATTTCTCATTAGGCGACCAGAACAGAAATTATGGGTTACAACCAACAAAGGCACTCGCTAACAATATTCTGACTGTCAGGGCAGGCTGGTCTGCGTCAGTGACAATCTCTAGCGCAAGTTACACAGACACAAACAAAAGATGGAGACGACACACAAGCGCTATTTATCAACTTACATTTCATTTCATATTTTCTCGGTACATTTCAGCTCGCATAAATCATGTCCATAAAGTCGGCTTGCCGTCCTGCAGAACTAACTCCTTTCCCAGTCATTCATACCGCGTACATCACATGAATGGAACCACCTACCCGCACTGACGGCAACAATCTCGGACCACAAATTTTTAAAACTGCTTTAGCTAACATTGTATAACGTGTAACAGTGAAGTACATTGCATTTTCCTGGTTTTGTTGTGTTCATACATTTTTTTGCTCTGCTCTATAATATGTTTGTAACTATTGTAACCAGTACCTTAGCCACTGCAGATCACTGTGGCGAGGTGGTTCACAAGCGTAAGCGAGGCAATGAATTGACACTTGACAGAACAGAGAGAATACATACAAGTGCTCTGTTCCGTCCTCGTTCATTGCGTGCCACGCTTACCTTTATGAACATGCTACACCAACAAGGTCATTAGGCCACCCTTACTAGTTCCATTTATTACCATTATCAACGAGATCACAGTGAAACGCATTTTGAAGTCTGAAATAGAAATCATGTTTCAAATACACATATGACATGCTTTCACTTCGTGTTTTAGAACTGCTTTGTGGAATGAGAGCCCAAAAGCTTCTGAAAGTATAAAAAATCTAAAATCTGGAAGACCCTTCAGTCTAAATAATAACCCGAGGAGCTCTGTTAACATAAAAAGTGGGCATTTTCACGTTAATTACATCTGGTGAGCCTTATGTCAAATATTTTATGTACAGCTGAGTTGCTCTAAAAACCGCAAAACATGCATGGTATAGTTCAATTTTTGGTATTGCTTTCTTCATGTTTACTGCATAGCGGACAGTGCCGCATACAGGGTTTAATTTATTCATACTCGCTAAAGTGGCACTCCGTATAAAAATATTGGGACTCCGTATAAAAACAGTGCGTAATTAAAGCACACGTCCACCTCATTACTAGCGTCACCAAGAAACAATTAAACATAATTTTTCACGTAAAGCATCATCAGTTATGAGAAAGCTGGCAGAAAGACAAAAGAACCTCAACTAATATTGCGGAGCTTGGCGGTGCCTTAAATTCTGTTATCCGTACACGTAGACTGCTGAAAGTTACGTAACCTCGGGCTAATAGATCGGGGTAAGTAGAAGAGGTGCTACAGAGACGCGACGAGAACACATGTGTCTGTAGCGTGAATACCTAAGAAAGATTTTTTTTCAAGAACTTGAAGGGGGAGGTGGGGTTGTGCCTGCCTAAAAAAACTGTATTGTTGGTTAGCGATAAGGCGTTGGTAATGGCGGAGACAATTTTCTGCGTTAAGCATAAAAAATGCAGATGCTTCGCACTCAGGTGAGATATTCATCAGCGGCGTGTCACTTAGTCCCTCTCTGCTGTTATCGAGATCCACATTATCCTCGATCCGGATCAAATGACTCTTAAGGGCACTGTTATCACTGCTGATCAGCATCAAGATGCTCGCAATCAGTGCAATGTGATCCAGTTCACCATTGTGATTTGTTCGACATCTATACCCATGTCTACTGAGCTTAGTTTGGACCGTGTAGCAACGATCATGAAATATTACGATCAAGAAAGTTTTATTGGGATTGGTCAGAATCACTGTTTCGCCTGATGCGTGATGTCTTTAGTAGCAACCTAACTACCGTGACATTTGCTGCCTACAGTCATTACCTACCGGGAAGCAGAAATACAAATGTTGTAATTTTATTACTATGATAGTGACATACTTTATTTAAAGAGAAACTTGTTGTGAGCTACAGATATCTGTGGTGGCCTTCTCGTACTCGCGAAAACCCGGCGTACAGTAACGCGAATTTGCCGTGCCTTCAAAAGTCGCGTTAGTATATTTGTACCCTTCATTTTTTTAATAAGCTGCTTTTTCTACGATGCTTCAGTGCATTCCCCCTTCTCTAGCTGAAACGCCGTGAAACTGCTCTTCATCTTGTTGCTTTTCTTCAAGCGACACCTGTTGTACCAGCCTCTGCCAAAACCTTGCTGAAATCGCAGAGGGTAGGTAGCCCAAGAAAGTGAAAAAAAAAAGATTACGGCCTCCTTGATTGTCAGCTCATACGCGATGATTTGTTTCAGATAAGCCATACTTATCTTTTGTTCTGGTGTTTTGTCAATACACATGTTTGCTTCCGGGCAATTTTTTTGTACTGTCACTTTATTTTTCGGGTGCCACGCGCATAATCAATTAAGCGCCGCGAAGCTGCAAGTGACTACGTGGGAGGTACGAGTTATAAATCAGTTCACTCCGTTCGTTTTCAAGCATCCGCAGTGGAGGCTGTTCATGCCTCATTTCACGCAGCTGTTAGCACGAGTGAACGCCAATTTCAGTACAGGCTGACTTTATTCTCCAGAACTTTGGCACATTACGCTGTCATCAGTCAAGACCACGTTTTTAACACCTAAGAAACTGATAACATTACAGCATCATGAAGTGATACAGGTTCAATAGTGAAGCATGAGATGGGAGACGATAAAATGAACCGCAACGTACCAGTATTTTCCAAATGTGTTGGCTTGGGACACTACTAAGCTCCTTGGCTTCATACCCTCGCGCTTTTCAATCTACTTACGTTTCCGCTCTCTCTGCCTTATAAACGCGCTGGCATGGCATGTCCGTGTAGCGCTCATTTGTTACGTGTAAGCGTACGCGGAAATTACTCGACGGGCGCTGAGTGCGCTGCTATGCGATCCACCGGTGATCGACGAAGTACGCTGTTTTTAAAGGCGCTCTCATTAATCGCGAAAGCCGTCTTAGAGACACGAGCACGCTGCTCTCACGCTTCGGCAAGTTTGTGCCGCAGGCGGAACGATGCGGTAAACAAATAAGATAATTTAATGAACGTGGTTGGTGCAGCTTAAAACACGCTCAGTTTTTCGATCGTAAAAAAGCATGCATGAAGGTCAGGAAACTTCGCTACACCTGAATAATTTGGTGAATGCAGTCGGTGTTACTCGAACGCTGAGGATGCAGAAATGATAAACGTCGGATAAGTGTTACTTGCCAGAAAAGGGGCTTTTGTGAGACAGATATGCTGCTTTTCCAGGCGATGCTCTCCTGTGTCCTGCCCTGCTTCAACTTGGCTTCGACTTCAAATGCTTGGATTAATAGCCGAATGGATCTACTGGCGCCTGCAGCATTGGATCTACCCGTGCAGCCAAGTTCATTCGAAAACACGAGCCTCGCCAAGAAACTTTGGTCGTACAGTGACGCGTCCATTGGGATGTGCACCGCAGCGAACACATATATACGCCCACCGAGACCAACCTTCCTTGGGCACGGCACCGCAGCGAAAACGGCGCACTTAAATATGCTGCTTTTCCAGGTTAGATATTTCGCAAATGCTTCATGTTGCAAAAGCAATGACTACTGTCTTGTTGCGTTGTCGTGCCCACCTGAACTTTGCAGTGCTATGAAACGAGTGTTATCTTGCCTGTCAAATGTGCACTCAGCGTACTTAGGGTTATCGCTTGTGTTGTCGGGTGACGTCGAGTTAAATCCCGAGCCTGGAGCCAAAATGGAAAATATGTTGAGTAATGTTTTGTCGACTGTGCAGCGCATAGATGCTGATTTGAGAAGCATATCGGAGAGAGTGTCAGTACTCGAAGGTAATACCAGTTCTCCTACATTTGAGCCCAAATCGGATAGTGCGGTACTCGAAACAGTGCGTCAAATTGAAGCTACTCAAACTGCTTTACTTGAGGAGGTCAGGGGCATAAAACAAGGCCATATAAACACGAACGCTGAGGTAAAGCTTCTTTCAGAGAGGGTGTCGAAGCTGGAAGGTAGTCTACACTCCTCATACACCACAGATGCCACTTCGAGTTCCGCTATGTCCTCCATCTCTAAGAAACTCGTGGAAATCACATCCAGATGTGATGACACGGAAAAAAAACTCGGGCGCTGTAACTTGCTATTTTTTGGAATAGAAGATGATGAAAACGAGGACTGGAATGCATCTGAGCAGAAGGTGATTAAATTTTGCTCGGAGAAACTACAGAAGAATACAAGTGCCGCGCAATTTGAACGAGTTCACAGACTTGGTCGCTTTGCTGTTGGCAAATACCGGCCTATAGTAGCAAATTTGCTTTTTTCAAAGATAAGCAGACGTTCTTGCTTCAGCTCATAAACTAAAGGGATCGACATTTTCTGTACGCGAAGATTTCTCTTTATTCACGCTACAAACCAGAAGAAAGCTAATCGAATTTGCCAAAAGTGAAAACAAGCCCTACAAGCTCATCGTTGATCGTCTGCGCATGGGCGATAAAACGTACATATATGATAGTGCTACTCACGCAGTCAAGCTGTCTGCTAGATAGCCGAGGCATAGGCGTGCGCATGTCTCTAGAGACATTCGGAGTAAATCTGCACCGGCTGTATGTGTTTCCTTTACTAACATTCGCAGTTTACTGCACAAGCGTGATCTCATTTGTTCATTCTTAGAAGATAGCCGAACTGATGTCCTCCTGCTCACTGAAACGTGGCTTACTCAGGATGTTGATGACAGTGAAATTCTTCACGGGAATGCCGATTATAACGTCTTCCGACGTGATCGTCAAAGCAAACGTGGGGGAGGTGTCCTTATTGTTATAAAAAAATCCATACCTACTTTTGTTATCGATACAAACTCAAACTTAGAAATTGTCTGGGTCGCGTGCACGATTGCTGCCACTAAAATACTAGTAGGCGTATGTTACCGTCCTCCCGATTCCGAACCATCATTTATAGATCACCTTCGCAGCAGCACCACATTAGCTATTAAGAAATACCGCACTAGTAATGTCTATCTGTTTGGTGACTTCAATTTACCACAAATTGATTGGATCAATTGTTCATCCACCTCAAAAATGTCTCTTGACTTTGTGAATTTTGCCCTTGATTTTAATTTCGCTCAAATAATCAACCAGCCAACACGGGGCAATAATATTATGGATTTATTACTTACCTCAGATCCTGATAATGTAGGTGAAATCTCTTGCTTTGAAGGGTTTAGTGACCATAAGCTCATTCAATTATCAATAAACTTTCCTCTAAAAGTTGCGGGTAAAACTACAAAAGTAATTAGAGACTACAGTAAGGCCAATTATAGTTGTGTGAATTTTGACTTGGAAGAATTCTATCACAGCACATTCTCGCCCTCATTGTCAAGTCTTACCGTCGATGAAAATTGGTCATTGTTTAGAGAGGAGATTACCTTATTAGTCGACAAATACGTCCCTTAAATTGCCATATCTAATGATAAAAGAAACCCATGTTTTAACAAATAGTTGAGAACTTTGAGAAATAAAAAAAAGGCTGTATAGGACCGCGATGCACGCTTGTAGTGCCTCTGCTTGGAATTCATATAAGGAATGTCTTAAAAGTTATACTTCGGCGTTATTCACTGCTAAACACAAGTACTTTATACATGACCTACCATCATTATTAAAATGCAATCCGAGAAAAATTTGGCAATTATCACCTGCTTCTGCTGTGACAGATATTACTTTGAAAGGCAAAAATCAATTACCTCTCCCAAGAGCCCAGTGTGCGATTGCATTTAACACATTTTTTTCTTCTGTTTTCACACGGGAAGATCACTCTAGCATTCCTGAGTTTCCGGAACTTGATTACCCTTTCATGGCACCCGTAGATATTAACACTGAGGGCATCACTAAACTAATCAACAACCTCAAAGTTTCTACTTCTAGTGGTCTAGATAATATCAATTCAAAGATACTAAAAATACAATTCCCATGTCCGCTCGAATATTATTTCACATTTTCAGACAGTCTTTGTGTACCGGTCAGCTTCCTAGGGACTGGAAAGTCGCAAAAGTTATTCCCATATTTAAAGCAGGGTGTAAAGATCAGGTTGAAAATTATCGTCCCATCTCGTTAACCTCTATCAGCTGTAAATTACTTGAACATATCATTGCTTCTCACATTTACAGTCATCTTGAATCAAACCATTTTTTTAGTTCCAACCAACATGGCTTTAGGAAAGGTTTCTCTTGCGATACACAACTACTTGAATTCACGACAGATCTACAGACTAACTTAGATATGAACACACAGACAGATTGCGCTTTCCTCGATTTTTCGAAGGCCTTTGACCGTGTCGCCCATTGTCGTCTGATTTCCAAAGTGTCTTCTCCTAAATTGGACTGCTTAACGCTCTCATGGCTTCGAAATTTTCTTTCCTTTCCTGAACAGTTCACATTTGCAAATGATTCTCATTCATATATCGCAGAAGTCACTTCAGGAGTGCCGCAGGGTAGCGTCCTTGGTCCTCTACTCTTTTTAATCTTAATCAACGATCTGCCGATTAACATTTCATCCCGTATACGCCTGTTTGCAGACGACTGTCTCATTTATCGAACCATAACATCTCCCTCTGATCATCAGGCCCTTCAAGGTGACCTAGACCTCGTTTGCAGTTGGTGTAATAAGTGGTTAATGAGCTTGAACACTTCAAAATGTAAAAAAATGTCGGTTTCCTGAAAAACTTCGATTTGCACTTTTTCATACAAAATTAAAAATAGTGAACTATCTCGAACCACATCATACAAATATCTAGGGGTTATTATTGACTCTAAACTTTCATGGTCTTCCCACATAACTTCCATTTGTTTCAAGGCATCCAAAACACTAGGTTATTTACGTCGAAATCGCCATTGCTCCACATCGAGCGTCCGCAAAATAGCCTATTTAACATTCGTACGTCCACAGTTAGAATATGCCTCACCAGTTTGATCACCTTATCAAAACTATTTAATACAGATGATCGAAGCCATTCAAAACAGAGCAGCCCGCTTCATCACTCAGAACTACCAATGTCACAGCAGTGTATCTCAAATTAAATGCGAGATCGGTTTACAACCATTAGATATCCGCCGCAAGATAGCCCTCCTTGTGTTGTTTCACAAGTACGTTAATAGCAGAAATCAATGCGCTTTGCCTCTACACACACCGGATCGCATGTCTGCACGCATGCGAAATCAGAGCAGCTTTAAGCGTATTTTGGGCAGAACACACGCGTTCAACTTATCTGCTTTGCCACAGACAATCTCACTGTGGAATGGTCTTCCCGACGAGATAGTTTCAGTCACTAACAACAACGCGTTCCGCGAGAAACTACTCTCTCACTACATCTAGCATCATTTCATAGACATTTGTATGGAGGTGCATATACTTGGTGACTATATTTTCATTGTTCTATTACTGTGATTAATGTCGCTGTTATGTTGCATTTATTTGTATATTTGAACTGTATGTGACCTCATTTTTCTTTCTTTTTTTTCTGTTAGCCCCCCTTACCCTATGCTCTAACGAGAGCCTGTAAGGTATTTTGAGTAGAAGACGAAGAAGTGTGTTTTGAATAGGAGCTACTTCTGCTAACTCCGGCGTATTTCAGTTGTAAATTAAGTCTGTTGATCAGTTTCCGCTGCTACCTTGGAGGAGATGGAAGTAGACCACCCCGGGCGCCTGCCGGCACCAGCGGCGTCAGCGGCGACCGCCTCCAGGAAGCGGATGGGACAAGCGAGCGACAGCGACAGTGAAGATACTCATGCTTACTATCTCAGCAGTGAGGACTTCTCAGATGACGGTTTTCAACCTGTGCTGAGCCGCAAGGCGAAGAGAAGGAACATGAGGACATCCTCATCCTCAACTATTCAAACTGTAAGTGAAGCGCCAAAATCGAACACCTATACCATCCTGTTTCTGCCTGCACTTCCTACCGTCAGCATGAAACGCCTTAACAGACAGTCTGTGTCGAGGTCTCTGGAAATGCTCGTGCCAAATGAGATCACGGACATAAGAGTGAACGCCAGAAAGAATATACTGGCTGTTGACGTTTTGCACGCAAGTGCGTTGGGCGTTCTGCGCACTGTAACTGACTTGGACGGCAACCAGGTGCGCTCTCATGTTCCCTTGGGATGCGATGTAGTAACCGGCGTGATCTACGACATTGATGTCGCTATTTCCAATAAGGACTTACAACTTCTTGTTAAGTCAACAACTGATACTCCAATTGTTGATGTCACCCGGCTAGGCAAGTCTCACTGTGTGAAGATTGCGTTTAAGAGCACGTCACTCCCCTCTCATGTGAAGGTGGGGTACTTCAGACATGTTGTGCGGCCTTTCATTCCGAAGCCTCTCCAGTGCCGTAAATGCATGAAACTTGGACATGTGAGCAGCGTCTGCGAGAATTCGGTGGTATGCCACCGCTGCGCCGAGCACCATGAAGCGGATAAGTGCGTCGCAACTGTTACGAAATGCTCTAATTGCAATGGATCCCATGAAGCCACATCGAAGGACTGCCGCGGATTCAGAAGGAAATTGCCATCTTGAAGGAGATGGTGCGCGATCACTCATCTCATCGAGAAGCCGCAGCTAAAGTCAGAAGGCGTCGTTCACGTCGACGTCGGTCTTCGAGGACGCCCGCTACCTCCTCGACACGTTTGCGTGACCCCTCATCAGTACCACCTCCTTTGCCTCCCAGACCACATGCCGTGGGAAAGGCTGTAAAGGACAAAGCCAGTGAGCATACCCTAACTGCGACAGAGTGGCCTGCACTTCAAGGGGAAGCAGCATCAAGCGAACCGAAGGAGCTTCATGACGGCCAGTCCGCGCTCCCGGTTCGAGATCTTTCCAACCAAGACAGGCAAGTGACTGCAGTCGTGCCGGTTCGAGATCTTTCCAACCAAGACAGGCAAGTGGCTGCAATCGTGCAATCATTAATTGCCACGATTCGCACGCTACTGAGCAGCATACAGTCTCCGTCTGCTAAGAGTGCACTGCAAATACTGGATGCACTGAATCCAGTTCTTGCTAACTTCGTATAAGCACAATGGCTCAACAAAATCTCATCTTTCGCACTAAAGTTAAAAGTGCGTCATTTTTTCAGTGGAATGCCAGAGGCATGAAGTCCCGTATCTCGGACTTTCGCCAATCTGTTCGGGCCAATCAATTCCCTATACTTGTCATATGTGAACCAAACGTATCAACGCCTTATAGATTGTCCGGTTATGAAGCTTTTTGTTCAGCCGCTTGCAAAGAACGAAGCAAAGTAAATGTTTACATTCGCACAGACTTGACTTATCTTTCGTACCCAATAAGTTCAAATGACGACAATCAGTACGTGTGTCTTCGTGTGAAGAAGAATGCAGTTTCGTTCACGCTTATTGGTGGATATATATCTCCGTCATCGCGATTTGACTGCGACAGATTAAAAGACATCCTAATGAGAACCGATGGGCCTTGAATCATCACCGGTGACTTCAATGCCCATCACATGCTTTGGGGAAGCACTAGGATGAATGCCAGGGGCCGGAACCTTGTTACATTCGCTTCCGATTACGACCTTTTCATCATGAACGATGGTTCCCCCACATATCTGCGGGGTCTCACGTATGGCAGTTGCCTTGACCTGACATTGGTGTCACGGTGCTTCTCTCACAAAGTTAAGTGGTTTTGCGATATTGAGACTCATGGGAGTGATCACATACCCACCTACGTGACGATCGATGGTATCATAAAAAATTCTCTTCCGGTGTTGCAATTGGCACTGACTGGTCGATGTTTGCATCGCGTGTTGAGAACGCTTGCTAAGAAGGCCTCGCCTGCAGCCTGGAAAATACCATATTGGAAGCTATGCAAGCGTCCAAACGCAAATTACCATTTTCGTCTAAAGTAACACAGTTTGACATCGAACTGGAAAAATTACGAGCTATACGAAGGCGTGCGGAACGACGATACAGACGCACAAGATCAATTTACGATCTGAGGGAAGCAAGGCGGCTCCAGAAAAAGATTCAACGACGCATTTACAAACTGGAGAGCGAACGCTGGAAAGCATTCTGCGAATCTCTAGACCCCCATAAACCGCTGTAATATATCTGGAGAACAGTTCGTGGTCTTCGCTCCTCTCCACAACAACGGCACCCTTTTAAAGCTTTGGCACTCCATCATGGAAAAACAGAACTCGAGGTGGCTGAAGAATTTTGCACGAGAGTTGCCGGGAATATTATGAATGAGAGCATCGACGCCGTGATCATTCCTGAGACGCGATTACCAAAAATGGACACTCCGTTCACCATGGAAGAACTGGAAGGTGCGTTAGTCGCTTCTAAGCGCATGTCATCGCAAGGTCCTGATGGTATTACTTATAGTGCGTTGGGACACCTTGGACAAAAAGCTAGAAAAGAACTTTTAACATGCTTCAACAACTCCTGGCTCAGCGGCAGTGTTCCCCGAGAATGGAAAATAAGTCGATTAATACCACTTTTGAAATCGGGAAAATCACCATTGGACTTGACAGCGTATCGCCCTGTTGCCCTCGCAAGCTGCCTCGGAAAAGTGATGGAAAGAATGGTTCTATTTCGTCTCGAGTGGTACTTGGAACGATACACCAAATACCCTTCTTGCATGGCAGGCTTTCGTCGGGGCCGCTCCTCCATTGACTGTGTCATTGATTTATCGACATTTGTTCAACAAGAAAAAAGTCGCAAGCGCATATCAGTGGCACTCTTTCTTGACCTGAAGGGTGCATATGATAATGTAGCTCACGATTCCATCCTCACTTCTCTCGCAGCAATGGGCATTGGTGGACGAATGTTTCAATGGATAAAAGACTATATAACTGGTAGGGGTTTCTTTGTGCAAACAGATGAGGGTAAAACTGCTGAACATTACACCTACTGCGGAGTACCTCAGGGAGGAGTTTTAAGCCCCACATTGTTCAATGTGGCCCTCATTGGTCTGGTGAAGGTTCTGCCAAAGTCGGTGTGCCTATTCATATACGCCGATGATATTTGCCTCTGGAGTGCTGCAGTTACTCGCCCTCAGGTGCGTGCACGAATACAGCGGGCAGCAACCCTCACAACAACCTACCTTCAGAAACAAGGCCTAAATATATCAACTGTGAAGTGCGCGTTGATGGCGTTTACACGCAAACCAATGACGCCATACCCTGTTTACATCAATGGGCAGAGTGTCAAATATGCGCGGACGCATCGTTTCCTGGGCATAATTATCGACAGAAGTCTTTCGTGGAGCCCACATTGTGCGTACTTGAAGAAGAGACTGCTATCTATTGTGCATATCATGAAATTCTTGTGCGATAAAGCATGGGGAACTTCTGTGGCCTCCATGCTACAGATGTACAGGGCCCTATTTCTGGGTCTATTGCGCTACAGCTTGCCGGTGCTGACTAACACTTGCAAATCGAATACTCATTCATTGGAGAGTTTGCAGGGTCAGGCACTGCGTATCTGCCTAGGACTGCCCCGATGCGCTTCTACTTATGCCACAATCATGCTTGCCAAAGACCATCCGGTCAGGACATATATAGTTGTGGATTGCCTCAGAGCGCACATTCGACATGCTAGCCGTGTCCCCTACCACGACTTGGCCGTTCTACCTTCCGGAAGACCACATGCTACGTTTTCAGACGTCATAGCCAAGCACCTAAACAGCATTCCATCAGGATATACGCCAGCTGCGAGAACGGCATGCCCTTTGTGGTGCCTCGACCAGCCGCAAGTACGTCTAGAAATTCCGGGAATCAAAAAGAAAAGCAGTCACTCCAGAGTAGCATTGAAGCAAGCAACACTGCTATTATTACATGAGTTGTACTTAGACCGAACGCAGATATACACTGATGGGTCCGTCTCATCCAGCAGCTCATCAGGTGCCGCTGTAATTCCGGCTGCAGAAACGACAATCAAGTTTAAGTTGTCGCATATGACTACATCTACGGCATCAGAGCTTGCTGCTATAAGGGCTGCTTTACAATATCTCGTTCGAGAACGTCCAGGAAAATGGGTCATATTCTGTGATTCGAAGGCAGCGCTTCAGAGTTTGCAGTCTACCATGCGTAGGAGGAGCCATGACCAACTGGTAGAAGAAATAACACATTGCCATCATGAAGCTCTAGCACGAGGGCATGATATTATATATCAATGGCTGCCTGGACATATCGGTATTACCGGAAATCAATTAGCCGATGATGCAGCCCGCTCAGCCCATGAAGAAACCCGTGTAGTCCCGATTCCTCTATCAAGGAATGATGCAGCAAGACAACTTTACCTGCTGGCTCGAGATCTCACACGCACGTTCTGGTCGTCTACCACCTTCCAAAGGTGTCAATTTTATGAACTGGATCCTTCGCTCAAGCTAAAACTACCATCACACCTTTCCCGCTCCGATGCGACACTGTTATGCCGCCTTTGGTTGGGTGTTGCATTCACAAAGGCGTACTCCTTTCGCATTGGTATGGCAGACACTCCTACATGTGACTACTGCGGAGATGAAGAGACCATCGAACACGTCCTGTGCAGCTGCGCTTGCTACGACACACAGCGATGCCAGCTACGGATCGTTTTGAATCGACTTGACCCCGGACCATTTTGTGTGCAGAAGATACTAGGACCTTGGGCATCTGCCTCAGTTGCGCAGAAAGCAACTAAAGCACTGCTACTTTACCTTAAGTCAACAAACCTGAGTGACCGCCTGTAAACTGTGTGTGCTCCCCGAGTGTGCTCGTGATTGTTTGTACCTTCTCATCTTTCTGCAACCTCTTTTCTCCCCTTTATCCCTTCCCCAGTGCAGGGTAGCAAACCGGATGTGCGTCTGGTTAACCTCCCTGCCTTTCCTTGCATCTTTATCTCTCTCTCTCTGTAAGGTATTTTAAATAAAAAAATAAATAGATGAATAATGGACGTGAGTAGATGGCTAATATAAACGAAAAAGGCGGAAAAATGTCAGAGCTTAAACGTATGCGTGTAATCGTACTGTTAAATTTTGTATTCGCATACGTAAAAAGCGGTATTACTCTAAATAAAACATGTATTTTCACCGATTCTTTTCAGTGCATTGTTGTTTAAACTGGTTGTTCCTCGTATATACTACTAGTACTTGAATAAATGCAGTGTCATTGGTTCGTGCTTACTCTTGCGCCTTGGCGTAATTATATTTGTCTCACGGAACTTCACTTTTCACCGACTTGCATAGAAAGAGAACTAAATAACCGTAAATCGTAAGCCTTTTGTGGGGACTGTCAGCAAATCTAACCTTTTCGTGAAGTTATTCACACTGTCAACGCTGTTCATGATTCCACACGTAAACGTTGTGACATCGCATAAACTTGGCTGAGAATTTCGGTCTGGGAATTTGATGCACCTTGGTCGTATTGGGCGACTTCATCACACTGAGTGCAAGACGCGTTGTTCGTAGCGTATCAGTTCAATTTGGTTAAACGAAACAATTTCGTAAAAGGTGTTGTTCTCTCACAAAATACATAAAGTTACATACTTCGAAAGAAAGTATTTTTACTGGCTATACTGAGCCTCTGTCTTTCACGAGGAACCAACTAGCTCGGCAAAGTGTTCATTTGAAAGACTGAAGTTAAGCTTATGCACGTTAGGTTGTAAGAACGAATTGTTTAGAGATAACAAGAAAGAGAGTCGGTGAACCAGCATCGGTAGCTCGCTATTGTCACATTTCGTTATTGATAAGATTTCTGCTTCTACTTAACCGACACTTGGCAACGAACCCACGGAAAGTATCGGCAGATGGCAAATAGTAAGTTAAAGCACGCAGTGATCAGGCTCTACTCTCATGTGGTGCACGTAAATTGTATAGTAAACGAAAAAAGTAGGAATAAATACGATGACAACATAGAAACAAATACTGTGTAATATGTGTAGTAGCAATGTTTTACAGTTATTCTCCACTACGTGACTGTCGTTGAAGCTATGAAATAGTGTTTTCACTTGCTCAAACTATGCAAGTTTGAGCAAATAAAAAAAACTTTTAGTTGATAAACGTCAATCGAGCTGCTATAGTTACACAAACTCCCATACCTGGAGCCTCACTTTTCCCCATGAGAAGTTCCTCGCTTCACTTGGCATCCAAAGCGGATGACGGCGAGCATGGTTTATCAGTGGTATAATAGAAACTTTGCACGCCCGTCATAATCTGTTGTCATTCACTGAAGATTCCAGAGAGTATCGTGCGTGAAATTAAGTATGCGTACAGTTTACCGTGTAAAATAGCTTCTTTTTGATGTAAACTACGCCTATACAATCTGTGGTTGTAAACTGTGAGATGTTCCAATACTTTTGTTCTGTCAGTCTTGGTCTAGTGTCCATATAACTATCAGGTATTCCTACAAAAACAAACTAATAAAATGTCAAGACAGTTCACGTGCGTGATGAAGGCTGCCGCATTCTCGATGGCAAAAGCATCGCCAGTCACACCATCAAACAGTTGGGCACTAACAATGAATGCATCATCACACGACTCTCGAACCTGAACGTTCTTCAAGGCCTGGGGTCTCGCTTTGTGCTGCCACGGTAAACTATCCCACCATCCCGCGGTTGTGGAGCATCGAGAAAAACCTACCGCGAATAATCAAATTAGTAGTTTTATCTAGGCAAGGAACACTTTTCCTTTCATCATAAAAAGTTAAACGTAGCGCAGTTAGTGACTCCTGTATTATTAACGGCAGGCCTGCATCTCATGCCACCTTCACGAGGCAATATTTATCTTGCCACTTATCACAGCTTGTAGCTCTCCCGGTGCTACAATCTTCGATAATGTAGCGAGACCCCGTGCTTCGGCGTTGCCACTCATTACGAGGCACGGACCAATTCCACCTGGGCAAATGACTATCTGCTAATATTCATCTCAATTCCAGGGCTCTAGTATGAGCAGTATTTGAACTTTTTTTATCATGCACAGAAGGCAAGCACAAGAAATATAGAGACACATCAGCAATAATGTGTCTACCTTTCTTGTCCTTGTCTTCCGGGTGCGCCTAAATTTTTTTTAAATGTGGATGCATACTCGTCCAGTTACCAGTTTTACTGGAATCTAGCGTGAGCTGTCCGGGGGGCCCACCATTTGGCGGTTGGAGTTGGCCTAGACGGTCCAAATGTGGGAATGATCTGTGACGTGGCGAATAGCGCACCCGAAGGTTTTCAAAAAAGCCGCGAGAATAGACTAGGGCAGGCTCCTCGAAACTGTGCAACAGCTGCGAGTGGAATTCATGGTTTACCGATGCATCTCTGGAGCTTCGCCCACACATCATCATTCATTACGGGTGTATACTGTGATTTTATTTGTCATGCACGTGCCGAATTCAAATTATAAAGCTGGGTACTAAGAGTGGGCTACCATGTTCTGAAACCTACAAGAGCATCGATGCCACCAGATAGAGACAATTCAAAGCTTTTTTTGCGTACTGCAAGCACTTTTGGCGTATCTATCTATCTATCTATCTATCTATCTATCTATCTATCTATCTATCTATCTATCTATCTATCTATCTATCTATCTATCTATCTATCTATCTATCTATCTATCTATCTATCTATCTATCTATCTATCTATCTATCTATCTATCTATCTATCTATCTATCTATCTATCTATCTAGCCGGTTACGTCTTTTTGTCATGGGCAACGGCAGTCAAGTTAGCGTTCCTGTTTATTTAAATTTAGTTTTTTTAGAGTTGCAAGAGATGTGCTAGAGAAAAGTAAAGGAATCTGTTGTCGGAGAACGAAAAGAGGGTGCCAGGCAGATTCAAGAATATGAGTGCTCAGGAATTTTGCGATAACAGAGTGAACGTTTTTTACCTCGCCGTTGCTCACTGACGAACACAAAACAGAATACAATCTGAAGACAGTACCATGGGAACTATAAATCCAAGATATGCTCATTGCTGTGACATGACGAAATATGGTGACAGGTAACTTGTCTCCCTTTTACGAACTGGATGCAACATGCACATTCAGTGTGCACGTCGTCTAGAGTGAACACAGAATCAACAATCGACATGCTGCTAGAAGAAAATAAATTAATCGCCATAGTGTTTTGATCGTTGCTCGGCACACTTCGCTTGTTTTTAGGCAGGCTATAATCACCCTACACTGAGTCTATACAACAAAGACTGGATGTTCTCTGGCAAGTGCGTCCAAGCATTTAGTAAGCTCCGTGATTCGATAGTCTACAGTTGCACGTGATATCATTGAAGTCCTGTGTATGCTACAATCAAACGCAGGCAGTGTAGCTTAAATCCACGTGTATCTTCTTTTTGCATGCTCACTCTTTTCATCTGTCAGTTTTTTATTTCGTTAATCCATTCTGCGAGCTTAAGATAGCAAACCGTACGCACTTCTGCTTCTCCTTCCTGCCTTTCCTTCTACTTCCTCCTCCTTCTCCTCCCTGAGTTTCATTTCATTGTTTTCAGATGCGGAATTCATGTGACATAGATTTTGGGTTCCAGTAGTTTAAAAAGGCATTCTTCTTAAACGTGCAGGGTGAGGCTCTGACATTGTCTCAACTGATTAGTAATATAAACTATTTACATGGCGTATTTTGATATTCCGTAGAATTAGATACGGTTGCACGTTTTCGCGAAGAGTTAATTATCTCTTCTGTTAAACGTCTGTGGTGCCTGCTCAAGGACGACCGAAAACCCTGACAGACCTTCATGACAATACTAAGTACAAAGCACTTCACGGGGAAGGCTATTGTGTGCTGTCGTATAATGTCGTCGCTTGGCATTGCGCAAAAAAAACAACGTATAAAATCTGAAAAAAAAACAAGAACGCGTAGGTCAGCATTAAAAAGAAAGAAAAGGACAGGGCAAAGGTACGAAAAAAGAGAGAAAGACTGGAATAAAGAGAGATGAAAAAAGAACTGGAAAAATAAAAGAAACAGAGGAGGTAAAAAAGAAAACTGAAAATAAAATAAAAAAAGCTGCCCAGCTCCACACCTTTCCATCAGACTTGAAAGAACTAGTGCGAACATGACTTTTTTTTATGGGCGAAGCTTCATAGGATCAAGAATTGTCCCTTCATTGGCGTGACAGGAACTGTAGCACGCGATCTTTGTATTCGACTGCGAAAACAACGAAGCACTCGCTCCCGCCGCGCGCTCTTAGTTGGAGCGCATGGAGAAAACTAGGAGCGCTACTGTGTCGCTTGCTACTTCGTTCACTAATCATAATTGGATTCGTGAATATGCTCTGATTTTTTTAGATATTCTAGGTGTACAAAATGTGTGGGTAGGTGCGTCCGTGGCTGTAGGTGCGTTTGCGTGCGTGCATGTGCGAGCACGTGTGTGTGTGTGTGTCAGTTCAGTGACAGATGCAGCAGAATCTAGATAAATAGATAAGTGCGGTTTAACGTCCCAAAACCACCATATGATCAAGACAGACGCCGTAGTGGAAAGCTCCGGAAATTTCAACCACCTGAGGTTTTATAACGTGCTCCCAAGTCTGAGTACACGGGCTTATAACATTTCCGCCTCCATCGGAAATGCAGCCGCTGCAGCCGGGATTTGATCTCGTGATCTGCGGGTCAGCAGCCTAGTACCTTAGCCACTATACCACTGCGGCGGGGCATGCAGCAGATTCTGTAGTCGTGTGCACTCTGCCTACGACGATTTCGCGATAAATTAAATGCACAACAAAAGAGAGGCGCCTGATTGTTTGTCTTGGTGCAAACAAGAAAAAAAAAACACCAGATATTTTAGGAGTGGCAAAAACATACTTACGCAACATCAAGAAGTGAGGGGTGCTTTTGAAAAGTCACTATGATGTGGAAAGCATCGCTGAATGTATACTATATCCAGCTTTTCACCAAGCAGCAAAAAAAAAAGCTTAAGCATTTTGCAAAGACGCAGCGGGATTTCCTAACTGCGCACTACACTTCTGTCGTCCGTTTCCGAAAGAAGCATTCGCTGCCGTAAAACTTCCTCTGCATACGAAAGCGTAGGTGAATCAGGCTTTGCTCCAGGGAGTCTTGTTATGTTCCCCCAGATTACAACGGCGCTAACAGCATTGAAACTTCGGAATGTTTCGCATAAGGCTAACATTTTAGTTTTTTTTTCCTGCTTTGCTATTCGGAGAGTCCTCCCGTCCAAAAATCCATCGGATTAAGAAAGAGACAGCGTCTCGAAGGATTCTTCGCGAGCGTCACTCATCATGTTCTGTATACCAAAAAAATTGCCCGCAGCTTCCCTCGGGGGAACACTGAGGAGGATGCGGAAGCATGTAATTGGTTAACGGGTGTTAAATTGCGACTTACTTGGGTCGATGGCTAAATTGGTTAACGTTGTTGTGAAATGGGGTGTTAAATGAGTGAACACGTACGGCACGTATGCGAAAGGGCGGTGTTTTATTTATTGCGACGAACCAACGGACGAGCGGCAACTGAGCGAGCGAGCGCCGACCTTGAGTATATATACAGCGCGACGGTGCATGCGCTGTCAGCTGTCAAATGTTCTCGAAGGAGAAGCGCGCGCGCGGCACAGATGGCGACGGCACGACGGCGCATGCGCTATCAGCTGTCGAATGTTCTCGAAGGAGAAGCGCGCGCGGCACAGATGGTGGGCGACGGCGCATGCGCGCGCGTCAGCTGTCGAATGTTCGAGAAGCGGTGCGGACGGCACGGACGGCGCACTACAAGGCGCGAGTATAAGATGCTTCCGCATCTTATATGTTGAACGATTTTGAGTACTTCGTACTCAACTATGGGAGAGCACTGAGCCGTCCCGCTAAAACAGTTTAGTGGCTGGTAACAGAGTTAGACACATGCCTGAATACACAGGCATGGTTCAGTGTGCACCGACGCTCGCGTAGGCTTTAAATAGCTAACTTTACCGTACAAGCTCATGTTTGTGTTACTGGTTTCCGTACCAATACTTTACCTTCCTGGTGCATTTAATGTGAAACTTTGACCGTTTTAACTCGGACACATGTATGCTTTTGAAGTGCAACAAATAACCTTATACTTGATGAACGCGTGAATATTGCAGTAGCAGAGAACGAGTGATTATTGTATCAGACGTAATGAATTAGCTCAACTAAGGCGGTGCGGACGGCGCGGACGGCGCGGACGGCGCACTACAAGGCGCGAGTATAAGATGCTTCCGCATCTAAAACTTCAACAGCCAGCCCTGCTTTACTGAATGGCTTGAACTCTCTTTTTTTTTGTTTAAATGAGTTTATTACGTGTTGAGATGCTAGAACTTTTTCGATGCGGAGCGGTGAAGTATAGTCAGCCTGTAATGTATGAAGCTCCGTTACTCATTTTAGCTACATGACTAGCTTCTAACCCTCTCCGTTCTCTACAAAGCATACACTCAAGGCGGAAATAAGTTTTTCGATCGGGTGTTTCTTCAAGATGCGGATCTACCCGTGATCTGTGCAAACGCATACGCACCGCATTACCAGTGTCACCCTCCCCCTCCCCCCCCCCAAAAAAAAGAAAGAAAGAAAGCGGCTTTGCCTTTTATCAAGTAAAATAGAACTGAATGTAAGTTGCTGAATCTTCCAGACTGTTCGTGGTTCTTTATGTGCTGCGCAATATTGTGTTTTCTAAATGTGAACCATTTCTCAATGAATTTTAGCAATTTTGAGTGTATCTATCTATCTATCTATCTATCTATCTATCTATCTATCTGTCTATCTATCTATCTATCTATCTATCTATCTATCTATCTATCTATCTATCTATCTATCTATCTGTCTGTCTGTCTGTCTGTCTGTCTGTCTGTCTGTCTGTCTGTCTGTCTGTCTGTCTGTCTGTCTGCCTGTCTGCCTGTCTGCCTGCCTGTCTGCCTGCCTGTCTGCCTGCCTGTCTGTCTGTCTGTCTGTCTATCTATCTATCTATCTATCTATCTATCTATCTATCTATCTATCTATCTATCTATCTATCTATCTATCTATCTATCTATCTATCTATCTATCTGTCTGTCTGTCTGTCTGTCTGTCTGTCTGTCTGTCTGTCTATCTATCTATCTATCTATCTATCTATATATCTATCTATCTATCTATCTAGCGGTCTACGTCTGGGTTCTTTCATGATCACTCCATTTACTTCACGTACACTAAAAGAAGAAATAGGCTTTATAATGAGTCCACATCCAGGCATCATGCAGGATGTGGAAGTTGTTGGCAAGGTACGATGCAGTGACCATAGAATGGTGCGGTCCCGAATCGCCTAGACTTGACGAAGGAACGACAGAAACTGATACGCAAGAAGCCAATCAATGAGCTAGCACTGAGAGGGAACGTACAGGAATTCAAAGTCTCGCTTCAGAACAGGTACTCGGCTCCTAATGAGGAAACCAACCCTAGCGTAGATAGAATGATTGATAATCTGACGAGAATCATTGCGGAGTGTGCAGTGGAAGTTGGAGGCACGGTGTTAGACAGGACACTGGCAAGCTTTCCCAGGAAACAAAGCATCTCGTTAGGAAGCATTACAGCATGAAAGCCTCAAGTACAACAGACAAAATAGAACTGGCAGAGCTTTCAAAGTTGGATAATATGCGTAATGTGTCTGATGTAAGAAGGTATAACATGGTGAGAATCGAACACGCTCTGAAAAACTGAAGGAGCATCAAAGCAGTGAAGAGGAAACTTTGGATTGGCAAAAACCATATGTATGCACTAAGGAACAAAGAAGGCAAAATAACTACCAATAGGGATAGGATAAGGTAAAATAGCGGAGGAGTTTTACAGAGATCTGTACAGTAGCCGGGAAAACCACGACCTTAATACTATAGGAACCAGCAGCAACCCAAATGACACTCCACCAGAAATGATAGAAGAAGTCAGAAAAGCTTTCTAGAGCATGCAAAGAGACAAACTGCTGGTGAGGATTGGGTAACATCAGATCTGCTGAAAGATGGAGGACACATTGTGTTAGAAAAACTAGCCACTCTCTTTACGAGGTGTCTCCTGACAGGAAGAGTACCAGAGTCTTGGAAGAATGCTAAATCATCTTAATACATAAGAAAGGAGATGACAAGGACTTGAAGAATTACAGGCCGATCAGCTTGCTCTCCGTAGTATACAAGCTACTTAGAAAGGTAATTGTTAACAGAGTTAAGAAAACACTAGAATTCAATCAACCAAAGGAACAAACAGGATTTTGAACAGGCTACTCAACAATCGTCCACATTCATAGTATCAATCAGGTAATACAGAAATGCTCAGAATACAACCAACCACTGTAAATAGCTTTCATTGACTACGAGAAGGCGTCTGATTCAGTAGAAATATCAGCAGTCATGCAGACACAGCGGAATCAGGGCGTCGATGAAGCATATACAAACATCCTGGAACAAATCTTCAGAGGATGAACTTCTGTTATGGTGCTTGATAAAGAAAGCAACAGAATGCCAATCACGAAGGGTGCAAGGCAACTGGCTACAATCTCCCCAATGCTATTTACCGCGTTCTTACAGAATGTTTCCAGAGGGAACTGTTAGAGATAAGAGTTAATGGATAGTACCTTAGTAACCTGCGCTTTGCCGATGACATTGCATGGCTGAGTAACTCCGGGGATGAATTGCAACTCATGTATATGGAGTTAGACAAGGAGAGCAGAAAGGTGGGTCTTAAAATCAATCTGTGGATAACTAAAGTAATGTACAACAACCTCGGAAGAGAGCAGCGCTTCGAGATAGATAATAGTGCACTTCGATTTGTAAAAGACTATGTCTACTTAGGGCGGGTAATAACCACGGAGCCGAACCACGTGATTGAAGTAATTAGAAGGCTGAGAATAAGGTGGAGCACATTTGGCAAGCACTTTCATATTGTGACAGGTAGATTGCCACTATCCTTCAAAAGAAAGGTTTATAACCGCTGTATATTGCCAGTACTTCGCAACGGAGCAGAAACCTGGACACTTACAAAGAGAGCTTAGCTTAAATTGAGGACGACGCAGCGAGCAATGGAAAGAAAAATGGTAGGTGTAACCTTAAGAGACAAGAAGAAAGCAGAGGGGATTAGGGAACAAACGGTGGTTAAGGACATCATAGTTGAAATCAAGAAGAGGAATTGGACATGGGCTGGGCATGTAGCGCATAGACAGGATAACCGATGGTCATTAAGTGTAACTAACTGGATTCTCAGAGAAGGCAAGCGGGTAAGGGGGAGACAGAAGGTTAGGTGGGCAGATGAGATAAAGAAGTTTGCGGGTATAAAATTGGCAGCAGCAAGCAGAGGACCGAGTTGACTGGCGGAACATGGGAGAGGCCATTGTCCTGCAGTGGACGTAGTCAGGCTGATGATGATGATGACACCAAAAGTAGTACAGGAGGGTAGTATGGTTTGAATATTATGACGCGCTACTCATGACGTGATTATAGTCCCAATCTTGTCACGAACGTCGTCAAACACTTTTTACAAAATAGTAGAACACACCCGGACGGGTATGTACCACTGTTATGCGGGTATGGGGCACACGTTAGAGACATTGTATACCTACTCAGCAACGGGCGAGGACACACTTGAGCAGTTTTCACGCTTGAGCGTGAATATGAAGCTGACATGGTTAGCGTTGACGTGACAAATGCAAAGAACAACTGTTGGCGTTGCAGCTGAAATAGAACCATAAAATTCTGCGTGGCAATCAAGTGTTCTACCACAGAGCCATCCCAGGTCTAAAAAATGTCCAAATAGGTCCTAATGTTCGTGAAACATCCAATCTGGTTGCATTGCCGTACTGGCTATCAAAATTTATGAACATTACATATTTACTCCCTTGATACAGCCGTCATGTCAGGTTAACGTAACTTGTAGCTAAACGTCATCTTCGGGCGTTGGTTTGTGTACTGTTGTTGATAACTACCATCCTCGTGAGCCCCAGCACAAATAATAGTGCTTTATATAAGCTTACCGCTTCTGGTGTTTCTAATATCCATGTAGTAGTTGGCATCGCTACGCAACTGCATACAATAACTGCTAATATAAAACATTAGTGGCGGTTTAACGAATGTGTGTGCGTGGATTCGTACGTATATTGAGCGCCACTTCATAAAGTTCCGCCCAATAAAAAAGTAGAACACAGTCTTTTTGCATACGTATGCTTCGCATAACAGCTATTCGAAATGTGCGTGGAATTTGCCGAACTTTTTAGCAGTATTATCTAGTTGCGGTCACGTATTACTAGAGCTCTATTTATTTATTTATTTATTACAAGTACCTACATCGCCATTGGGCATTGTTGTAGGGGGGTTACAGTAGAAAATAGAATACAAAACAGCAAAACTAAAGGAAAATAAATTGTACCTTACAGTATACAGGAGAAATCAACACTTGTAGTGCAGCATTAGAACAAAAGTACAAAACACAGGATTATACAACGAAAGCAATAATTATACTTATAAAAATCAACAACCAAGAGAAGTACAAAGCCAACGTTAAATATGTGGGTTATTTCAGCAGCTCAAAATGCTGTTTCAATGGCAGTTAGGAAATTAGAATCAGAGAATATTGGTATTTTTAGCGCATTCCAGTCACTAATAGAATTTGGAAAGAAAGAGTATTTAAGGACATTCAATCGACAGGTATATTCTCTAATTTTATATAAGTGATCTTTCTGTTCCGACATATAACTAGGCGTCTTTAAATACCGCTCTTTATTTAGCTCAGTCTTACCGTGATATATACAATAGAGAAATTTAAGTCTTTGAACTTTCCGTCGTCCACAAAGGGGTTCCCATCCCAAGGCCTGAAGAATTCCAGATCTTATTCCAAAATCGTAGTTTCCTGTAACAAACCTAGCAGCTCTTTTTTGCACCCTCTCCAACTTTTCTTTTAGTACATTCGTGAAATGGTCCCAAGAAACACAAGCATACTCTAAAATTGAGCGCACATTTATAATATACAGGGTTTCCTTGAGTGTTTGCGGCGCGTCGGTGAAATTTCTTTGAAAAAAAATGAATTAAGCGCGAAGCCTTGGCTGTGATTAGATCTACGTGACTGGTCCACGTTAGTGTTGCCGTGAATGTTACGCCGAGATACTTAACTTGATCTACCTTTTGTACTGCGCAGGAATTTAAGTAATAAGACCTGGATACAACCTTTTTTTGTAAATAATTGCACATGAAAACATTTAGTTAGGTTCAAACTCATTTGCCACTGAGCACACCAAGACACAATCTTATCGAGGTCAGACTGAAGTACTGTGGTGTCATCAAAACACTTGACTGGGCAATACAAAACACAATCATCAGCATAAAGCCTCACTGTTGATTTCAAACGCAGTGGAAAATCATTGATAAAAATCAAAAACAGAAGCGGCCCCAGGACCGACCCCTGTGGCACCCTGGACAGTACATCAGCTGTTGATGAAGACACACCATTTATCACAACACATTGCTTGCGGCCGCTGAGATAATCCTTAATCCAGTCTATGAGGGTTTTAGGAATACCAAGAAACGACAACTTTTGAAGCAAAAGACTGTGGGGGACGACATCAAAAGCTTTTTTGAAGTCCAAAAAAACAGCCTCCAATTGAATGCCCTGGTCGAATGATGAAGCGATGTCATGTACGAATTCGGTTAGCTGTGTAACACATGAAAGGCCTGCGCGAAAGCCATGTTGACACGGAGTGAAAAAACTATTATCTTGAAGGTGTTTTATAAGACAAAAATAGATTATGTGTTCCAGTGTTTTGCAACAAACGGGGGTTAGCGATACCGGTCTATAGTTAGATACATTATCACGGACGCCGGATTTGTGCAAAGGCGTGATATTGGCTAACTTCCACTCTCGTGGCAATTTTCCATACCTTATCCATACTTCATACAAAGCAGATAAAAATGGAGCTATATGAGAAGGCTATGTTCATAAGCTGCAAGGAGCTTCGGTACAGAGGTGATATGCAGTTCTCGAATAAATAACTGAAGTGTACACATCCTTGCAATGGTTGTTTAATTAACTTGACACTCAAATGTTGCTGTCCATCGTATTGTCATGAGTAAATGTACTAATTCCCCACAATTTAATGCGATCGCTATTCACATCTTCAGTATATTTTTACTTTCTTTTCAGAACTAATTTGTTCAAAATGTCGCGAGAGAGGCTCACCGATTGATAAAGTATCTATCTAGCAGCTAAATTCATCAATATCACTGCACAGTGCCTTATACAATTAATATATAGGAGGCGCTGTACTGCATTATTTCCTTCGCGTTATTTCCATTTTTGTTCGTTTCTTCCATATCCCATTCGCGCTTGACGACAATATATACGTGTACATTGAGACATTAGAGAGCGGGAGGGGAGAACTGCGGAGAACGAAAAACTCCATTTGTTAACACAAAGGCCCGAGCCATTGTCAGTACTGCAGCTCCACCTATCGACAAAAAAAGAGAATGTACGATGGCCTTCCTTTATTTAGCATCGTCTTTTTTATTTTTCTTTCCATTTCCTCCAATCGTGTCCTAGTTCGATTCGCGATCTCCCCCAATGACGAAATGCCAGCACGGCGATTCTGAAGAATTGACACTTCTGAGATGTTATTGCATGGTTACGATGCGCTTGCCCCCTTTTATTGCTATACAAAAGGGACCTCGCTATGTCGTTCGAGTTAAGCGAGGACGAGCTTTTCTCTCTCAGAGTTCACAAGTGATTTTTTTCATTGTATTGTGCAGTGCATTGATTGTTTTATTAGAAGCCTCCACTGCTGTTTCGGAGTAAAGAAGAAAAATGGTAGCCTCGTAGTGAAACAAGGTCTCAATTTAAATCATTTTTGTTCTACGGCTTGAGATTTAGCGTACATCGCTTCTCGCGACTTTATGTATTAGGCGTTTGCCAAAACAGCACATTTAAGAATATGCTTTGTGAATATTTCGTGTTCTTGTTTGGTGAGGCAAGCATTTTTTTATGGATGTGGGCTGCAGAGTAAGTATTTGCATTGACTTCACGGCCACAAAGAAAGAAGTCAAAAGAAACACGGTAAGACGCTCCAGCTTGCGCAGCATTCTACGTTAAGTGGGGGAAAGGAGCTTGGTATATACGCCGTCCGCTCCTCACATCTCACTGATATCTCTGAACGATTGAAATAGAGTGCGATGACGAAGTTTTATTTAGAGTGCGGGCGCCCTCTTCACCCTCTCGCGCACCCGCCTATGCTAAAACGTGTAGCATGCTTCTGCTGCCTGCTTGCAATGACTCCGCAATGCACACCCTACAGCGTCATGCTCAACAAATTCCCCTTTTTATTATTTGAAGAATATCCTTGTCCCGCGTGTTCATTTATTGAGAAGCGAAATGAAGTTTTCATAACAAGCAGTGAGAGAGAAAACTTCTTTGGTTCTCAATACCCATACGCTTAACTGAAGCGTTTCTAAAGGGTAGGTAACCACGATATACGAATTAACTGACACAGTTAACTCTCATGTGTAGAGCCCCGCCGCGGTGGTCTAGTGGCTAAGGTACTCGGCTGGTGACTCGCAGGTCGCGGGATCGAATCCGGGCTGTGGCGGCTTCATTTTCGATAGAGGCGCAAATTTTGTAGGGCCGTGTGCTCAGATTTGGGCGCACGTTAAAGAACCTTAGGTGGTCGAAATTTCCGGAGCCCTCCACTACATCGTCTCTCATAATCATATGATGGTTTCGGGACGTTAAACCCCACATAACTATCAATCAATCGCTCATGTGTAGATATTTAGGAAATACTGATTAGGGAATTTCTTTTTTTTAGTAATGGTTAATGTCGACATTAAGCAAGGTCGTCAAGAGTCTTCAATGTTTTAGTAGCAATCATTTTCTAAAAATCGAAATGCAGCGCGAAAACACCATCCCCCCCCAACACACACGCACGCACGCACAACAGAGACACAGAACAACACAACACAAGTGCTGCTAACAACATAATGGAAAGTTCATGACACAGAAAAACTATGTTCCAACTGTGCAGGCGTGTAGGGTACCTATATTCTGAGGCATTCATTTCTTTACAGCCAACTGGCTCTAGCATGCAGTGAGGGAGCGTCGTTGTAGACGATACCACAACCTCAGTAACACCACCTGTTGTACTATGTAGGTAATTGAGCCAATCGCAGAGAACAAACACGCTTGGTGCATTCGCAAGCCACTTGGTGTATGCCTTTTCTTCTTCTTTGCATTCACTGGCTGGCAGCGTTTATTATATTTTCAACATCCTGCCCCATCCCTAAAGGCAACACGAAAAAAGTCTGGTCCATGCAGCTTGGACGGGTCTCTGAAGTACAGAGCGGGATTGTACTTAGGTGGAGTATGTCCACACTAGTCTATCATGACCAGGATATACATGCGTTATTTGTGACAGTAACCAACAACATCGGTTCTTCGGGTCATGTTGCACTGTAAAGTCATAGTACCCCATTCGACTTTGGTGCAAAGCTTCGGATACCTATGCGGAGGTCATGATATTTCATTACTTCCTTCTCCATCTCTTCCATTGACAATAGCGTAGCCTATGACGGTAGCTTAACTTCCCGAAAGAATTATGCCTGGGAGCCTGTGGCTAAGTTCATGTGTCATATGATCAGCGTTTTCGATAAGATAGGGCTGAATTCCCGACAATTAAGCACACAGCGCGTAGCCAAAGGAAAGGGCTGGTTATCGAGGAGCTTGTCTTCTGGTTCTTGAGGTTGATTTTGGAGTTGCTCTCGTTTGAACTTGAGTTAGACGATTTAAGTCTTCCGTCAAAAGGGTCGGCTCTTTGTCGTAAGCCGTCGATAGAGAAACTCTGCTTCGATGTTCGGACAGGTGCTCTCTCCTCGCCGCTAGTCCGGTTCAATTTATGGTAACCTTGTTGAAAAGGCTTTGTTGTCAATGTAAAGGATGCGCGGGTCCCTGGCTTCTCAATGTCGTCGCTCCGATAAATGTGGCCGACCATCCAGGTTAGTCCTACTGAGTGAACATCGCAAGATAAATAAAAAGTCTACCTTTGACGTGAGGTTTATCTGAAGGGAATTGGCTTCAGTCGGTGATGTTCAACAAGTGATGTTTCATAAAATATTTCAGGATTGCCACTGCAAACTCTTGTGCTGCATCCACACGCAAGGCGCTGACCAGAAGTTAAGATTCACAAACAGCAAGTGTCTTCTGACTAATAATCCTTGTATGACCTAAGCAAAGATTGTCTCCATTGCCACTAAACCTGATGCGTCTGTACATCGGACAAGGTCACCGGTGATTACTCGTCACAAATAGTCTGACCCCATTATCAAACCAATTCCGGTGCCTGGTGTGTCTTTATGCTAATAGTCTGTCACGAGCCCCTTGCTTTGTCTCTTTAATTCTTGAAAAAATGTGCTGTTAGCTGATGGCAGAGCTACGTCATGAGAAATAAAAGGCGCAACTAGCGCTTCTATATCGACCGTAACGCTGTTGTACCAATTTCGAAGCTACAGTGTCACTACGTTGCGCTTTTGCGTTTCTGAGGTTGAAGTGCTTCCGAAGGTGTTTTGTGCGAGACATGGCTTGCAGATTACTTTAAAGGGACCAAAAACTGCCCAGAACATGAAATGAAATGACTGCATGTATAGAAAGATTGTCCCTTGTAGTGACTCAAAGCAACCCCATTTTCTCGTGATAAGTGGATTTTTATATTTATTTCTGCGTTGTAAATCGCGGAAATGGCCTGTGGCATCTCTGGTGGCAAAACAAACTATCATGAATGCCCTGTTACGTGACCATGCATTAATGTACCTGGTCAACAATTTATTGATTAGTACTGAAATATTGTTCGATTCTTTATAGCAAAATATAGTATTTTATAAAAGTATACGTATAAGTTTTCGTTAGTAGTACGTATTTAAAGTGGCGCTGCCTTTGCGTGACTTATGCGCAGTTCCGTTTTCGATTACTTGGCCTGGCGACGCGATATAAATGCAGGTAAGCTCTATAGAGCCACACTGTCTCATTGTACCGGCTTGTTGTTTTCAAAATTAGTTATAAAACGCAGAGGAAACGTGGTTATGCATGATTTTGGGAAATCCTGCGAAATAAGAACAACTACAGCATGCATAAGCCACCAGAAAGGCTACCGGCAATCCTATCAACGCTCAGCACTGCCAGATAAAAAGGCACTACCGTGTTCAGAGCCTTTCAGATAAAAAAAATACTGCTTATAAAGTTACTATGAGCTCTTGTGATTAACTACTGCAGCTACAATCGCTACGAAGGGTAAGCTTTCTGTCAAACAGAAAGAAACTGGATCGAAAAATGTTAGTTGTCTGTCCATTTAAGGTTGAACTTGCGGACAAGCTCTTCTTGAATAAATGTTCTCTGGCTACCTCCATCTTGTATACCATGAACGAACTTGTTCCTGTCATTGTTGATCAGCTCAGTGCTGAATGTCGGAATATAGACCACATTGTCGCTAGGTGGTTGATTGATTGATTGATTTGTGGGGCTTAACGTCCCAAAACCACTATTTAATTATGAGAGGCGCCGTAGTGGAGGGCTCCGGAAATTTTGACCACCTGGGGTTCTTTAACGCGCACCCAAATCTGAGTACACGGGCCTACAACATTTCCGCCTCCATCGGAAATGCAGCCGCCGCAGCCGGGATTCGAACCCACGACCTGCGGGTCAGCAGCCGAGTACCTTAGCCACTAGACCACCGCGGCGGGGCTGTCGCTAGGTGGTTGGCCAGTGGATGAAACATCTTCGCAGGACAAAACAGCATTTGAAGAAATGCACACTATGGCACCTCCTGAGGTGTCTTTGGTCATCAAAGCCTTCTTGTGACTAGGGTTGCACATGCTGGAAGCGTGTATTCCGCGGCAAGAACTGCAGGTAAGCTTGACACAGCACTCTTCCGCTCGGTGGTCTTTGGATGTGCAGCGAAAACACTGGTTGTCTTTTTGCAACTGCTCTTTTTTGACCTCAAGAGAAAGAATGGCGTTGCATCTGCGCGTCCCATGCTGATCAGTACGGCAAAAGAAACACTGCAACCTTGCGATAGATGCAATGTGCATCCCTGACGCCATAGGGACATCACCATTCAGTTCGCCAGTGCGATTGTCCGTTGCAGGACATCGACTTGGGGTTGCATGCTGTTCTATGCTTTCGAGCTCCACCCACATGAAGAGTAAAAGGTCGTTAAGCTCCGCGTCGCACGCTGTTGCCGCGTCTACTGGTGCACTTGACGAGGAGGTTCAAGCAGCAAGTACGCCGGAAGGCTGTGTCAAGGCGCGGTGCCTTTTTTATCGCGTGAAAGGAAGACCGATGTTCATCGGAAGAGCTTGTAGCAAGATGTTGACAAACATGACTGAATACGTCAATGTAAGCACGTTCAGCACTCCGAGGCAGCGAACATTCAGTTGCGTGGCATTGTAAACTCATCGTAACCCACGGATATCATTGATAGTTGTCACATCTGGTTTATTTCTCAGTGCTGTCTGATGGTGTTGGATAATCATTGCTTTATCGCCGAATCTTTCCTTCAACATACCCATGGCATCGGCGTAGCAAGATTCGGTCGTGGGAAAACCCGCTATTGCTACTGCTGCGTCCCCAAAACAAGATTTTTGAGGCATTAAAGCTTTGTGGATGACGTCAGGTTGTTATTGAGGTGAATGAGCTGTTCAAATTGCTCCCAGAAACCAGTCTAGAGTAAGATGTCATCTGTGAAGTTTGGAATCTGTGGCTGCGGCAATCGGGGCGCCATGAATGTTGCGGGGGCTTCGTTTCTTAAAGCTGCCGATTCTGTATTTTCAGTACTGTGAGATTTATCATGCTGTTCTGCTTCCGTTCCAACTGGCTGATTCGGCAACGTAGCTCCGCGTGCATGTTGACAGCTTCGTCTTGATGCTCCGCGATAGCTGCATACTCCTCCTCAATATGTTCTGTCGAGATATAAAGCTCGTATTGCTAATTTATCTGAGAGAGCTCGTCGTTACTGGTGAAGATTCGCTGCTGTACCGCTGTGAGCTTGGCGATGTCGACACTAGCGGTGTCAAGCGAGATCCGTGCTTCTTGAATTATCTTTGTATTTTGCGCGCGTCGTGCAGATCTGTTGCCTTTTAGACAGATCCATCGAGAGCATAACTGCTGGCTGACGTCGTTGCCTCAACGCCGATCGTCGTGTCCACAGTCCGTCAAGCCCTCACCGCCCGCGACGGGAAGCGAGAATAGAAGCTCTGTCCGCCGTGCGTAGAGGGAAGGCTTGTCCGCGCGTGTGTTTTTGGGCACCAAAATGTATGTGGACGCTAACACGTTAACTGGCGCGGAATAACTCAGCCAGAAGCCATCGTCGCCATGATCGAACATAATCTTCTTCTTTCCTGACTTCACCGGCTGCCAGCGTTTGTTATATTTTCAACACCGGGTTCACTCGGAGTGAGATTCCTCAAAATGTAACTCACGCGGACTCGCCCAGACTCGAACTCATGGCTCGATCTGAGTCTAAGTGAGGATGAGTGAGTGGGTCGTTAGGTGAGTTTGCTGACCTATTCCTTTTTAGATGCGGAGCATCTAATACTCGAGGCTTGTAGTGCGGCGCCGTCCGCAAGCTTCCTCCTCCTTCTTCCACCATCTGTGCATCCCTTCCTCCTCTACACACCGCGCGCGCTTCACTCCTCCACCATCTGTGCACCCTTCCTCCTCTAGACACCGCGTGCGCTTCTCCTCTTCACGAACATTCGCTAGCTGTATAATGTAGCGCGCATGCGCCGTCACGCTTCGAGAACATCGGCACCTGACGCGCCCGCATGCGCCGTCGCGCTTCGAGACCATCGGCAGCTGACGCGCGCGCATGCGCCGTTGCGCTTCTCCCCCTTCTCGAACATTCGACAGCTGACAGTGCATGCGCCGTCGCGCTGTATATATACTCAAGGTCGGCGCTCGCTCGCTCAGTTGCCGCTCGTCGGTTGGTTTGTACGGCGCGTCGACGTCCAAGGTCGCGGTGAAATGAATTCCAACGAATCCACAAACACAATGATCGACGTCCCTTCGACCAGCGCCGCCCTTTCGCATGCGTGTGTACGTGTTCACTCATTTAACACCCCCTCCTACAACCACATTAACCAATTTAGTCATCGACCCAAGTAAGTCGCAATTTAACACCCCATTTCACAACCACGTTAACCAATTTAGCCATCGACCCAAGTAAGTCGCACTTTAACACCCAGTTAACCAATTATATGCTCCGCATCCTCCTCAGTGTTCCCCCGAGGGAAGCTGCTGGCAATTTTTTGGGGGGGGGGCTCTGGAGGTTGTCAACGTTTGCTGTTCTCGGACGTGGATTAATATCCACTTTAGCATTTCGCCTCGAATGACAACAACCGTCGAGTCAGGAATCAAACCCACGCCTTCCGCGCCAGCAGCCGAGCACCGTAACTTTAGCACTATCGCAACGCGCCGCCAAGGATTCCAGCGTGTAATTGTTAAGTATACGTCTGTCACCTTGAGGGGCTTACTGTTTCGTGACTAACTTATTGCCAAACGTATCAGTTTGGCCAACTCTGTGTCCCTTCTCTGTTCGTATTTAACCCGCTGCGCTGTAAAATATTCCATGATCAACTCAGAATTAATAACATCTGCTTCGTTTTCTTGAAGGATTCACGAGTTTTCCGCCACTGAAATACAGATGAAGGCTATGGGAAATGTTGGCATTGCCAGTTCTTATTTTTTCTTCTCTTTGTTTCATGAAAGCAAAAAAAGTCTTAAAAAAGAAAATAAAAATAGTTTATTGCAAATTCAGCAGTTGAAATTTTTGGAGCAATCTCTCCTCAGGTTGCTGGTTTTCTCAGCCTGAAGCATTCTGTGGAGATCAAACTAATAAAACTCATGGTAGCCAGTGTCTTGGTATCAGGTTAACCGACGATTTCCTACCGGTGCCCTTTTCCATAATGCAGCGTCGTTATTCGGTCTTTATTGCCTTAATCGCGAGGTTTATTGCCTTTGCAACATCAAATTATGCAGTTTCCTTTTCTCCACGTTGAATAATGTGTTTCAAGCCGGTAAGACGTATGAAGGTAAGAAAGAAAGAAATATTTGGTGTGCGTTTGTCAAATGACCGAGAGCTGCTGTATATATAGGAGCACAAATGAAATGAAAGACCTGTTCTCTGCCCTACGGCTTATATTCAGTCTTGGTTGAAAGAATACTGCGCTCCACTAGACTATAATGAAAAAGAAAAGCGACGTTGATGAATCACAGCACGCAATTACAATAATCTTCTCGTATCATTCCTCTAGGAAGAAAGTGTGACTCATAAAATAGGATGGCGACATTTTGCGAACAGCATAAGGTGATTGTAAATAGAACCTGAATGAATACTTCAAAAAATAGATGAGCAGCAGTGTTATTTCTTAGCATTACTGGCTTCGAAGGAGCAACGCTTGCTTCACAACGCGATGAACCGCCCCAGTGCAGTGACTGCCCAAATACCTGCAGCCACTGTAAATGTCATTACCAGGGGCCACAAAGAAACGTATGAAACGTCGTGATAAAAGACAGGAGACTAGGGCGAAGGAAGTAAAAAGGAATTGATCAATACAGGGGGTTGAATGTGCCAAAACCACTATATGAATATGAGAGACGCCGTAGTGGAGGGCTACGGAAATTTCGAACACCTGGGGTTCTATAACGTGCACCCAAACCTGAGGACACGGGCCTACAACCATTCCACCTCCATCGGACATGCTGCCACCGCAGCCGGGATTTGATCCCGCGACCCATGGGTCAGCAGCCGAGTACCTTAGCCACTGGACCACCGAGGCGGGGCAGAAGTAAAAAGGAAGACCTTGCACTTCGACAATGAAAAATGGTCTTGAGTGAATTGCTAAAAAGTAGCCGATATATTACAATGATAATGACTTATGCCTTCTTCGTTTATTATTGTCAGGGACCGTGACGCGAACAAAAGGAGCTGATTCCACGTTGAAGAAAAACATATTGGACTAGTCATAACATTAAAATCTTGAGATGTAGGTCATGAATGTCACGATTTACATTTCTTGATCCTGCAACTCTTGTGGTGGTTTCGTTCACGTAGCATCTTGCAAAACTGGTGTGGTAGGACATGATTGCATGGCGAACATAAGTGACAGACCCTACATTCGAATTCTCGCCACGTCTAACGGGACAGCTTTGTGCTGTCCCATAGTAGAGTACCTAGTACTCTGAATCGTTACCAACTTTTTAGGGGCGAAGCTCCTTATGGCGTGGCTTGCGCGTCCCTCGTATGTAACTACCAGTGGCACATACCCGAAATAGGTATAACACTTGACCTCCAAGGTGGTGCCAGTGAGAGATTTCTTCTGTGCGTTGTTTAACAATAAAAAATAGTGCTCAATGTACATGCCAATGGCTGCTAATGGAGAATGAGAGGCATGAGCATTCGGCTTTTAGTCAACGCGCACGCTGCGATCCCCATTAGCAGCCATTGGCATGTACATTGAGCAGTATCGGACAAGAAAGGGATGCTACATTATACTCGCTGGGTGTAAGCTCCTTAGCTTTAGAAAGGTTTAGCGAGCGTTGAGCCGCAGTGCCATGAATACAATGAACTTGTATATACCATGAATGAACTCAAGGTGGTTAAAAATGAGAAGTAGATACGAAGCGCAAGCCGTAAGAAAGTAAAAGCCGAATTCTCCTGTCTCTCATTTCTCATTAACAGCCATTGGCATGTAAATTGAGCCCTATCTGACAGGGAAAGGTTGCTACATTATACTCGCTGGGCGTAACCTCCTTGGTTTTCGAAAGATTTAGTGAGCGTTTGGTCGCAGTGCCATGAATACAGTGAACTAGAATATACCATGAACTCGAGGTGGTTAAAGGTGGGAAGTGGACCCAAAGCGCAGGCCGTAAGAAAGTGTGCGTGTGCCACCTCTCGTTTAGTCCTTGGAATGTCCGCTGGATGGCGGTGCTTCTATATGGGGAATATATGATAAAAAGATGCGAGATGATGGGACTTGGAGTGTTGAATAGATGAACGAACGCACACACAAACAGATGCATGGATGGACGCACGAACGGACGCAGGGGCGGATGCATGAAAGAACGCAGGGACGGACGCACAAACAGACGCATGGACGGTCACACAGACGGACGCATGGACGGACGAATGCTTCGCCCCACTCTCCATCATTCACTCCGTGGATATGCTGCCATTTTCTTAACACAAAATCTTGGCATACGTGTCATGTAACAGCATGACTACTTGCTACGTTCATGATGTGCTTGCAACCGTTTCGCTAGCTTCATATGTACCAAACACGGTATTACGGGACGCGAAAGGACGACAGAGATAAATGACACATCTAAACATAAAAAATTGTCAGCATATCCACGGAGTGAATGATGGAGAGTGGGGCGAAGCATTCGTCCGTCTATTCGTTCTTGCTTCCGTCCGTCCATCCGCCCGTCCGTGCGTGCGTCTGTTCGTGCGTCCATCCCTGCGTTCGTCCATGCATCCACCCCTGCGTCCATTCATGCGTACATCTATGCATCTGTCTATGTGTGTTCGTCAATCTATTCAACACTCCAAGTATCACTATCTCGCATCTTTTCATCATATATTCCCCATATAGAAGCACCGCCATCCGGCGGACATTCCAAGGACTAAACGAGAGGTGGCACACGCACACTTTCTTACGGCTTGCGCTTCGGGTCTACTTCCCAGCTTGAACCACCTCGAGTTCATGGTATATACTAGTTCACTGTATTCATGGCACTGCGGCCCGACACTCGCTGAACCTTTCTAAAACCAAGAAGGTTACGCCCAGCGAGTATAACGTAGCAACACTTTCTTGTCAGGTAGAGCTCAATGTACTTGCCAATGGCTGCTAATGGGGATCGCAGTGTGCGCGTTAACTAGAAGCCGACTGCTGCTGTCTCTCATTCCCCATTAGCAGCCACTGACATGTACATTGAGCATTATTTTGTATTGTTCTACAACACACAGAAGAAATATCCCACCGGCAACACCTTGGAAGTCAAAATGTGACAATCGTTACACACTACGACTACGAGCGACGAACGGGTGCCGCTATAAAAAATTTCGCCCCTAAAACTGTTTATTCGGGCCGAACTTGTGGCCACGCAAAAGGAAGGTAAGACATTGGCACAGACCGCGGTGAACAGAGCGTCGGCCGTCGATCAACTGACAAGCGACGAAGCGTGTCTGCAGTTATACACTTGGCATCAAACATTCTAGTGTTATTGGTAGCGGCTACCTAGGTTCCAGAATAACCTGAAAGGTTCACGAGGTGGGCGTAACTTTAACAAAACGATCTACTACAGCCTCGAAGCTTCTTTAACAATGTAGGCGTGGTTTGTGCTGAATATGTTCTAACGGGACGATAACAAAAATTGAGGAAAGGAACGTGGCATTACTGTATTATTTGTTTGCTATACACAGAAACCACATAGACCAAGAGAACCATATGAGGTAAAAGCTGAAAAATGTTATGTAAAGGAGCACTATGGCCTATCTTATCCTTATGGAAGAGGCTAAAGAAGATGTAACCAGGATAGGAAGAAATAAAAAGCAAAAGATGAGAAAACAGAACGAAATCCAACACCAAGGACCTAAAGAAAAGTAAGTACTCTTATGAAACAAAAAAAAATGTATAGGCTCCAGCGGAGGGAGATTTTTTTTAAGAACGTGCGTACGTCTAGATGTCACGCTCTCGCGGCAACCAGCAATCAATATTTGTGCTCGCAAGTGCAATAAGTTTTTATTCCTTGATGGAAGTGCTGCGTGAATAACGTTTGCGGGGCTCCAACAGTGATTCTTAAAGCCGTGGCCATTGGGCCACATGTGGTCTGCCATCCTCTCGCTATAACCACTCGCATATTGACAAAAATTAGTGAGCCACTGGCAAGCACGGTAGCGAAGCAGTGTATCTAAATGGCACAGAAACCAACGTCAACACATGGACGGTTATTTCCTTGCCCTAAAGACCGGCCACGAAGACATTTTAACAGAAGTTGTCAGTCCTGACTGCCATGTCTGTTACGTATAGCAATACACGAATCTTTCCAGTAAGACACGTCGATGTTCTGGGTTCACTGCAGCACAGAACGTTCGCTCGCACAACATTGCCAGGAAATGAACCTTCGCATCAAATTCGACATCACCTGAGTCATCAAAACAGAATATACCTGTGCCAAAGCACCATACTTCGCATATTGGCCTATACAAACGACCCCTGAAATTATTAACCACTCGACAGGGACCTGTTGGTCAGCTGTATGCAGGTATCTACGAGGTCTCCGGAATTAGAGAAGACAGCGCGTTGATAAGAGTGTTCTGTGTGATGTCACTGCACGTTAAAGAACAAAATTTTTAGAGCCCTTCACTACGGCGTCTCTCCTAATCATATCCTGATATTGGGACTTTGACCCTCAGATATTAATACTATTACACATCCGACATGTCTGGCGCGCTGTGTCAAGTAATTTTACTTATGAAAGCTTGGCGTGTGTTCCTGCCAGTTTACAATTACTTATTTGTGTAAATTTTCAGTGTCGGCATGTCGATGATGTTTGCATGCGGCATGTGGCAAAAGCCCCAAATCCGCGCCTGGTTCCCCACCCAGATGCTTACCGTAAAGACGTTACACAGTTTGTCGCAAACTGAAGAACGTGCTTCTATCTAAGTGTTTATGTTAAAGGTGCCCCTGCCGCGTTTAACCGAAGAACGGGCCCAGATAAAAGTGTGTTCATTTTAAGGGTGCAACAGCCTCGTTTGTGGCACTTAGAAAAGTAAGTGCTCCCAATGTATTGTCTTGTCCATACACGAAGTTACCACGAACATCTATTCTGAGAGGTAACAACGTTCGGTGTGGTCCCTCAAGGGCTCAGTGGCGAAGGGTGGTAATAATACTTTCTCTTTTCTCCACTCCGGCTCTGGTAGAACAGTGAATTCTGTAGTCCGCACTTTGGTACAGAAACAATCACTAGTGGTTAGGTAATCCATGTTATACAAGGCGAGAAAGTCTCGCCAGCGGTGTATTAGTATTGTCCCCACAGAATGGCTGTTATGCATGTCTTTGGAACATGCTCCCAAGAGATGCAGAAGAATTATTCTGTTGTTGTCAGTGTAGTGAGGCAACGACTTGCTACTTTTCTTCGTCCTCCTACGCAATACACACAACACAGTAGAGAGAGCGTTACATGTACTGCTGGTATAGATGAATCTTTCATCACGGCCCCTCATAAGGCAACGCCATACTTAACCTGACCGCTTTCAGTGGCAGCGCGCTGAAATGACTCCTCTAATTTTAACCTGTGGGCCTACAATCAAAGAAAGCCTTTCAGTTCGTGATGACCACTGAAACAGCCATCGTTTTGATAAAGTCATGTTTCTTCCGAAACACCGTAGCGTTATAAACCTGCTTTACGAGACAACAACCACAGAAATACATTTTAGCGTGTCTCTTTGTGTACAACAAGAATCTTTCGTGCGTTATCAACGAAAGTCGACATCGTTCTATTGATTTGGTCTTGTGCAACGACTCCAACATCCAGCATATGAAAGCAGCGGCATCTTTGAAATCGGTTGGTACCAGTTTACGTGCTCTGGTGAGTTTTTTATGCATGTACGTAATTACAAAAAAACAGGTAGACAGGAGAATGCTGATAAAACAGTGGAACAACACAACGAAAGTTGATTCGAGGAAATATGTTGTGGAGCTTCATCTGGATTTAAGAAGACACATTTATATCACAAAAGTTTAGCGGTCAAGCTTTCTTTATAGCGCTGGTACAACTGACCTGCTTGAAGACCTAGTAATTCTTGACGATTTGCGTATTTCTTACTTTTTGTTTTACAGCTGTTGGGCCCTCTTGCTATTCGCAAAATGCCTTATAAATATGTAACACACTGGTACCAGAGGTACCTTAATATGCTTCAAATTACAACGTACTAAACGCACTGAGTTTGACGATAAGACAACCTTTGAATCCTTCCGCGTATGTGTTGAGAAAAAGTAGTTACCAATTCAGACTACTTTGTACTCTACTAGTGGATAGTTGAAGACCGTCCCGTGAGCCTCACGCTTGATGAGGCCACATCGACTAAGGGAAAATATGGTTTTTGTTTAAGAAAATGAGTTCAACGATTTTGAGTACTTGGTACCAAACTATGGGTGAGCAGTGAGCCGTCCTAATTCTCAGAAGTGTCGAAAAGGAGACACAATGTCACTTTTCTACGGTTGGATTGGATAAACTTTTATTTGGCCCTCCGAAACACAGATCACTGCGTTGCGGGCAGCTCCCACGTGGGACTGAGATGCTTAGCTCCTCAGCCACCTTGGTCGACAGCCCAGAGCTGATCTGTGAAGGACGAGCTTCGGATTGCCACCTCCCATCTGGCAGAGGTGATGTTCGATGAATGAGCGAATTTGGTACAATTCCAGAGCATATGTTCTAACGAAGCTATTTCCTCACAATGTGGGCAAGAATTACTTGGGTGTAGGTCAAATTACATGATGTCTAACATTTTCAAAGTAGGGTACATCCGTGTTTGCAAAAGCCTTAACGTAAGTGCTTAGGGCCGAGTTAGATTTTCGTGAGGTGGAGGAGAAATTATTCTAGACAGGCAGAAATGTTTAGTGAGCTCGTTATATGTTGTAAGAATTTCCCGGTTATCCCCGTCAATGGTAGAACGCAGCCCCGGGGAGGCATGGTTGGAGAGGGCTTGCGACGCCTCGTGTGCTGCTTCATTGAGATTGGGAGGGGAGTCGTTCAAGGTGAGCTTGGAACCAACTCAGAAGATGATGCGTTATGTTCTTGCCATGTAGTACTCGCAGCCTTTGTTCTGAGACCGTCCCCTTTGCGAAGGTCCGAAGTGCTGCCATGGAATCACTGTAGACGACTTCAATGTTAACTATCTTGAGTGCTAAGGCGATGGCCAGCTGCTCCGCAATGATTGGGCCTTTCGTCTTGACTGTCGCTGAGCTGACGACACGGCCAGCCCCATTGACGACCACTGCCACAAAACCTTTCCCATTGGCATAGGAAGCCGCGTCAACAAATACGACCCCTCGTACTCGTTTGAGACTTGACGAACTATAGTCCTGGCCCTCGCTACTCGTCATCCGACGTTGTGTTCTGGATGCATGTTTCGTGGTATAGGAGATACCGTGATATTCTGCCCGATGTTGTTGGGGATATCATTGTAATTGCGTCTAATTGCCAATGGGTGTTGGCCCAGCTCCTGGATAATCATTCTCGCCGACCTTGTTGGGGATAACCTTGCAAACTGTGCTCTCTCTTGGGCTTCTGCTATTTCTTCAAGAGTGTTGTGAATGCCAAGCTCGCTAAGATTGGCTTTTACCTTGCTGAGCGTGTCAAGAACTTCTTTCATGTCTGACATGGTTGTTTGGTTGGCGTCCACGTGTTCTGCCATGACTGCCCTCTTTTTTGTGGTTCTCGAGTCCCCCACGTTTTCAGCCACAGGGAAATCAACTGGCTGAGGCGTTGGCTGTGAAAACTCCCTGCTGGTTAGCTTAGTGAGAATATTTTTTATTTACTTTCACTTGGCTGATAGCCTCTCATTCAATTTTGTAAGCCTCGCGTTTTCTTGCTCTAGCACAGGTACTTGTTATTTTTCATGGTCTGTGGCGCGAAACATGACTGGATGCCAACTGTATAACCAGCTGCTGCTTCCGCAAAAGATCGTAGCCTTACGCACTGAACTGTGGCATGATTCCCTGTGCACCTCCCTTAAAGCTCCATACACCCCTCCGTTGTGTGGCCAAAAACACTGGAACGTGAATATCTGGGGGCGGAGCAGTCTTTTTCGATGTGTCCTGCTAAGCGGCACCGAGAGCACACCTTTTTAACGCCGCGGTAATCGTACATCAACGTGTGGCCTTGGACCGACATGAATTTAGGTATTGGCTTTTTCATTTCCCCATGAGCCACCCGGATGCCTGTACCCACTTCTGGGCGCCCCTTGAATGCTGGCTCGTGTACTTGTTGCACGTTTCAGAAGACCGAGACAGCAGAGGCAAGCGCTGCATCTCCGACCCACAGTGGAACTCGAAAAACAGATACGTGAACAATTTCGGGTCCTATGGTGACTAGGGGTACCGACACGCCATTCAGCAGGATGGCACCTCGGTTCTTCAATTTCATTGCTGCAGTCTCGTTTGAGGTGGCAGCACTGAACTTTACACATCCCATATGTTGGATGGACTTGATTCCGGCAGGGCCAGTTACAGCTTCAAGAGCATCGATGACATCGTCCACAGTACTGCCTTCTGGAGCACTAAGGACGAAAAAGTGGGCTTTCGGTGGAGGCGTGGCGTAGTTCACCGACGGCATGGTTGAGGTTTGGCTCCCACTGCGAAACGCTGTGGTGCCGGGGGACAAACCGAGAGCAGAGCGCTTAGAAGAGAACCTAGTGAGGTCTCTCAATTGTCAATGCTAGACTATAGAAAGAAGCACCCTATCAAGTACAAGTCAAAGTGGAGTTAGTCGACTAATCAAGCATCTTCTATACAGCTGCATGGAGCGTGCGTGTACTACATAATGATGTTTTGAACACACACGTCAACTTTTATTCAAATACTGTCATGAGAAAATAGAACCTATCTGGGAAAGTTGCGACGTACGAGACAGCTGTAAGCTCACTTCGAATATGGCAGAAAAGACGCGCGTGTTCCTGCCGGTTGAATAAAAAATGAAGCTGGTTCAGCGAAGAAATTTTCGTTGCTCTAACGTTCTTGCATTTTGTTTTGCTTTTCTGTACGACTAGCACGTTCGTTAAATTGTATATTGCCTTTATTCACAGCAAGAAGCTCGAATGCTATTACGCTTCCTTCCATCTGCTTACGCATGGAATGCTTCTTACTATGTAAGAGATCATAAAGACGTATTTCGATTCACATGTGTTGCCAGAGTGTCTTCAATGTGGTGATGTGAACATTTGAGCACATCACATGTTTAGAAAACAAACCTACAAATAGTTCACGCTTCACTACCTGGTTCCATATTAAAATATTGTATTTCTGAAATTAAAGACTATATAGGTGGAAAAATTTCGTTCCTAGTTTTGCCCTGTTGAACTTTATAAAGTCATCAGCATAAATACAGTAGTTAGTATCTTTTCAATAATGAAAGGCTACGGACAATGACTGGTCGAAATCTCAGGAAAATAGCCTGATACTGTACTTAGTAACAATCAGGCAGATATCCTATAACAGCCTAATGAAATTTAAGAGGTAAGATATTGCTCATGGTTAGAAGTAAAATGATGATTGCTTTTATGTAAAGGGCTCTGCAAGAGCTCGCAATATGAAGAATTTGTTAACCAGTAGCGATAGAAGTTTGGCTAACACCAACGTCACCGTTACTTCTAATATGAAAATAACCAGTTCGCGCACGCGTGCATAAGGGCTTCCAGATGCCTTCAAGTGAGTTGAAGCGAGTCTCTGTATATTGAGTAAGTTCTCAAAGCAACTCCATACAGAGTGTCTTCTGTTAAAACTGATGCTTCAGTATAACGTCAATGGTACATCACCTACTCAAATCTAAAGGCAGTGCAAAATTATTCAGGCTCAATCGTCATATCTTCTGTAACATAATTAAACTACCCTTTGGTCAGCTCTGGCAGAATGGTGTGGGTAATATAGGGGCGCATTTTTTTTACTGGCGAGATAAAGAGACAGAGACAAAAATATACTGCGGGAAAGCAGAAATACTTGCCAGCAAATGAATATCCTAATCGCTACACTGCATTGAGAGTGGGGTCAGGGCAGACAAAAATGTAAGCCAAAAACGACGACAGAGGAATGGAGGCAAGTAGAAACACCCACGCACACGGAAGTGCAAATTCAAGATTGGCATTCTAAGGTTGATCGCACACCTAATTACTTGCTAGAGTGGTGGGTAAATCTCCCTGAATATCATCATCATCATCATCATCATCATCAGCCTGAATACGTCCACTGCAGCACAAAGGCCTCTCCATGTTCGGCCAGTTAACCCGGTCCTGTGCTCGCTGCTGCCAATTTATACCCGCAAACTTCTTAATCTCATCTGCCCACCTAACCTTCTGTCTCCCCCTAAGCCGCTTCCCTTCTCTGGGAATCCAGTTAGTTACCCTCAATGACCAGCGGTTATCCTGTCTACGCGCTACATGCCCGGCCCATGTCCATTTTCTCTTCTTTATTTCATTTATGATATCCTTAACCCCCGTTTGTCCCCTAATCCACTCTGCTCTCTTCTTGTCTCTTAAGGTCACACCTACCATTTTTCTTTCCATTGCTCGCTGCGTCGTCCTCAATTTAAGCTGAACCTTCTTTGTAAGTCCCCAGGTTTCTGCTCCGTAGCTAAGTACCGGCAAGATACAGCTGTTATATACCTTCGTCTTGAGGGATTGTGACAATCTACCTGTCATAGTTTGGGAGTGTTTGCCGACGGTGCTCCACCCCATTCTTATTCTTCTATTTACTTCAATCTCGTGGTGCGGTTCTGCGGTTATTACCTGCCCTAAGTAGACATAGTCTTTTACAACTTCAAGTGCACTATTACCTATCTCGAAGCGCTGCTCCTTTCCGAGGTTGTTGTACATTACTTTCGTTGTCTGAAGATTAATTTTAAGACCCACCTTTCTGCTCTCCTTGTCTAACTCCTTAAACATGAGTTGCAATTCGTCCCCTGAGTTACTCAGCAATGCAATGTCATCGGCGAAGCACAGGTTACTAAGGTATTCTCCATTAACTCTTATCCCTAACTGTTCCCATTCTAGGCTTCTGAAAACTTCCTGTAAGCACGCGGTAAATAGCATTGGGGAGATTGTGTCCCCCTGCCTTACACCCTTCTTGATTGGTATTCTGTTGCTTTCTTTATGAAGCACTATGGTAGCAGTTGATCCCCTGTAGATTTATTCCAGAATGTTTATATATACTTCATCTACGCCCTGATTCCGCAGTGTCTGCATGACGGCTGATATTTCTACTGAATCAAATGCCTTCTCGTAATCTATGAAGGCTAGGTATAGTGGTAGGTTATACTCTGAGCATTTTTCTATTACCTGATTGATAGTATGAATGTGGTCAATTGTTGAGTAGCCTGTTCGAAATCCTGCTTGTTCCTTTGGTTGATTGAATTCTAATGTTTTCTTTACTCTGTTAGCAATTACCTTTGTAAATAGCTTGTATACTACAGAGAGCAAGCTGATTGGCCTGTAATTCTTCAAGTCCTTGTCATCTCCTTTCCTATGTATTAAGATGATGTTAGCATTATTCCAAGACTCTGGTACTCTTCCCGTCAGGAGACACCTCGTAAACAGGGTGGCTAGATTTTCTAACACAACCTGTCCTCCATCTTTCAGCAGATCTCATGTTACCTGATCCTCACCAGCAGCTTTGCCTCTTTGCAAGCTCTCCAAAGCTTTTCTGACTTCTTCTATCATTACTGGTGGGGTGTCATCTGGGTCACTGCTAGTTGTTTTAGTATTAAGGTCGTGGTTGTCTCGGCTACTGTACAGATCTCTGTAAAACTCCTCCGCTATTTTAACTATCGTATCCATATTGGTAGTTATTTTGCCTTCTTTGTCCCTTAGTGCATGCATCCGACTTCTGCCTATCCCAAGTTTCCTCTTCACTGCTTTGACGCTTCCTCCGTTTTTCAGAGCGTGTTCAATTCTCTCCATGTTATACCTTCTTACATCGCATACCTTACGTCTATTAATCAACTTCGAAAGCTCTGCCAGTTCTATTTTGTCTGTTGTACTTGACAACTTCATGATTTGACGCTTCTTAATTAGCTTCTTCGTTTCCTGGGAAAGTTTGCCAGTGTCCTGTCTAACTACCCTGCCTCCAACTTCCACTGCACACTCCGTAATGATACTCGTCAGATTATCATTCATTGTATCTACGCTAAGGTTGGTTTCCTCACTAAGAGCCGAGTACCTGTTCTGCAGCGACACTCTGAATTCCTGTACTTTCCCTCCCAGGGCTAGCTCATTGATTGGCTTCTTGCGTATCAGTTTCTGTCGTTCCTTCTTCAAGTCTAGGCGAATTCGAGACCGTACCATTCTATGGTCACTGCATAGTACCTTGCCAACCACTTCCACATCCTGCACGATTCCTGGGTGTGTACTCATTATAAAGTCTATTTCGTTCTTATTTTCGCCATTAGGGCTCTTCTATGTCCACTTGCGGTTTTCTCGTTTTCGGTAGAAGGTATTCAAAATCCGTAAATATATTGCATTCTGCGAATTCTACTAGTAGCTCTCCTATGGCGTTTCTAGTACCGATGCCATACTCTCCTACTGCTTGGTCTCTAGCCTGCTTCTTCCATACCTTTGCATTAAAGTCGCCCATCACTACAGTATACTGTGTTTTTACCTTACTCATTGCCGATTCCACGTCTTCATAGAAGATTTCAACTGAAGCGTCATCATGGCTGGATGTAGGCGCGTAAACCTGTACTACCTTCATCTTTTATCTTTTATTCGGTTTAATTACGATACCTACCACCCTTTCATTATTGCTACAGTATTTCTCCATGTTGCCAGCTATGTTTCTGTGAATTAGGAACCCCACTCCCAGTTCTCTTCTGTCTCCCAAGCCCCGATAGCAAAGGACGTGCCCATTCTGTAGCACCGTATAGGCCTCATCTGTCCTCCTAACCTCACTGAGCCCTATTATATCCCATTTAACACCCTCTATCTCCTCGAATAGTACAGCTAGACTTCCCTCACTAGATAATGTTCTAGCGTTAAACGTTGCCAAGTTCAGGTACCAATGGCGGCCTGTCCGGATCCAGAGATTCTCCCTGAATATAATACTTAATAAATGGTAAGCAATTAAAACAACGCGACTTGCGAATTGCAACAATATATATATATATATATATATATATATATATATTTATAAATATATATATATATATATATCTTCATTTTTTCTCCCTCTCTGTACTTGTTCTAGATCATCCATTTCTTTATTTCTATATATTATCTATGTATTTCCGACTTCTCCTTTCTGTCTTTTTCTGTCCTCTTATATATCCTCCACTTTCATTCCTCCATATGTTTTTTGACCCACCTCTTAGTTTTCATCGTTTTCTCGCTCTCTCTGTCTGTCTCTATCCTTTATCGATTTCTTTCTTTTTATTTTCATATATTTCATTCGGCCTTATCTTCTCTTTTTTTCTTCTTTTTTTCAATAGTTTCATTACCTTATCTCTTCTTTTTCCTACTCCTCACCTTCGCATGTGTCCTTCTCCTCCTCCTCACCTCTTTTTACCACCCCCTTGCTATACTTCACTATTCAAGGGGTTCTGCCGTCTACCCCTTCTAATGGTGTGTACGCGAGTACAAATGTTCTCTGGTAAAAAACATTTGCGTCATAGTTTCTCTTTCAATATATCTTTCTTTCTATCCCTCTCTCTATCTGAAGTGGCTTCACCCAGGAGACTTATGGCCTGATGCACCGGAAAAACCGGTGCTAGTGTCTTTGGAGTGAAGCAAAAGGAAACGAAGGTAATGATGATGAAAAAGATAAAGGGAGTGTGTGCCCGTTGTGGATAACGTTTTTCTGCTGACAGCGCATAAACTACGGTGAGCTAGAACAGCTTCACTGATAAAAACTCAGAATAATTTTCTACTCAACATTAAAATGCAGGGCAAGCAGCGGTCGCATATTCGGTAGCACCACTTAACATCACTGTGCACAAATTGTGCGCCTTGTTCAGCGTGGCGGGCCATGTGGACGAACAGGGTTTCGAAGGAGTGTGACTCGACCGCGACCGGCAACCCGTTCCGAGCATTCTCTTCAGTATAACCGCACCGACACCCATTACATGAGCGCCATAGCAGCTGCAGTTATTAGGCGATAAATCCAAGGCTGCCATTGTGGCCCAGCCGCCGCTCCTGAGAACGACTTCCACATAAGAGCTATACTTAGGCGGGAGCGACATTCATATGTCGTCGTTAGCGTCGACGACTCTGACACCTTGCTCGAGTGCTGCCCAGAGCAAAAGGCGGAGTTCCAATAGATCGTTCCCGTTTATTTGTGTTACGTTGTTGTTTTCACACCGAAACAGTGCTATCACATGAACAAAATGCTTTAAAAAATAAGCAATAATAATAAAGACCAGTCGTAAAATAACGGAGAAAAAGTTACACCTTCTCCCCGAAGCGGACCCTGGAGTGATGAGGAGCATCGTGGTTGTGCAGCGCAAACAGTCGGCTTTTTTATTCAAGACACTCGCTAGCAGACACTGCCTGCGTCGGCTTTGCAAGACGCCGCGGGGAGGAATGCCTAGAGGAGAGGGGGATCGAGCGTAGGCAGCAGACACTCCCTGCATCATCGTTGTCAGGCAGCAAAGCGAGGTGTAGGAGAGGAAAGACATGAGCGGACGCACATGTGAAATGGGAGAGTGAGCGCAAGCAGGTGTTTGGAAAGAAGTGGAGAAAGCAATGCGCAGCTATTCGAGAGAGGGAAGGAGCAGAGTCGCGCATGTGTATTGTGAGTGCAGACGCCAGACGCTTGCCATACACGCGAGCAAAAAAGTCTACAAGAAGAAACTAATGAATCTGTTGCAAATATTTTCTTCATAGTATGTTTATTTCAGCATCAATATCACCTTCAGAAAAAGTGCGATAGTGGTTTATCAATTTATCATTCCTTTAAAATTTGAACTAATGTATATAACACGAATACTGTTAAATTCATTACTCGTATTGACCCAGTGAGTGTTGAAAATAAAAGGAAAAATTTTCGTTGAAATCAGTGCGCTCACGTCTTATGAATGCACCTGACGACTTTGGTACGCATTCTAGTAATGTCAGGCAAGCATGAAGACATCGTTAACTGAGCACTCAGGAGACTCTCACAAATGGAGAGAAATTGCAGAGACGCACTGAAATACGTTGAGTACACTTTCCCGCTATCGATATAATCTATTTGCGAGCGATTTTTTTTGCACACGGAAGCTTATTCAAAAATTATTTGTTTAGCACACGCATTGTCTTAATATTCCTTTTGTGGACAATTACAAAACAGAAGCGCATTTGAATACCAGCCATGACTTGCTATACTGCACGGGGAAGTAAAGAAAATACACTTAGGTTCAAAATGCAAATGAGTTCTGCGGAGGCTTACAAAGTGGCTAAGGACTAAAGAAAGGAAACGAAATTTGCCCTGCATGCGCATGTTACACTGTAAATGTCGTCAAAAGGCGATAGTCTTGCGTCGGAAGAGAGTGAACAAAACGTTTGTTTGATGTTCTGCGCAAGAAAATCGGTAAATGGTACACTGAAGGCGCTGCGCTAGAATGCCTCGAGCAAGCAGCGGAGGCGAACAAGCGCATCAAGTCACGTTACACGTGAGACATGAGCGCTATCTGGCAGTTATCACGGAAAACAAAGCGCGCGTGCCCTGCGCGCCCGTATCGGAGGTGATAAGGTGTACAACGCAAGGCGGCGGGTAAGTGCCATCACCGTGTCGTCTTAGCAATAAGTGATACGTGGGGTTTAACGTCCCGATTCATTTGTGGAGTTTAACGTCCCAAGACCACCATATGATTATGAGAGACGCCGTAGTGGAGGGCTCCGGAAATTTAGACCACCTGGGGTTCTTCAAGATGCACCCAAATCTGAGCACACGTACGGGCCTGCAACATTTTCGCCTCCATCGAAAATGCACCCACCGCAGCCGCGATTCGAACTCGCGACCTGCGGGTCAGCAGCCGACTATCTTAGCCACTAGACTACCGCGGCGAGGCTGTCGTCCTTAGCAAGGCGTTGGAAACACTTGCCTTTTCCTGCAAGCGTTGCCTGGTCAGCGCAACATGATAAACGCAGCGGTCCTTATAATTACTTATGTATGCCTTTTCTAGTAAGAGACACACACATGCAAAATATTGGCTTGTTGTTATGGTGACTCAGATATTCACATTATTTGCTTTTTAATGGACAGTCGCAGAAGTATTACAAGTATGAGCGCTGAATGTTGAGCAATATTGGTGGGCGCTGCGGGTGGGGTGGGCCGTTTGGAGTATCGTTTGACAACTTTGGTGCCGTTTAGGGTACCGTTAAGGATGGACAAACAGACAAAGGTACAGACAGACAGACAGACTAAAATTTTTGCATTGAAGGTCCCCAAAAAGACTATTGTCTTTAAAAGACAAGCACCTGGTGTAGCACGAAGCTACATATAATTCTTTGTGGCTTCGTGCTACACTGGGTGGTTGTCTTCTTTTTTTTCTGAACTTAGATTGCAACAGTGTAAAGGGTGGTTTTTAAGGCAATTATTTGTTTTCTATTGAAGTATTTTTAGGCAGTGAATAGTACCTGCTCATGTTATAACTAGAACGACTACTCTAAACGGAGAATGAGTACGTTCTGGAGACAGAGAAGAAGGCGGAATGAACTGTTCGCTAAATTGTAGGGCTGCCACGTTTGGAAAACCATACCTCCAAAGCTTTGTTACCCCGACTACCCACTATATCTTGTCTCTCAGGTCTTGACCCCGGTAGTATTTGCACCTGTTCCTTGTTATGTGCTGAAGTGAATCATATATAGCTTCAAAGTAGCTTTAAGGCAGGTTCATGTTTTCTAGATGATGGCTTCTTTCATGATGACCTTCTTACAGAATCCTGCATAGTACTCTCGACTTTTTCCCCAAGTTCATTTTGTACGTCTACGTACTCCTGTTTGATTCTTTGTAGTAGTGAGGGCCCTACGTGTGCTCAGGCAGCATTGTGTGCCACTAGATTCTCTTGCAGGGATGCTCAGGTCGGCGTCCGTAGCACAGTTTATGAGGCGTCTTTTATGAACTAGCTCGGAGTATCACTGTGAGGCTGATAATTTGTTTCTGGCTTTCAGCCCACCTCTTGTGAGTCTGTCGCATTATTGATCCATTACTCAGCTTAACTACCAGCGCTACCGTCAAGTCTCCAGATCCAGTGCCTTTTCTTTAGAGCTCGTATAGTGGGGCGGCTACACTCTCCATCTTGATCAATTACAATTATTGACAGATATGTCGTGGCACTTGCGCAATATTGCACTTAGAATACCACTGTTTCGAGGCGCAGTCTTTTATCGCTAAAAAATGCCTGAAACCATGACATTACTGCCTGGGCAAAAGATCCGCGTAACATTTGCCCTTGTAGTATGTTAACTGCCTCCGTTCACTGAACAAGTTACAAAATAACATGGAGTTCTTGCGCACGTCAAATTATTATTTCATAAAAAGTTGTGATTCGAAGAAATTTATGCTCTGGAAATCCGACGTTACAAATTGATAACGTGTGTAAATTAGGCAATTTTCACTAGACAGCATAAAGAGCTTGTTTTTGAGATATTCCGGTGTGGAAATCGGTGTTGGTGTGGCTGCTTTTGAGCAAAAAGCAAGCGTTGATCATGAGAGAAAATTCGACAAAGAAGCGAGTAAATACATAATACCTTTCGGTTTGAGTGATAATTGGGCACTGGCTAGCGAACTTGCGGGATGCTGAGGTAACCAAAGGTACCTTGTACCTCTTAGCCACGTTCTTATGTTGGTGGAAACCTTGCGCAATTATGGCATCATCATGGGTCTTTCTTTTTTCGCCATCGGCATGTTTCTTTTCAATCCTTTCCGTTTTTGAAGGAGTACTTCTGACACTGTAAACGACGACTGAACCAGGGCAGCCAGCTAAACGCTGCCGCGTCACCTGATTATTGAAACTTTCCTGGAGTCCATGCGAACGAGATTTCACCAGAGCTTCTCTCATTCACATAGACACAACAACGTTTTCTGAAGTTAAATGGTACAAGGACTTTGCCTGAAGGCAGGCAATGTGCCCGACATATGATTGTCTCTGAGAAAGTAAGAATGAAGCCTGAAAATTGCAACACCTGCCAGAAAGAAGCTCATGCGCAAAAAAGTCCCTTGGAATGGTTTTTAAAAGGAGAAAAAACATCACCCACTGAGTTAGTGATTGTAAAGGAAAGGTCAGCTTTAGAAATCACTAAAAAGTCATCTACATATCTAAAAAACTTGCAGACCCCGCGTACAGTGGGAATTGATCATAGGCGAAGCACGAATGAGGAAGGGTGATATGCTGCTTTGAAATCAGAGCAACATTATGAGGCGGATGTAAAATATACCGTACACGACTTTCATGTCATGACCTCCTTGCTTGCACGCAGGATTTGTGTTCATTGTTCATTCACGTCACGCAATGCCGAATTTGGTATATGTGAAGATATCGCAAAAGTCGCGACCTTGCTAAGAGCGTAGCATATAGATATATTTTAAATTAAACGCATGTCATAATTATCATGTTTGGACGTGTCATTTGCCCCCAACCTTTATCCACGTCACATAATACCAAATGTGGTATATGTGAAGCTAGTGATACGACCGCGAGTGCGCTAAGAACGTAGCATATAATCATAATTGATTGATATGTGGGGTTAACGTCCCAAAACCACCATATGATAATGAGAGACGCGGTAGTGGAGGGCTCCAGAAATTTCGACCACCTGGGGTTCTTTAACGTGCGCCCAAATCTGAGCACACGGACCTACAACATTTCCGCCTCCATGGAAATGCAGCCGCCACAGCCGGGATTCGATCCCGCGACATGCGGGTTAGCAGGCGAGTACCTTAGCCACTATAGACCACCACGGCGGGGCAGCATATAATCATTTCAAAACAGTTCAATTGGTTTTTCATGTAGGGAACCAGTTAGGTTGTTCCAAATCTCAACAATGGCTGAAAAAAAGGAATGCTTAAAGCAATTTACAAATGGCTGGAAGGGAACAATGTTGAGTGGGTGAGATCGGCGCGTGGTTCGTCGTGCTGAATCACAAAAAGTAATCGGTGCTTAAATGCAACTGCGGCTGCGTGCAATCTTATGTATCAGAGTGATACGGTCAAGTGTGCGTCGGAAAGCAAGGGGTTCTAACGACCATGAGCATGCGTGAGATGAGGGAAAAAAATTGCGGTCATACCGGCCAAATATAAATCGTATTGCTTTTTTCTGTATGCCCTCGAGCATATTTATGTCCAGTGCAGTGTAAAGTGACCATACCGCTGAGGCGTACTCTAGCGATGGTCGGACGAGCGATTTATACGCCGTTAATTTGCAGTCCTTGGTAGAGTGCTTGAGTGTTCGTTTTATGTATCCCAGTTTTCGAAGTTCTCTAGCGCAAATTGTTTCAATGTGATGGTGCCACTTTAGGTTTTGAGTGTAAGTAACACCAAGATATTTGAATATATTAACAGAGTTCTGGTAGTGCCCATTGTAACTATAACTAAAGCTTAGCGGCTGTTTTTTATTAGTAAATGTCATTTGAACAGTTTTTTGGTAATTAATGTTCATTTGTCACGTGGCGCTCGAACCACAAAAGGACGAAAATACTTTGTTTAGAACATCTTGGTCATGAGCATTATTTACGCTAGTATATGAAACGCAGTCGTCAGCGTACAATCGCAGCTTCACTGGTGTGTCTTTAAGGACCTGTGTGACATCATTAATATAAATAATGAACAATAGGGGCCCAAACACCGAGCCCTGTGGAACCCCGGAAGTGACTGCACACGACGATGACTGCGCATGCTCAAACGTAACAAATTGTGACCTCAAACGTAGCCAATCAGCTATCCAGCCTATTATTTTGTCATCGTTAATAATACTTTTGAGTCTAGTAAGAAGTTTTTTGTGACATACTACATCAAATGCTTTGCTATAATCTATGAATATGGCGTCAACCTGTCCTCGAGTATTAAGAGCCGAAGCGATATCGTGAGTGAATTCAGTGAGCTGTGTAGTTGTAGAAAAACCAGAGCGGAAACCATGCTGATTACGGGACAATAAGTTGTTATTAGTGAGGTCCTGAAGTACATGTTTATGAATTATGTGCTCTAAAAGCTTGCAAGAAGTACACGTTAATGAAATAGGCCTGTAGTTAGAAATGTGTTGCTTATTACCTGATTTAAACACAGGAATTACATTGGCGATTTTCCAAACGGTCGGCACAATACCTGTTTCTAATGATTTAACAAAAAATGATCAATAACGAGCATTCCATTCTGCGTAACGCTTCAAAAACATGTTTGGTATGCCATCTGGCCCAGCACCTTTAGTAGTGTCGATATTCAACAGAAGGTTAAGAACGCCGGTGTAGCTAATTTCAATTGCTGGAAACAAATCTATTTCCAGGCTGCTACGAATGTCAGGGGTCGTTCCATTGTCATCTCCAAATACAGTTTGGAAATATTATTAAAGGCTTCAGAAATTTTGGATGAATCAGGGCAGGACACATCATCTATATTGAAGGTTGACGGGCAGCACGTGGCAGGATTGATAGTTTTCCAAAACTTAATGGGATTATTTTTCATAAAAGAGCTTAACGTGTTATTAAAGTAAAACTTTCTGGCATCACTCATTTTAGCTTTTAGTTCAGATTTAAGCAAGTTAATTTGGGACTCCCCGTCATTATTGTGAACCCTCCGTCGCTTTTGCAGTCGCTTAATACGACGTTTAAGCTGTATAATTGACCTGGTATACCAAGGGTGTTTGGCATGACGTTTTATGCTCTTGTGAGGAACAAACTGCGCTATACATTCATTATTTATACTGTAAAATTGGTTAACGTATCAATACTGCTGTGGTCACTACTCGATAAGAAATCGTCAAAGCATGTTGCAAGTTTAGCAAAAATAGAAGTGTCGTCTGCGCATTCAAAATTCAGCACAGTCTTAAACGTTGGTCGTACTGGCTTACAAGAAACATTTAAATCAACAATAATGGCCTTATGGTCGCAATTCCATCGACAACCCTGCACTGATATCCATTCGTAACCAACTCATGGTTGGCAAAAACAAGATCTAGTACAGAATCCTCGCGTGTAGCCTGATCAACCAGCTGCGATAGATCTAAAGCTAGTGACAGATTAATTAAAGAATCGCTAATAATAAATGTCCTTGTCCCAGCAGGAATCAAGCCCCAGGGTTTTGCGTGGAAATCAAGCATTCAACATTGGCTTATTCTTGATGTCTCATGGAACTTATAATCAACAGACCTTTCCATACCCATTTACCTTACCCCAGTGCAGAAAGCAAACTAGAAATTTTCTTCTGAACTCCCCTCTAGAGTTTTTAGAGCCTACCTCATATTTCTCCACTGCAAGGTCTCCGGCGTGTTTCTTGCCCACTTTAGCATTAAAGTCGCCCATCAGAATATTATACAGTGTCTTTACTTTAATAACGCCGAACTCTACGTCTGCATAGAAGCATTCAACTAAATTGTCATCATGGCTCGACGTGGTTGTGTAGGCCTCTACCACCCTCATCTTGTGTATACCTTTTGTTAAATGATACTTGCCACCCTCTCACTGGCGCCATAATATTCCTCCATGTTTCCAGGGACATCCTTGTGTATAAGAACCCTTACCCCCCCTGGTTTTTTCTGGCAACTAATTCATGTTTGCATAGGACGTGTCAGCAGCAAAGGCGAAGTCCTAATGGGGAAAGTCAAAATGAAATGGACTTCATTCTGTGTGCACACTTAGGCATTGTACAAGAAGCAGGAGTACTTGGCAAGATCCGATGCAGTGACCATAGATTGGTAAGAGCTCGTATTCACCTAGATTTAAAAAGCAAAAGGTTCAACTGATACGCAAGATACTATTAACGAGCTTAGCAGTGAAAGGGAAAGCACAGAAATCAAGAGTTTCACTTCATATTAGACTCGAGGCTCTAAACAAAATAATTGACCTTATTGTTGACACAATGAACGGTAATCATATTAGTCTCATCAAAGAGAGTTCCGTTGAAGTCGAAGGTACAGTCTTTAGACTGGACACTGACCAACTATTTCGAGAGACAAGAAATCTCAATAAAAAACGACAAACCTTGAAAGCCTCAATAGCAGTTGATAAAGTGGAGCTGGTGGAGCTTCCGAAGTTAGTCGATACGCGTAAGGTCACCGACATCAGAAGGTATAACATGGAGAGAAACAAGCAGGCTTTAAAAAGGGGTAGAAACCTAAAAGCTGCAAAGGCAAACTTGTGCATAGGCAAAAATTGAATGTATGCTTTACGGGACAAAGAAGGCAATGTCATAACCATTGTGAGTAGGATAGTTAGGTGGTAGAAGGGTTATATAGATAGAGATGTACAGAAGCCGAAACAACTAGGATGACATCGTAAGAAGAAATAATATCCCAGCGGATTGCGACATCCTGCCAGTAACGAAAGGGCAAGTAAGGAAAGCCCTAGAATATAAGCAAAGAGGCAAAGGTGTCGGTGAGGATAAGCTAACAACGGACCTGCTAAAAAATGGCGGAGAAATTGTGTTAGAAAAACTGGCCTCCTTATATACGAAGTGCCTTTTGACGGCAACTGTGCTAGAATCTTGGAAGAACGCTAACATTATAATATTATTTAAGAAAGGTGGCGTGAAGAACATGAAAATTTAAAGGACAATCGGTTAACTGTCTGTTCTCTGCAAACTAATAACAAAACAGTAACTAATAGAAGAAGAGGCGAAATTCGAGTTCAATCATCCGAAGGACCAAGAAGCATTTCGTAAAGGCTACTGTCATTCACGTATTTGAGAAATGTACGGAATAAAACCAGCTCCTATACATAGATTTCATAAAATATGGGAAGGCATTTGACGCAGCTGAGACATTAGCAGTATAGGGCAGGCACTACGAAATCAAGACATCGATGAACTTTACATAAACTACAGTAATAAATCTGAAACAAGGTGAGATAATCCTAATAAAGAATGGTGTAAGGAAGGGAGACACGATGTCTCCGATGTTATGCACCTGGTGTTTAGTGGAGGCTTTCAAGGCTATAGGTTGGAAAGAGTTAGGGATAAGATTTAATGAAGAATATGTTAGTAACCGGCGATTTACTGATCATATTGCCTTGATGAGCAATTCAGGAGACGAATTTTAGCTTATGATTACTGAACTCGATCGGCCAAGCAGAGAAGTGGGTCTGAAAATTAATATGCACAAAAATAAAGCAATATGCAACACTCTCGGCAGAAAACAGCACATTGAAATAGGTGGGAAGACGCGGGATGTTGGAAAGGATTATATCTACTTTGGACAGGTAGTAACCATGGAGCCAAAACATTAGAATGAAATAACTAAAAAAATAAGGAGGAGATGCATCACATTCTGCAAGCATTTTGAAATCATAAATGGTAATGTGCCACGAATTCTCAAGATGAATGTCTATAATATATGCATCATGCTGGTGTTTACCTGCAGAACAGAAACCTGGCTGCTTACAAACAGGATTCGGCCTAAATTGAGGACGACACCGCGAGCGATGGAAAGGAAAATCAGTGGTGTTACCTTAAGAGACAAGAAGAGAATGGAGTGGGTTAGGGAACACACCAGGGTTAAGGTCGTCATTGTTGGAATGAAAAAGAAGAAATAGACATGAGATGGGCACGTAGGACGTAAGCAAGCTAACCACTGGTCATTAAGGGCAACTGACCAGATTCTCGGAGACGGGAAACACACAAAGAGGAGGCAGCAAGTTAGGTGGTCCGAGAAAATTAAAAAAAAGTGCCACGTCTAACATGGTAGCAGAAAACACAAAACTGGGTTGATTGCGGATCATGGGTGTAAGGTTTTTAACCTGCTGTGGGCGTATTCGGGCTGACGATGATGATGATGAATCGTTTAATTCCGTATGTTTATTCACCTAAATTTGAATTGACGATGTTGGCATTAAAATTGTGGTAAATGTCTTGCAATTCTTGAAGTCTAGATATTTGGACTTTCTTAAGAGAAAACCTGCTTCATTTTCTAGTGTTTCACTTCGTAGGAACTTGTTTCCAAAGAAATACTCAAGTTTCTAGCTTAAGCAGTAAATGCCTGCAGCAATTTACATTAATAGGTTAGCGTATTTAATGTCCTAACGTAAAAGCTCAGTCCCTCTCGAATGGTTTATGCTTGGCTGTCAGCACTTATCACAATTGTAGAAACCTGCTTGTTTTATGTTTTTATCTGCTTTTCATGTTTTTGAGGTAATACTTTTTTTGCTGCACCAAAAATTATCTTTTTTGCTTTCTCTCCTCTTTTATTTTGATTCGTTTTTTTTTCTTTATACTAATTGCTACGGAATATTCTTCTTTGCGCAAGACAAGTGCTCATGACAGCTGAATCAGATACACAGCAGGCTTGTTTCATATATCAAAAGAACCGTGGTTTGTAAAATGGCTGGATGTTCATGTTTCCTGATAATTGTTTTCACAGTTGTACTAAATATTAGAATAAACATATAAAAATTCATTCGTTGTTCATTTTGTAGGTAAAATAATTTAGCAATAGGTATTTATTTGGTCAGGTGATCGCCATTCAAAATGAACCTTTCAGATCCTCTGTTTGACCTATTGCACTGTAGTAATATCAATGAAATAGAGGGCAGCAATGCAGCCATATGTTACTTAAAGCGTCAATCTTGAACACTTGCCTTCTTCAGTAGTTTGAATTAAACTGACGAAGACATGAATAAGTACCTACCGCAAGGCGCTTTATAGCACATATAAATATATGTCAAAAATATGCAGGGAAAGTCTTGTTATATGGTGAAGTTTTTTATTTTTGGTTCCAATATGGGTAATGTGACACTATGTCTTGGCAGTCTCCTTATTCTTTGAACTGCAGTGAAGAAGCGACATACTAGCAGAGAAAGTTGTAATAAAAGGCAACGTAAATTCACCTATGCGCATGTTTTATGCGTCCGGATACGCTAGTCAGAATGTATTACTTATGTGCCCCTAGTTTGTTAATTGCTCGTTTAAAGAGCACGTGAAACCAGTGCGCTTAACTTGTCCAACTATAAGTGAGCTCAAGCTTTATATTGAATCACATATCGCAAAGGTTCGATAGTAAATAAGGACAACATATGTGTAGAAAATAAGGCGTTATAGCGATGACGAGGCGTCGTTCCTATATTGAAATTAGAAAGACCCATACATTTGTAAACATGAGAAGGTAAAAAAATAATAGAAAAACACAATATCAATGTGGGCCCTATATTGCGGAATGCGCAAAATAAAACCACACTTGTATGATTTCCGCTGGAATGAACCCTATGTTGTCCTGCCCTCCCACGAACACTAAGCAGTATGACAAATGCGGTCACATCTATTCAGCAAAAGCCATCGAAGTACTAAAGCGGAGGCCTCAATTCGACAAGTTTTGCCTTACTAATGTTTATCTTGGGCGGCTTCTTCTTTGGGAGTACAATAGCCTAAGGTATTCTGGAATGGTGAACTCTCGAAGAACAGACCAACTCCTTTATACCCCACCGAGCCCCTCACTCACCTTTTTCTCGCTAGCGGGTGGGCTCTGACGGGCTGTCCACCAAGCTTAACCATCACCACTATCGCCGATCATACCATTGTTTCCTTTCTTTCCATCAAACTTCAACCCCGCCCCTCCCAGCAAGCCCAGCCCTCTCGTCTTCACCCCACTTCCACCTCGCCACACCATAAGGCTATGTGACCAGAGTTACAGTGTCTCGATGAAGGGTGAGCTAAAAGCAGCATTCCTCCTAACAAAATATCGATTAAGTATAGACCTTTGTCAGCGTTGCCTGCTGCATATTGTGTTTTACAATTTCCTCATGGCAATGTACTGCGTCGTAGGGATCGACATTGGTATAAGAAATCTACTTATTTTTAGGACTCGTCTTTGTTAGCAACTACATGTGTGTTTTCTTTATTTTGAGCTATTTCCCCAAAGACACTGTAGGACACAAGAAAGTTCGTAGACAAGTGAAGTTTGTAGACAAAGAACCTTCGTTTCTTGGTGCAATAAATATTCGAACGAACAAAGCTTTCCTGTGCGCTCCTCACGCGCCACAATAAAGTTGGCCGGAAGGAGCCACCTCGAGCACAAAAGAAAAGGCTTCTCTGGTTTTAATGACCTCTCCTTAAGTACAACTGTCGTCCTCCACCCGAACTTTCTGTCAGCTCGTTTCCCGGCACAAGCCCACTCATATTCATGGGTGTTGTCAGGGTTGCTGGAGCGCTGCAGTATCAATTCAAGGGTGCTATGCAGGATAGCCCGAGATTGGCTAAGCTCGGGATCTCTCTGAGCTCTGGAAACGCCCCCTTTTGAACGAGCCAACAGGGGGCAAAGGCCAAATACATTCCTCATCGCGTTCTGCTTTTGATTGGTTACAATGGCACGGAGTGACACGTCAAGGGCGGTCGAAAATTTGCGGCAATGTTTTCAAACTAGGGGCATCTTTTCTCATTTGTTTGTAGTTTCACGTAGTGCAGAGGTGCACCCATGTTAGAAAAGTGTCAGAAACTCTTTCCGATCATATTTTTAAGGCCATGGGCGGATTCAATTCATTTAAAAGCGTTTGATGTCTGCATTAGGTATATTTTAGTAGAATCAGCATGGTGGCCTCTGAGATTAGTTCCGGTGGAGCACCTTACGACATCATGAAAATAGATAAACTTGGGGCGACATGTATAATACTCATAGTCACATGATTCATTTTAGTGCGCTACTTAGCTGGCGCACGCCCTCTATGTTGTCCTTGTCAGCTGCTATCTCCCAGAGAACTTGTGGCCAGCTGATTGGATATTTCGCTGGGCGGCACACTTGGCGAGCTAGGACTAGACCTGCTATTAGGAAGCAGGCTAGTTAACCCTAAAATAATTACGAGCATGCTGTGGAAAGCTTCGGTGATTGCATTCTACTAATACACTAATTACATTGTGTAAATTTCGTTCTACGCTACTCAAGACCTTGCTAATTGCACTCGAGGTAACTTTGTCATTTTAGGTCAAACCGTACCTATTACGAAATACTTTAATGTCATGTTCATCAAGCGATAGCTAATCAGTATCATCAAAATTAAGACCGAGCTGATGCGGTCTGAACACCAAAGCAGACCGAACAGACTGAGCAGACTAACGACTTCAAACGCTGGAATAAGCTCGTGACTCCAAGCTTCTCTGTTTCTCCAGCTTCGCAGAAGTAGTACAACCTGACCTAGTTATTTTGTATAAAAAAAACTGATGCTCAGTGCCCATCGCACGAAACGCTTTACAATCTCACTGGCACTATGACAGTCACGAGTTGAACGGAGCCATCTCATAATGAACGAGTTTGTACTCAACTTCACCCGTCAATCAGTTTCATTGAAAGACCACCGTGGCGAAGATCCGGTTCACCTACCACGTTTGACTTTGACGCGGAGTGGTGCTTACATCGCAACGCCAACGAGCGGAGCGATTCATCTGTCAACTCTATCGCGTAGACTATGCACACAAGCACGAAAAAGTTGTGTCGTCACGAGGCTACTATGTTTCGCATTCAATTTCACCGCGCTCATGACGTAACACCAACAGCTGCGTAACCACCATGACTCGAGCACTCCTGGTGACCTGTCCCTAAATGTATTTACAATATTTGATAGAAGCAAAACGAGCATCTCGATGGTGCTGCGTGTGCACCCTTGTTGCATTCGACACTGCAAAGTTTCGTGCCTCAGATCGAACGGAAGAACCTGACCGAAAAAAGACAAATACCCACAAACACGCCTGTGGAAGGTGCTAAGCAATTAGCAAATAGATAGCGCGACAGCCACGCTGGCGTCGCTGCACTGATGGAATACTGGCTGAGTAGTGGGGCTATTGTATTCGCACGCGCTGCATCTTCGATAACCGCCGCGAATGCCCCACATCTGACCGGGACGCCATGCTTGGTCTCGTAGCAGTTTTTATCAACGTTTCTATCACACGCTCCGCACAGACTTCGAATGATGACTATCATAGTGTGAGCTCGGAACAAACACATGTGCCCGTGAAGCTTGGGCCAACCTGCATAGCACCACAGGTGGATCAAGTTCCTTAGTTTTATTTATTTTTGTAGTACTGGTTACAAGCTAGGGGACTCTTAAAAGGCGCGTCCTGCAGGACTAAAATAAAGTTTTTTTTCATTCCAATTCATTGCGACCTGAACGAATGACAGATGATATGCGAGCTGATATGTTAAGTCGTAGTGATATCAAAGCCTTTTCACCCATCTCAAGCAAGTTCTTCTAAATTATGGCGGCATTCACACGGCGGATAGGTTTTAATAAACATAAAACTTGTGCATTGAACTGGAACAAAAATTTTTTCAAAGCAACACCTTTTCGTTTTTTTTTTATTTTTAGCATAGCGAGACAATCGTGTGATTCACACTTTGCCCAATTTTCGAGCATCTCCATTTTAGGAAAGGAGACGACTGCAAAATCGCTTTTAAGAGTACGTTCACATTTTGGCGCATATAGAAAAATATATACATCATGGAGGACTTAAAGTTTCATGAATCTCGAGCACCTTCCCAGATGTTAACGCGTCCTTGCAAGTGGAAGACACCATGAATTCATTGCGCTTTATGCTTCTGCAACTTGTCTCGAACTCTCGTTTGAGCAAGTCACGTGGATTCATCGCTGTTCCTTGTGGGAGCACGGTGGTTCATCGCGCGTCTGCATCATCTCGTTGCCCGATGCCATCTAGTGATTGCTGGGAGAGTGTAAGGGGGAGAGGCCAGAACCTGTTACGCATCATACATAGGGCCATACGCGCTATACCCGGCGACAACTTTTCTTGGCATTGGAGCGAATGCTACAGAGCCGAATCACGGGCATCCTACCGCCAGTGATGTACTTCCACAAAAGGGCCCATATATTCACCGTCAAGTATAAGAGTTCCCCCTTTACTTTGTACGTGGAGCTATTTGAGACAGGACGCAGCTCCCACCATTACGATAGTCGTATTTACCTCAATTTATTTGTTGTGACTTAGCGTTTTTGAACGCGCGAGAAAGTCCCGCCTTTTAAAGGCGAAGCATTTCTTGGCGAACTTCAGCGACTTTGAGCGTATCTATCTATCTATCTATCTATCTATCTATCTATCTATCTATCTATCTATCTATCTATCTATCTATCTATCTATCTATCTATCTATCTATCTATCTATCTATCTATCTGTCTGTCTATCTATCTTGCCGCCTACGACTTTTAGCTCTCCTGGCTGTTTAGATAATGGTATCAATACCAAACTTGGTATGCTGTAACATGACTGCATGGCAAACATAACTTATTAGCCATAACAAGAAAAGAATGACGTGTATGTCATAAACGTCAAGATTTACATGTCTTGGTCTTGCTGCTCTTCCGGTGGTTTCATTTACATGATATGCTGCAAAACTGGTATGGTATGACATGATTGCATGGCGAACACTAGCGACAGACCCTAACATCAAAATCATGACATGGGTGTCATGTAACAACATGACTACAAGCCGTAACATGACTACATGCCACACTCATGATGTGCTCACGGCCGTTTCGCTAGCTTTGCATATACCGAAATTCAGTACTATGGGACGTGAATGGATGACGAAGGTATGTGACAGGTGCAAACATGATAATCATGAGATGCGTGTCATGTTACCACATGACTACATGTCATGCTCATGTTGCGCTCGTGGCCGTTTCGCTAGCTTCTCATAAACCAAATTCGGTATTACGGGACGTGAAGGAATGACGAAGGTATGTGACTGGTGCAAATATAATAATCATGAGATGTGTGTCACGAAACATGATTACAAGCTACGCTCATGATGCGCTCGCGGCCGTTTCGCTGGCTTCACATGAACCAAATTCAAAGTTACGTGACGCGAACGGACGATATAGGTAAATCACAAGTCCAAACATGATGATCATGACATGAGTGTCAAGTAACAACATAACTACGTCCCACACTCATGATGTGTTCGCCGCCGTTTCGATACCTTCACATGTGCCAAAATTTGGTATTACGTCACGTGAATCGAAGACGAAGGTATGTGACTGGTGCAAACATAATAATTATGAGATGCGTGTCATGTAAGAACATTATTACATGCCACACTCAAGGCGCCAATACACTTCGACGTGAGCCAGCGCGCGTGCTCGCTGGCGTTTGTTCTAATGCGTCACGCCGGTGATGCTACGCCAGGCACCGATATCTCCCTAATATAAATCAGTGGATCGGTCCTCAGACCTTCATTGTGGATCTGCATGCCATGTACTCGCAGATGCGCGCCGCGCTGCCTTGCTTTGACGCATGCGCGTTTGAGCGCACGCTGCGTCCCTGCGTCACGAAGAGAGGCAGACGCGGTGCAGTCTAATGGCATCTTCAGCTGGCGGCACCGGTGGCGTCTTCTGTGCACTGGTGCCGTGCCGTACGTTCGACTGAGCACCACGCGTGCGGTGCCGCAAGACCAGACGACGTGGTTACGTTCCATCATTTCAGGCGTAATTTACAGCTGGCGCTGCCGCATATCACAGCCGGACAGGACGGAAAAAGTGTGCATAGTCTTAAATCTTCCAACCGTACTCGCACAAGGCTACTTTTGCTGCCAGGATTCTACTGGACACCAACGGCCATGCGAAAGTTACCGTAATCCTCGTCGAGTTGGTACAGAATTGATGCAGCACAACCACCCGGAAAACAAATGCGCACTTACTGGACACGTAGCGTCTCGCAAGTGTATCGCATTGTTTTTCTGTTGTTTGCTGTCTTAATGCTAGTAAAACAGGACGTTGGAAATTGTAGTCTGCTAAATGACGTCTCTCGCATAGAGCCCTCCTGTAGCGGATTCGAGTTTTGTGGTTTACACGTTCAGCTGGCCCGTAGCGAGGCGTGAAACTCGGGTGGTGTTTGACGTAACTTCCTTTCCACCTTCACGATGCCAGTGCAACTCAGCCGAAGATGCCATAAGTAATGTCGTCACGCGACGTGCGACATGCTGCATTTTGCGCCGCTTGCCTCCGGGCCGCGCCGATGGACGCTGGTCGCGCCTGGCGTCACCCTATAGGGTGCTCACGTTTTGCTAGCGTGGCGTCGCTGTGCCCAACCTGCGTGTGCGCCAACGTTGGGTCAGAGTATATTGGGTCTTTCATGACGCGCTCGGCGCCAATGCGCTATCTCCACATGTGTCAAATTTGGTATCACGGGAAGTGAATAGAAGACGAAGGTAAATGACACGTCCAAACCAGATAGTAATAATATGCGTTTCATGTAAAACTTGACTACATGCTACGCTGATAGCGTTCTCACAGCCATTTCATTAGTTCCACATATACCAAATTTTGTATTACGTGACGTGAATGGACGATGAATGTAAACGAGACGTCCAAATATGATAATCTTGATGTGGATGTTGTGTAAAATATGACTACGTGCTACGCTCATGGTACGCTCGCGGCCGTTTCGCTAGCCCCATATATACTAAAGTTGGTATCAAGTGACGTTAGTAGATGACGAGGAAATGAAACGTCAAAACATGGTAATCATGACATGCAAATTATATACGGCATAATTAACCTCCGCCTCTTAACGCTGTGCTGATTTTAAAGGGACCTATTACCCTTCCTCATTTGTGCTTCGCATATCATCGATTCCCAGTGTACGTGAGATCTGCCAATTTTTTACGTGCGCTTCAAACGCTCAGCGGCATCTGCGTCTACATAAAACACTGACGGTGTGCTCCCGTCACTTTGCACAGTCTTACGAGACGTGCGCCAAACGGACGACTTCGCGTAGTGCTACAGTGCAGCAGCTCTGTCCTCCGTCACTTTCCCTTCAGTGCCAAGAAAAGATGTCGCCGAGTATAGTGCGTGTCAGCGCGCTGCCACTAAAATACAACGCGTTTGTTCGTCGCGCGTCTGCAGCGTCTTGTTCCTCGATGCCATCACGTGATTGCTGAGACAGTGTAAGGAGGAGAGGCCACGGCGTTTGACGAGCGTCTTACACTAAGCGCAACGCGCTACCGTGTGACCGTGTTCTGACAGCGCTTGGGCCAGCTGCTGCGCATGTGCATTGAGAGTGGTGACGCCGCACATTGAACTCCGCCATCAGCTACTAAGCAGCTAATAAGGACGCAATGGTTAGTATAAAGTGTCATAAAGTCTCTGAAAATAGATCATGACGCAATGAGCGTGAGATGGTCAGTGGGACCTACGAAGCCTTTATGTACGCGCCGCCTCCGTTATAGTGGGATCTATTTAACCAAATTTTCAGACTCCCTGATACGTTTTGACACGTGCTGAAGCTAATAAGTAATCCTTGAGCAGTGAATTTTAACCAGGCATCTCCTCTTTGCAAGCAAGGCAGACTCAATGATTATTTGTTTTATGCGGAACTGCACTAATTTGTCCTCTTGAAGCCTGGTCACCCTAGTTTTCTTAGATTAGGCTATATTCTCTAGATAGGAAAAAAAACTCTAGTCAGCGCTATATGTTTGTGCCATAAACATTTGCCTAATTCCCACCAAGAACAGAAGCTTACATAATACCTTAAAAATTCACAGATAGAGAAATAGATGAAAAGGAAAAGGCAGGGTAGGTTGACCTGGTTGATGATCCAGATTGCTACTTGCAAAGGGCAGAAAGAAATATCGGAACGATATATATATATATATATATATATAGAGAGAGAGAGAGAGAGCGAGAGAGAGAGAGAACTTGCAGATAGCACATTTGAAAAGAAAATTCTATTTACTAACGTTTCGGCAGTGGCACGGCAAAAAACGTTAGTAAATGCAATAATACTTTTCAAATACGCTATCTGCAAGTTCATTAAATGCATAAAATACCCGGACCTGTCGTGCCTTCCCTTCAAATGTGTGTGTGTGTGTGTGTGTGTGCGTGTGCGTGTGCGTGTGTGTGTGTGTGCGTGTGTGTGTGAGTGTGTGTGTGTGTGTGTGTGTGTGTGTGTGTGTGTGTGTGTGTGTGTGTGTGTGTGTGTGTGTGTGTGTGTTAAAGACCACACCTACACGCTAATGCAGGTCGTTCTGGTTCGAGGCGTTTGGAGGGATCAGATGAACGTAGAAAGTGCAATCTGCAAAGTGTTCTTTTCTGACGATAAGTCAAGTGTGTGGCACAGGATTTTTAGATGCGGAGCATCTAATACTCGAGGCTTGTTGTGCGGTGCCGTCCGCAAGCTTCCTCCTCCTTCTTCCACCATCTGTGCATCCCTTTCTCCTCTACACACCGCGCGCGCTTCACTCCTCCTCCATCTGTGCACCCTTCCTCCTCTACACACCGCGTGCGCTTCTCCTCTTCACGAACATTCGCTAGCTGTATAATGTAGCACGCATGCGCCGTCACGCTTCGAGAACATCGGCAGCTGACGCGCGCGCATGCGCCGTCGCGCTTCGAGAACATCGGCAGCTGACGCGCGCGCATGCGCCGTTGCGCTTCTCCACCTTCTCGAACATTCGACAGCTGACAGTGCATGCGCCGTCGCGCTGTATATATACTCAAGGTCGGCGCTCGCTCGCTCAGTTGCCGCTCGTCGGTTGGTTTGTACGGCGCGTCGACGTCCAAGGTCGCGGTGAAATGAATTCCAACGAATCCACAAACACAATGATCGACGTCCCTTCGACCAGCGCCGCCCTTTCGCATACGTGTGTACGAGTTCACTCATTTAACACCCACTCCTACAACCACGTTAACCAATTTAGCCATTGACCCAAGTAAGTCGCACTTTAACACCCCGTTAACCAATTATATGCTCCGCATCCTCTTCAGTGTTCCCCCGAGGGAAGCTGCGGGCAATTTTTTTCTTCTGATAAAGTCTGCGCATCCAGTTGATCGAATGCACTGCAATAAGGTTGTCTGTACGAACAGTACTGTGGACAACCGCACATCATATGCTGAGCTATTTTTTCACTGCCGCAGTGGCCACAGAGTGCGGTGTCGCCCATTGCTATACGAAATGCGCATAAATCCACTAATGTGACACCAATCTATATCCTGCAAAGAAGGATTGCGTCACCTCAGCGAAGTCTTAGAGGAATTAGAAGACAGAGAGTTGGGTCCTCGAAAGCTGAAACGCAATGATTACACTATGGTACAGCAGCATATGGTCCTCTGTTACTTATTTTCTGCATTGACAGTATTTCGCTGAACTTTAATGCCGGCGGATGTTTTTGATATTTCTGGTGAGTGAAAATTGTGATATCGAGAAAGGGCACATATCGTAATAGCGGTAATAAGAACTGCTCGCTGCAGTTTCATTTTAACTTTACAATGACTTCATCTTGAGTAAATAGCGAGTCAAGAAAATACAGGTGTGCTGAAAAGAAATAAATATAAATCAATGTTGTCCAATGCTTCTCTCTTGAATTCATCACTCACTTGCACAGTTCAGAGATCTGTCTACTCTTTGATGCCATGGGGCGATCTGTGTAATACGATATCTGCATAAAAAGGTTAAGTCGGCGTATAGTAAATACACCGTCAAGAAAAGTAATTTCGCAAATGATGTTGAATGTATCTTCCCGATTAGGTGCAGAGCTTGTTAGTTTGTTTGTTTATGTGTGACGACTTCATCAAGCAGTCTTTGAATCGCACCATAAAACAGCTTTCAGTATTCATCTTTACAGCTCCTATTCATGCATGTTTTTATTCGAAAATGCGGCGCTGATCTCAAATTATCTTGATGCACCGCGCGAAAATTGGTTCAATAAAGACTGGGAGGAGAGTTCATGATTGCTTCTAATTTCTTGTTTGTGATTTCTGTAAATGGGATCTAAGACGAGTATGTCTTACACAAGAAAATGAAAATATGCATCACGCAGTGGAGGAAGATATAACGCAGGAAGTCTTACGGGACATCATCCAGCAAATCATTTTCTTTCATCCTTAGCACCTGCTCTTCGCTAATCTCGAACTGCCATCAGAAGGCGATTGCTTGAAAAAAAAAACTCAGAATTACTCTGTCATGTGGTTTTGGAAGAATCTCGCAAAGTGTATTAGTAGTGGAAGGATGAAGATTCACTGAATAAACATTTGCTTTGAATACCTCGCCTTATTTATTTATAATAATGAATTTCGAGTTTTGTGTGCTCTAGCAATGAAGACAAGTTTCGAAAACGTATGCCACTCTTGCGAGATGTGAGGTATATTCATTTCGCATTGCACGTTCTGTTGAACTTGTCAAGCTCGTTTTTTATCACTGCAGAGCAGACTCTGATGAGAGTCGGCTGATGTAAAAGCTTCTGGTGCGCCTCATTTATGAGGCTGCGAAACAACTTAAAGAACAGCCGACAAAAAACGTTCTTCTTCTGTAGCTAACTCACTTATTGAAAAGTATACTGCCTTCAGTAGATTCATCAAGCTCTTTTATATGTGCCAAGAACATTTTTGTTTATTAGAGAGTGAGAAATGAAATCTGTGGGACAGGCATCTTTTGTAAATATTTGCATACTACGACATAATAAAATATTTTTTCGACTTGCTCAAGACTTTTTCTTCATATAAACCATTGAATAACATTTGCCCTGCCTTTTATTGCTTTATTGCTTACATATAAAATTTTTTCATTGTATTATTATTTTCTCTACAGGTGGTCTAAAGCACTATCTCAAAAAAAAAAAGCTGACTGCTAAACACACAAGTTCACGTTCAGCGCAGAAAGCAAATAAAGCGCTATTCAGCTTTAAAGGAGAACTGTGCTTGGAGATAGGATCTCAGAAGTGTCGATATCTGTTTTTTTCATGTTTCTCTGTCCACTTTTTTTAACTTATAATGAGTCTTTTATATTCTCTCTGATTCCCCTTTGAGGTTTTCGTTAGCATAGGGTATCATTCACTCAAACAACGTGGCTAACGTTTCTGTATTTCTGTCTGGTTGGTAATGCGTTCCTCGAGCTGTTCATATAAGCTTTAATACCGACTGTTTCACGATTCTGGTCAGTGTTCGTTTTCTTTCGGCCTGAGAAATCAATCTTCCGCCAATAATTTATTCTGATGTTATTAGCAGGCGCAAAAAGCTGTTTCATTTTTTAACAACTCACTTTCAACACATTTCGCAAAGTGCAGCGCGTTTTTTTTTTCATTACTATCTCATTTATGGCATGGAACTTTTTTGGACTAAAGATCCTCATCCTACCAACTGGGACCAGAGGGCACTGCAGTCTCTTTGGCACAATTAGACGGTTATAGTTATATGACAAAAATATTTATTTCGAGACTACTTGTAGGAAAAACTTCATATTTGGGGGTAACTGAAACTGCCCTCAAACAGGGCTGAATCTAGCAAAAAAAAAAAGCGAAACATGAGATATATTACTACTCTTCACAAGTTTCGTAACTACAATTTTACAGCCAAATTTGTGGCTCTCGAAGGTGGAGGCCTTTAATACGACACAAAATGCGAAATTTGACGTCAGTGCTGGCGGTCTCGAAACGAGAGATGTAAAGATATCACCACGTGAGAATGGCGTCATGGTACTACGCGTTGATAAAATGTTTCACGCCATCATGACGCTATTGTTACGTCGTCATTGCACTGCCTTGACGATCGGCAGGCACTGAACTCGAAAGCAACATAAAACCACGTGAAGTCCAAAAAGCTACCAGTTGTCACCGCGTGAGAAAAATGAGCAAATAATGATGGTGATAATTTTCCGGTGCATGTTAAGCCGTGGTCATGTGTGCCAGCTTTCCCGCATGTTAAGATTATACGCAATAGCAGGAGTCAAACAGTGGGGGAGCTAGTAGAATCGTGTGACATTAGAGGGAAGGGCTCCACCTTTGTGAGCCACAAACCAATGGTCCTATGTAGATTACTTACCTATTTAATACACAGACTTCTGGACTACATTTATCATCACGTCTTCAATGTCGGCGCATGCTCGGAAGTTTTCATCACTTGCAGCCTTTGCTCTCAATAAACAGTTTGTATTTGACGCTCATGTGTCTTCTATTTTCTTTCCTGTCCTTATGTTCTAAAGTTTACGCCACAAACACTATACCCAGCAAACTTGCGCCCCACCTCACCGAGAAAAAACTTCTTGTAAAACTGCTTGCTCGCGGTCGGCCTGTGTTCGAATATCAATAGAACCCTGAATTCTCAATATTTTTTTTTCTTTGCATCTTTCTCAAGTTTCTGCTCCAGGACAAGATTTTTGCTCATGACAAATGAGGCCACCACTGACAAAGACGATGACAGCAACACCAACGCCGACATCGCAATTTCTGCGAAACTACATCCTAAACGTCATATGATTGTTAGATTGTGAGCATATCCTGGATTAGTGTTCAATTTAGATAAAAAAATGCTTACATTAAAAACAATTTTGTGGACATCAAGTCACATGCCAGTCATGCTTGATATTTTACAGTTCAAAGAGGCTATTAGTTCCTTCAAATATTCAAGTAAAGACCCTCTGAGTGAGTTCACGAATTATTTAAATGGAAGTACAAGATGAACAAAACACACCAATTATGAAAGGCCCATTAGCACTAATGGGTACATCAGTATGCCTAAAACGCTGCACTTATCCCTGTAATTAGACTTAGTAGAAGGTTGCAAGGACAGGAGACTGTTCAGACAAAAAGAAGTTTTCGAACAGAACAATGTGCTTCAGAAAAACACCGCAATAATGAGCATTCTGTCTGTCTTCACTACAAGAACTAAACGCTTTTAAGTGCATGCTGACAGGACTTAGCCACTAAGGTGATGAGATTGCACATCAGGAAATGAGTTTGCCATTTGCGTAATAGGCGGGCATGCATGACTTAAACCGGGCTCTCTGGTGTGCGTGACATATTAATCCTATGAGAGCTCTTTAGGTGAGGCACTGCCACTGGTGTTCGATGTGGTGAAACAGGATTGCAGCGCCATGTGTTCTTTTATAGGCGTAAGCGGCCTGGCAGACAAGGATAAAGATATGCATACTGTCTAGAACACCTGCTTTCCAGTTACAGTCATACCAGCAAAAGAAAGAAGATATAGATTAAGATGTACAAAAGCCGGTGCGGGGACGTTCTTGCTGCGCGTTTGTTAACGATGTTTGGTTACGTTTGCAATAAAAAAGTCGGTTTCGTGCCACTCTCTCATTGCGGCTGACCATGGCAGTGTGACAGTCGTACTGTGCTTCCAGTTTCCAGTGAGCACCTGGCCAACTAATAAAATATTATTTTGAGTTTTACGTTCTATCGCCAAGATAGAACTTTGTGTCACGCCGTAGTGGTGAGCTCCGAAAATATCGGCAACCTGGGATTCTTTAACGTGCGCTCACATCACAGAGTGCACGAAGCTCTAGCATTTCGTCTACATTGAATTGCAGCTGCCGCAGCCACACTCAAACCGGTGAGCTTTGGGTCTCTCGCGTAGCACCGTAATTCCTGTTCCACTGTGGTACACCCTCCTAGACAAAGGCTCTGCGTTTGTCTAGGAGACAAACGCAGAGCCTACCATACCGGACATTGCAGAATGTAAGGAAACATGTTTCGACAGCACTAAACGCATTGACCTTGCAGTTTCACATTTTCACTACTGAGGTTGTTGAACAATGAATACAAGCATAAACAAGTACTTTAAGAGGGTGCTTGACTGGAATGGTTGGTGCTGCATAATAGACGAAGAAAGTGCTTAACAGCGCAAACGACAGGAGGGGATAGAAGAGACAAGAATAGAGCACTACAGTCGAAGTTTATTGCAATACAACTGCAATATATAGGAAAACAGTATCTGCGCACAACCACGTAACATCAGCGAAATCGGACATACATGTGCCGAACAGCCTACCTAATCTGGTTATGCGTGGTTATGCGCAGATACAGCTTTCCTATATATTGCAGTTGAATTGCAAAAAACTTTGGTTGTTAGTTCAGCGCTCTGTTCTCGTCTTTTCTATCCCCTCCTGTCGTTTGCGCTTTTAAGCACTTTCTTCGTCTACCACGTACTGCAAATGAAAGCAGCAATATTGAGATTGACAAAAATATAAATAGGCTGCAACAGTTGACTGCACTTTTTGTACCCTTTTGTTTTTCGACGAATTCAGCACGGAAATGAACTTCTTAAGGGATTGGATCCCGATTCTATAAAATATTGAAAGAACGATCCTATGTGGGCACAGATATCAGCATTTTCATCGCTGATTTGCAGAAATTATGCTGCGTGTCTGCCCTTATTTCGCTGAATAAGGTGCATGTTAGTGTGCTTTTGCTTGCTTGCCATTCCTAGGAACAAAATTTCGGAAGCTGTATGGGAATGAAACTGGAGGTGGTCATATATTACGACGTATAACGGCTCTTATCAGACAGCACTGGAATAGTGTCCTTTGAATGTCCTCGCAGAGGATTTCTCATTTCTCGCGTCTCTTGTGCATTATTCTCTTAGTTGCTTTCGTTCCCTATAAGGCTCCTGACATATGTCACTGCCGCAGGCAGCAGTCACAACAGCATTTCGGCGTTGTTTGAAAGCTTTCATGACATTCCAGGGGCTCTGCAACAGGTGGTGTGCTTTTCGAAACTTCCATATACTTTAGCGCATATGGCGTATTATAGACAGTTCTTGCTCAATTTAGTGCGTTTCCGCACTTAGCGAAGCCAAAAAGCTTCTACTGCCTTTGGTTATGAACGCTTATGCGCGCCCACATCGTATATACCTGATTAGAGGACAACAACCTAACAAACTGATGACTTGTAGACAGACGACAACACACAAGAGCTGATTTACAATAGAATTCACGGTTACATCAAAACAAAAAAGTCGACGATACCCACGCATGACAAACCTGCGTGTAAAAGCACCGAGCACATAAAAACGCAAATTGAAACAACATTCTGCAATTGACAAGACCGCAATTTCAATAAGCAACAAGAATATCTATCTTATTGAGAGTTGCGCTAGCCGAACAGCACGTACACGAATGTATCTGATATACCTTAAGCGCATAAGCCTTCAAGTAAAATTTAATTTTTTCTCTATGCGAGTGAAGGCATTCGGGACGAATTCTAAAATAATTGCACCTACATGAAGCAATGTCGACAGAAACCAAAGGGCGTTATTCAATCAGCAAAAAAAAAAACGTACTTAGAAACTTCGACTGTCACATTCTCCCTAAACTTGGCTTAGGCTTACCTGTCATCGCATTCCTTGGAATGCGAGTAGAAGCAGACATTCTCTTTCCAACGTAGACTATAGAAAGACAAGGGCGATAAATTCAGTGGGGAATAGGTGTCACGGGAAGTATAGCATCCGACATTTTTGCTAACCATTCGTTGCACCAAAAGATAAATATTATACTTGATATACAGGGCAAGCTTGGCATGTGCGTGCTTTACCTTCATCCTTCATTATTTTTATCGCACTGCGGATTGGTCATTCTAACCTATTCATTTCCTTCTTGCTGAGAATGGAACCTCCACCAACGTGCTCAGTAGCCCAACCCTTCGGTTGCTAAAGTCAACAACAATGGTGGTACACGAAACAATGGAACGCAGCAATGAAAGGCGATAATGAAATGTGCCAACGTGAATTGGAATGAAGCCTCGCTAAAAAGCCAGATTTTTATACAATATCCGGCTTTTAGCAAACAAGCCTATACGTTCGAGGAAGCATCAGGTATGATTGATTGATTGACGGATATGTGGGGTAACGTCCCAAAACCACCATACAATTATGAGAGACGCTGTAGTGGAGGGCTCATGAAATCCCAACCAGCTGAGGTTCATTAACATGCGCTCAGATCTGAGGAGCATCAGGCATCAAAAAAGATGCGCGCATGCAGGGGAGGGGCTGGTATGCCTTCAAAGGCCTATATTTGAACATCAGCAATTACGTATAGACTCATAGATGCAGAGGTTATCGGTAATATTGCAGCAACCACCAAATATGTAACAGAAAAAAAGCATCGCTTAAGACTTCGCTAATATCCCCTATACGTCATCTGACATGAGAACGCAGTGATGCACGTACACGACTGAACAGCTGTTGCTCATTGAGCGAATACCTGAGCTCTCTTATTCAGCGTGTGCGTGCTAGCACGATTCAGGAATCTTTGAGATGCAAGATCGCAACTCGTTCATTGCCGTAATTTATGAAGGTTGTTTTGCGACATTCGCTACTTGTAGCACTGGTCCAAAGCAAATGGCGGTTATCCAGCTTGAGGTATATATTTATCTTTGTCGCCAACATAAAGTTTCTTATATTACACTATAGAGGGAACTCTAGCGCTGGTGTTTACGGGAGCAGCAATGCATGGTGCTTTAGCGAGCATGGGAATGATGCGTAACACAAAAGTTTATGACCAACGTACTTTTGGCTCCGTTTGGGTTAGCGTTGTAAGTTGCTTTGTCACAAGACGACAATCTCGAAATGTTCAGCAGTTGACTTTTTACCTTGACTTTTAGGTTCACCATTTCAAATATGGGTCATGAAATTCACAACGCTTCGTTATTCCATTTGAAACAAAACTAAAACAAAACAAGCAAAAAAGTCGCAAATGCTTTTGAAGCCCGTAAACATGACTAGGCATATTTGCGCACTAACCTTCATTCCCATGGTGCCTGAACGATTGCAGCACAGAAGTCCCCAATAGTTTATTTTAGGGAGCTTTATGGTTCCCAAGGCTGCCGGATTTTTGGAGTTCCCTGCTCTACTGGGAGCTATAGCCCATCGGTAACGTGACGTCTTTCCGCATATACAGAACAAATGCAAGATAATAATTTTTCCTTAGCGCCCCAAAATATGTACGTAACGCACTACTCATGTTCTTTCCACACGAAAACACCGCTCACGCTCCCAATTTCTCCCGCCTTCAAGCACACATTCCCCTCCATTAACGTTCGGGAGGCAGGAAGTGCGTATGGTTAATAGATATATGGAGCAATATCATGAGTGGCTCATAAACTAACACAGCTGAGTGCTTGAGGCACTTGCGTAAGAGAACACAAGAACATTGGAAGGAGAAGCCTTGACGTGACGTGCAAGGTGTGCGGCTGTACGTCTGGCCACCCTCATTGTCCAAGCAATGATGTCTGCGAAGTGCTGCGTAGCAAACCCGAACCTGATCTGTTTGGCCTCATTTCTGTTTCCCTAAAGACTATCTCTCCATAGACGGAGCGTTTTGTTATTTTTTTTTTCGAAGCGTTGTGGCACAGACGTTGTATATATATAAATATTTGTGGCACCCTCCCCAAACTTACACGGTTATTTAATCGTGAATGCGTGTTATCTTGCTGATATTTCGCCACAGCGGTACTGCATGGCTAAACACACATCCGGAAAGACGAAGCTCACTACAAGCTGGGCCAGTGCATGTCTCTTTATGTTTGAGAACATATATTTGAAAATGACGACTAAAACGAAGAGCAGAGGATGACGGTTATGCTATTTAGTTGGTCCTCAGCTGAATTCTTCCCTATGAGGGAAAATTCTAGACGCCTAAAATTCGGCAAAAAAACGGAGATTCAGAAAAAAGGAGCGCCTAGAACGTATTTGTTCTACTTGTGAAATAGCATCTTCGTTTTTTTAATGGTGTTTTATTTGTTTAGTTTTTCCCTCCTAACAATATTTAACAAGCCCCGAAACAAAAAATTGTAACATTCCGCACGCTCGTAGCAGTGAGCGAAATTTTGCTCGTTTTTTTGTGGCTGGGATAAGTCGCATGTTGGGTTTCCCGTGTATTTAGATTTCGGTGCACACAAACAAATACAAAGAGGTCGAATTTTTCGGAGCTTTTCTTTCTACGGTGGCGTCTCTAATAATTATACCGCGGGTTTGGAACGTGACACACAAACAATTATTACTATTAGCGGAAAGCCTTCTATACTCTCTTTAATGCACACGGGCAAAATTCTGTGGGCTTGAGTTATCTGGGTGGAGTTAATAGCATTAGCCGAGCGAAAAGTTTACTCGATATCTTGGGGAGCACCGAGGTGATGCCTATAAAATACGTCAGGCCTGCGTGGAAAACATACTACATAATCCGCGAAACCTGGAAGAGAGTCAATTCTAGAAACCGTTGCAAACTATATCAGAGCTACCAATAAACGAATACTTGCAAGGTGCCCATTACTCTCTTAATTGAGTCGGTGGCTAATGATACTGAAAAATTATGGCTGGGTCCTTTGATATGTGTTGGAAACCTTCAATGGCTTACTCGTTATGCAAATCATATTGTGTGACGCCTGATCACAAAATTCGCATTCTGAGATGCTTGGTTGTTACCATGTTGTATATGGGTATGTTAACGCCAATCCTTCTGAAAGAAACGCTTTTGTATAGTTTTTGTGCGCTGGAGTTTTTAGCACAAGATTTCCTGTATAGCACGATTTGGAGAACTATCGCCGCTCAAATAAACTTCGTGAACCGTCCATTGTTTCCTCATTAACGATAGAGCGCTCATTTTTGCTGTGTGATCTTACTTATGTTCCATGCTGTTAGTGTCATTGAACGTTCATTCAATCACAAAATTATTAAAGTACATGAAATAAAAAAAGCAGCACCAGCAAGACAAAGTCACAGAATTCTGGGCTGGCATGAAGAGGATCCAGATATGATTCTCGAGCATTCTGATTCATTTTCCTATTTTCTTAAAGGCAAAGTATTTCTTAGCGAATGTCGGCGTCTTAAGCGTATTTATCTATCTATCTAGCCGGTTACGTTTGGGTGCTCTCGTGGTAGCAGCCTTCACTTGGCGTGAACAAAAATTTGCATGGGAGGGTAAAATGGCTTGACGAATATGACGCGCTGTTCAAGACACGAATAATGTTACAATCCCGTTCGACACTTCCCACCAGACGGTGGCACATACCCACGGCCGGGTAAGTGCCGCTTTTATGCGGGTGTGTGAAACAGTTGACTGACACTTGGTGTATACCCAATAACGTCGAGAACACACAAGGGCAATTTCAACGCGCAAGCATTGAAATTGCTCTTGTGTGTTGATGGCGCATTGTCTTTGAGAAAAGCTCGTGCGTAAGCACGGCAGAGATTGAAAACTAACACAAGAAAAAAATACAGAGAAGCTAGCGGCCGTGCTCGAGGTGCTGAAAAATGAGAAAGTTACAAAAATAAGTGACTATAATAAAATCAGTAAGGCAAGAAGACATGTTCTTGCACCTATGGCTGGTCGTAGTTGTCGCAAGTAGATGACCCGTGAGACCAAACGCCTACGTGTGCTGTAAGCATCACGGAACGCACAGAAGATCTCCAGTCGTTGCCCTTACTTCTTCTTGAAAATTAGACATACAAACGTACAAGAAACAAGACATACAAAGGAACACAAGAAAAATAAAGAAATCATGACCATTTTTAATATCTTAATGTATCGGGCACGTGTGCTGATTGTATCGGCGCGAATGCATGTCAGTGGTGCGCAGTCTGTTAAAATGCGTTCGCTGGTGCCATTATAAGCTGAGCTCCAATAAACACCGTTGTCCTTCTTGCACCGACCATGCTGCTGTCAGCGTTGTCCATATCTTCGTGAAGCTAGCCATACACTTATATTTTTTACGTTTAGTATTTTTATACGGAAGTACGTGTTACAACAGAAGTACACTTACATAAAGCTCGATTACTACGGGAGCATCCAAAGATCTACAAAAGCTATGTTCGCAGAGGCTAAATTATCGCCTTTTCAAGCTGCTTCTGATTGTATGCTCTAGTTGAAAACAAGATAAAGATGCAACGAAAGGCATCTTTATAGTTGAAAAACAAAATTTTCAACTATGTATATGAGATGCGTGGTGTCAAACTGTACTCTCATGCCGAGGAACAAAGAGCAAGAACAAGGACTCTTAAAAAAATCGTAACGCAAATTTTAAGAGAAATTAGCAGCATAAAAAGAGTCTATATGAAACATTTAGTGCTTAAAAGTGTAATTGCCGCAGCATACATAGATAGGTTAGTGAAAACACATCACTCTTTCTTTTCACTTGCGAAAACAAAACTCTGCATCATTTGTGCACATTATGAGAGCAGCTGGTGCAGAAATCGAAGGAGCAAAGTAATGGTGTCTGAAATGGAGTTTACTTATCTTGCTGTAGGTCTGCTTTGCTGAACATTCATGAGATGCATTCAATGTTTCAATGGGAGTATTACTTTATATGATGACACCGCCTCTCGTAAGGAATAGCAACGCCTCTAATGGTCAAGATAAAGATAATTGAGAAGATTGACTCGACCTGAGAAGGACATTGCCAGATATCCGCTGTCATTGAATGTCACCCCGCTTAAGAAATCATTCATGGTTTGCCTGCGTGAGCCCCAGCGTACAGCCAGCATTCGCAGTTTAGAAACGTTCGCGCAAAAATGTGACATCGTGTTTGCAGGTGATTGATTGATTGATTGATTGATTTGTGGGGTTTAACGTCCCAAAACCACCATTTGATTATCAGAGACGCCTTAGTGGAGGACTCCGGAAATTTTGACCACCTTGGGGTGTTTGCAGGTGACTGCGACATACTAGGCAACAAACGTGATGCGGTAGTCGCTCGATTTGCAGACGAAGTTGGCCTGCAAGTTTCCATCCCATTATCACGAACAGAGGCTGGTATGAAAACTTGACAGCGTGTAAGCTGGTCCATGAAACCCTCTTGTAATCACTAAGTTTACAGTGCACATGAGTGCTTTTCTTAAGCTCATTTCATCATTTGCGGCTTGGTATCGCTTTCACGAAAACCTTTGCCTCCGCATTGGCGTAGACGACAGTTCTGCTTGCAACCACAGTGGCAACGTAGAAACAAAAAAAAACTCTTCTTTGTCGCTGTCCTCACTACAGCGTGCGGACACTGCTGCTAGCTGCTATGTCGGCCCTCGTTGACATCTGGTGGAAGAGTAATTAATATAATGCTGAGCAAAACTGTCATCACACTGGAAATAAAAGAATTGATTTGATTGATTTGTGAGGTTTAAAGTCCCAAAACCACCACATGATTATGAAAGACGTCGTATAGTGAAGGGCTCCGGAAATTTTGAATACCAAGGGTTCTTTAGCCTACACCCCAATTTGAGCACATTGGCCTACAACATTTTCGCCTCCATTGGAAATACAACCGTTGGAAATGAAAAAAAAAGAGCTTACTGAACTCCTTGCACGTAAATGGCTTATCGAATAGACCATATTACTCCCGCTGTGCACCTTGCATTTGTTTTCACTTTTAGTGCGCCTGCTTTTTTTCTATAATGTTCTTTCAATACTATTTTCCTTTCTCCATTCCCTCATTGTAGGGTAGCAAACAGGATATTCTAATTTTGGTTAGCCTCCCTCTCTCGCCACTCATCTATTTCTTTATTCTTTTTCCTCAGGGGACTATACAGGCCGAACAAGTGGGATATTCCCACTGATTTGGCGGGAAGCCCTGCATTTAAATATACAGCCTGTTATAAAAGCTGCAAATATCATGAAAGTATGACTAAATACAATCGCCAATTTCAGAAGATGCAAAGCTTTCTCAGACCTACTGGTCTCTGCATTCTCGACTTGCCAATGACCAGAACAATATTGGGAGATACTTCAGGTAAGATTGATTCATGCGGGTATGAACTCTCGTGTTATTGTTCGTGATGTGAGCCCTTTGCCTTCCACAGATTTCTTCTTTGTGAATGTCATTCTGGAAGTAAAATTCATATGTCCGAGCGAATGAAAATCAGAGGGCATACACTTCCACCGGTTCATCTTGTGTGCAGCATAATAGCAATCCCTTACGGACTATGCATAGTTACTATTTGTTCACAATATTTGCAAGTTACTTTAGTCGATATAGCTCAAAATATTGATGTAATAGCCTATTTTATTAGTTACTCAAATTAAAGAAAAAAATTCGCGCTGAGCTTATCCATTTTTAACGTAAATCAGAATATTGAGAAATTTACCCTTCAAGAAATTGCACGTGATAAAATAAAATGCGTAAACTAATAAGTGACTTGTTTTAAGACAAGTAAAAGACGACGAAGGTAAGTTGATGGCACTGGAGAATAAATATGAGTGAGCCATACTTTCAAATTATTTCCTTAATTGCCGGCTGACTAATATAAGTCATAATATTCACATCACGTCACGGGTCATCTTGCTTTGGACGCCAGCGCACCGTTGTATGACCAAGCTGCTTTGAATTTTGGTCAGCTACATTTTCTTTGTTTCATTTTGCTTTTTTTGCAGCCCACGGTGGAACTCATTAAAGTAATTGCTTAAGTGCTTTCACTGTATTAGGTGACGTTTAATATTCTTTTCCCAAACGCACATCTCTCAAAAACGTTTCGTGCATTTGCTCTTTCACTTTAGGAACCACCAAAAAGCCCAAGTGCCCATAATTTCTGCGATGAAATTAATATTCCCGCCATCTTGGCCCATTAGCGAATAACGAAGGGACAGCGTTCAACGGCCGACAAGTACCATGGCATGCCGAAAACGCTCGATTATTTTAACCACTCCCCCGTCCCTTGACCAAACACACGACGCTATTAATGCGGCAGCTTACCTTCTTACTGGAACAGAGGTTCTTGTAGGGATTGTGAATTTGCATAGTCGAGGCACACTGTTTTCTGTCGAGTCGACAGGCCATGGCATCCCTTCTCTTTACAATCTAAAAAAGGGAAGGTGAAAAAGTAAAGCAAACATAATTTATGTAGACAACCTTTTTTTTATAGACTATATTTTCTAAGAAAAACGGGTGCGGCCATTTTGGTCTGTTGGGTCCGTGTTTTCTTGTTTTTTTAGTGTTTGGTGATGCCAGTTATTATTATGATAAAACGTCGTTTGCATCAACTTAACCATTTTCGTATTTATGCATCTACCGCCACTACGTTCGTTTAGTTGTTAAAGATGCAAAACAAAAAGCTTGACAACCCAACATGACGGCATTGAAACCCATTCGTAAATTAGTCTACAAGAAGCATTGCAATACCAGTTTTCAAGGTAGTCGGGCCTTCCCGCCACAGCCAAGTCTCGTTTGTCTTTAGATACATAGAAGGACGGTGTTGCCAACAGACACGTGTCCCGCGTTGGTGGCATCTGAGCAACGTTTTCTGTTTGTCTGCTTTCCGCTCGCCCATTTTGGCGGATAACTCACTGTCAAAATGGCGTCTTCGTCTTTGGGTGAGCGCTCGTCGCCATTCAGTTATTTCCACAGCTAGGCAAATAAGCTAGTGACGAATTTTACTTGCACATGGCTGTCAGAGAAGAAGACGTAGACTGAATGCAGAACTACTATTCGAACACGGCCGCCATTCAAAGTGCGAGCCGGACCAGACTTCTTCGCGGAGAAATGCACGGGCAGTTGCACTATCCCCGTGGCTTTCCCTTCATTGCCAAGAAAAGTTATCATAGAAGATAACATGGGCCGGTGCATACGTGATTAATTTTTAAAGTCTTTTATTTCTATTCGATTGCATATGCCCACAGCGAATTTTTCTGTAGGTTGAAGTACTGATTCGCGTGCCTTATCCATACCGGCGGAACATAAATGTAATTTGGTTATTTCTTGCAGTCTTTATGTTTTGCATATGCTAATGAATGTAAGAGGAGCAGACAATTTAGAGCAACTTGATTCTATAATACAGGCACGGCTCCAATATTCACATTGTACTTCCGACTCTGACTATGTGCTACAACAAATAAATTGAGACCTGCCTTCAAAAAAACTGTCTAGGGAACTTCATGCGTTGCCTAAATACTACCAGCATATGACTAAAAATGAAATCAAATTAAAGTTTAGAAGACCTCGTAAGGCTCTAAGGAGGTCAATCAGACGAAGGTATTCCTTTATGGAGGTGCACTGATGGGCGGCCAAGCCCGGAGCAGCTTTTCTATTGTTTTTATTTTCTCTGTTTTTGTTGTTTTCTATTTTTTGTCACTGCCTTTCTATTTCCCTTCATCATAAGTTTCGTGAGCGCCAATTAGTCATTCACTCTTCTTTTTTATTTCTCATTCAGTCTATGAGCTTTTCCCTCACTTATTTTTCTATCTTTTTCTTTCCTACTCTCTTGCTCACCTGTTTTATGTACTTAGCCTTTATTTTTACTTTATTGGTTTCTATACATATATTCTCTTTTTTTCTCTTTTACGTTTCTAACAACATTCACTTAACCAAGAATAGTCTTTTTTTGACACTCGCACTTGCTGTAATCGAAAATGTTTTTTGAAAAACCGAAAGCAAGACAGTTGCACCACAAAACAATGTTGACGCGCTGTTATTTTTATTTGTGTTTCTTTTCGTTTTCAATACATGACGCTTAAAAAGACATTGAAGCGCTTTTGCATTCGCGAATGTATCACGCCTTCGGTATCTTCCATCTCTTACAAAAAGCCTACGATGGTTTTTTTCGCAGTTTCCAATTAAACAATGGCGTTGTAGGCGTGCAAACTTTGACCGAGAAACAAAGCTTGACCCTTTGACTGAGGGAACATTTTATCGCGCACGAAGGGCAGGAGCGGACCGTGAGAGTCATAGACACGTGGGGAAACGGCGTCATCGAAGGAGTGAGCCGCCGAGCCACCTGTGTCGCTAAGTCAGCTCAGCTTGTTTACTCCGTGATTGTGTCTTGTTTCTGGTGCTGCCTAGTGACGCATAGTACTGCCAGTTCTAGAGAATTCTCGCCATTTTACCGTTCGCTTCTTCTGATTACAGAATATCGCCATCCGTCATTCAATGGTTGTGATATTGTGGGGACGAATTATTGCGCGGCACGTTGCTACCGCAGCACTTTAGGTCGTGATCAGGTCACGTTTCAAAATTTCCTCGGAATCAGAAGATGGCTGCAAAATGGGACACTGCAGGTAAAAGAAAGGACTCCAAACCTGCAAGAAAAGGCGATGGATTGACGATCAAGTGTGTGCGACTGAACAGCGACACGGTTCCTTCTGTGTTTCGGCACCTGAGGGGGCCCTCGCCGCCACCACGAGTTGCCTCCGCGAAAAGAAAAATTGAGGCAAGGCTGTAAAACTGTTTCTGTCCCATAGCAGCGCGTAGCAGGTTAGTGAGTACAGTTCACTTCGAAACTTTATGGAACGCGCGTATCGCGAGCCGTTACACAGACACCATTCATCGTATTTTTTTTTCTTTGTCAGGGCCCCGCAGGCCACAATGTCCCTCTTGCAGCGACCCCTCACAATGGCGCTTTAAAAAAAAATATTTATCAGAGCCTTTCTTGATCGCAAACGAAAGAGACCTTGTAACACGGGCGCTTTACTTCGATTCCGGCTTGAATAATTTTTATCGATCAAAATCCAGAATCATCAATGCATTAATGCAACAACGACTAATACAATTATCTAGGTAACATTTATTCGCTACTGTAACGTTCGATCACTGTCCAATGCCGCTACACGAAACATAATCGTTGTCCAAGCTGCCCGCGTAGCAGCGCGGTAGCACACTAACTCACGACATGCTTCTTGCCCACTGTGCGATGGGCGTTCCTGGCTGCATCAACAATGCTTCACTCTGAGCGGTGAAATACAAGAACCGCTAATGTTCCCGCGTGATGTCCGCGCCTAGCACAGACCATGCGAATACACAGCTAAAAGGGAGTGCCGATGCTGCTGTTCCTTATCAAATTTATTATCTGTGGTTTTACGTATCATTTGTATTAGTTTACTACAGTGAAATTAAGCACTGACAAGCATCTTATACGTACCATTCTATGTTTAGAACGTAGATGAACATTGCTGGCTGGGACTCACTTTCCTGTGCTGCAATATCGGCGCTGACATCGTTTTCGGTTTTCGTTCTTACATTGGTGACAGGATCGAACAGCATATGTTTAACTCGTTACGAATTCCACAGTTCACTATATATAGTAACAGAAACTGTGCGATTTCAACAGATAAACCCGGCATCGCCAGCCGGTGAGCGCAGTCAGCTGTCCTCACCTTCCTATCAATGGTTTCGAGGAGCTTCGACTAATCGCAGCGGCGCGGGGCTCGCGATGGTGGCGGCGGTGCCTGTCGCTTGTTTTCGGCAAAATAAAGTTATTTGCGTCGGTTTATGCACATTTTCACTTTATTTCTGAGTTTTCCACACGAAATTGCGTACCATATTACCATAACCTCGTTTTTTGTTCATTGTTTCAGTGTAACTTTAAGCACTGTGTTGTGACACACCCTCGCTGGTGGCGTATTACGTCCGAAATCTCATCTGACCCTAACAAAGGATCACATGCTTTCGTTTGTTGCAAGCAGCCAACAAAGCAAAAATAACGCCAACGCTTTCGGGAATGCAGTATCGCTAAAAATGGTATGCGCAGTTCACTGCCTATTAGGAGGCGAGTACAATCGAAAGAAATGTGTGCAAGAGTTGCGAAGTGATCCCGCAAATGGTTTCCGTCGTTAAGATAAGCCATTTTGTTAGCAGTGCTCGGATTACGACTGCTGTTCTCTCTTTTTCCTCAAACGGTATCGATCGTGCGGTGACATGGCCTGGGAATTGAAAGCCTTTTCCCGTGTACTCTACGCCGGAGCACTTCCGATTGCGAACACTCCCATACTACTGCAGCAGAACTCATTTGCGTCTAGTGCCGTGAACGGTGCGAAGTGACGAGCCACTGCTGGTTTCCGAAACGCGCATACAAAAGCACGCAGAAGGCTGCGAAGAGGGGCAGGTGAGGGCGCTGATTGAAAAACACTGACACCGTTAACCATTCCTTTTGGTATGGATGATATGTTCACATCATTCTGCATGAATTTATTTTTCTAGCGTTCACATTAACAAGTTTGAAGCAACGCGTAGTCTTGAGAAGTGACAGACAATAGGACAGACTCTCCTGAAAACGTTTGCTTAAAATTACACTGGCTTAAGTCGTCCGTACATGAAGTTGCCTCGCTTTGGTTGATAAGTTGTAGGTTTAAAAATACAAGACCATCAGTGTTTTTTTTACATAAAAGTGAGCAAATCACCGCTATTAAACCTAGGTGCCAGTTTTCGAATGCTGAAGGTTGGCGTCATAAAAAAATTCGGCGGATCTCACGTACCTGGGAATCAACATTATGCGAAGCATGCGGAGGGAAGGTGACTCTGTTGCAAACATTTTATTTAGCAACATGCTATAAAATGACGCTAAATATATGTACAAATGTTGCACGCACAGATATATGTTGAACAGTTGCAGATGTTTATATAACGAGTTGTTTGCACTTACGCAACGATACCAACTGTAACATGCGTATTAGCAACACCACAAGCTGATATGAAGCGCTGAGGCTCGCGAAGATGCTTGCCCCGGACACTGCTACATAAATCAACTTCTTCAACTTCCACGCAAGGCAACTAACCACAATTTAGGTTAACCAATCGTGACGGCTGTATCGAAGGAGTACACCTGTAATGTTTATAAAAGTGGGTAGGCCACACTGCAACCACTATTGACGTTTCACGAAGATTAGCGTCTATTTGAAAAGTGTTTCCGAGACGTGGCTAGCTGTGCAGTAAAATACTTCATTGCCATGCAGAATGCTTTGGTTCAACTCCAGCTGGGATCTTGACCTTTATTCTTCGCATTCGTAGGGTCGACGCTACCAATGTGGGGTATTTCTTCACGCTCGCGCAGTAAAGTTGCCCATGCGTGTTCTCGTCATTCCTGGGTAGATAGTAAGAGACAATCACCTGTGGCACATACCCGCATACCAGCAGCACATAACCGTCCGTGGCTATGTGCCACTGTCTGGCTGGATGTGTTTGCGAGGTACGTGACGGTATTGTGACATTATTCATGTCTTGACCAGCGCGTCATATTCCTCAAACCAGTTTACCCTCCCATGCTAATTTTGGTTCACGCCAAGTTAAGGGGCGGACCACGTGAGCATCCAAACGTAAGCGGCTAGATAGAGAGAGAGATAGATAGATAGATAGATAGATAGATAGATAGATAGATAGATAGATAGATAGATAGATAGATAAATAGATAGATAGATAGATACGCTCAAAATTGCTGAAGTTCATTCAGAAATGGTTGGCATTTAGAAAATACAATATTGCGCAGCACATAAAAACCATGAACTGTCTAGAAGATTCAGCAAGTTACATTCAGTTCTATTTTACTTGACAAAAAACAAAGCCGCTTTCTTTCTTTTTTTTTGGGGGGGGGGGGTGACATTGGTAATGCGGTGCTCATGCGTTTGCACAAATCACGGATAGATCCGCATCTTGAGAAAACACCCGATCGAAAAACTTATTTCCTCCTTGAGTGTATGCTTTGTAGAGAACGGAGAGGGATAGAAGCTAGTCATGTAGCTAAAATGAGTTACGGAGCTTCATACATTAGAGGCTGACTATATTCCACCGCTCCACATCGAAAAAGTTCTAGCTTCTCAACATGTATTAAACTCATTTAAACAAAGAAAAAGAGAGTTCAAGCCATTCAGTAAAGCAGGGCTGGCAGTTAAAGTTTTTGGTATACAGAACATGATGAGTGACGCTCGCGAAGAATCCTTCGAGACGCTGTCTCTTTCTTAATCCGACGGATTTTTGGACGGGAAGACTCTCCGAATAGCAAAGCAGGAAAAAAAACAAAAATGTTAGCCTTAGGCGAAACATTCCGAAGTTTCAACGCTGTTAGCGCGGTTGTAATCTGGGGGAACATGACAAGACTCCCTCGAGCAAAGCCTGATTCACCTACGCTTTCGTATGCAGAGGAAGTTTTACGGCAGCGAATGCTTCTTTCGGAAACGGACGACGGAAGTGTAGTGCGCAGTTAGGAAATCCCGCTGCGTCTCTGTAAAATGCTGAAGCTTTTCTTTTTTGCTGCTTGGTGAAAAGCTGGATACAGGATACATTCAGCGATGCTTTCCACATCATAGTGACTTTTTAAAAGCGCCCCTCACTTCCCGACGTTGCGTAAGTGTGTTTTGGCCACTCCAAAAATATGTGTTGTTTTTTTTCTTGTTTGCACTAAGACACACAATCAGGCGCTTCTGTTTTGTTGTAAATTTCATTTATTGTGAAACTGTTGTAAGCAGAGTGCACACGTCCACAGAATCTGCTGCATGCCCCGCCACGGTGGTCTACTGGCTAAGGTACTCGACTGCTGACCCGCAGATCGCGGGATCGAATCCTGGCTGCGGCGGCTGTATTTCCGATGGATGCGGAAATGTAGGCCCGTGTACTCAGATTTGGGAGCACGTTAGAAAACCTCAGGTGGCCGAAATTTCCGGAGCCTTCCACTACGGCGTCTCTCATGATAATATGCTGGTTTTGGGACGTTGAACCACACTTATCTATTTATCTAGAATCTGCTGCATCTGCAACTGAACTGACACACACACACACACGTGCTCGCACATGCACGCACGCAAACGCACCTACAGCCTCGGACGCACCTACCCACACATTTAGTGCACCAAGAATATATAAAAAAATCCCAGCATATTCACGAATCCAATTATGATTAGTGAACGAAGTAGCAAGTGACAGAGTAGCGCTCCTAGTTTTCTCCATGCGCTCCAACTAAGAGCGCGTGGCGGGAGCGAGCGCTTCATTGTTTTCGCAGTCGAATACAAAGATCGCGTGCTACAGTGCCTGTCACGCCAATGAAGGGACAATGCTTGACCCTATGAAGCTTCGCCCATAAAAAAAAGTCATGTTCGCACTAGTTGTTTCAAGTCTGATGGAAACGTGGAGCTGGGCAGCTTTCTTTTATTTTATTTTCAGTTTTCTTTTTTACCTCCTCTGTTTCTTTTATTTTTCCAGTTTTTTCTTCATCTCTCTTTATTCCAGTCTTTCTCTATTTTTTCGTACCTTTGCCCTGTCCTTTTCTTTCTTTCTTTCTTTCTTTACTTATTTATTTATAATACCTCAGGGGCCCCAGTCAAGGGGTGTTACATGAGGGGGTAGATAGTTCACAAATAGATGATTTGTTCGATGGCTTCTTTGAAATGGGCGATGCTGGAGTGGTGCACGATGTCAGCAGGAAGATCGTTCCATTCTGTTGATGTTTGCACAAAAAATGAAGAGTGATGGGCAGTGGTATGCGCACGGGGTAGATAAACCGCTTTCGAATGGCTGATACGACTGGCCTACGCATTCTTGTTTTTTTTTCAACATTTATACGTTGTTTTTCCTGCGCAATGCCAAGCGACGACATTATACGACAGCACACAATAGCCTTCCCCGTGAAGTGCTTTGTACTTAGTATCGTCATGAAGGTCTGTCAGGGTTTAGGGTCGTCCTTGAGCAGGCACCACAGACGTTTAACAGAAGAGAAAATTAACTCTTCACGAAAACGTTCAACCCTATCTAATTCTACTGAATATGAAAATACGTCACGTAAATTGTTTATATTACTAATCAGTTGAGACAACGCCAGAGCCCCGCCCTGCACGTTTAAGAGGAATGCCTTTTTAAACTACTGGAACCCAAAACCTATGTCACATGAATTCCACGTCTGAAAACAATGAAATGAAACTCAGTGAGGAGAAGGAGGAGGAAGTAGAAGGAAAGGAAGGAAGGAGAAGCAGACGTGCGTACGGTTTGCCATCTTAAGCTCGCGGAATGAATTAACGAAATAAAAAACTGACAGATGAAAAGAGTGAGCATGCAAAAAGAAGATACACAAAGATTTAAGCTACACTGCCTGCGTTCGATTGTAGCATACACAGGACTTCAGTGATATCACGTGCAACTGTAGACTATCGAGTCACGGAGCTTACTAAATGCTTGGACGCACTTGACAGAGAACATCCAGTCTGTTTTACAGACTCAGCGTAGGGTGATCATAGCCTGCCTAAAAATCACAGCATATCCACGGAGTGAATGATGATTGGTGGGGCGCAGCGTTCGTCAGTCTGTCTGCCCATTCGTTCTTGCGTCCGCCTATCTGTGTGATCCTTGGTGCATCCGTCAGTTTGTTCATTCGTCTGTCTGTCCGTCCATCTCTTTTTGCGGGCATCCCTCTGTCTGTCCATCCGTCCGTGCGCCCCCCTGTCTGTCCGTCCGTGCGTGTGTCAGTCCGTTCGTCTGTCCATATGTCTAGAGAAAACTCCAAGCACCGCCATCTCACATCTTTTCATCATGTATTCATCATATACAAGTGCCCCCATCCAGCAGACATTGTAAGGACCGCTATTTCGGGTATGTGCCACTGGTGGTTACGTACTACGATGGACGCACAAGCCACGCCATAAGGAGCTTCGCCCCTAAAACAAGCGAAGTGTGCCGAGCAACGATCAAAACACTATGGCGATTAATTTATTTTCTTCTGGCAGCATGTCGATTGTTGATTCTGTGTTCACTCTAGACGACGTGCACACTGAATGTGCATGTTGCTTCAACTTCGTAAAAGGGAGACAAGTTACCTGTCACCATATTCCGTCATGTCACAGCATTGAGCATATCTTGGATTTATTGTTCCCATGGTACTGTCTTCAAACTGTCTTCTGTTTTGTGTTCGTCAGTGAGCAACGGCGAGGTAAAAACGTTCTCTCTGTTATCGCAAAATTCCTGAGCACTCATATACTTGAATCTGCCTTGCACACTCTTTTCGTTCTCCGACGACAGATTCCTTTAGTTTTCTCTCACACATCTCTTGCAACTCTAAAGAAACTAAATTTAAAGAAACAAGAACGCAAACTTGACTACCGTTACCCACGACAAAAAGAACACTCGATCAACGCGCTTAGCTGCTAACCACTGGTGGCCGTTAAGAAGTTCGCCGCAAGAAGAATATTGAATAAAGGTAATCCCTGGGAACCTGTGGCTGCCCATCGATCACTCCTTATCGGTGCACACGGCCCCTATAAATGGGCGTTGTCTTAGCAACGCCGATCTACAAAATATTGCCAAAGTATGAGCGGGCTGCTTGCGGTGTCATCCCCCTATTTTCCTTCATTACTTTTCTCCACCAATCCCTAATTTTAGTCATTCTAAGACGAAGCAGAACGCCATGCTTTTGCATAAGCTTCTCTCAGAGTCAACAAAAACTGCCCAGCGCAATAACCTACAGCATATTCGCATGTGTATTTTCTAGTTTGAATACATTAAGAATACATGGTTGAATATTGTTACTTTACCACTGATGAACGAAGCGAATAGTTTTATCAGATTATTGATTTTATGTCACTTTTACATTTGGAAGGTTTTGGACGTGTGAATATAAATTACGTTCATTCGCTTGTGTTTGATTTTTCTATCAATATGCAAATACAGCACAAGTTTGCGGTAAGAAGACATGCGTCGTGCAATTGTTAAGCCAGCGCGAGCTCACATACTTTCTTTAGCACTGGTAGCATGTACCTATACTGTAGTCCATACAGTAACCTCATTGTTTTCAACTTAATGTACTAAATTACTATGATAAGACTTCACTTCAAGGTAATTTTAAAATCGTCTACTCTTGTTGTAAATCACTTTATTGAATGCAGATATATCACAAGTACCACTGACAAAGCACTCAGAGTACTTAAGGCGCCGCGAACACATTTTCACGAAATTGCCGAGTGGGTAATATAATAAAAGTATGCCCAACAAGTGCCCAGTTTTTGAAGACAAGAGAGCCCTAGTTTATGTACGTTACATGCTTCGCTAGAGGGCTTCGTCCCTCACGCGTGACAAATGCTCGACAAATGGTCAAACCTCTCATCTGGGATTCAAGTTTCGGTTGAATGCCGTGAGGGCATTTTTGGGCAAATATAGTGTAAAGTACATGTTACATTTTTTAGCATATTCTCGTTAGCTCTTCATCTCAACTTCCAGTTAGGGCATAAAAATTAGCCACTGCGCTTAGACCTGGCAAATGGTAACGCAAGTATGTCACCCATTGCAGCTACCAAGTAAGAATGAGTACGTTACTACGTTACCAAAAAAAAAAACTCACTGCTTTGCCACAAAGGGCAAGCAATGTACACGATAGCAACAAATTCGAAGGTCACTCGCAGAAGGAAAAGCAGATCGAAACGTTCCCCTCGTTTCTCACGCAAAAATGACGCACGGAATGTAGTCACATGTAAAGATGCACGCGAATAAGCATCTCAGTTGTTACTACGCTGTTTCTGAAAAGTGCGCGATTTTCTCAAACGGACACTGCAAAGATTGCAGTGTCCTCTGTGCGCCCGGTAACTGCAACAGAATCGTTCCAGGTAAAGCCCGAGGCTAGCCAAGGCGTACGATCTTCCCGCCCTGCCCACCGCGAGATAAGGGCACGCGAAGGAGCGTCGCCTCCCTCCTCTAAACGGAGCAAAGTATGCATTGGAGATTTGAGTGCGCGCCACCACGCGGTGTGGCGACGGTTGCTCATTGCGCCATCTTGCTGGTAATGCTGAAAACACGATAGTTCCTCCCAGATGCCCGTGAGCAGCGGTAAGTGGTAGATATAAATCGCTTGCCGTTTGAACGGTGATGGACATGCTTCTCGGTGGATCAGTGGTTAACGCCTCGCACGCACGACTGAGAGGACCGAAGTTCGATTCCGCGCGCAGCAGTCTTTTTTCTGTTTTTCTCATTCCTTCTTGCTTTTTTATATATATATAGCTACGTATACATGTACAGTGAGTGACGCTGATACTGGCGCCGGTGGCAAAATGCAGCAGAGAGCGTCCATATAATTGCTGTCGCAATAAAAAAAACTCATTACCACTAACGGTGCTCCTTTGTAATACTGCTTGGTGCGTGAAATTTGCTCTTGATTGCACTTTTTTGTAAAGCGTGCTTTGCCTCAGTAAGACTCAAAATGCAAAGAAAGCCCAGCTACGGATATTGCAAGAAGTATTTGCTTGATCCAAGAGCATTCTCTTCTCCCTCCCTCCCTCCCTCCCTCCTTCCCTTCCCTTCCTTCCTTCCTTCCTTCCTTCCTTCCTTCATTCCTTCCTTCCTTCCTTCCTTCCTTCCTTCCTAGATATATAGATAGATAGATAGATAGATAGATAGATAAAATAACGCTCGAAGTACCTGCAGTCCACGATTAAAAGCTTCGCGTTGAAAAATCGTGAAGCTAGATTTGTCTACTCGTTGTCCACTTACCATTTCCACCTTTCCGAAGTTGTAACTCGAGGACACCTTGATAACCTGTAATTACAACGTCACATATTTAAACTTGGCATTTTCACACGTTTGGTATGGATTTTGAGAATTCCAGCCATTCTACCAGTTCAACATACGTCTGACTACACAACATTGCGTTGTTTACCCACTAATACTTCAACCATTCACTCAGCTTCACTCCCTTTTCACGATGATACCACAGTAAAATCATCTACCTAACATAGCAGTGTACTGTTCAGACACACGTTCATTTAGGGCTGCTCTCGGATCACTGTTTCAGTGTAATTAAAGCCTTTTTTTCTGATAGCAAGTGATATTTTTCATGAATCATATCCAAAATGAAATTCAATGGCAGATTGCCCAAACCCCGTAGATAAAACGGCGCACAACCGAGACATAAGTCGTTCCGTGCAACTGAAGAAACATAAAGCCTCGAAGTTTCCATGATTTCAAAGGGCCATTTCTGTACAATGGAATCATCGAGTATATCTTCTTTTTATGTAGACTTCCTTCAGTCTGGTTAAAGGGGACCTCTAACGCATGAAAACTCGTTGTCGCGCTTGCCAGCACTGCGAGCGAAAATGACGCCAGAAGGTTGCCGCCATATGATTGGATAAATGAAACATAAATGTGATCGTGGCATTGCATCAAAATAGGGATTACTATTGAATTAATTTTTATAACGTGATTTTTCACTCAAAGCGATGGAGAATAAAGCTCTCTGGCGTTTCCAGCTTAAAGACTGCAAAGCTGGTGAAAGAATGCGCCGAACGCCATGTGCTGGAGGAAACGCGCTGGTGACACTCCAGGCACTGTCATTTCAAGAAACAAAAAGAAAGAAAATGGCAGATCCCACGTACAGTGAGAATCGATTATATGCGAAGCACAAATAGGAAATGTGGATGTCACTTTGTAATCAGCACAACGTTACGAGGTGGAGCTAAATGATGCCCTAAATGACTTCCGTGTCACGATTATCATGTTTGGATGTGTAGTCTACTTTCGCCATCTATTCACATGACGTGATACCAAATTTAGTACATGCGGAGCTAACGAAACAGCCGTGAGCACGCTACGAGCGTGGTATGTTGTCATATTCTTGCAGGACACGCGTGTCATGGTTTTTATGTTTGCACCAGTGTCATTCATTGACGTCACGTAACATGAAGTTCCGTATATGTGGAGCTAGCGAAACGGTCTCGAGTGTATCACGAAGGGCCTAATAAACTCCAACGTGACGTTGATGCGCACGCAGGCTGGGCACAGTGACGCAACGTTAGCAAAATGTGAGCACTCTATAGCGTGATGCCAGGTGCAACCAGCGTCCATCGGCCCGGCTGACGAACGCTGGTCATGAGCAGGGCATGTGGTCATGTTGTTACGTGACACGTATCTCATGATTATCATGTTTGCACCAGTCACATACCTTTGTTATCCATTCACGTACTGAAATACCAAATTTGGTATATGTGATGCTAGCGAAACGGCCGCGAGCGCATCATGAACATGGCATGTTAGTCATGTCGTTACATGACACGCATGTCATTAATTTCATCTAATGGTCTGTCGCTTGTGTTCGCCATGCAGTCATGCCAAACCATACCAGTTTTGCAACATGCCATGTTAACGAAACTACCGCAAGAGCTGCAGGGCCATGAAATGTAAATCATGACATTCATGAGATACATGTGAGGATTTTCATGTTATGACTAGTCAAATATGTTCTTCATACAGTGATGTTATGCCATAGCAAGTTTGGTATCGATACCAATATTGAAACGGCCAGGTGAGCTAAAAGTCGTAGACGGCCAGATAGATAGATAGATAGATAGATAGATAGATAGATAGATAGATAGATAGATAGATAGATAGATAGATAGATAGATAGACAGACAGACAGACAGACAGACAGACAGACAGACAGACAGATAGATAGATAGATAGATAGATAGATAGATAGATAGATAGATAGATAGATGGATAGATAGATAGATAGATAGATAGATAGATAGATAGATAGATAGATAGATAGATAGATAGATAGATAGATAGACAGACAGACAGACAGACAGACAGACAGACAGACAGACAGACAGACGGATAGATAGATAGATAGATAGATAGATAGATAGATAGATAGATAGATAGATAGATAGATAGATAGATAGATAGATAGATAGATAGATAGATAGATTCAATGTCGCCGAAGCTCGCTAAGAAATGCTTCGCATTTAACATTGTAACATTGATATTGCACATCATTGCAAAACGAGAAATAACCGAAGGTACAAAACATTATAGAAGCTTAGAAGTCTGGCAGCTTGGGCTAGTTGGTATGGCGTGACGATAGTTATAGCGCGAGAACAAAACGATGACACAGAGACATGTCCTTCGTGTCCTTCTTGTCTCTGTGAGGTCTTTTTTTGCGTTATAACTATCGTCATTATAGAAGCGTTCGCGAGCTGGCTCATTTCGCATGTGTTGTTCCTTCTTCAAGTACCACATTGGTTGTTGCTATCGCAACGACGCCCTTAATACGCTGGACGTAACATTTAATATGTCAATCGAGTTTCTGTACGGCAGGGTTTTCACATTATTTCATTGGGCAGCCTTCCGACGTCAGAGGGCAAGGTAAACACGGTAAGATGAGCCCGCAAAATTGAAGTTGAGGGTAAGCATCCACTTGATTGTATCTTTATATTTCTACGCTGAATAACTTTGCATTGAGTGGCCCTATCTCTGCCGTTTTTGTGGCACTTATCTCTTAAGTCGTCAGTGTACGCAACCAGCCAAGAAAAACATGCGAAACTATGAAGTCTTGAAAAGTGTTAGAGGGCGTCCTTTAAATAACACACGTTCTAGATGAGTGAATTTATCTGGTACTAATACTTCTTTTTCTATTTCGGTTGTTCGCACACAGCGAAAGTAAAATATGGTAACAGAGACACAAGGGCACCATGTTGTTTCGCTTTCATGCACGTAATAGGGAAGAGGCCACTAAGGTTTCTTTTGGCTATTCAATCAATTCCAACGTCGCTAGTTATTATTGGGTACTTCCTTATTACCTTCATTATCAGAGATATCGATTTCCAGCTACTCTGCTACAACAGCCACCTACCCTGATAAGAAATTCGAAACACAGAGAAAGATGAGCAAGTGTAGAAGACAATTATTTTCGTTCAAATGGCCAGAAGATCAAAGGACTCCGACCGAAATTCGCCGTTTGTGGTCTAGAACACAAATGGCCTAAAGCGGCTCCACAATGCACCGCAAAGGAGAATTTCTAAAGCCTTTAAAAAAAATCTCCTCCGAGCTGCAATTTCATAATTAGTTTTTTTTTGTTTGCACCTGTTTGATTTCATTTCATTCCAGCTCTTTGTTATACTCTGTGTCTAAATGCTTTCGGCACGTCCATAAGCAAAACACATTACACGGTCCAATGTCCAGCTCGAAGTCTCCTTCACAGAAAAGAGAGTGGCGCTTCATTTTGGGGAGATCGGGATGAAAGAAAAAGGTCATGCAATTTAGCCTCTTTTTGAGACGTACTTTCTTCTCAAAAAAAATCACAGTATATCCATGGACTGAATGATGATGAGTGGGGCGAAGCGGCCGTCAGCCCATCCGCACTTCGGTCCATCCATGCGTCCGTTCGTGCGCCCATCCGTGGGAGCATCCGGGCGTCCATCGGTCCGTCCATGCGTTCTTCCGTGTATCCGTCCGTCTGCCCGTCCCTCCGTCAGTCTGTCCATGCGTCCGTCTGTGCGTCTGTTCATCCGTCTCTGCGTCCGTACCTCTATAATTCTGTCCGTGCATCCGTCGCTGCGTGTGTCTGTTTGTCCGTGTGACCTTCCGTGCATCTATCCACGCGTCCATCCGTCCATTCGTCTGTGAATCCGTGCTTGCACGCGTCCGTCTGTGCGTTTCGCCTTTCGTGCGACTGTCCGAGCGTCAATGCGTACATCCGTCCGTACATCCGTCTAAGAGTCCGTCCATCCATCCGTGAGTCTACCCGTCCATCTATCGGTCCGTCCATGCATCTGTTTGTCTGCCCATTTGTTCGTCAGTTCGTGCAGGCGTCTGTCCATCCAGTGAACAAACACTCCAAGTACCACATCTCGCATTTTTTCATTATATATTCATCATACAGAAGTACCGCCATGCGGCAGACTTTCCGAGGACTAAACGAGAGGTGGCTATTTACTACTACGACGACTACTACTGCTACTACTACTACATACATCGCGGGCGCACGACCCACGGCTTAAGAAGCTTCGCCCCTAAAACACCAGTTATGGCGGGAGCATACGTACATGAATCGACGGGTCTCGGGTGACCACAGAGCATTCACGTGTTTTCTTACCACGTGAGCAGAGAATGTTGAATGTATTTTGATTCTGGCTGATTCTGAAAGCAATATGAAATGTGCGAAATGCACTATGATTACAAAAAACGGGCTAAGCTTGCTATTTGTCTCTAGCAAGCCTTACGCAGGAAAAGGAAAGGAAAATTCTAAATAGCTGCAAATACAGCAATAATAAACATTTAGGTATTGCTTACTACTCAGCTAAATATTCAGTGATAATATATTGTAATAATCACCTAATTTTCTTTAACAATCGTCATCTAGTTAGCCGGCACTAGTTCTCTGCTAATTCAGTTACCTTTTATTACTTTCTTGTATATGCACGGTCAAGTTTTCCCTCGTTTTTTATGCCTTCCGCTGCCCTAGACTTTATCAAAGCAACTGACATGAGCCCCATATATACAATATACTCCGAGCGGCCGGTACACCGGAGCATTCCATGACGTTGTCGTCGTTGTTTTGCTACATAAAAAGCTCCTGCGCCAAAAGTTTCTGCTTCATTGCTCTGGTTTCACGCTTTGGTTATAAGGCGCAGTTGGTCGTGCGAAGGCTATTTCTTCGTTTTGTTTTTTTATTGGGCGAATGTTGCAAACGTAAAGTAACCGCGCACCTTTCCCGCCTAAAAAGACGACACACGGGGCTGGTTTTTTTTTTACAGCCCAACAGTTATTGTGGAGGCTTGCCGTGTGTTTTAGAAAAAAAAACACTCGTCGTCCCAAACCAGCACACGTTAAATGATCCCCGAGCATTCTGTACCTATGACAATGACTAGAAGCCTAAACAATCCAGGCAGCTCTGCTATGACCTAGCCATCCTGGACCTAATGTGAGCTGTGCTAATGTTTACAGCGTAGCTCTTAGGCGCCCGTTCGTTCGTTGAACGGCGTCACTATTGGCGTTGTAGGCGTCGGCGTAACCAATAGAGCTTACGAGAACGAAATAGAGTGATCTCGAAACCTGTCGATATTAAGAGCCAGTGTTTTATATTCTAGCTTTATTCCTTCATCACAAGCGCTGGCCCCCGCGGTCGGAGCGCGTGTGCACGCAAGTCTCGCATGAGCCTTCGGGGCTGGGGCTGGCTCCGCCTGTCATAACGGGCTGTCCACGTTATACTCAAGCTTTGTGCGTTTCCTACATATGTAATGTAAAATGTGGTGTGCATGCATAGCGCTCAAGCATTTGTAGTTTCTGCATAAAAAGGTAAAAAATACCTAGCAACGGCACAAAAAATACGGGACACAAAACAAGGTAAGAATTGTTACATCTACAGATAGCCGAACTTCAAACAGGTCTGACTTTGGCCTAATGCGAAGCTGCGCGCACTAGTCGGCATAAATTATGGTTGGTGAATTTTTCGAGAAGTTTCATGTAGTCTGTTTATGCTCCATGCCAGTTTTTACTTCATAACTCATCGCGCGAGAAAAAATTCGGCCGACCCCCACGTACCTGGGTGTTGACGTTATGCGAAGCATGCGCAGGGAAGGTGACCGTGTAGCAATTTTTTTTTATTTTGAAGGACACGTCATGAAATCATGCTAGATATATATAAAAATGTCACACGTACAGACATATGTTGAACAGTTGCAGATGTTTATGTAGCCAGTTGTTTGCACTTGCACAACGATGTCAACTGGAACATGCGTATTAACACTCGAAAAGCTAATATGAAGCGCTGATGCTCGCGAAGATGCTGGCCACGAGACACTGCTACATAAATCAACTTCAGCGCGTGGCACCTAAAAATAATTAACGTTAATCCGACGTAATGGCTGTATCAAAGGAGAACATCAGTAATATTTATGAAATTGGGTATGCAGCACTGCAACCACTATTGACATTTCACGATGATTAGCGTTTATTTGTAAAGTAGTTGCGAGACCTGACGTAGCTCTGTGGTAGAATGCTTGATTGCCACGCAGAATGCTTGGGTTTGATTCCTGCCGGAACCATGAAATTTGTTATTTGTTTTTGTCGGGGAGTCAACGCTGCCTATGTCCAGCTTTTTTTAACACTGACATTTGTTCTATGCCTTCGTTGAGTCGACGCTACGAATGTCTTGGTATTGTCTAACGCTCACGCGTTAAAAATCGTCCATGTGTGTTCTCGTGGTTCCTGGGTATAGACGTAAGTGTGAATCACCTGTGGCACATACCAGCATAGCAGCGGCACATACCCACCCGTGGGTATGTGCCACTGTCTGGCGGAATGTGTTTGACGACGTACGCAACGGGAAGTTGACATTATTCATGTTCTGACCAGCGCGTCCTTCTCGTCAAGCCCTCTTAACCACCCATGCTAATTTTCGTTCACGCCAAGTTAAGGGGCTGACAACGTGAGCACCCAAAAGTTAGCGTCTAGATAGATAGATAGATAGATAGATAGATAGATAGATAGATAGATAGATAGATAGATAGATAGATAGATAGATAGATAGATAGATAGATAGATAGATAGATAGATAGATAGATAGATAGATAGATAGATAGAGATACGTTCAAAATCGCTGAAGTTCACCCAGAAACGCCTTGCGTTTACAAAACACAATATTGCCCAACATAAAAAAAATCACGAGCAGCCTAGAAGATTTAGGAAGTTACAGTTCTGTTTTACTTGATAAAAGACAAAGCCACTTCCTTTTTTTTTGAGTGACACTGGTAATGAAGTGCGCATGCCTTTGCGCAAATCACGGTTAGATCCGCATCTTGAAGAAACACCCGATCGAAAAAATTTATTTCCTCCTTGAGTGTATGCTTTGTCGAGAACGGAGAGGGATAGAAACTAGTCATGTAGCTAAAATGAGTTACGAAGCTTCATACAATACACGCTGACTATTTTTCACCGCTCCACATCACAGAAGTTCTAGCTTAATAACATGTAATAATACTCATTTAAACAAAAAAGAGAGTCCAAGCCATTTAGTAAAGCAGGGCCTGCTGTTAAAGCTCTTGGTATACAGAGCATGATGAGTTACGCTCGCGAAGAATCTCTTGAGACGCTGTCTTTTTTTTAATACTACGGATTTTTGGACGGGAAGACTCTCCGAATAGCAAAGCAGGAAAAAAAAAAGTCATATTCGCCGAACCATCTTACCCTCACATGCTAATTTTGGTTCACGCCAAGGTAAGCTGGTGACCATGAGAGCACCCTAACGTAAGCGGCTAGATAGATAGATAGATAGATAGATAGATAGATAGATAGATAGATAGATAGATAGATAGATAGATAGATAGATAGATAGATAGATAGATAGATACGCACGAAGTCACCGAAGTTCGCTAAAAATGCTAAAATGTCCAACATTTTCGGCGGTTTTGAAGAAACGCCCCGCCACCATAACTGCACAAGTCCAGTTCTCCTACAATATACATCTAAACAAGACCCGCCACGGTGGTCTAGTGGCTAGGATACTCGGCTGCTGACCCGCAGGTCGCGGGATCAAATCCCGGCTATGGCGGCTGCATTTCCGATAGTGGCGGAAATGTTGTAGGCCCGTGTAATCAGACCTGGATGCACGTTAAAGAACCCCAGGTGGTCAAAATGTTTGGAGCCCTCCACTACGGCGTCTCTCATAGTGATTTTGGGACGTTAAACCCCCACAAATCAATCAATCAATTACATCTGAACTACTATTTACTGAAATGTAAGCTGCCACGAAGGTCGAAAGGTCATGGTGCTAAACTACTCAACCGTAGTCATGGGCTTCAATATGGCTGCGGCAGCAGTATTTTTGATTGATTTCAAAATGCTTGAAGCTCGTGCACAGGAATATAGGTGCCAGTTTACATACCCGAGAAGATAGAAATCTATCGGACACTCCACTTCGGTGTCCTTCATCATTATTTCGTGGTTTTCCTACATTCGAGGCCAACAATTATCATTATTATCTACTGAATGAACGCATAAGTTTCTCTAACGCACTTGTATTATATTGCTGAACGATCAATAACGAAGACCACTCATATTTGACGTATATCGCTAAAACGGTCAATAACGACAAACCACTCAGTACAAAGAGTCCATTGTGTGCCAGATGTTTTTTCGCCCCGCCGCGGTGGTCTAGTGGCTAAGGCACTCGGCTGCTGACCCACAAGGTGCGGGTTCGAATCCCGGCTGCGGCGGCTGCATTTCCGATGGAGGCGGAAAATGTTGTAGGCCCGTGTGCTCAGATTTGGGTGCACGTTAAAGAACCCCAGGTGGTCTAAATTCCCGGAGCCCTCCACTACGGCGTCTCTCATAATCATATGGTGGTTTTGGGGACGTTAAACCCCACATATCAATCAATCAGATGTTTTACACAAATGTATGATATTTTTGTTTTATTTGTTTTTTTTCTATAGCGTATTAAATTACAGGTCGATGTTTTCCGTCTCTTAGAAATAGCTTTGTTTCTGAGCGTACTCAAGTAAATGTTGACTTTTACAGACCACAAACCTCCATTATGAGCCTAGGTGTTTCTGGGTGATACTACACTGAAACTTATCACCATTCCACGCTGCGTAAATTGAACGGGCAGCTGCATAACTTCTTTCTACCAAGCGTGCATACCTTTATAATTCTATGATTCCCTCCTACTTATGCTCGTCTGTGACGTTTTTGTTTGTGTAATCTCGTTACTGTGCGACAGGATGTAACAATACTAACGGGAAATTGCCGGTGTCAGTGCATCTACAGGGCGTGCCACAGGAACTCGAGGTAAAGCAGGGCGTCAACAGCAAGAAAGGCAGCATGCTAACTTCCGAACGTCGTTATCACGCTGCCTGAAAAGAACACCACAACAATAACAAAGATCAGGAGTACTTTCACTTTTGCTGAATAACTGGAAAGCCAGACAGTACAAGAAAAAAAAAGGGCAGGAGGGAGAGCATTGTCGAAGCTGATAAAGGCGGACAGCTTGATCATTTCCATACGTTTATCACTGGTACTGGTTCGTGCAGCCTATAGAGGAAAGTTTTATTTTTTGGCTACACGTTATCTACTAGCAGCAGCTTCTGCCTGCTTTTACCTACATCACTTTTATCTGACGTGTAAGAAAGAAGGCTTGCAGACAACCTGTGCGGGCAACGTAAGCAAGCTCTATACGTTCTAACGGCTGAAGAAACTTTGAAAGCCCCTTTTTCGCACGTTAAGTATAATGGTCAGCGGGATCATTTTGGGTGCGCACAAACATAAGCAATAGGAGAAAAGAGACACGTTGTGCGAAAAGAGAGAAGTCAGGACACTGCTAACATCGGGTAACAACTTTAGAGACGCAGAAAGACCGTAAAGAAACAGGCACAAAAATTTATCTGGGCACGACCATGAAATAAAAAAAATCTCGTCATATTTTCATATATTCATTGTGTATTATTAGGCCAAAAATATAGGGCCGAGGTGCTAGATCAGGTTTTAATGTTCATTTTAAGGATACCAATCTCTCTGGGCAAGATACATTCCACAGTACAAAGAAAGAATGAGGGGGTGTAGACAAGGAACGAGCTGACACTCGTTTCACAAAGATACCCGGAACTTTACTGGTTGTCGTAGGTGTGTGGTGCTTAAGATGGCGTTTAGCTGTTGCTCTTTATACGTAGGGCAAACGTGTCATGGGCCAGAAATCAATCGATCGTACCAAATCGGCAACCGAAAGCCTAATATCTATCTTTATACTGCTGAGAAGGTAATTGCGTGCCGAAATTTAATGAAAACACAATTTTGCACTGCCATAACAACAAAAAAACGTGTGTGATAGCTGAGGTCTGTCATGTCGACAGTAGTGGTGACTCATGCGAGTGCCAAACATGAAGAAACTAAAAATGAGCATCAGGACGCACAAGAACTGCCATAAGGAATGTGAAAGCCACGAGGAGTTGGGAGAAAATGTAGAAGTGGTGGAAAACGTGTATGCTAATATACGACGTGTTCGTAGATCTATGAAAGGCACGAATTCTCGTTTCAGTGCGAGTTTTTGTCCCTCGACATTGGACAACCATGCCGTGTCTGTGATTGAATGTTGTCTAACTAGACCTTTCTGCGCTGAGACTCAACTCGGAAAGAGAGAGAGAAAGAAATAATTAAAAACGAAGAGACAGGGAGGTTAACCTAGACGAACTGGTTCGCTACCCTGTACGGGGGTGGGGAAAAGAGTTGGAAAGAAGATAGATATAGAGAGATTTAAAATAAATTAGGAAAAAAAAAACACATGCGCACACATTCAGGGAGTTCCGATCACTGTCGTTTGGACAGGCCGGTTGAACGCAAGAAGCGCAGGAGTGCCTTCACAGCCTTCTTCTGCGACATAAAGTCCTGTCGGCAGCGCAGGAGGCTTTCTTCCGAAAGAGGCTGATTGTCCAGTTCATCTAGTGCATTGCAGAGTGACTGTCTCTGCGAGCAGTATTGTGGGCATTCACGTACACAGAATGTGCCAAGTTGTTTCATCACTGCACCGATGGTCGCATGCAGCAGTGTCAGCCATTCCTATGCGAACGCGTACGCATTGGTAAATGCCACGCCGAACCATAATCTGCACAGCATAGTAGCGTCTCGTCGGCGTAATTCCGGAGGAATTCGAAGACTGAAGGTTGGCTCTAAAGTACCTAACCGTGCATGGGTGAAATGTGACTCGTTCCATTGTGACGTGGTGCGCTTGCGACCATGCATTCGGAGTTTCCGTGCAGCGTCAGTTCTGGAAAGTGGAATTGATATTTCATCTCTCAACTCGGAAACAACCTAATATTGTAACGAATGTAGCAGCCTCACAACAAGGATTCTTTCTCTGTGGCCTAATAGTTGGTGTCTGCTTTTGTTAGAGTGCGGCTGGCGTATGCTATCACCTTTTCTTCTCCATTCAGCCACTGTATTAGAATGCATCCAAGGCCGATGTTACTGGCGTCTGTGTGTATTTCCGTGTCAGCTGTTTCATTGAAATGAGAAAGGATTGGGGGCTTTTGCGACTGTTTTCTTAATTCGTCGAAGGCGCTTTGTTGCTCGGTTTTCCACTGGAAAGGTACATCTTCTCTAGTAAGTTTTGCCAAGGGTTCTGCGATATGCGAGAAATTTCTGACAAATAGTCTATAGTAAGAACACATACCTAGAAATCTCCGTACTGACTTTTTGTCTGCTGGCACCGGGAACCTTGCAACGGCGGCTCTCTTTTCGGGATCAGGGTGAACACCGTTGGCGCTGACAACGTGCCCAAGAAATCGAAGTTCTTTGAAACCAAATTGGCACTTCTCTGGCTTGATGCTTAAATCTGCCGAACGGATTGCTTCTAACACTGTTCGCAAGCGCTTGATATGCTCCTCGAATGTAGCGGCGAAGATGACCACGTCGTCTAGGTACACTAAGCAGCACTGCCACTTGAATCCGAAAAGTACAGTGTCCATCATGCGTTGGAACGTTGCGGCGTACAACAGATACTAAAAGGTAGAGCCTTAAATTCATAGAGTTCGTACGGGGTAACAAAAGCAGTCTCCTTGCGATCACGTTAATCAACTTCAATCTGCCAGTACCCAGTTTCCAAATCTAGTGATGAGAAGAACTTGGCACACCGAAGTTGGTCTAATGTGTAGTCAATACGTAGGAGGAATATACATCCCGTTTAGTCCCAGCATTCAATTTCTGGTAGTCGACGCAAAACCTTAGCATGTTACCCTTCTTCTTGACAAGTACTACAGGAGATGCCCATGAACTGCTAGAGGGTTGAATAACATCATCTTAAGCGTCTCCCGTACTTTATTCTTGACAACTTCTATTTCTTTTGGTGAAACACGGTACAGGTGCGGGCGTATCGGCCTGGTCGTCCCGTCCGTTACAATCCTGTTGTGTAATGGTCGTGCGTCGTACCTTTGAACTATTGGAGAAACAGCTGCCTAATTCCCGTACAAGGCCGTATAGCTGTTACGTTGGATCGCTGAAAGGTTAGATTTTGCAGATATTACGTCGCAGACTTCAGATGTTGGTTTCATATCCGTTGATGTTGTTTCAAGGCTGCGTATTTCTGTAGCTTCACAAAACTCATGAAGAAAGTTATAGCACGAGAACAAAACGACGACACAGAGACAAGAAGGACACGAAACACTATCGTCATGCCATACCAGCTAGCCCAAGCTGCCACACTTCATGAAGAAAGGTTATGGCTGTCCCTTTGCGATGTGCTGGAATTCGTTCGCGAAATTTGTCAGGAGGATGTCTGCGTACCCGTTTCGTAGCTGCATAATCCCTCGTGCCACACAAACACCTCTTTTCAGGAAAACATCCATGTTGCTGTCCGCCACATCTTTGTAGTCACCAAACGTATCATTTCTGACTAGAACCATTACACTGCTCTGCGGCGGTACAGTCACATCATCATTGACGACGCGCATCGGAGTGGTGTATCGCTCGTCTACCTGAGCTACCTTTAGAGCTTGTTTCGTCGAAAATGATACACTGGACCTCTGCAAATTAATAATGACACAATTTGCTTGCAGAAAATCTATTCCGGGTATAACTTCTCTCGAATATACCAGCAGGACAACAAAGCCAACAACGTAAGTGAAACCTCGTATCTCTACTCTTGCGGCGCATCTGCTGAGAGGCGTAATAAGGTGATCGCCTGCAGTATGAACGTGAAGTCCACTCCATTCGGTCCGAACTTTCTTAAGGTGCTTCGCTAAATCGTAGCTTATCAAACAGTCCATGAATTCTAGCCCGTTAATTACCAACGGCAAGTCTGAAGTTATCTTCTCATTACTGCACTTCTTTACCTGGAGACAGTCATCGTCGTCGTCACGCTGGTGTCGCAGTGGAGAATCTCCATATTTCGAATCACCAGCGGCCTCGCCTCCACAGGTCGCCCACTTCAGTTTCCCGGGTTTGGACTAGGCGAACGATGCCTAGGTGCGTTTGGAAAGGAACGTGGGCTTGGCGAGCGCTGACGTAAAGGGGATGGTGACCGTGGTTGATGACGACAATGCAGGCCGAAGCTCTGACGTGAGCACAGGTACTCTTCGATGTCAGACGGCATTTCACCGTTTCGCGGACAGGGTGCGTTGATCGCGAATCCCCGAAGACCAGCTTGACGGTATCGGCGAAACCGGTACAGATAGCCAGATTTGCCACAGTGGAAGCACAGGGGCCTGCGTTCTGCATCTCGTTATACATAGCTTTTTTGAGGTCTTGTCTCTGTTGAAAGAGGTGCGCAGCGAGTTGCCTCTACAATATGGCGCGGGCTACGTGTTGTCGGTGCGTAAGTACTTGGCGTCTCAATAGGCGCACAGCGAACAGCAGGCCCCCTGAGCACCTCAGAATAAGTTACTATGTGTCGTGTCGATGGTGCATCACTCTGCGGCTCCCGTATGGCCTGCCGAATTTCTTCTCGAATAACATCCGCAATAGACCGCTCCGGTGAAGCGGGTGACTGTAACTTGCGTTGTTCCTCCCTGACAACTGACCGGACGAGCTCTCGCTGAGTGCCAAGATTATCGACAACGTTTGCCGAGAAGACTCCTAGTGATGTACAGGCTACGTCACGATTGTACTGCCACGATCTCTGCTGCTGCGTCGTTTCTATTGTTGTTGCTTCCGACCGAAACTCGGCAACAGTACGCGGCGGATTCCGAACGAGACCCGCGAACAGCTCTTGTTTTACCTCATGCATGAGCTGACGCACATTTTAGATGCGGAAGCATCTTATACTCGCACCTTGTAGTGCGCCGTCCGCGCCGTCCGCACCGCTTCTCGAACATTCGACAGCTGACGCGCGCGCATGCGCCGTCGCGCCGTCGCCCACCATCTGTGCCGCGCGCGCTTCTCCTTCGAGAACATTCGACAGCTGACAGCACATGCGCCGTCGTGCTGTATATATACTCAAGGTCGGTGCTCGCTCGCTCAGTTGCCGCTCGTCGGTTGGTTTGTACGGCGCGTCGATGTCCAAGGTCGCGGTGAAATGAATTCCAACGAATCCACAAACACAATGATCGACGTCCCTTCGACCAGCGCCACCCTTTCGCATACGTGTGTACGTGTTCACTCATTTAACACCCCCTCCTACAACCACGTTAACCACTTTAGCCATCGACCCAAGTAAGTCGCAATTTAACACCCCATTTCACAACCACGTTAACCAATTTAGCCATCGACCCAAGTAAGTCGCACTTTAACACCCCGTAACCAATTATATGCTCCGCATCCTCCTCAGTGTTCCCCCGAGGGAAGCTGCGGGCATTTTTTTGTCTTAAGTCATGTTGGGATCAGCTCGCTTGAACAGGCGGGACATATCTTCTATGTACATAGCGACAGCCTCGTTTGTGCATTGATTTCGTACTCCAAGAGCTGCTTTTGCCTTTTCCCGGTGATCATTGTTGCCAAACGTACACAGTACCTGCCGCCGGAACTCTTCCCAGGACATCAGAGATGCATCGTGGTTTTCTTACCCTCCTTGCACTGCGTCTTCCTAAGAGACGCAGACGTTGCACAGCTTGCGTGCTTCGTTCCACTGGTTTATGTTCCCCACCCTCTCGAAATGATCCAACCAGTCTTCGGCGTCCTCTAACGGGTCACCGTGGAACACCTTCGGTATGACGGGTTGGTTGACAATGAACTGTGATGGTGCAACTTGGTTAGTCATGGTGGTGGCGTTACTTGTTCTCTGTCGCCGATGCCCTTGGCACAAAGGGAACTGGTCCAAATTCTGGTGAATCCCCTCGAATACGGCGACTGGTCCATTAGTGTACCAACGTATGCTCCACGGCTTGCGGATGGTCAGGGCTTAGTCTTCGCTCCCTTGCGTGGGGTTTGGAATCATCTACCCAGCACCTCCACCAGAAAATGTAACGAATGTAGCAGCCTCACAACAAGGATGTTCTATTTAAACTGTTTATTAAGGGGCAAACTTGTGCCCGAAGTGAACGACGCACAACAAACAAAAAAAATTGCCCGCAGCTTCCCTCGGGGGAACACTGAGGAGGATGCGGAGCATATAATTGGTTAACGGTTGTTAAAGTGCGACTTACTTGGGTCGATGGCTAAATTGGTTAACGTGGTTGTGAAATGGGGTGTTAAATTGCGACTTACTTGGGTCGATAGCTAAATTGGTTAACGTGGTTGTAGGAGGGGGTGTTAGATGAGTGAACACGTACACACGTATGCGAAAGGGCGGCGCTGGTCGAAGGGACGTCGATCATTGTGTTTGTGGATTCGTTGGAATTCATTTCACCGCGACCTTGGACGTCGACGCGCCGTACAAACCAACCGACGAGCGGCAACTGAGCGAGCGAGCGCCGACCTTGAGTATATATACAGCGCGACGGCGCATGCACTGTCAGCTGTCGAATGTTCGAGAAGGGGGAGAAGCGCAACGGCGCATGCGCGCGCGTCAGCTGCCGATGTTCTCGATGCGCGACGGCGCATGCGCACGCGTCAGCTGCCGATGTTCTCGAAGCGTGACGTCACATGCGCGCTACATTATACACCTAGCGAATGTTCGTGAAGAGGAGAAGCGCACGCGGTGTGTAGAGGAGGAAGGGTGCACAGATGGTGGAGGAGTGAAGCGCGCGCGGAGTGTAGAGGAGGAAGGGATGCACAGATGGTGGAAGAAGGAGGAGGAAGCTTGCGGACGGCGCCGCACGACAAGCCTCGAGTATTAGATGCTCCGCATCTAAAAGATCCGAGGGTCGGCAGTACTCGTGCGCCTCTGCCTAGAGCACCCTCGTTCTCTTCTTCTTCTCGCGCGTTGGCTGTTCGGTGGAGTCCCGTGCGCATGCAGGGCTGGCTCGTGTAGTGAGGCTGGCTTCATCGCTCGTAGTTGTGCCATTAGCATTTTTCTTCGTTAGCGTTGTGCGTAGCAATGGCAATTTCCTGTGGCAATATCACCTAGATAAAGCCTGGTGACAATCTATGAGAAACGTAGGACCTGCATGACATAACTAAGACCTAGAAAAACACAAAAGCAACCAGATTTGTCTCCCGAATCTTCTAGCTTCGCTGTTTTAAGCCTTGCAGAGCATAGTAGAATCTTTCATTTTTCTTCTTTATCAAAAATATTTATCGTTAAATTTCGCAACGAGTTTGGTTTTTACGCCCGGTCAATATGTAGTTTAAGCTTGGCAAGTTAATTCAAACCTAGGGATGCAGTGTGGTATTGAGCGGAGTGAGTGCGATCAAACAAGTTCCTACAGTGTCGAAACAATCACGGTGGCGCAATGCTGAAAGGTTATGTTTACGTGCCTCATTCGCGCCATCATATGGCGCCATAGAATCATTCTTTCCTGATTTGAACATGCGTTGTTTCTATCACTTTAGTAAGTTATTACTTCTTTACAAGAACCTTTTATTAGAGATAATGCAGGTAAACATAATAATACTTCCCCAATCAATATTTTCCTAAGCAAAAAGTTATTTGGAATTGACGCACCCATAACTTTCTTTACCACAAATATTTTAATGCCGGGATCCACGAAAACTTCTGTGACGTATTTTTTTCCCGAAATTGACATAAAAAATACGCACGACCAGAAAGCAAAGAAAGAATATCTATCGCCGGGAGTTGAATCCACGCCCTTTCGCTCCATGACAGAACGGGCCGGGGTAGCTACCCACTGAGGTACTGACACATACACTGGAAGCTTTACAAAACCTCCTTTTATATCTAACACAATCCTCTCACAGTGTTCTTCGTAAAGTGAAGTAATGCATCATCACCGTGGCATCGACGGCGATGATGAGTTACTTCGTTCAACACGTCGTTTCTACGCGTTCGTCCCATTCGGCGCGTTTCGAATTGGCGCAGTGCAGTTTCTTGTATTCATCAAAGTCAGTGCCAGTCAGTGACATTACCTTTAGGGTCGGCCTCGCTCGTTGCATACATCAATAGCAAAAAGTGCTGTGCGTCACCTGGTTCGAACTCCGCGATCTCCACGTGCACTTTCCCCGCGAAAAAACACGGACGTACAACGGCGTAGATACGACGCACGATTTTCTTTGCAGTCTTCCTAGTGGCCAAGCCGCGACTATAGGCGATCATCGCCCAAGTCAAGCGTTCATTCAGGCACGGACCTCCTGATTGTCACAACACTTTCTCCAATTCCGCTACAATCGCTAACTACTACAGCTACCCCAAGCATTTATTAACAAGAGTGTTCACTTATCCATTCATCATGAACGTCAGGCATCGGTATGGCAATGTGTGAGTAAGCGTCAAAGTGGGTGCGTTAAAATAAATGGTCCTATTGAAGTCAGACATGAACAGGCATTGTACAAGCTCTCTTCACATTCGACTTCTTCTGTAAAGAAGAAGAACAAAACTTTATTAGCGAAAAAGCCTTTGTTGCCCCTTGCCCCTAAAACAGGACAGCGCCGCGTGGTCGGACTCTTTTCGAAGGCACCGCTGGCTCTCGCCATTCCTTCCGCCCTCTTGACCAGCCTCCACTTGTCCTCAAGGGCTGGGCTGGAAACCATAACCTCCCACATCTCTCTGCTGTTGTTCTCTCCGTGTTCTTCGGTCTGTGCCGTACATTCCCACGTGATGTGGTAGAGCGTCGGTGTGCTTCTACACCACGGGCATATGTCTCTGTGTTCGGGTGAATAGTACGTATGCAATCTGTGGATGTTTAAGTATGTGTTAGTTTGGAGTCAGCGTAACGTCGCAGAAGTCATGACCCAGAGGTTCTTGTGTGGTGCTGGGTAATGTCTCTGCAAATCTCTGTAGTATTGCAGGATCGCTTTGTAACTGGGATCGATGGGTGTCGGGACCTCAACGGTGTTGCCACCGGCAGCTTCGTAATTAGTGAAACCTCGAGCCGCATCATCTGCATAGAGGATTTCCGTAACACCCTCGTGTCCCGGGGCCCCAGTGATTGTCAGGGAATAGCGTATGTAAAGCTGTCTGCTACTTTCGGTGAGGATCCGGTGTGCATTGGCACCGGTTTTCCTTTCCAGTAATTTCTACATGCAGCCAGAGAATCTGTGATAATAGTAAGTGCAGTGTTGCGTTCCATGCCTTCCTTTATAGCTAAGGTAATGGCAATCTCTTTTGCTTATATGATAGTTATATGATAGTCAACAAACCTGAGCGACCGCCTGTAAACTGTGTGTGCTCCTCGAGTGTGCTCGTGATTGTGTGTACCTTCTCATCTTTCTGCAACCTCTTTTCTCCCCTTTATCCCCTCCCCAGTGCAGGGTAGCAAACCGGATGTGCGTTTGGTTAACATCCCTGCCTTTCCTTGCATCTTTATCTCTCTCTCTCTCTCTCTACTTGAGAAAGCGAAGCACAGGCTGTGATCTCACCACTTCTGTTCACCACAACCGCTAGCATATTTTTCGTGTGGGCGCAGTAAGGCGAATCATCCGTGAATCTTGAAATATTCAAGAACCTTGTTATTTTGTCAATGTATGCCTTTTCGCCGCCCTGCGTGTAATGTCGGATCCATGTTTTGTGGTATTGGTGATACCCCATTCAAATCTTCTGTAAGGAAAAGGTTTTTTTTTTTGAGTTTTACAGCAATTCCTATGCCAGAGGGGTTAATTGTGTCCTTAGGGTTGTTCAGGTTGAAGCTTGTCGATTGGCGGCGTTGGAGTGTGCTGTAGCCGTGATCACGATGACGCTGATGACGATGAAGATGATGCTGATGATGAACAACGAGTGACTTGCGCAAAATATGACATCTCGATATGCTCTGCGATGCATTCCGTATGATTGGAAACAACCAGAGAACGTGTGCAGACGTCATCATTGCCAACTTCAGGCTATATCCGACACCACAATGCACCAGCCTTAAAAATAAAAGCAAAACGCAATTCACAACTTCACGTGTGATTTAGCGTGAGAGCAATCGCCCCCACTGCTTTGCCCACTCAGCATCATTCACTTTGGGAATATGTGGTGTTTTTTTATATGGTTCTTCAACGGCAGTGAGCAATTTCAAGCATGCAGAGTAATTAATATTCGTCACACGGTGGTATGATGACACTCCTTTTCAATTGTGAATTGCGGTATGCAGACAAGCTCTTGATAAACTGAAGTCCACTTTTCATAGTAGTCAATGAGCTCTTATGCCGCAGATTTCCTGAGAGGTCGTTTCACTGAGTTGTTTTCTTAGCGGCACTGCAGCTTTTACATATAATATACGCAAGAGGAATACTACATACCTCGATCACTCATCTGAATGCAAAGAAGTACAAAACATGGTCCAATTTGTCTGGCTTTTGAGAATGTGCTCCTGCTCGCCAAAATGGCGTCGAGGATCGAAAAAAAAGAGGCATTATTATTAACAAAAATTTTGTTTTAACTTCGAAGAAAATCTTGGCTACTAGCAACGCTGGCTACATTTCCCCTGTTTATCTGAACAAATATACCCCATAAGTGAATGAGGGGATAATCGCATCGCACACGTTATTCGAAGGTCACAGGATCGCTTCCTGCCGGTGACAAGTTGTCTTTATGTTCACATGACTTTCTTCACATTTGTGTAATAATTACTTAGAGATACTATCTTCTATACTTTTCGGTATTATTGTCAGGTAGGTCTCACTAATAATGTGACTAACAAAAAAAAACGAGCCCTTGATGTTTCAACGCTTTTCTACGTATGCCGGTTGACTTCTCTTAGATGACAGGTAACTCAAAAAATAAATAAAAATATATAAAAATGCATCCGGCAGATTACACCTTGTTTGAATGAGTGCAATGTGAAACAATCAGTGACTAGTTGCATGTGCGGAATCCCTTGCTTTGAGCCAAGTCTTAGGTGGTGGATCAACATAGATTGATACTGATTGATATGTGGGGTTTAACGTCCCAAAACCACCATATGATTATGAGAGACGCTGTAGTGGAGGGCTCCGGAAATTTCTACCACGTGGGGTTCTTTACCAGGCACCCGAGTATGAGCACATGGGCCTACAGCATTTCCACCTCCATCGGAAATGCAGCCGCCGCCACCGTGATTCGATCCCATGACTTGCGGGTCAGCAGCCGTGTACCTTTGCCACTAGACTACCCGGCGTGGCGGGGCGGTGAATCAACATCATTGTGTAAATTGAGTAGTCGTGCTCGTATTGTGAACTTAACATTGCACAAAAAACATAACTCAGGGTCTCACAAAACTACATTCCAGCGAAGACGCCAGTTGCATAAACACAAAGTGTGTACTGCTGTGCAATAATGAACATGTGACAAGTCGGGCTTAATAGACTAGGGTTGCGCGGAAAGAAACGTTGTCAACTCCACATTTGGTTGGCATACAAAACCGTTCGGCAGAGCGTAAATAAAACATATCAGTACGAAATCATTTCCATGATCATTTGCGAAAAGGCGAATCAGTCATATATATATATTGATAATATCAAGCAACAATACATGGCAGTACTGCGTTAATGAACAAATATTTTGGCAGCGAACAAATAAAAGCGACACCAAGTGACTGCTCAGCTTCGCATGCACTTTCTAACAGCAGGTAACACCAAAACCCTTCGTGCTGTTGTCATGGAGACCACTCCAAGCTCGAAGAGCCCGAAATTTGCATATTTAAATTTCTTTCTCGTTCGACAGGCGTGTGCTGGACGAAGGCCTCTTGTTCCTTTCATTCTTATTACTTCCGCTCCAAAAAGTTGCCAGCTCATATGCGCGAGGTACCATTGCGAGTACTAACCATGCGTACGAACGAACAGTCAGCGCATCCACTTCTTTCATTGTGACATGCCTCACTGACTGCAAAGTGACAGGTCCTACTTTCACTTTTTGTGGTTCTCCTGCAGGAAGCGGGAAAATGACATACAACAAGATTATGAAGTAGAAAGTGCAATGTAAAAAGCAATTGTGGCACGATGACATGCCATCGATGCTGGCAAGTGGAATAGCTACATTTGTGTTCTGTCACAGCAAATGGAAGTTACCGACGTAACACATACGACAGAGCTTCTTCAAAAAATATCGAAAACTCTGGCGCTGCGATCGTTCTGCCACCATAGTAAGTGGGAGTATACCTGGCAAATTTCGCTATAGTCTTAGTGTTTGTGCACTTCGAAGACGCGTGTTGCTTTGTTTATTGTTGTGTTTTCATTCGTATAAACAAACGAACAGCTGTGAACTTTGTGAGCGAATTTCAACTGGCGAGCCTAAAATTTTCAAGGTAGTGAAGCTTGACTGCAAAACTTCTTCTCAACTTCTTCTAGGGACATATTGAATTCAGCTCCACGAAGTCGAACGGAGCCACAATAACAAAGATTAGACAAATTTGTGTACTACTCATCATTCCCATGCTTGCTGAAGCACGTTGCTTTCCAGTTTTCATATCCACTATTGCCAAACTCCCGTAGAAAACTCAGTGAACTACAAAGGAAGCTACAAGCAAGGAATCCTTTGAAAAGCGCAGATGCAACAAACTATGCGTGGAGGATTTGAGGAAGACAATCTTTCGGGGTGTTTATAACAAAGAGTTTAGCAAAAGTCTTTACAAAACCACTAACATGCAAGTATTTAACATTTACCGCATTTCTGTAGGTATTTGAAATTTACCGCACTTCAACAGTCTTTGACAGTTCCGGTCTATGCCAACAAACACAGCATCTGTATTGTTAACTAGAACAATATAAACGTTATAAACTTTACTCGACACTCAGCTTCAATTTACCACACTGCAACTAAACCAGATTAAGCATGGTGTTCAATCAAATATTTTTTTATTGTTGAGCTTGCTCGCAAAGATAGAACACACGCTTGTAATAACCTAATTGAATGTCCCAAAAATAGCACTTTATTTAGCCTTCCTTTAATAATTGAAATGAAACTGACAAGGAATAATGCGTTCAAGAAGCAACTTATAACGAGCATTCCTTGTCATACAGTGGTGTATGTCCGTACTTCTGGCTGCTTCATGGCTACTGATGACCCCCGGAGACGCTGCAACATCATTAGCGCCTCAACATACTTTAGGTCGGAAAAAGATGCCTTAAGAGAAAGAGCTTGCCGTTCTATTCAGTTGCCCAGAAATAAGCGATAACAATGGCTAGCCTGGCGTGCATACTTGGCAAATACATGGAGGCCGCCACAAGCAAGCGAAGTCATTAGCTGGGCTGTCACACGAAGTTTCCGGCATGACGAAAGATGCAACTACAAAGATTTTCTGCATGCGTAGGGCTACTCGCATGAAGCCAGACTGCAGCCGTTGTTGCGGAAGTCCGTGCACATCCTCATTAGTCGATTGTGACTCTAGCATATAATGTTTTTTTTTTCCTTGTTGGTTATAGCTATAGATTGCTCTTGGTGGCCATTATGCTGCCTTGGCAAGTGAAAAAATGGCAAACAGCTTGGAGGTGTCATAACCGCTATTCATCGTGCTTTCCACAATTCTTTATGGAATAAAAGACGTTGACATAAAAAGTGCTTGCAAATAGGTTAGACGTTACGGCATACTAAACAAAATGGGTCGTTAATTCTATACGAGAGAATTTTCAGCGCAACCAGACAACATTTATTATTTCTTTTATTTCCCTCTGATTTTTGTAGACTCTTTACCACAAATTCTCGGCCTTGGAAAATGTTTCTTGATGTAAACGCAAGACAGTCATGACAGATGAGGCATTAGTTAAGACATATAGCCTAAATATATAACATTTTTTTTTCTGTTGTATTCGCAGTACGCACATCTCCCTATCTGAACCACACTTCGACCCACAGAAATGCCCTTCTGTCTGATGATTGAAAAAACTCACTCTTTTGCAAAAAAAAAAAACTAGGAAGGTTAACTTTTAGGCTTCTTGGTAGTACGTGATTTTCGGTACCACATTTACTATCTCCAAATATGCCACGTTTAATCTCCTGAAGATTTATTGCAATCGGTGTCGGCAACTAATTACCTACTGGGGTTTCTTTTCTGTACGCCGCTTTGTTTGGGATAAGCTCAAGGAGCACAGCCGAGTACATCGTGTAACCAATCAGCATGGTTGCAACACCACAGAACTAAGTGAGACGGGCATGAGACGACGTGGAAAAAGCGAGCAGTGGGGTCTGTGTTCCAGATACTGTTCCAATATCAAGTGCGTGTAACTACCACATTTTCTCTTGTACAGGGCTTTTGTGAAAGGTCGTCGTGCAGTATCGGCAAAGCATCTTTCATCTTAGGGGGTGAGAACTTGGTCAAACGGAGAGTCGCTTTTATTCTCACCCCTCCATTAACTATGTATTGGTGGAAAATAAACTATTATTATTATTATTATTATTATTATTATTATTATTATTATTATTATTATTATTATTATCTTAGCGTTTGCGCTTGACATTTGTGTGGAATAGGAACTAGCTGAAGACGCTATTCAAGATCACTGCAATGCATCAATTAACTTTAGCATTTATTTTCCAGAAAGGCGGGTGGTAGTGGTGGTGAGTGTCCATATATGTTGCACGTATGAAGATACTAGCGCAGTATATTCGTAAAAAACAGACGCCCTTCTTCGGCCTCTCACATTAACAGACTACTCCTAATTATCATTCATCTCTTCCAAGACAACCTCTCAACGGAGATTCTGAATACAGTTGTGTTCAAGTTTGAATCTATTTGAAACAGTAAAATTCAGTCTCAAATTCAATCAAATAAATGTCTAACGTTTCCGAATACAAATGGTAAAAGTACTGAATTTCACACAATTCATCTCTTTACTTGAACAAAAAAAAATTTAAATTATATTTGTCGTACTATAAATAAACGTGCACAAATTTATGCATTTCACTGCTTCATGGCACATCATAGGAAGTTATTTACAATTTTCATGAACAATGAATAGCTGCCGTGCATTCGGGAAGTAGTGACACTGTTTTGCATGTCACCATTCTTCTATACAACGAAAGCAGCCACTCACTAGACACAGAATTGCCTATATGTGTTAATCTTTTTATCACAGTCTAATTTTCTAAGCAGGCTTTTCAAACTGCATTGAGCAATCACAACTCATCAACCCGGTGTTCACTGTATGTTTGTAATCTTATGAAAAACAAGAATTGTTCATTCAGAAATTTCTTCTCGATTTTGCGATACCTCCTGTTTTTTTTCGGCGATAGACACAGCCTCATGTGCCATGTCTTGCTCAGGCTACTATAATACAATGGTGACATTAATCGCACCACACTTTCGAGTGTCAATGTTGAACAGTGGCAACTAGGCACTGACCACTGAAAGTAACTTGACTATATCGGCATATATTTTTGCGAAATATAGCATGAGTGTGTAATTCTTTGTTCTGATTTGAATGCTTGTTGAGATGCTTTGTGGTGTTCAAATAAATAGAACACTAAGACTGTCTCATGATCGAGCCAACTGCTGAACTATTGGAATGGAATACTCACAGCTTTGTATAATCACGTGCCATATGGCTTTTTTTGCTGCATCCGTGCCGTTTTCTTCAACCTTTATTTTGAATAGTATCAATCAACATGACATCAATACCGTATAAAAAGAATAAACATCAGCCAGGATATGAAAAAAAGAATAATGAAGAGGAGTTATGCAGTCTAAATTATTGTCGTTTTGTGGAAAAAAAACAGAGAAGTGAAGGTTGCCTCCACAACCGAGAAAGGGAATCGCTAGAAGGCACAAAACATCAACGTTATCGAGATGTATCATTTATTGGGCAAGCTTCCTATGAGGATTAACCCTGAAAGCAGTTGTAACTTTAAAGAAAGAGAATTCAGCTATAGTCAGATACAACTTTAGAAGCCCGCGGCATTTCCTTCTTATACGCGGACCCGCTCAAGCCTTCGTCAATGGGCACGCACCTCTCGCTGACGTCATCAACAGGATGACCTGTAACCTTGCTTTTGGTGACCAATGACGAGACTATTTCTTTATTCGCAGTGGTTCGGTCATCTAGGCGGGTCCACTCCAGACTTTCTAAGTTTAATGCAATTATGTAGCGTTATACATAGAGTAAGCGACAGAAGATTAATAAATTATTAATTAATTAATTAATTAATAATTGATTGATTGATTGATTCCTTGATTGATTGATATGTGGGGTTTAACGTCCCAAAACCACCATATGATTATGAGAAACGCCGTAGTGGAGGACTACGGAAATTTCGACCACCTGGGGTTCTTTAACGTGGACCCAAATCTGAGCACACGGGCCTACAACATTTCCGCCTCAATCGGAAATGCAGCCGCCGCAAATGACAGGAGACCATTCGAACGGTGCAAGTTCCGTCCGTGCCGGCACAGAATTATGTTTTTGTGCCTTTTCTTTTTTTCGGCTTTGTACTATAATTGCTATAAATAACAGCGTCAATATTTTTTGGTGATATTGTCTGACAGTTCTCGGTAATATTGTGTGTACAAAAAAATGACCCCTCATATTTTCATTCCTTTCTTCATCCTACAACAGAGGAGCAAAGACAGAAAGTGAGGGAGGGGGAGGAGGGGGATTTCCAATATATGTAATATTTGTACAGTACCACTCTTTTTTTCTTCTTTTTTGCCCATCTTCAGAGGTAGGACACTGAATACAAACAAGGTATTTGTCTTTTCGGATTTGGCTTCGCACAACTCTTAAAATGTGAAAGATGACAAAGCCCCGGCTGACTAACTGTAGCATCCCGCCACCAAGAAAAATTGGCTGATGCCACGTACAGTGGGATGCAATGCCGAAGCATGCGGTCAAGATATGTGCCGAAATTGAAGTTGTCTGCTATTCGGCGAATAGCCATGAGGAACTCGCTAGCGGTTTCGCCTGGAAGTTGTGAGCGATTGGAGAACTTGTAGCTTTTCGTTATCTCGTGCTTCTTAGGGTCGTAGTATTTATTCAAGCTCTGAACGACTTCCTCATAGGTCAGTGAATTCGGAGCATGCGGGACTGATCTACCGGCTAGCACTTCGACCACCTTGCTAGACAATGCCGAAACTAGTAGTTCTCCCTTCTTAGCTGGGTCTGTAACGCTATTCGCCTCGAAATAAGCTTCTGCTCTGACAAAGTAAGGCTTTCTACTTACCTTTTGGTTCCTCGTAATCCGGCAGCTGCTGGGAGTCCATGGTGGTCGTTCCTTGGTCGCCTGATTGCAGGATTTTTGTCAGTACGGCAGGATTTTCGTCAAAAAAAACGCCCTCATCCTCCCTGTTACGTAGCTGGCAGCTCGGCCCCGGCAAGCAGACGCAGACAATCGGAGACTCGGGCAAAAATGTGAACGTTTATTGCATCGCGTAAGCATTTTTTTTGTAGCTTCAACTAAAAGGGGGAAGAGGGGGAAATGAGCGCGAACAGCTATCGCTTCAACCAAGACAGAAAACACGAAGGAGGGAAAGGGGGGTGCGTAGAGTGGAAGCTTGCTGTTTTTAATAGATAGATAGATAGATAGATAGATAGATAGATAGATAGATAGATAGATAGATAGATAGATAGATAAGCTAAAAGTCATCAAAGTTCACTAAAAAATGCTTCGAATTTAAAACTTTGGTTCTAATAAAGTTTCTGTCCTCCTCCTGCTCTTCTTGGCGCTGAAACAAAGTGTGCGCATATCTCGTAAGCCTACGGGCTGCTTGTTCTAGTTATACCTAGGTACTCGTTTATCTAGCATTGCGCAAAATATTCAAACTTTGTGCAGCTAGACGAGACCTCACTGCAGCTGCGGCGCCTCTTATGGATCTACAGGCACATCGTCGTTGGCGTAGGCCTAGGCTCCTTCGCTTCTGGGTCTTTCGTCGTTACGCAGCCATTTATTGGGCTATCTGTTATTTTTTCATTGTCAATGTCCTCTTGGTCAGTGGTAAATCTTACCAAGTTTCTCTTGCACATGCTGATTTAGTGACGATAACTTCTCTCCATATTTATTGGACCAGTGGTGAGCAGCGGCAATCGGCTAATTTCTGAAACCCTTGCCTTTTTTGATGTGGATAGTTTTTGTGAAGGCTGCATTGCACATAGCCGCACGCTGCACAAATTACGGCTTGCTTAAACAGCTTGCCTGTTGCAAAGAACGGGAAGAATGCTGCACGTATCTTTCGCTCGCACAATGCCGCTACAAAATGATCTTGCCCTGGCTCCGCTGGAACCTGTCTTGTTTCCTTCAGAGAGAGAAAATTTAATGCGGAAAGGCAGGGAGGTTAACCAGAAAACATATCCGGTTTGCTACCCTGCACTGGGGAAGGGGTAAGGGGAGACAGAAAAGTAAGAAAAAGAAATGGGAAAGGGAGGAAGAGAAGCACAAACACACACACACACACGCGCACACAGTAGTGTCACAATCGTTCAACGAGGCGGGTCGCTCGCAGAAACTTCATCAGCGCCTTCGTTGCTTTCTGGCGTGAAGCTCGATCTTTCCGACATTCCAAGATTGACTGCTCAGAAAGTGGCTGGTCGTCGAGGCGAGCAAACACTGCTGAGAGGGACTGTCGCTGAGAGCTGTACTGGGGGCACTGACATAAAATATGTTCAATTGTTTCGTCATTGTCGCAATGGTCGCATGCAGCGCTGTCTCTCATTCCGATGCGGCAGGCAAAGGCGTTCGTGAAAGACACCCCAAGCCACATGCGGCAGAGAAGGGTCGTCTCGGATCGGGGTAGGCCAGATGGAATAGTAAGTCGTAGGCATGGGTCCAGGCGGTGAAGGCGGGTGTGGAGAAAACCGGGCGTATTCCGCATAGACCTTGCGACATCCTGCGCAAGCGTATTAATCTTTGCTGCTGCGTCGCTTCTTGATAGTGGAATAGGTTCCATCACTCCATTTTCGTGAGCATTCTTAGCTGCATCGTCGGCATGCTCGTTACCGATGATGCCGCAATGGCCTGGTAACCACTGAAAAGATATGTCATGTCCTTCGTCTATTAGGTGATGGTACAGTTGTCGTATTTCGAGCGCCAATTGGTCTTGAGGCCCACGACGTAGAGCATTGTGTAGACATTGGAGAGCTGGTTTCGAATCAGTAAAAATGCTCCATTTTTGTGGTGTCTCTCGATCAATCCTGCGGAGTGCGCTGCGGAGTGCCGCGAGCTCCACGGCTGTCGATGTCGTCTTGTGTGACGTTCTGAACTGGATGGTTTCGGCTCTTGCTGGGAAGATCACAGCTCCTGCAGATCCTCCAACAGTTGTCGAGCCATCCGTGTAAAGTTTGACATGATCTTTGTATTCTTCGTGTAGCATGAGTAGAATCATCTGCTTTAAAGCTGGCGCCGAGAGCTCCGCCTTCTTGCGAATCCCCGGCACTGTCAAGCGCAGTTTTGGTCGGTCCAAGCACCAAGGAGGTGTTAGTATCCGTTCCGGAGGCGTGTAGACTGTTGGAAGGCACTCACGGAAAGTCAGCCAAGCAAATAGTGTCGTAGCCCAGCTGTGAGAAGCATAACGAGAAGTGGTAGATTAGTTGCATGAGGACACCGCACATCGCGAAAGCTTCGAGAACACAGGCGAGTACAATAAGGGCAAGGATAATTCTGTTTGGAGTCACCGGCTAACCACGAGCGTAGACAATTAACTGCTAATTGAGTGCATATGTCTCCTCGAGTCATTGCCAATGAGCGGTACAGTGTTCGACATTGTGTCGAGACTTGGCATTCATGGGTCAGGGGAATTCGTTTCCGGCACAAGATTTAGGCCAATGTTTGCTTCTTGTGCAAGACACGTCTTTGTCTATCGGAACCACACAAACACCAAAAGAGTTGTTCGCCGGTTATGTGAAGGAAATTGAAGGCGAAATACAACTGGTTCGTGTAGTAGTTTGCGTAGTACGGCGGGATTGGGCAGGCAAACTACGTTAGAGATAGGCTCCGTAAATGTCCAAGAACCATGCCTCACCCATGATATGGATCCCCGTACGATGGTCCCCACTGCGAGATAAGCGCGGGTATACGTAAGCGTCTACGTATACCCGCGTAATTGCCCCCCCCCCCTTCCGCGGGGCAATTACGCATGGGAGATGAACTCATAAGCGTGCGTCGCCGTGTCGTGATGATCTGGCGACGCACGCCCATTGCGCCATCTCGCTGGTAATGCTGAAAATATGATAGTTCTCCCCAAGGAGGTTTAAAAATATTGCTGGAGTGGAAATTCCCGCAATGCTTTGCCAGTAGTAGTGAAGACAGCTTTTGCCCTCCAAAGATCTGCTATTTTCTAGAAGTGCCCACTTATGCATCAAGTGACTTTAGTTAGTCTAAAGGCTACGATAATTTTAAAATAAAAGACAGTTGTTTCGGAAGAAATTATTCGCAGAGACAAGTATCCGTGACTTAATCTCCAATAAAACATGCCTTGAACTCGAAGGCTTACTAAAGAAAATTAGTAGCACAAGCACGCACTTTTACCACTATCCGACCCCAAATAATTGCCACGTAAGCTCTCTAGGCGCGCAAGAAAATTGCCCCTTCTCACACGCCCCTAGCAACAGCTCGTCATGCTCCTAGTAAGATGGCTGCCGTAACCATCAGCTTACGGTTGGCATGGCGTCACTCGTGGGCTAAATTTCCACTCCAGCAATTTTTCAGAACCTCCTTGGTTCTCCTGAGAGCGGTATCATCAGTGGTAAGTCGTAGATATAAATAGCTTGCCATTTCAGCGTTGAAGGAGGTGCTTCTTCGTGGCTCAGTGGCTAACGCCACGCACTCACGAGCAAGAGATCGGACATTCCATTCCGTGCGCCTGATTGTTTTTCTCGATTATCTTTTTTTCTTGCGGTTTTCATATATATAGCTGCTTTAAAAATTGTAAGCGCTGTACCCCAAAAAGCTTCCGGTAACCTCATTTAGCAACTCCTAACATCCAAACTGAAAGCACGTTTTCAAGTTTATAAATGCGAAGCGTTTGTTAGCGAACTTCGGCGACTTTAAGCTATCTATCTATATAATCTAGCCGCCTACGACTTTTAGCTCTCCTGGCAGTTTGGATAATGGTATCAATACCAAACTTCGTATGGCATAACATGACTGTATGAAGAGCACATTTGACTAATAATAACATAAATATCATGAAATGTATGTCATGAATGTCACGATTTACATTACATTGTCTTGCTGCTCTTGCGCTGGTTTCGTTACACATAACATGTTGCAAAACTGGTATGGTATGACATGATTGCATGGCGAACACAAGCGACAGACCCTAACATTAAAATTATGACATGTGTGTTATGTAAAAACATGACTACATGCCAGGCTAATGGTGCGCTTGCAGCCACTTCGCTAGTGTGACATATACAAAATTGGGTATTATGGTACGTGAATGGATGACGAAAGTAAGTGACCGGTGCAAACATGATAATCACGAGATGCGTGTCACGTAAAAACATGACTACATGCCAGGCTCATGATGCACTGGTGGCCGTTCTCTAGCTTCACATATACCAAATTTGGTATTACGGGACGTGAATAGATGACGAAGTTAGGTGACTGGTGCAAACATGATAATCGTTAGATGCGTGTCATTTGCGAACATGACTACACGCCACAGTCAAGGCGCCAGTACACTTCGACGTGACAGGGTGCGCGTGCGCGCCGGTGCTCGTTTCGTCACGTCACGCTGGCGTTGCCACGCCAGGCGCCGGTCCTGCCACATACTCGCAGGCGCACGCCGCACTGGGTTGCTTTGACGCATGCGTGTTTCAGGGCGTCCGGCGTCCCTCCGTCACGAAAAGAGGGAGACGCGGTGTTGTCTGGGTAACGCATCGGCATGAAATGCAGCATGTCGCATTTCTCGCCGGTTACCATCGGGACGCGCAGATGGACGCTGGTGGCGCCTGGCGTCTGACTATAAGTGCTCGTTTCACTAACGTAGTGTAGGCTTATGCCACAGGAGCGAAAGAAAGACACGCCTGAACGATAACCGATGCCAGCCCGGAACGTTAGCCGTGGCTTCACGTGCCACGGCCTAGCGCCTTTTTTATTTTCTTCTGTCGCCATCGCGCACTCTCCGGTTTGCGCGCCGCCCGAACAAGGGCGCTACAGGGCCCCCCGTGTAGACTGCAAGTCGGAATGTGACATGCCGTTTGTGGTATTCCAACGGAAGATCAGTCGTAGATGAGAGGCTTTCTAGGGCGGTCTCCAGGTACGCCGGATTGAGTCGGTCCAAGCTGACTGTTTCTTCACGGCCGTTCTGAAGTAGAGTGGCAGTTTTGGGGTTGCGGTGAAGGACGCGGAATGGTCCGTCGTAGGCTGGTGTCAAAGGTGGTCTGACCGCGTCGCGGCGCACGAAAACATGTGTTGCAGTGGCCAGATCAGGGTGGACGAATATGGTCTTGTGTTCGGAAGGTCTGGGTGGAGTGGGCCGGAGGTCTTGAACGCACAGTCGAGGAGGCGTTGATTGAGTCGGTCCAAGCTGACTGTCTCTTCACGGCCGTTCTGAAGTAGAGTGGCAGTTTTGGGGTTGCGGTGAAGGACGCGGAATGGTCCGTCGTAGGCTGGTGTCAAAGGTGGTCTGACCGCGTCGTGGCGCACGAAAACATGTGTTGCAGTGGCCAGATCAGGGTGGACGAATATGGTCTTGTGTTCGGAAGGTCTGGGTGGAGTGGGCCGGAGGTCTTGAACGCACAGTCGAGGAGGCGTTGTAGGAATTGCTGTGGCTGGTCTGGTAGCTTCGTTGACGTGAAGAAGTCTCCCGGAAGCCGTAGAGAAGTGCCATACACCAGCTCTGCTGTTGAGCACTGCAGGTCTGCCCGGATGACAGCTCGTAAACCTAAGAGCACCAGTGGCAAGGAATCAACCCAGGTGGCTCTATTGAGGCGGGTAGTCAAGGCGGTCTTCAGTTGTCGGTGAAGGCGTTCCACCATGCCGTTGGTGCAGGGATGATAAGCCGTGGTACGGCAATGTCTGGCTCCGAGGTTGCGATTAGGGCAAGTAAACAACGAGGACTCAAACTGACGTCCACGGTCTGTTGTCACAGTGCCAGGACAGCCAAAACGGGATACCCACGTAGAAATGAAAACGCGGGCAACTGTCTCAGCTGTGATATCTTGAATTGGAACAGCCTCTGGCCAGCGTGTGAAGCGATCGACTATGGTCAATATATAACGGTACCCCTGAGACACTGGTAGAGGGCCCACAATGTCTAGATGAACATGGTCGAAACGACGGCCGGGTTGAAGGAAAGGTTGGGGCGGCGTCTTAGTATGACGGGAGAACTTTGTCATCTGGCAGGGCAGGCACATGCGCGTCCAAGCGCGCACATCACCGTTGATTCCGGGCCAGACATAGCGCTGGGTGAGAAGACGCTGAGTAGCCCGAATGCCAGGGTGACAGATGTCGTGTAAGGAGTGGAAAACGGTGCGTCGTAATGAAGCGGGAACGAAAGGGCGGGAAAGGTCAGCTGAGACATCGCACCACAAGCGCTCAGATAAAAATGGATGAGGCACCAGGCGTAATCAGAGAGAACGGGCGTTCTCCCGAAAAGCGGAAAGCTCTCTATCATCCTGCTGTGCCGAGGAGAATGAGGCCCAGTCGATGGTTGGCGGTGGAGAGTCAACCGCGGCTATACGAGAAAGGGCATCTGCGGCGGTGTTGTCAGCTCCTTTCACGTGGCGGATGTCAGTCGTGAACTCAGATATATAAGCCAGATGGCGGAGTTCACGGGGCACGTACTTGGATGAGTTAGTGCGGAAAACATACGCCAGTGGCTTGTGGTCAGTCAGCACGTAAAACGAGCATCCTTCCAGTAAATGCCGAAAGTGCTGTATTGCAGCGTAGATGGCTAGTAATTCCCGGCCAAAGACGCTGTAGTGGGTCTCAGCAGGAAGTAGCTTCCGAGAGTAAAACGACAAGGGTCTCCACTCGGAGTTAATGCACTGCTGTAAGACGGCTCCGACGGCCACGCTGGATGCGTCCACCATCAACCGAGTAGGGGCGTTGCTGCGTGGATGAATGAGAAGCACGGCGTTAGCGACCGCTTGCTTAGCAGCAGCAAAGGCGGCCTGGGCCTCTGACGACCAAGGAATGGCGGAGGACGGGCCGGCGGTCGACCGAAGGAGGTCGGTGAGCGGTCGTAGCAGTTCGGCATAGTGTGGTATGAAGCGCCTGGAAAAACTCACAAGCCCCAGGAATTGGCGTAATTGGCGCAGTGTTGTAGGCTGAGGATAATCCTGAATTGCTTTAACTTGGGACCGGAGAGGGCGTATTCCTTTAGATGATATGTGATGGCCCAAGAACTCGAGTTCAGATGCGCCGAAAGTACACTTAAAGGCGTTCACAACGAGGCCGTACTGCTGAAGACATTGGAACAGAGCGCGTAGATGGTGCTCATGATCTTCAGGTGTGCGGCTGGCAATGAGGACATCGTCAAGGTACGCAAACACAGTAGGAAGACCCCGTGTGACCTCAGAAATGAACCGCTGGAAAGTTTGAGCCGAATTGCGGAGTCCAAAAGGCATCCGCACGTATTCAAACAACCCAAAGGGCGTCGTGATGGCGGTCTTGGGTATGTCGGCGGGCTCGACAGGAATCTGGTGGTACGCCTTAACAAGGTCCACTTTGCTGAAAATTGTGCAGTCGTCGAGGCGCGATGTAAAATCCTGGATGTGAGGTAGAGGATAGCTGTCGTGGACAGTCTTGGTGTTCAACGCTCGATAGTCCCCACAAGGACCCCAGTCACCAGGATCACGCTTTGGCGCCAAATGCAGCGGGGAAGCCCAAGCGCTTGACGACGGGCGGATAATGCCGAGCTGCAGCATGTGGTCAAACTCCCGTTTAGCAATAGCTAGGCGGTCTCCGAACAGGCGGCGTGGTCGAGCGGCTGCCGGTGGACCCCGGGTGACGATGTGGTGTGTCACCGTATGTTTAGGCGGCTGAGTGAGGTTGCACGGTTTAGTGAACTCCGGGAAACTCGCCAAGAGTTTTTCGAACGGTGAGGAAGGTATCAGCATGCGGATGGCTATTGGAGCGATGTCGGACAAGACTCCCGAGATGGAGAGACGAGTCTTACCATCTATGAGGCGGCGCCACCGCACGCTGACGTCCAAATCGAAGTATGAGAGGAAGTCCGAGCCGATGATTGGTTGAACCACGTCTGCAATGACGAAAACCCACCGGAAAATGCAGCGAAGGCCGAAGTCGAGGGTGAGAGATCAGAGCCCATACGTTGCTATAGACGAGGCGTTGGCAGCACGAAGCACTTGCCCCTGTGACTTTGAACGATCAGCCTTAATCGGGGGCACAACACTAATTTCCGCGCCCGTATCTATAAGGAACCTGGCGCCCGACAGCTGGTCCGTGACCATGAAAAGGCGGCTGGGACGAGAAGGGAGATCACACGCCGCCGTCAGTGATCCCGGCAGGCGTTTCCCTGCCACGAACATGGGGTGTACATTTCGTGGCTCGGTGTCGGAAACGCCGGTGGTACCAGCAGAGGGGTGGAGGGCTGGGACTCCGAGCATCTCGTGTGCGTAGAAGAGCTCGACGACCGGAACGAGGCGAACGAGTCTCCTGCAGGGGGCTCCGGAGTGCGGCAATGGAGGCGGCGAGTTCGTCGATGCGGGCCTCAAGGCGCGAAATCGCTGTGTCTGCTGGTGGTAAGACAGCGTTGACAGATGGGGAGGTCGCTTCATGAACTTGATCGGCGAGCTCCGCCAGGTGGTCGAGATTGACGTCGCCGGCCGCCGTGAGGACGAGGCGGATTGGCTGAGAAAGGCGTTGGTGGAAGAGCTCGCGAAGCAACGCTGAGTGGGCAGAGACGTCGTGTTTCCCAAGAAGCTGTCGCATTCGGCGCAGTAGTTGGGAGGGGCGCCTGTCGCCAAGGTCCCCCTCTGCAAGGAGCTGCTGTAGGCGGACGCGCTCCGAAGGCATGAATCGTTCCAGCACCTTGGTTTTAAGGTGCTGATATGGCGTAGTGTCCGAGGGGTTGGAGAGGACGTCGGAGAGCTCGCTGGCAACGTCAGGAGGAAGGACGGAGGCTACGTGGTAGTAGCGTGTCGTTTCCGAGGCGATGCGGTACAGGGAGAATTGCATCTCGACCTGATGAAACCAAACTTGCGGGTCCTGTGGCCAGAAAGCTGGGAGACGCAGTTGCACGGCCGAGACGTCCTGCGGACGTGAGGCTTGTTCGGTTGAGGGTGCATTCGAGTCAGTCATTGTCTTCGTCCGAGGTCACCACTTGTAGGCTTATGCCACAGGAGCGAAAGAAAGACACGCCTGAACGATAACCGATGCCAGCCCGGAACGTGAGCCGTGGCTTCACGTGCCACGGCCTAGCGCCTTCTTTATTTTCTTCTGTCGCCATCGCGCGCTCTCCGGTTTGCACGCCGCCCGAACGAGGGCGCTACAGTTGCATTGCTGTGCTCTGCGTGCGCGTGCGTCAACGCTACAATAGGGTATATTGGGCCCATCATGATGCACTCGCAGCCATTTTGGTAGCCCCACATATACCAAATTTGATGTTACGTTACGTCAATGGAGGACGAAATATACGACTGGCCCAAACATGATAATTCTGTCACGCGTGGCATGTAAGAACATGTCAACATACCACGCTAATAGCGTGCTCATGGTCGTTTCGCTAGCTTCGCATTCACTAAATTTGGTATCACGTGACGTGAATAGATGAAGGAGGTGAACGACACATCCAAACATAATAGTCATGACACGGAAGTCATATACGGCATCATTTAGCTCCACTTCGTAACGTTCTGCTGATTTTAAAGTGACATATCAACTTTTCTTACTCTTGCTTCGCATATCATCACTTTTCACTGTACGTGGGATCTGCCAATTTTTTTCAGGGGATAGAAAAGTTTTTGTTTTAGTATTTCAGATGAACAGAACATGCGTAAAATTGAAGGCAGTCTCCTCAAGTTTTTATGTGGCTGAAAAGAACACTTTTTTGAATACATTTGACCAAATAAGGAAAAGAAACTGTAGAAAATCAACGGGACATTTTCTAAAGCTCTCTTTGTCCACGAGTGCTATTAAGGAACAGCGGTGACCGAAGCCGGATGTCATCAAGGGCCTGTGTCTGTAAAAGTGAAAGGAACAACAATGAGCTAGAAGGAAGAACGCCGAGCTTCACTACTCCCTCAGGTTTGCCACTGATTGCGCAAAGTAGTCTTTGTTCATATACTTTTTTTCTTTTACTTCTGCCTGCGAAATCAGAGTGAGAATGCTAGTACAATCAATTGGCTGCGTTGCAGCAACCTAGGCTATGATGTCTTCACCCACAGATACGTTCAAGACATCACAGCACTTCCGGAGGAATGACGAACCGTGAACGATTTCAGAAGGTGGTGGTATCGAACGTAAAGTGCTATAAGGTAGCAAGGAGACGGGGAAGGCTGGAATGGTGTCCGCTAGCGCGTCTCGTCATCAGCGCAAGCCGGTGCATCAAAGGGTGTCACGCACATACAGCCGGCTCACCCACACCTCTCTCTTTCATTCAAATAATTCTACTGGTTGCCGCGTGGCTCCCATAGAAATGGCACGTGCTGCTTGAACTTTGCTTTGATAAATTTAATTCTCTGTAGCAAAACCCCTGCACGCTGCAGCCAGTAGCTGCTAGAGATTGTGTCAAGACGGGATGCGGTGAGAGTGAAGTATAAACCTATACGCGGATAGACATCCGCAAGTGCCTCGGCGAAAACGCTTGGCCAATTAAAAAGCACGCTCACAAAATCTTAGGAATGATTCCTCAAGGCCAATGAGGTTTTTCAGTCTTTATGCGAAATCTACGTATTTTTTATCCTGTGATTAGCAGATAATTCAACGAAAATTACTCAGCTTAAACAAAGAATCATAAAATCATAAGAGAAATAATCGAGAGTCAAACTGACGTCTTAAAATCAGAGCACTCCCGATTGTGGTTCCGCGTTTCTCGACAGGTGTAGTTTCCTAAATGAAGAGGGAGATGCATATATATATTCGTAGGACCACAGAGGCCATAGCTTGTGCTACAGTTTGTCGTGACCACTGTTTATTGGGGGCTCGAGCCGGTATGAGCCGGTATGACATTTTGAAAACTCACCAGCGCGAGAGAGGGCACACCAGAATCGAAGAAGATACTATGAACGCAGACAACAAGTGTTGATAGTCGGCGTTCGTTCTCTGCTCTTATATTCTGGTGTGGTGGTGGTGGTAAAAAACATTTATTTCAGAAAAAGTATACTAGAGAGTGCCAGCACTGAGAGGGAAAGTACAGGAATTCAGAGTGTCACTGCAGAGCAGGTACTCTGCTCTTAGCGAGGAAACCAACCTTAGCGTAGATACAATGAATGATAATCTGACGAGTTTCATCACGGAGTGTGCAGTGGAAGTTGGAGGCAGGGTAGCTAGACAGGACACCGGCAAGCTCTCCCAGGAAACGAAGAACCTAATTAAGAAGCGTCAAATCATGAAAGTGTCAAGTACAACAGACAAAATAGAACTGGCAGAGCTTTCGAAGCTGATTAATAGACGTAAACTATGCGATGTACGAAGGTATAACATGGAGAGAATTGAGCACGCTCTGAAAAACGGAGGAAGCGTCAAAGCAGTGAAGAGGAAACTTGGGATAGGCAAAAGGCGGATGTATGCACTAAGGGACAAAGAAGGCAAATTAACTACCAATATGGATAGGATAGTTAAAATAGCGGAGAAGTTTTACAGAGATCTGTACAGTAGCCGAGACAACCACGACCTTAATACTATAAGAACTAGCAGTAACCCAGACGACACCCCACCGGTAATGATAGAAGAAGTCAGAAAAGCTTTGGAGAGCATGCACAGAGGCAAAGCTGCTGGTGAGGATCAAGTAACATCAGATCTGCTGAAAGATGGAGGACAGATTGTGTTAGAAAAACTAGCCACTCTATTTACGAGGTGTCTCCTGACGGGAAAAGTACCAGAGTCTTGGAAGAACGCTAACATCATCTTAATACATAAGAAAGGAGATGACAAGGACTTGAAGAATTACAGGCCGATCAGCTTGCTTTCTGTAGTTTACAAGCTATTTACAAAGGTAATTGCTAGCAGAGTAAAGAAAACATTAGAATTCAATCAACCAAAGGAACAAGCAGGATTTAGAACAGGCTACTCAACAATTGACCACATTCATACTATCAATCAGGTAATAGAGAAATGCTCAGAGTATAACCAACCACTATACATAGCCTTCATAGATTACGAGAAGGCGTTTGATTCAGTAGAAATATCAGCCGTCATGCAGACACTGCGGAATCAGGGCGTAGATGAAATATATCTAAACATTCTGGAAGAAATCTACAGGGGATCAACTGCTACCATAGTGCTTCATAAAAAAAGCAACAGAATACCAATAAAGAAGGGTGTAAGGCAGGGGGACACAATCTCCCCAATGCTATTCACTGCTGCTTACAGGACGTTTTCAGAAGCCTAGAATGGGAACAGTTAGGGATAAGAGTTAATGGAGAGTACCTCAGTAACCTGCGCTTCGCTGATGACATTGCATTGCTGAGTAACTCAGGGGACGAATTGCAACTCATGATTACCGAGTTAGACAGGGAGAGCAGAAGGGTGGGTCTTAAAATTAATCTGCAGAAAACGAAAGTAATGTACAACAACCTCGGAAAGGAGCAGCGCTTTGCGATAGGTAATAGTGCACTTGAAGTTGTAAAAGACTATGTCTACTTAGGGCAGGTAATAACCGCAGAGCCTAACCACGAGATTGAAGTAACTAGAAGAATAAGAATGGGGTGGAGCACATTCGGCAGGCACTCTCAAATTATGACAAGTAGATTGCCACTGTCCCTCAAGAGGAAGGTATATAACAGCTGTATCTTGCCGGTACTTAGCTACGGAGCAGAAACCTGGAGACTCACAAAGAGGGTTCAACTTAAATTGAGGACGACGCAGCGAGCAATGGAAAGAAAAATGGTAGGTGTAACCTTAAGAGACAAGAAGAGAGCAGAGTGGATTAGGGGACAAACGGGAGTTAAGGATATCATACCTGCAATAAAGAAGAAGAAATGGACATGGGCCGGGCATGTAGCACGTAGACAGGATAACCGCTGGTCATTAAGGGTCACCAACTGGATTCCCAGAGAAGGGAAGCGGGGTAGGGGGAGACAGAAGGTTAGGTGGGCAGATGAGATTAAGAAGTTTGCGGGTATAAATTGGCAACAGCAAGCACAGGACCGGGTTAACTGGTGGAACATGGGAGAGGCCTTTGTCCTGCAGTGGACGTAGACAGGCTGATGATGATGATGATGATGATGATGATGAGAGAGTGCCGACGTGGCCCATCGGCATGCTAGAGTGGCAAGACCCTATTCCGGGACGCTAGTGGAGCTGGAAGCTTCCCGTGCGCGCTCCACCAAGGAGCGTTGTGCAGCCAAGGTAGAGCAGCCGAGCAGGTGCTTCTCCCAAGCCTCTCTAGTTGGGATAGGAAAAGGGGGTGAGAAAGGGACGGGATTAACTGGGCACGATGCTACGACTTGATATGTGTCGGCGAGGACATGACAGGTCGAGCAGGTGCCATTGATTTCCGGCAAAAAGTGCCTGGCGACCGCCGGACTGATAAAGGTGTTTGTCTGCAGGCGGCGTAGCAGTCTTTCGTCCGCTTTCTCCAAACCGCGTGTGGGGTCCGGGTAGAGGCGGCGCGAAGCCCGGTAATAAGCCAAAATTTCGCGAAAGCGCGTCAGGTTGGTATTGCCAGATTTCGTCTCGGGACATGGAGGGGCAACGGCCCGGACAGGAGAAGCGCGGGCAGCGGCATTTGCCGCCTCGTTGCCGGGCAGGCCCGAGTGGCCTAGGGTCCAGACTATGCGAATGGTATGAGGGTTAAAGCGCCAAGAGGCTGCCTGTAGCAGGCTAGCCGCCAGCGGGGCAATGGAACCCTAAAGGTACTGAGAACAGGCTGAGCGCGAGTCCGTCAGGATGGTGCGTGAGGCAGGTTGAGAGGCGGCCAAAGCTATGGCAACCTCTTCAGCGTGCGTTACTGTGTCTGCTCGAAAGGAGAGGCCATCTACGTGTTTGCCCTCTGTAATCACGGCAGCCGTGAAGTGACCCGAGGGGGAGGGACCCGAGACGTCCACGTAGAAAACACCAGGACGATTGGAGTGTCGCGTATGAAGGGCCGCGGCGCGTGCTAGTCTACGGCCAGAATGGAGGTCGGGGTTCATATTACGGGGTAGAGCTTCCACCCATAGCTTTTGACGCCAGAGCTCTGGTACCGGCTGCAGAGGGTCTTGGTCAGATATCGTGTTAAGGCCAAGTCTGTGTAGAAGACGGCGCCCTGAAGGCGTCTGCGACAGTCGATTGATTTTGTTAACGCGATGAGCTTCGCGCATCTCTGCAAAGGTGTTGTGTACCCCCAGAGCCACAAATCGGCTGTTGGAAGTTGCAATAGGTAGGTCCAGAGCGCGTTTGTATACTGAACGAAGAAGGACGTCCAGCTGGTGCTCGTGTCGACGACGCAGGCGAAGGTAAGGCAAGGCGTAGAGGACGCGACTGGTCACAAACGCGTGGGCCAATCGGAGGGACTGAGACCCGCGGAGGCCGCCGCACTTGGTAGAAACTCGCCGTATCATGCGGCTCACCTGTTCGCTGGTGCGTCTGAGGCCTGCTATTGTGCCTTTGGATCCAAGGACAATGTGAGGTGAAGGCCAAGAACCCGAATGTTTTGCACTGACGGGACGAGCCCTGACGGAAGAAAAATTTGAGGCGGCGGTAGCGGAGAGACTGAAAGAAGAGCCGATTTAGCTGGAGAGCACTCCAGGCCGCATGAACCTGCGTAGGTGTTCACCAGAAGGGCAGACTTTGCAGGCGTTCTTCGATTTGCGCTAAGGAGCCGGTGTTGGTCCAGATTGTGATATCGTCCGCATATAGTGCATGTTGTATTCCCTCGACCTCGCTTAGAAGAGAGGGGAGGTTCATCATCGCCAGGTTAAAAAGCAGAGGAGACAGGACTGCCCCTTGAGGTGTACCCCGCGTGCCTAATAAGTACGGGCCGTGTTCGGTAGAATTAAGGCGAATGAAGGCGGTGCGATGTGATAGAAAGGCGCGAATGTAGTTGAAAGTCTTCTGCCCGCAGTTTGTGGTAGACAGGTTAGTGAGTATAGCGCTGTGTTTGACGTTGTCGAACGCCCCGCGGAGATCGAGAGCGAGCACGGCTTTATCGTTATGGCGCATAGTAGTCGCATCTATGATATCGTGTTGAAGCTAAAGCAGGACGTCCTGCGCCGACAGATGGGGGCGAAAGCCAAACATCGTGTCGACAAAGGTCCTCCTGGCCTCCAAGTAGGCGGAAAGGCGTTCGCGAACCATGGTTTCCATGAGTTTGCCTGCGCAAGACGTAAGTGAGATGGGTCTCAGTGCCTCAATACTAACGGACTTTGCCGATTTGGGAATGAATGTCACGACCGATGTGGTCCATTCCGTCGGAAGCGGAGAGCCGTCCCATATCGAATTTATAAGGTGGAGTAGTGAGAGGTGTGCTTGGTCGGGAAGATTTGTCAGGAGCGATACTGTGATTCCGTCGCGTCCAGGGGCCGTGCCCCGTCGCATTTTTGTGAGTGCAAATCGTAAATCAGAAAGCGTGTATGGGGCGTCGAGGTCGGTGTTAGGGGCGCCGGAATACGTATATGCTGGGCCTGCGGGATCTTTTGTGTGGAAGATGTAGCGGTCACAACGTTCTCGCGCGAGTTCATCCGTAGTGCCCTGAAAGGCATGCAGAACACGGTGGAGCTGGCGTTGCGTTTCTCCCCTGGTGGTGGAGGGATCGAGAAGGCTTCTAAAGTGTCGCCACGCACTCTTAGCTAAAGCTCATCTGGTTTGCAGCCTTCGAACAGGTGTCTGCCCAGTTAGCATCAGAAAGTTGTGAGGAGTATGCGGCTGCCTCTGCAGTGAGCGCCTCAATGCGAGCGCGAAGTTTCCGATTAAGTTTGTTGCGTTTCCAGCGCCTTATGAGCCCGCGGCGAGCATGCCAAAGATGTAGGAGGTGTGGATCGATTGCAGGAGTCAAATTAGAGGTTGCAAGGGTGCGAGTGTTCGCTTGTTTCATATGGAGAGCGTATGATGCCCACACTGCATATTCGGTCGAGGAGAGGCCGGCGGGGAATGGTTGCATTCTGAACTGAGTCCAATCGGTGAGACGGGCTTGGTCCCAGTGTTGGCGCATTTTCTGCCGCGGTATGAACGAAATGCGGAGTAAAAAGTGATCGCTGCCTAGGGTTTCGCCTAAATTCTCCCATGTAGCATCGCGGATGTGACGGGTGAGGGAGAGGTCGGGACATGTGTCTCGCGTGACCGAGTTGCCGGAACGTGTGGGTTGTGCCGGATCGGTAAGAAGCGTCAAGCTCAGCGAGGAAATGAGCTCCTTGAGCTCTCTGCCCCGGGCCTTCTCGTAGTGGTAACCCCAGTGAGGGCTGGGGGCATTAAAGTCCCCGACAATCACCAGTGGTTGTCGGGCCGCTATACGCAGCGCCCGATGGAAGAGATTGCGCAAACGAAGCCCTTGCAAGGCGAGGGGGACAGTACACGTTTAAGATATGTATTGATGGTTGGGCCCTCCGCTGAGACAGCACTGATATCATGCAGTAGTCGTAAGGAAGATCCAGATCGAGGTCAATCCATACCGCCGTGTAAGCTTTATGCACGAGGAGGCATGTGGTGGTGCCGCCTACATAGGAGCAGTATCCAGAAAGGGATGGAGCAGGGCCAGATTCTTGGAGCGCAAAGACGGCCGGCTGAGAGCCAAGTGAGCTGAGGAAAAGAGAAAGATGTGAACGCTTTCGCCTGTTCCCGAAGCCTCCAGGGTTCCACTGTGTGATCTCGAATTTAGACGCAATGTTTGAGCGGGACGTACGATTGGTAGCCATCGTGACTGTCTTAGGTTTTATATTTGGTCCTCCATGTCCCGCTCGGATTCCTCAGAGGCAGGGAGGGGCACGGAGGCCGGATTGTCTGACGGCGGGGTGGTGGTAGCCACCTTACGACGACGCCGTGGAGCTGTACCCTCACTGCTCACCGAGCAGGAGCGGGAACGCGATGCCTTGGGTTGAAACTGGGTGATTGCCCAGGCTTGAATAGCCTGGGTAACCTCTACTACTATGCGTTGGACCGAGAAGCTGGTGAGGAGGTGATTAATCGAAGCTTCGACGCGCGTGAGGCGTTCCTCTACGCGCGGGGTGCGCTTTTCGCTAGGGAGAGTTTGGTTAGCGGGCAAGATAACCTGAGGTGCCCCAGGAGCCTCAAGAGCTTCTGGAGTAGATGTGGCACCGGTTCCGAGTGCTGGAGTACAAATGGTTGCTTGAACCGGCGGTTTATTGGGAGTGGACTTAGCGCGAGGACTAAGCTTGGACGTAGCTGGCGTAGCCGCCTGGACAGAGGAGGCAATACCGGATGGCCTTGCAGTACACTGTTGTTGGGGTTGAAGTCGCTTATTTAAGAGTTCGAGTTGTTAAGTTAAAAGAGAATTTTGCTTTTGAAGTGCCGCAACTTGCTGGCGAAGGGCCGCAAGTTCGGGAGAAGGAGGATCGACAGAAGGGGGTGAGAGAGGCTTAGAAGCAGCTTTCCCTGCCCAACTGCTCACCTGAGGTACCGCCGCTGGTGCTTCGAACGGTGGGAATGCCTGACTGTCGGCGTGGAGTTGTGGAGCCGACTGATGCAGGTTAGTGCCGCTGTCTGGCTGTGACGAACATGAGGTGGTCCCTCGAGGAGATGTTGAGGGCTGCTTGCGTTTCCGATATTTTCGATATTTTGCCCTGCAGCCACTGGTCCCAGTCTCATGGGTGCCGTGGCAGAGGAGGCACTTGGGGTGGCAGTCGTGGGCATTGAGACCTGCCGGTGCGGGGGTTCCACATTTGGCACACTGCGTTGGAGCGGGGTGACGACACTGAGGTGGTCGATGGCCGATGGTACCGCACTTGGTGCAAACCGGGACCGTTTTCTTGTAGGCGCGGATGTACGTCGCCACGCAGTGGTAGAAGAGGAAGCGGGGTAACTTCGTGCCCTCGAAAGTCACCACCGCCGCCGCGGAATCTCCGAGTTTGCGGACCGCAAGGATAGTACCTCGAGGCCAATACAGTTCAGACTTTATTTTTTCCGGGCTTTCAGCAGGGTTTACCTTGATCACGCCCCTGCATGTATCCCCTGGTGCCTTGGCGTGGCCTCGAACGGGCAGCTGCTGATCCCCCACTTGCAGCTGGAAGTCCCCGAGGAGTCGCTGTGCCATAGGCAAAATGGTGGTGCGACAGACTAAGATGTTCTGTTCCCAGATTGGCCACACTTGAATTTGCGTGGTAGTCCGGTCGCCGAGGTAGCTGCGGATGGCGTCGCCTGCGCGATCGGTCGGGACAAATGTGCGTAACTCGCAGGGAACGCAAGGTTTCACTACCACGATGTAGTCGTCGCGAGAGAGGCGAGGAGTTTGACGCGGACGCCACTTGCGTTGCTTCGCTGGCTGCGAGGACGGAGCAGAGGTAGGCACACCACCGGAAGGATGGCGCGCCGGCGTTCCTTGCAAGGCTGGGGAATGGTGGCCCGCTGTGGCGTCTCGTTGTTGTTGAGACGCAGGCTTCGATTTCGCTTGCTTGCGTTGCTACAGTCTCACCATGTCGTCGAGGTATTCATCTTCTGATGGCATAGTGTTTACGGAGGATGAAATCTCCATGGACAGCATTTAGCTTGAGGTAGGATCATAGCCCGTAACCACGTTAGCGGCCGCCATCGCCGGGCTGAGAGCCCTTAGCGAGGCGGCGCTGTAGCCGGGAGTGAAGGACGTCCCTCAAGTTGTCAAAACTAGACCCACCTGGACGAAGGTGTTGTCTAGGCGAAGCGGAGAACTTGGCGGTGACGATAAATCCAAGTTTCAGGGGTACCAAGGCGGATGTCCGCAGAAATAGCAGGAAATCTACGGAGGCGATCTATTCTGGTGTCACCTCTCTATAGCGCATTGGAAGTATTCAAAATTTCTACGCTTTGCTTTCGTTTCTATTCTTCTCATTTTCTTCTCATCACCCCCTCTTCTCTTGCCCTTCTCTTTGTATGTTCTGCGCTGTAAAATTATGCCTTCATATGCTTGCGTGCGTGGATAGCCACTTTGTTACGATGCTCGCCCTTAAGACCATATGAGCGCGGGTTGAAATCTCGCTTCCCTGAACAATTGTTTGGACAATAATTTCTCTTTGTCTTCATTTTTTTCAATCTTTTCTCGTTCTCCCACTCAGCACAGTTTGTTCATCTGCGCACGACATAAAAAAAAGTCACGGCATATCCATGGCGGGAATGCTGATGAGTGGGGTGAAGCGTCCCTCCGCCCGTCCGTGTGTCCATCTGTCCGTGCATTTAGACGGACGGACAGAGGCACGGACGGAGAGATGGATGCATGGACAGAAGGATCAATGGCCGCACGAATGCATACAGACGGACGTGCTTTTGTCTGTCCGGCCACGACAGTTTTATTAGCAAATCGTTCAACTTGAGGATGAACCGTTGGTGGTTTTATTCAAAAACTTCATGCGACAGTATGAAGAGGAGGGCAGAAACTGAAAAACAAGGACGTTAGTTTTCCAACTGGCTGGCTACGCTGGGTGGGGAAAGGGGTAAGGCAAATGAAGGATGATCGAAAACAGAAGTTAAAAAAAGAAATAAGAATCAAAAGGAGTAAAACAGGTCTTTAGACGACGCTTCATAAAGTCTTTCTGTGAGTCTAGCTGTCCGTAAATAAGACCGTATAAAATTTTACCATTAAATTTCTTCAAAACATTGCGGAAAATGATGTACCCACAGTAGTCTCCATCATCGTCATTTCTTCTTATACCGACACCGAAAAAACAAGCAAACACATTGTAAATCTTCAACATTACGATGATCATTGTGATTACTACCGTTCTTTCAAGTCGGCCAGCACGTGTTACCTACTAGCTTTCTTTTTAGAACGAACAAACAAGACACCATAGGCTAAAAATTTCGGGCTTCAAATATGCCTGCTAGAGTCACCGATAATGTGAAATGCACTAGCAAATGTTGTATGCTTGTAAAATTATTGCATTTTTGCTTGGGAAAACGGCGCGAGCTGGTAATTCAGCATCGGCCTAGTAATACGTAAATAAACAGGAATCCTTTTTAAAAGAACTTGTTGCGGGGCTAGTTCGTAGAGCATTTCGAAAAGTTAATTCGAGCACGAAAACTTGACACGATCACTCAGCACACGCACACACCCATGCATCAAACACACACGTCGTTGTGTGTTTTCGAAAGGAATTAACTTTTCGAAAGGAATCTATTTGATCTCCCCCACTGCTTACCGAAGCGGATCACTGGAGTTTATATTAAGCATTATAATATGTGACCCACTTAGAGGACAGATATATCTAGTGGGCTATTTGGGAAACATTCATTCCTACTGTTTAGAGTTTATGCTTAGCATATACTACGAGTGCACCGCTTATACAGGAGCTACATAGTATATACAGCGTCGATTCTGGGAACACGGAGGCTTACTGTTTCTCTTGCAGGACTACTTTTTTCTTTTGCTACAGAAGGGCGGTAATACTGAGTGGTAGTATTACTGAGAAAAATAGCGAAAGGGCCACCCGAAGGCCAGAAAAGCTGGCGGTGCGGATTTATCCTCACCATTAAGTCGAGGGCTCTGGACAGGATTCTTGCTTGCTGGGCTGCGTGATGGTGCACGGCGGTAATGGGCAGTCGGCATTGTGCGACTCGTTCGTGCGCATCAGCCATTGCGCAATCGGTAATGCCTTTGTGATCGCCCCCATTAAGGATCCTGACATTTGTTGCGATGCCGTCGAGGTTGAAGGGAGACGCCTACATCCATAGGAAGCCCTCGCTTGTGTCTTTATCCAAACAGCCACCATTACAACTCCCCTTTTATTTCATGATATGTTGTTGCATTTCCCGGTTAAGATCCTTCTTACGCGGAACTACCCACACGTGCACACAGAGACTGTATATATATATATATATATATATATATATATATATATATATATATATATATATATATATATATATATATTGTTACGGGGAGCACAGGCGTCTGAAAAATGCCTTTACTTTTGGTAAACAGGCAGGCATACAATATGGAGCCCGGTCTGCACAAGCTCGCGCTAAACATCGTCCTCTTTTCCGTAGCATCATATATATATATATATATATATATATATATATATATATATATATATATATATATATATATCGGGAATAGTGATATTATAGTTGAAATCAAGAAGAGGAAATAGACTCGGGCCGCGCATGAAGCGCGTAGGCAGGATAACAGCTGATCATTCAGGTTAACTGACGAGTGGAATCTCAGAGAAGGCAAGTTGGTTAAAGAAAGTCAGAAAGTTAGGCGGGCAGGTGAGATTAAACAGTTTGCGGGCATAAAGTGGCAGAAGCAAGCACAGGAACGAGTTGACTGGCGGAACATAAGGGAGGCATTTGTCCTGCAGAGAACGTAGTCAGGCTAATGATGATGATAGTGATATATATATATATATATATTATGTAGCTCTGCTTATTATTTAAAGACAAACTCAATGGTGTCTAATTAAAAAAGAAGGTTTTAGGGTTAGTGCCTACACTACGTGGCAAAGCTTAACAATGCGGTGAGCTCATTAGGGCACGAAGTCAGCGGCTCAATTTTCCCCTGGTCGTTTTCCTCTTGGTGGGAGACATTCGCGTCGGTAAAAGCAGACCAGCATATATCTGCGAGTTTGTGCTGTAGTGATTCGGAAATTTGGATAATTCACCCACTCAGCAGAGCGTTTTGACTCTAATCATTTCTTGGTAAAGGTGTAGCCTAAACACGAAGTAGTCGAAGAGGTAGTTGCGACAATGTTGGCAGGCTAAACCTACTCGTATGACTGCCACTTTGTAGAAAAAAAGAACATGCGGTGGCATCTTTAGCAAGCCACATCAACAGGAGAGAACGGTAGGTGGGTAATTCTACAGTATGAAAAATAGAAGCATACAAAGGTTCCATCTATGATAGCAGCATTGTGCATGCCCCTCTAAGTCACGTCCATTCCCAAAGAGCAGAGCCTCATCTGGTCATTGAGACAGCCGTTTAATTGAAGTGAAGTGTGAAGACTTCTTATTTAACACCGAAAGCTCTAAGTGCCCAGGTTAAATGAAAAAAAAAAACAATTGGCATCGGTGTCCCGAGTGGTCTCCATTGGACGTGCTATTAGATACGTCGTTCTCAGCGTCGTATTCAAGCACGCGCGCCATTGGCTGTGCTGTGGGTGACGTCGTCTATCCTGTAGCCGCCGCGGTGCCGAGCACGCGCGCATCAGTTTCTACTGAGAGCTTCCACATGGATGAGCTCGGTGTACACCTGACATGTAATCCGCAGTCAACTGAGTACAGGCCCACGTGACAGCTATATGCTCTCCCATAGTAGAGTGCTAAGTGCTCTCAATCGTTAACCACTTTTTTAACCACAGCCACGGATCCTAAGCACTACGGAACAGCGGACAACATTAGAAGAGCTGCGACAGTGGAAACGTAGGAGAGCTGACATTCACCGTGCCGATGCTGAAGTCCGGGTTCAAAAATAATAAAAAAGGCCTGATAGGCAGAGTGCCGGCAGCAATTGCGTACCGTTGATGCGGGTGGCACTGCAAGCCGCACTAAATCGCGAAAGGGAATACAAGCGCCGGTGGCTTGGGATTATGGAAACCACGCCACTGAGGTAACTGGCGACATTGAACGCTTTCAACAATGGTGCTCCGAACAAGCGACGTTGCGGGCCCAAAAACATCAACGTCTTCATTACGGGAGCGCATTCAACGGGGCGAACGCCCGCTTTCGGCGGGAGTTTCTCCAGCGGTACTTTGGCTTCGGCTGCGACGTCTGTGACAACCAGTGGATCGAGAACAGCCTGACAATGATCGACGGGATCCGGTCACATTGGAGCATTGCTTTGGAGGTACAGACGCGGTGGTTCTTGGCTGTTACCAACATCGGTGAGCGTCGGGTCTGTGTTACGTAAGGGCCCCACGTTTCAGCTTTCACTGGTTAACTATGCGTAAGGTGCGCTTGGGCAAAAAAAAATTTTAAGGGTGAATGCTTCACTAGTTATTAAAATGCGTAGGCACTTCATGCAAGGTGACTGAACTTCGACACAAAAATGTCTAGATGCCCCACCAGCACAGTAATCACAAAGACCAGCACACGATAACACAATATTCTTATTATGATGAGTAACTATCACTTCTGTAAATCACCTCCATGGTTAGTTTAGCATTTACCAAATACAGCAAATCTCTGCCGCCTATGCAGCCTTTTCCATCAGTGGGTATTAAGCAGAGCCTGCAGAGGAGACGTGTTGCTCGGATGGAATCACGAAGTCTGAATCCTCAGCATATAAAAAAAACATTCTATTTTAATATTAGCATGAAAATATTAGCGGCATATAAAGCACTCCTGTTTGAAGTAAATGATACTTTCAGATACCTTCAGTTCGCTAATGATTATACAAAAATTACTGTCCAAGTTTCGCTAGACAGTGCCACCGAGTGATTAACGCAAGAAACTGCCAGGCCTGCACGGAATGAGCCCCAGAGTCACAGCGAAATTGGGAAGAGTTGCCTTTCAGAGTATTTTCTCAACACTCTTTGGGTAACCGCTACAAGAACACTAGCTGGGTACCCTTACGCCATAAATATTTATTGTTTTAGTGTAGTAGGTCACCATTCGCTATGTTATCCTTCTTCATTTTGCGGAGAAGTGTTGTATCCGCTACACACCTGCAAGAATATTTTTTGAAAAATTTTTATGCAGTGGCTGATGACGATGAAGCATTATCAATGAAGTGAATATGCGCCACAGTTAATGGGTGAACAAGAGTGGGCTTTTTGAATAGGTTTGCCCCTCGCTACACATTTCGCATTTTGGAATGCCTTGTAGTTCTTTTGCTGTTCTAAACCGCTTTAGTACTCATACTAACGTGATTTTTTCCCGACATCAAGCATGTGGAGGGCATGTTTGCAATGCAACTTCAAACATCGGCGTGGATTCGAGGTAATATTCTGGGCTGGCATGCAGGGCACGCGGGTTTGAATCCCACTTTTTGCTTGGTGTTTTTATTTACTAGGTTTTTAGTGTTATTTCGCAGGATGGTACTTACAAACACCGGTGGCGGTGGCGGACAGCTACGGCACCACACCCGACCCTTGTTGCGTAATTGCTTTCGCTGTAACAAGCAAGCGTGTACTTAGATGCACAAGTTCTTCCCTTAATGCATGCACACAAAGTGACTAAAAATTGCTGAATTCCAAGTGACGAATTCAGTTGAATGCAATAAGTAGTTAAGTAAGACAAAATTGGCACATTTATATCACAGGCATCACGCCATCAAATGAGTGTTTCAGTCATGTGTCAGTGAAAACAATATTGTTAAAACACTGCGTCAATAAAAAGAAATACATTGTATATTATTATTTTTCTTCGGGCCGAATCACTGGCGACAAAGAAAGCTCAAACAAGAAACTCATAACTCGTATATTAAGCTGTGGCTCTTACTGGCTTATTGTTAAATTTTTGCGTCAGTCGGATTTCGAATCTGTAAAACAAAGAAAAACAAAAAATACAATGAACACATACGACTGCTTCTGCACAGAGCCAACCCTGTAACGCCTTTCACGTTTCTTTTTCCTTTTTTTCTGGTAGGCTTGCTCGAATCGTACACTTTAACTGGAGCCGCTTCTGCTCCGGTGCTTTCGTGGGGGAGAGGGAAAAACTTCTAAGGGTTCCATAGTCGGAATTCGCAGGACAATCAAGCCTAATTAGCCTCGTGTGTTATCCTTCCTGCCGTCACGGACTATTTTATTAAGCGGTGGAAGAACTCATGCGCGAAGTTGTATGGGTCCCCGGTTCTGACGGAAGACCGGGGATCCTGACTCGACGAGCGAGATACTGTGACAGGAAGATCGCTTTCTATCATGAAGTATAGTATATATATAGCGCCACTACATGACTCCTTACAATCAAAAGTTTAGTCTAAGAACGCACCGCAAGTTTGAGTCAAACTCTTAGCGTTGCCGCTGCTAAGGCCTGGGAGAATTGGCTTGCCTAGCTTTTTTTCTCATTATTTTCAATATTATTTCCGTTTTTTTTTTCGTCACACTAAACTCCCGGGTCTTTCCTTAAGTATCTCCACGTGTGATGAGCAAGAAACTGAAATAATTTAATCAAAACCTGACAACTTATAAACCACACACTGAAGTTGGAAACGTGCCTTGGCGTGTTCTGAGGAAGAGAGCTTCTCACAGGAGCTTTCTTTACCGAAGTTATTTATGAAAATGGCCCACGACTACAAACTGGAATTCAATGGAATAAGAGGTTCTTCCGAGTCAGCGGTCACTGAAAAACTTCTTTAATTGCTCACAACTCTTACCATTTCCTACTGAACACTCTCAGAGGTGACTGTATCTCAGAAATTGAAAGAGTTCTTCAGTGTTGAAAAGACACGTCCGGTTCAAGCTCTCAATGAAAAAAAAGAAGGAATCCAAAGAGGTCGACGGTCAGGAACTTGAGGAAAACAGTTGTGATACTGCCACGTTTAGTGCTTTCAAAGTCTTTCTGAGACACTGTGAACAGGAAGCGCTTGAAAGAGTCAGCTGAGCAGACATATTGAAAAAGTTCGCTTTAAGGGTTCCTTCTGCTGGCTCGAAAGCACGAACGAATGAACTCTTTCAAAACACTTTTGCGCAACGAACTCTTTGTGTCTCAGAAAAACGCAAGGACCTCACTTCTATCTAACGAAGGCTTTGTTACTTCGAAGTTGATCAACAGCTGTGTTGTTGAAGTGTAGAAAGGCTTAGTTACATTGGCCACAAAATAAATACTATTCCTGTCAATATAAACATAAACCACTGGCTTCATACTTTTTGTAATATACAGGAGTCGCGGTGTGTGTGAAGCATATTATGAAGCACAAATAACAAGACTCAAATTCTAACTAAAACACACGCGCTCTCACCCCCCCCCCCCACACACACACAAGTGCGCTTTTTAAACTGAATGTTCGCGTGGCGCCTAATTCTATGACTATATTATATTGAACACGTGCCAGAAAACAGTGTGTAATTCACCTCAAAATAAGACGGGAATAGGTATTAAAATAAAACTCTGACTTTTGTTTATTAAGCTTATGTAAATGCAATGCAGTTATCGAGCTTACTGCCATCGTACTTTTTTTTCGTCCAGAGGAGAGTTCATCATACGCTTTGGCATTTATTTTGAGATGTGGTATTAAGCATGATATACAAAACAGAGCAAAAGATCGAAGGTAGGCCTTGCGTTATTTTATTAGAAAGGAGAGATTTCACTGAATTTTGTGCTTCAACTAAAGCTCATGCTAAATCTTACAACGCTTGTATAGCGTTGCTTAATTGTGATGTTCTATACGACTTAATATTACACTTCAAAACAGTATTACAACACATCATAACACTTAGAAGAGACGAAAAATTATTTAGTATATATAACGTCAGTTAGAAAATAAATCGCGCTGTTGAAAGTAGCTCATGCCTGGGATGAAATATTAAGTCGGCCTCACCAAAAAGATATTTCTCGAAATTGACATTTCAATATTAAGATATGTTTCAATACAAAAAAAGGAAACGCGTGGGCTTTCATCATTACTTCATACACTTTGCTATATGTACAGTCAAATACCATGTCAAATTTCTATTCGCTTCGTGCGTCATCGAGGGCGGCGCTGCAAAACGTCACTCCTGTGATGCCATTGCATGGTGTTATCCGGCTTTTGTGTTTGACTGGGCTCGGGCTAGACACACAAGTATTTTAGTTACACTTCACTCGCATCGCATAACGTTCCTCGGCCAGCAGTTGTATTTTATTTTTATATTGGCGGATTTTCGGATTGCTGCTGGAACTGCATGAGGTCAAGAAGCAGTAATAATAAACATATTTTCTACGCATATACGCACAGCCATTGGGATAAGCTTCATGCCCCCTAGTTTTTCAGCTTCATGCACTCGCTTGGATGGCGTTGAAATATCTCACGTGATAGCGGGAACGTTCAAACGAGCGAGTTAAATAGTGTCAACGCTCCTCTAGAAAAAACCGTGATTCCTTTTACGGCTTATTCGCAAACGTTAGCGTTGTGTAAATAACCTTGATTGTAATGAACACTAACCCCAAGAGTTTGGGGACAAAAGAAATTGGATAACTTCAGTGACTCGCCGGATATTACAGACAGCTAGCGTAGAACAGGTGAGTTGCCGCTTAAACCTTTGCATATGTACTATCAGCTCGGAATAAAATTCTAGTAGTGATGCAAGTGATGTAATTCGTTCCCTTCATATCAGTGACAGATATGCTCTTGCGGTTTGCCGCTCCTGGCCTATATTCACGCTTTCGATCACGCAGTGCTTAGTAGTAACAAAAAAAAAACATCGGTGAATTCGCCCAGGCAGAGGAGAAAGAGAACTACTTCTCACTATTCTCCAAGCTGCTTTGACTAGTTGACGATATTCTTTACCACGCTGTAACAAGATTGAACATTTTAGAGTGAAAACCTTCGCTCCCTTTTCACATGCCCAAATAAACTGACGGCCTTCTCATTGAGTAACAAAAGTTGTCACTTGATGAGGTCAACTATCGACGTCATCACGACATCACAGACCACCAAAACTCATAAAAGATCATGTGAGCTTTTATAGTGCAATTATCACACCATGTCTTATTAGCAGCCGAGCATTGAGCGTGATTTACGCTATATCATTTTGAATACGTCTTATTATGACTTTCGCCGTGAAGGCTTTTTATTGACCTGTTGAGCATACTTTTAGACTTCTGGGAACGTGTCAGCAAATGTAGGTTTTATAACATAATAATTAAAATATGTAGAAAAGAAGACATTCCCGCAGCCTACTAATGACTCTATTCGTATTCTGCGCCTTCGCGTATCCTTTTCTGACTCGTGCTCTCGACAATTTTATTTCTTGTCAAATTTCAAGCTGCTACAACGCGCCTACACAACAGCTGCTGAAAACTTGGAGTTATTCGAGGCGTGTTGCCTGAAACGATGGTTTGATTTATTTGACTCGCAGTTCACGTCGTTTCTCGCCGGCTCACACTTTCAACAGCGGAATTGAACCGAAGGAGAAGGCTTGGCAACCGAACATGTTTAGGAAGCTGCACATATATTCCACTTGAATGCAGGCAGAAGCCGAAGCTAAAATGCTAAAGTCATGAATCGAAAACGAGCCGGAAGGTCGTTTGGAGTGCGCCACGGCCGGTAGAAAAAAGAAACAGTTGGGAAAATAAATTCGCGGTATTCATGAAGATGTGAAAATTGATGGCCAGCCGACGACATACGGAGCAATCGCCCAATAACATGCTCCTGGCAGAAACTGTGCTCCATTTCGCTTCGCCTTTTAATGACTACAAATTGCTTTATGAGCTTGTCCACTAGTGTTTGAATTATTTGAGCAGGACACACTGGCCGAAAGCGTCGACCAACCTTCATGTAGAAAGCCCGCACGCCGACAGCGGCCCCAAGTCATCTCTTTGACTTCACATGCCAGAGAGCACGACTCAAAGATATTGAAGCGAATAAACTGCTTCTTTTTCAATCAAGCCAACCTGACTCATGGCAAATATGGCGCTTGTGTAAAGGGTTTTTTAGGCAAATCTCAACATATTTTAAGGCATGTCTGGGTAGATTTAATAGAACACACGTAATATAATTTAGAACAAGAATCCGGTGGCATTTCCGTTTCTCGGCTTTTGTATAAATGAGAGGTATTTCTTAGGCAAACTTTTGCTACTTTGGCCGTATCTCTCTATTGTTCGATTAAAAAAAAGAGCTCGGTGGCCCCCGTATTAAATATGTATATATATATATATATATATATATATATATATATATATAATGCTTAGAATATAGCCAATCACTATACATAGCCTTCATAGGTTACGAGAAGGCGTTTGATTCAGTAGAAATATCAGCATTTATGCAGACACTGCGGAATCAGTGTGTCGTTGAAGCATATATAAACATCCTAGAAGAAATCTAGAGGGAATCCACTGCAACCATAGCGCTTCATAAAGAAAGCAACAGCATACCAATCAAGAACGGTGTAAGGCAGGGGGACACAATCTGCCCAATGCTATTTACCACATGCTTACAGAAGGTTTTCAGAAGCCTAGAATGAGAACAGATAGGGATAAGAGTTAATGAAGAGTACCTTAGTAACCTGTGTTTCGCCGATGACATCGCATTGCTGAGTAACTCAGGGGACGAATCGCAACTGATGATTACGGAGTTAGACAAGGATAGCAGAAAGGTGAATCTTAAAATTAACCTCCAGAAAACGAAAGTAATGTACAAGAGCCTCGGAAGAGAGCAGCGCTTCGAGATAGGTAATTGTCCACTTCAAGTTGCAAAAAACTATGTCTACTTAGGGCAGCTAATAACCGCGGAGCCGAACCACGGCTTTGAAGTAACTAGAAGAATAAGAATGGCGTGGAGCACATTTCAAGCACTCTCAAATTATGACAGGTATATTGCCACTATACCTCAAGAGGAAGGTATATAACAGCAATATCTTGCCGGTACTTAGCTACGGAGCAGAAACCTGGAGACTTACAAGGAGGGTTCAGCTTAAATTGAGGACAACGCAGCGAGCAGTGGAAAGAAAAAAGAAAAATCGTAGGTGTAACTTGAGAGACAAGAAGGCAGCAGAGTGGATTAGGTAACAAACGGGGATTAAGGATATCATAGTTGAAATCAAGAAGAGGAAATGGAGATGGGTCGGGCATGTAGCGCGTATACAGGTAACCGCTGGTCATTAAGGGTGACTAACTGGATTTCCAGAGAAGGCAAGCGGGTTAGGGGGAGACAGAAGGTTAGGTGGGCAGATGAGATTAAGAAGTTTGCGGGCATAAATTGGCAGCAGCAAGCACAGGACCGGGTTAACTGGCGGAACATGGGAGAGGCCTTTGTCCTGCAGTGGATGTAGTCAGGCTAATGATAATGATGATGATGATGATGATGATGAAGTTGATGTTGATGATGACGACGACGTCGATGGATGACAACCTATATGACTGGCGCAAACATATTACTGACACGCATGTCATGTAGGAACATGTCAACATACCACGCTCCTAACGTGCTCGCAGTCGTTTCGCTAGCTCCACATATACTAAATTTGGTATCACATCACGTGATTTGACGAGGAAGATAAACGACACATTGAAACATGACAATCATGACACGAAAGTCAAGTACGGCATCAATTACCTCCACCTCGTAATGTTGTGCGTATTTTGAAGTGACATATCGGCATTTCTCATTCGTGCTTCGCATATCATCCATTCCCACTGTACGTGGCATGTAATAATTTTTTTTGTTCACGTAGAAAGCTGATTATTCACTTGTTATATACCAATGAAGCTGACGTGAACACTGGAATTTCGGCGAAATGGGTTCTTTTAACGCTATCGCATTATTATTCAGTGATTTGAATTTCAAGTACAGTACTAGATGACAGATACGCTTCAGAAATACGACATCGCGTGTTGGTGAAACTGGTAAAGCGTCTATTATGCACGCTGAACTCGAGCAACGTAAACAGAATATTGCGAAAACATTTTTTATTAGGATGGTGTGGCACAGCCTAAAGTCGATGGCTAAGGCCGTTCTTGAACCCACAAGAGATGTCGTGAGAGCACGGGAAGACGCTTAGGACAATTGGAAGGACGTGTTGGCACGGCGGCCTGGTTGCAACACCAAGGTGCTCTGTTGTATATAAAGTCCGGGGTGCTGCACCTCGCATTTGGCTTCTGGAACCTGTACATATTGAGTTCAGGTTTCTGCACCGAGCCACGCGACGCATGACATGCATAATTTCACAGCCATAAGGCGCGTTCCCCTGCTGTCGCACACTACCAGGCCACCTCACTTCCACATTAGCTTACACGGTTAGAGACCTTGCTCCGAGTAATGCAGCTATGCGTCTTCGCATATTGCAGGATGCTGTTGCACTGTTCTTCTTGTTTATGAATGTGCTGTTATTCACTCACTGACTCTGAAACAGGAGTCCGGAAGATATTTCTGAGCAAGAAGACAGTAGGTCAAGCCGTAAGTGGAGCAGAATCCCTTGAATTCATGGTCTCAAGCAGGTGTAAAAAACCGGAGCAGGGAGTCGGTATTTTGCGTAGACCGGAGACAGTGTTTCTCCATTTCGCGCACACTAAAAGGTGTATCAGTAGGCAACCTGATGGCGCTATCTGAGGAAAATTTCATGCGCTTGCGGCATTTGTGGCGTTCATGGGGTGAACTTGGTTGGAAAACTCGGTGAAACACCCATGAGTGTAGCAATTATCAGCACCCGAAAGGGGGGTTGTACCGTGCCCATCCTAGGCCAATGCACGACATATGATGATCGATAAATAAAAAGAACGCCAGGCCTCCGTGGAAGACGCAGCACACTCACAGCGAAATCGAGAAGAGCGGCCTTTCAGAGCCTTTTCTAGGAACTCATTGGGTAACAGCAGCAAGCACACTTGCTTTATACCCACTAAGGCGTTATAATAAAAATGTTTGGGCAGTAGGCCGGCAATTGATATTGGGTAGTAGGCCAGCATTCGCTATGCTTTTTTTCATCATTGTTTTAGGATCCATAGTACCCCCTAAACACTTGCAAGAAATTTTGTGCCAATCGTTCGTGCAGTGGCTGACAACGATGATGAATTCCTGAAGTGGGCATGTGCCACAGTTAATATGCTAGTAATAACGAACTTTTGTAATGGGTTGGAGCGTGGGACGACCCACTCGTTACGCTATTTACATTCTGGTATGACTGGTTGTTCTTCCGCTGTTTTAAAACGCTTTATAAGTCGTATTTACGCGATTGCTTTCCCGGCATCAAGCCTGCCTATAAAGGGCAAGGTTTCCTAACAAGTGCCAAGCACCAGCATGGCTCAGTGGCTGAATACTGGGCTGGCACCCAGCGAACCCAGTTCAAGCCCCACTGTGTCAATCGTGCTAGTTTTTTTTTTCTAATTTCGTGCGAGGTGGTATATGAACACTGGCGTCGGCGGCGGACAACTACGGCGCGCATGACCGGAGTTTTGACCTCAGAACATTTTTCGTTGTAAATTATCGGGACATACTGCTTATTTGGCGTGTTGATGCTATATATAGGAAGCAGTAGGCGATTAGTTGTCTATACTAAGTTTAATTTTCTTTGGGACCACCGTTGCGGACTAGAGCACGTCCCTTTTATTTCAGTATGTAGTTGTGGGTTTATTGTGGGCAGGCCCTTAGCGAGGCAGTTCTTTAGGGGCGAAGCTCCTTATAGCGGCACCCGTTGGTCCCTCATGGCTAGATTAGATTTGTGGGGTTTAACGTTCCAAAACCACCATATGATTATGAGAGACGCCGTAGTGGAGGGCTCCGGAAATTTTGACCACCTGGGGTTATTTAACGTGCACTCAAATCTGAGTACACGGGCCTACAACATTTCCGCCTCCATCGGAAATGCAGCCGCCGCAGCTGGGATTTAAACCCGCGACCTGCGGTCCCTCATGGCCGTTGTAGTATGAAACAAGTATAACATTTTGACCTCCAAGGTTGTGCCGGTGGGAGATCTCTCCTGTGCGTTGTTGAACAATAAAAAAATAATGTTTATTGTACATGCCAATCACTGCTAATGAGGAATGAGAGACAGGAGCATTCGGCTTTTACTTAACGCGCACGCCACGATCCCCATTAGCAGTCATTGGCATGTACATTGAGCACTATCTGACGAGAAACGGTTGCTACGTTATACTCGCTGGGTGTAACCTCCTTAGTTTTAGAAAGGTTTAGCGAGCGTTGAGCCGCAGTGCCATGAATACAGTGAAATAGTGTATACCATGAATGAACTCGAGGTGGTTAAAGGTGGGAAGTAAATACGAAGCGCAAGCCGTGTGAAAGTAAAAGCTGAATTCTCCTGTTTCTCATTTTCCATTAGCAGCCATTGGCGTGTAAATTGAGCGCTATGTGGCAGGAAAAGGTAGCTACGTTATACTCGCTGGGCGTAACCTCCTTGGTTTTAGAAAGGTTTAGCGAGCGTTGGGCCACAGTGCCATGAATACAGTGAACTAGTATATATTATGAACTCGAGGTGGTTAAAGGTGGGAAGTAGACCCGAAGCGCAAGCCGTAAGAAAGTGTACATGTGCCACCTCTCGTTTATTCCATGGAATGTCCGCTGGATGGCGGTGCTTCTATATGTGGAATATATGATGAAAAGATGCGAGATGGTGGTACTTGGAGTGTTGAATACGTGGACAAACGGGCACACAGACAGATGCATGGACGGATGCATGAACGGACGCAGGGGCGGATGCATAGACGAACGCAGGGACGGACGCACGCACGGACGGGCGGATGGACGCATGGATGGTCACACAGATGGACGCATGGATGGACAGAAGCAATAACGAATGAACTGACGAATGCTTCACCCCACTCTCCATCATTCACTCCGTGAATATGGTGCCATTTTTTTTATTAGGAGATGGGGGAGATAGCGAAGTCGTTGTCTAAGGCCTTCACTATTTGAGGAATGCGCCTATTTCAAGAAAGCGCTAACTTGGTGAATCAGTAATTGGAGAATGGGTCGTGCCCTGGAAGCATACGTCCTGCAAAGTGATTCATAGTTGGATTACAGGGCACATCGAGTTTACTGTTGCTCAAAGGGTGTCCTACTCTCTAAGCCGAAAAGAACTACAGTGGAGTATGCTAGTGGTCCTTTAGGGGACTAAATGAGCTGCAACAGATTTTGAACCAATTTTGGACTAACTGAGCGAGCAACTGTAAGGATTCTACTGTTACCCCCTAGCACTTACTTCACTTGGTTTAAATGTTGGTCCAAGTAGGACTAAGAGTGGGACTAATCCAGTGGGGCTAACACTTGAACCGCCTGGACTAATGGAAAAAAAAACTGGTGACCCAGCACTTGTGGAGTGTATTTTATGTTTATTCCAATTTAATCAGCGCTGAAGATCGCAGTATATTGGTCATTCAACACACAAACACATGCGCACTATTATTTAAATGTAAAACACCACAAACACTGACCGCCCACGCTACACAACAGAGAATGAACTGTCAGATATATATATATAGCACAGTATTTTGACCTCCCATGTAGTGCCAGTGAGTGAGTTTTACTCAGCTTAAAAAAACAATAAACATTGACACCATAACATGAAAGTATAAATGGGCTAATTCGTAGCACCAAAGCGCGCCGATCCTTTAGTGTGGATTCATTTATTGTTAAACATCTCTTCAGTCAGAGAATACAAATTATCAGCTAGTATTCGATCATATCGGCCAAACCAGCGTTCCCAGTGCTGGCACACGAGTACGCAAACACAAACATAGCAGCGGCGGAAAGCCGGTGAAGCAGCCATGTGCCCCGCCGATACCATACCACGTCGACTTGCCGACGGCGTCGAGGAGTACGGCTAAACTACTACCGGTGATTGCAACATCCGGTTCGTGTTGAATTTTCGTCGTCGTTATTTTATAGTCACAAATGAACAATCGGCAGGTGTCCCATGTTCGCGGTGTCTTACGGAGTGATGTAGGTATGTGTATACTTACAGCGACGAGACCATTCGCAGGCACGTTTCTTTCATCGTCGCTCGCTGTGCACCATCGGCCGAACGATTAGTCGTACCCGCAATCGCCTTCACGCTCGATCTTTGACAACGATTGTCGCATGGAGAAAAGACATAAGTTTAACGGAGCGTTAATGCAGGAGATATTTTCTGCGCAAGAAAGTGTATGCGGCGTTTCCTTCGCGTGTGCCGGCAATGCACTCACACCGGCAGCCAGCTTGATACCGATAACGTACGATGCCTACTTTTTCTATATATCGTCTTGAAGTTGTGGCCAGTTACTGTGCGGGTACATGACCGCTGATGAACTGCTTACTTTTATTAGGATTTTCAGTGTTCTTTGTTGTCTTAATTCCGCACATTGAAGCGAGTTGTCCGCATTGTCGGTGTTCGTGGAGACTTTCATTTGGATACGGCCTAAACGTGTTGGCATGGTGGAAACGCGTGGGCGCTTACTGTGTGCACTGACTGTACGTTGTACTTGCCTCAAATAACATCTTCTATTCGTTTTATAGTGCTCCGCTTTCACAGTGGCGTATAGCAGATATAACTTGTTTTCGTGATCCCCGACCACGCCGAACATTGCAGTACAGCATCGACAGAAGGCGATCATGGCGCAGTTACCCTTCCCGTTGGTCCCTTCATTGCCGGGCCTTTGCGCATGACACGCACTGTCACGCATTTAGTCCATGTTTCACGAAACGTTCGTCTGTTGGTTTACCAACTGCCGTTAGTCCAACTTCGCCAAATTTCAGCCTAAATTGTAAGGTCTGACCTGATGATACTCACCTTAGAGCACAGATGTTTGTCTTGTGAAAATGAGCTCTACGCCATTGTGTGGTGCTGTGTCCGTCGTATGGAGCTGTTTTCGCCTTAATGAGCGATGGTTGAGCGATGGTTTACCAATGCTAGGCGAGTTACAGGAGTCAATACGCAATAATGTTTACTGAATTAGTAGAAACGCCGATAGCGAACACTGCAACCACAGTGGACATTGCCGCGATGGGACACCATTAGAGGGTTCTCTTCGTAAGCAGTTTAGAGCATTGGTGTAGCTCTGTGGATCAATACTTGACGGCCGCACGAAGTACCTTGGTGCGATGGTGATTCTAACCTACACTTTTCTGTTGTGTTTCTCAAACGCTGCAGCGTTTGCAGCATGCTGCAGCATGCTGGCGCCTGCCACGCCTTTTTGCGAGGCAAGTCATATAGCACAATTCTGTAAAATTGTTTGGGAGTCTTTTATCACTCTTCGTTAATTCACGAAGATGGTGACTCACCAGCGGCTTGTATCTACGTTCAATGGGTCCTGGTATATAAGCTCTCTCCTTCGGCAAAGTATGACCGAAGGAAATAGCTTTAGGATGTATATGACAAGAATGTCACGTTATCCGTTTATTAATATGTTCATTGTGTTCGTCGTGCAGTCTTCTATCCGGATTATTTCATGTCAAGAAGAGGAGACGACCACGGGAGCATGCAGACGTAGGCAGATAGATAGATAGATAGATAGATAGATACTATCAGAGTGCTTTTGGTTAGCAAACAGGTACTTCGTATTCAATAAACAAGTGCAGTCAGGAAACAATTGTTATTTCTAGGGTTACCTGCCATGGTGGTCTAGTGACTAAGGTATCGGCTGCTGACCCGCAGGTCGCGGGATCGAATACCGGCTGCGGCGGCTGCATTTCTGATGGAGGCGGAAATGTTGTACACCCATGTGCTTAGATTTGGCTGCACGTTAAAGAACTCCAGGTGATCGAAATTTCCGAAGCCCTCCACTACGCGTATCTAATCATCATATGGTGGTTTTGGGACGTTCAACCCTACAGATCATCATCATTTGACGTTTGCCGTTGGCTATGTTTGAAATTAGCCGTAAGTAATTCATGCTAAATACAGTACATGTAGCAATGGCTTCATCTTTATCACCACATTTGTAAACAAAAGTGGTAATATGGCTGGAGTTGTTTTTATTACTTCACAAAAATATGATTTTATATACGCAAGAACAACGAGTAGGCGCACAATTTTACAGCCTTGGATATTGTGCCGCATGCGAGTGAAAAAGCTGGTTTATTTGTTAACCTATTTATTTATATATGTATTTATTTCTTTATTCGTCTGTTTATTTATTTATTCCTTTTAAAGACCAATGTCAATAAATATTATACTGAATAAAAATGAATAATTATGTGACAGAATGCAAAATACAGATTTACTGGTTCATTAAAACGATAGTTATCACCCTTTACAGGTAAGGAAGGTAATTCCAGTCGTTTGGTGATCGCAGTAAAAAGAATATTCGCGTTTCACAAAAATGAAATACTTATCTAATAGCCATAAGAAAGAATTGACATATATAGTGTGTTGATAATTAAATGTGTCGTGAAGAAACCTATCGTAAGTTGAAGCAGCTAAATTTCCTATGTGTTGGTAAATACTGAGCAAAAAAAAAACCACAGCATATCCACGGGGTGGATGATGATGAGCGAGCGAAGCTCCAGAAAGAGTGATCAGTAAACCATGAATATTTCATGTAATTTGCCCAGTCAATCATCTTATAATGACGTGACAAACACTGTGTGTAAATGCCGGGCCGCTTGGACCTCCCGCTATCGTACGGCAGGATTCTGGCGGTGGTGTGTTCAAACGAAATGTGTAAAACGTTTACTAAAAATTCAGTACCACGGCCACTGGTAGTGCAAAGTACTGGCACGTAAAAAAAATACAGCATATTCACGGAGTGAATGATGATGAGTAGGGGTGAAGCTTCGGAAGGTTTTATTGACAAACTGCGAATCATCTGCTGGACGCGTCCATCCGTCATCTGTCCATCCGTCCGTCCGTCTGTCTGTCTGTCTGTCTGTCTGTGTTTGACGCACGGACCAGCGGACGGACGGATAGACGCATGGACGAACGCAGGGATGGATGCATGGACGAATGGACGCATGGATGGACACACAAGAGGACGGACGGATGGGTGGACGCATGGACGAATGGACGCATAGAGGGATGCACGAATGGATGGACGCTTGGGCGAACAGACCAATGGACGCATGGATGAACGCAGGGACGAATGCACACACGGACGGACTCACGGATGGACGCACGAAAGGGTGGACTGACAGACGCAAGGATGGACGGGAGCAAGAATGAACAGATGGGCGGAAGCGCTGACGGACGGATGGGCGCATCGCCCCAGTCATCATCATTCACTCCATGGATATGCTGTGATTTCTATTATTTATCATACTACTAATAACGCCCTCTAGAAGAAGATGCCATCGTACTAAGAAGATGCCATTCCATAGAAATATGGAAACTTAAATTATTCCTACATCCATCCTTATTCAAGAAAGGCCACGGTACATAAAACCAAGAAGGTCATTCACTGCCTGGTGTTTAACGGACTAAATAGCACATGCCTCAACACAAGCACAAATTAAGCTTGCGATGTCAGTGGGCCTCACTATAAAAAAACAGTCCATGTTGTGCAGTTCAATGTAGTGGAATCAAATTGGTGGCGGCGGCCGGTAGCGGAGCTAACGCAATGCATCTAGAATGGAATCACAACTAAAATTCGTATTTTATTTTTCATATGGTGACCGCTGGTCTCAAATTTTTCATCATTGCCGCTGGTCTATACAGACCTGTATAGACCCTGTGCACTCGGTTTTCGCCGAAGGAATATATGGCCGAGTGGCTAGTGCCTGGTCCTGGCTGTCGGGAAAATAAAAATAGTCCTCGCCATTTGCATTCTCGAGCCGGTAACGTCGAGGTCCAGGTGCAGTGATCGCGTCGATGGCTCGAGAACTCTTGCTCGGTTGACAGGAGAGTCAATATTTGCAACGACTGGAATATGATACGTTTGCCTTATATTTGTTCTGCAATGTGATTGTATAGGCGACGTAGAGGAAGAGAAAGGGTGACGCAACACGCATGACGCAAACTGAAACACCAATGCAAGGCTAATGCCCCCGAAGTGGAACATGCTTATACCAGTGCCCCCTTTTGACTATACATTTCTTTTTATCTGATGAGTACTTCAGGCCCATTTGGGCATATTAATACATTTTGACGTCATAACTATTCCATCAAAGAAGCGATAGGTGCGGTGATGGCTACGCTCTAGCAGCGAGCGACTGGCGTCACGGTTCCCTATCAATATCATGTTTGATAATCGTAAGGTAACATACATGAGCCGAAGAAAACTTCGTTAGAAATATCAGCAAAAGAGTGCACACCTTAGTATGCAATATAGTGCTGAAACTTTCGCACTTTTGCAATGTAATCTTAACAGAATAGGAGGCAGAGAGACACACTGGATTTTCGATTTTATGGTTTATTATGGTTTCGCATTGTGATGAGCTGTGGCTATTGCTTCAATTTTATCTTTTGCTTATTATAGATATATAGAAAAATCTGCTCCACACAGTCTGATGAGCAATGAAAAAGCAATCGAACACTGCATAGTTTCTTTTTCCCTGAAGAGCTTTCTTTTTCTCAGAATCAGAATTAATTATTTCACATAAAACAAAGGAAAAAGTAGATCGTAAATATATACAGAAGGAGGCCCCTTAGTTACAGTCTAGAATGAGACCTTCTAACAGATATATTTGGATGTGTTCATGATATTTCTTACTAATTGATGACAGGACTAGATGTATCGTCACAAACTTAATGTTTATGTGCTGTTCGAGAAGACTGCTCACAACATCAAGCTAAAACGCGTCGCCATACAGCTATAGCTGCAGCTCTGTTGCGTACGTACAGAAAAACAACCTTCACAATGTAGCGATGGGGTAGGCATAGTAACTTCCGAATAGATGCGCCCACATATCCACCGAGCATTGCTGCAAGGCTTTATTGTCCTTGATCTGTTTGTTGCAGCGTGTCCAACTTCACGATTACGAGAAACGTTTGTATAGTGTGCTTCTCAAATGCACGAAAGCATTCTTTTTCACATTAGCATGTCTCTGTCTGGTTCAACGCAATCTCTTTTGAAACTGTCACATTGAAGATGCTACGTTTTTGTGGTGTTTGACGTACAGTATTTTTATTTGGATCTATGAAAGTCAAAAGGTTTTGACGAGGGAACAGCGCTGTGCCGTGTTGAAACTGCGTACCCAAGTAAAGGAGTTGTCATAGGCTAATTCAAACAGTAGGAGAATCCACTTTGGTACTGCTTAGATGAAGAAGTGGAGCAGCCACAGGACTGATCAATTTCCAGTGTAATAGTGTAGTACATCGTGTGTATCTCGAAGCATCACGACAAGGTGAAAACCGCAATAGAAGGCTAAAGAAAGGTCTCATTATATTGTACTCCTCAAAATTTTCCCACAGCCTCAAGTTGTACAAAACGTGACCTGTCTCGCCCATGTAAACACGTAGTTACTATCACACTACATCGCTTACAAACCCGTTCTGAACACTCTCGCATGGTAATGAAACGTTTATGAAAAAGATTGATATAACGTGCTTCTAGCGCAGTGATACGAGGAAACAGATACAGAATTTCACATGAGCCTGTTTTATGCCAGGGTGCGCCACGGCTTCACTGGCACATGTCAGTCACGGATATGGCGTTGTAAAATGTATATCAAATTGCAAAGAAAAAAATTAGATAAAATGGCTCTACAGTGGGGTGTCGAACCAGCCATCTCTTGCTCCGTGGAGCGCAACGCTCACCACTGCACAACAAAGCGTACGTTGTGGAAGTTGATAATGGCTGGCTATTTATATACAAGTACCATTGGTAGTCCTCAGAGCTTAGGAACTTCAGGGCTTTTTCGCCATCAGTGCGAGATGGCGCGACGAGCGCGGGTCAGACGCGTGCACCTTAAAGGTTGTCCCCCGAGCCACCCCGCGTGTTACTGTGCACGTGCGCCTCCAGAAAGGGGGGGGGTCAAAATCCGTATAGATGTTTTCAAGCGTGGTTGCCCTTTCTCGCGCGTGTTTATCTAATGATTCAGGTGGTTCGTACTTCTTGCGCGTTCACTACAAGCTCGATTTGAAATGCCACTGCTTCAAGAGAGCACGAAGGTCACTTCGCTCGCTGCCGCGGGTGCGTTTAGAAATAGAGCGCTCGGCTTGCGTATAAAGCAGTAAATATTAGAGAGTTTTAGTACTGCGTACGCTGCGTACGTGGCGGCGTTGCGTACGTAAGGGCGCCAATTTTTGCGTAGTGCGCATGCGCAGACCACAACGCGCACGTATGAGGTGATCGCGCCGCTCTCGATTAAGTTCGCGACAGCGCGAGACTTCGTTTTCCAAAATGGCGGCATCGAAAGCAAGCACCAACCGGCTCTGTGGCTTAATATATGGCCACAATCTGGCTATAACACTTGGATTGGCTCACATTGACTGTCAACAACACGTGCTTCTGTTTTGATCTACCAGATGGCGCAACACGCTTCACGCTCGTTACGTACGCGGGTACTACGGCGTAATGAAAGCCGATTAGTGGCAAACGACGCCACGTAACGCAAGGTGCTTGCGTGATGCGTACGTAGCACCATTTCGCAGTACTAAAACTCTCTATTGTGATAACTTTTCAGCTTCTTATGTATATACCTGTGCATTTGTTTTGTGTGTCTTTCTTTTTGTTTGAGCAGCGTGCTTTATGTGTCAAGCTGCGACAGTTTTTCCGCGCTCATCTTTTGTATGCTCATTCTGTGCGCGTTTTCTGCTTGAGGTGCATGCTGCAACTTCCGAGCTGCTTGCTGTTCTTCGCCTGTCATTGCAATTTGTTGTTAGAGCATTCAATATATCACCTTTGTGGCGAATCTATGCACAATAAATGCTCAACTACTTTTGTGAAGGCTTGTTCAGAGTTCAAACCCAGGACAAACGCCTTTCCGGGGAGGTCCTTTTGCTATTCATATTAGCAGTGCATGGACGGATGGAAGAAGGAAGGACAGGGAGCAGTGAGCTAGCAATAGGGCAGCACCAGAGTGGTTTATTCGACAACTCGAACAAATGTGAGCTCACGTTGCTTTTTGAAAGATGCCTTTTTTTTCATATCTTTTAAAGGGTCATTTCTAAACTTAATTTGACCCAGGTTGTGATAAAGATGACAACAGTCATTCCGGAAGTCAGTAGATGTCCGGAATAACTAAAATTTGGGCATCGATTCTGAAATTAAGAGTTGATCCACTGTAGTTTCTATTTCAGGGTCAGCACATTGGGTGCATCGTGAAAAACAAATTCATTTACACTAGGCACGTCTGTGTATCTTGTACTAACAAGCGTTCTTAATTCCTATAGGCCAGAAAAAAATGCGAGCCCCATTTGGCAGTCACAAAACTTGTCACAAGGTCACAACTGAAAGCATGGCAAAGCTTAATTACCAAACAATTTCCGCTGCAAAAAATGATTATTAGAGCAACTATGTCTTTGAGTGTGTAAGCTTGCCCGAAGTGCTGGCACTAAACAAGTGCCAATTAAATAAAGACTTGTTGCCCAGCTGGGAAATAGTTGAGTCAAAGCTTTAGGAAAGTGGCCTGATTAGACTAAACCTTCAGTCACATCGCTTCTTAGAAGTCACCGACAGGAGCACGAGAACATGGCAGCAGTGCGTATACAAATGTGTGCTTCTCGCCGACCATTCTCCTTTGACCATGCCGGATTGTTAGCGGTTCGGGCCACGTTTAGATGACCCTATCGGGTGGGCTTCGTGGCACCCTCTCAGTGGTCATCAGACAAACGTGAAAGTTGTTTTCTTGAACAGGTCATGCCTTTGAAGAAGGTCTCGCGTATTTGGATTGTCGTGGCTTGCGCCAAAGTTGCATTGCTGCACAATCCACGAATTGCGGCAGAAATTTACCCTAACGACGAGGTTAAAATTCTTGCTTAACTTGACACCCCATGCTAGCGATCAGGTGATGTTCGTACACACTTATTTATTTATTTAACCTTACGAGCCACCGGTTACCAGCCCGTTATCACAAGACATCAATTGTTTTTATTTCTAGAAGACACCACTTGGTGCCTCTGTATCTTTAACGCCACTATACTGAGTTTCAATAGTACTTTCATAGACATTTCTTTGTTAAAGTTAGTAAAACCTTTAGCCTCACTAATGTACACAGTCAGTGTTGTCACCTCGTCTTCTTTATGCAGGTGAATAATATATCTGTTGCATTGTAGATAAACGCCAGAGTAAGGGTATAACATGATGCAAAATCATCACCATCAAATAGGTTCAATTACCATCTGACATACCGGACGCTATCATAGAAATTAAACACATGAGTTCAAGGCCAATCATTTAGGTTTAATGCATTCAAGTGCAGAGCCTTTTGGTAGCACTGGCTGTCTTATGCTCTCGCTCTGAAAAATGTGTTTTGGCACATGACATCCCATATTCATGCGTAGCAAGGCAGAAGAAAAAGAATCGATGAGGAGGAAGCAAGGAGGCCTCTCTTGTTCTCTCTTGAAGACCAGCGGACTTTAAGAGCACCTGCGAATGAACGGTGCGAAGCCGCGTTTCGTAGTTTCAAAATAACTGTTCATTCATCTCTTTTTAATCGTCTTTCTTTTCTATCTTTATATTTCTGTTATTCCTCGTTCCCCCCCCCCCCATTAAGTGTTGGGTACCTTAACAGAGCCATAGTTTGGTTATTCTTCCGGTATTTTCTATCCGTTTCTCGCTCCCTCAAGCATGTCATGACTGTGCGTAGCATAGTATTTCAAAGTAGAGTATAGCAATCGGTAGAAAAACAAAGTGAAGGGAGTGATGTCACTTCCAAGAAGAGAGCCTTTGGGTCAGTGCATAACCATGCAGAGTACCCTATCTATGTGCAGTAGAGAATAGCAAGGTGTGGGCACGTAAAGTCGGGGTGGTAAAGCAGGCAAAGAAGAGGGGTAGGAGCAATTATAGCATAGATGTTTATTGTATAGCATAGCATGGTGTGGAAAATAGAAGGAATGGTGAGAAGCTAAAATAAGAAATGAAAAGGTACCACTACATCAAAAATGAAGCTTTGTTTTCCAGTCGTGAACGCCATGAAGGTTGCACGCTCGAAACTCCAGCGTGTGCTTGTCTGTGAACGCCAGCGCCGCTGAAGGGCTGGATAATCACTGCACCGTATTTTGCACAACTTACAATCTTAGTGCAACTGCGTAGATGTTTATAGTTGACAATGTTTTGAACAAAAAAGGAGTTTATCATTTTGATATATCACGAGCCCCGTTTTCTCCGAGACCCAGTCAATGCCTGCTGCAAGATCCATGGTTGTCATCTAACATGACGTCACTGCCTGACCGAGAATGACCGACGCTACACAAAGTCGCACCCCCCCTCGAATTCTTGGAAGCAAAGCAAGGAAAGACACAGCGCAATGGTGACCTGCACCGACCATCACGACAGAGCCAGTGCTGCCCCCCTGAAAGTTCTCGAACTCGGCAAGACAAGTCGCGGTGTACAAAAAAATTGCCCGCAGCTTCCCTCGGGGGAACACTGAGGAGGATGCGGAGCATATAATTGGTTAACGGGGTGTCAAAGTGCGACTTACTTGGGTCGATGGCTAAATTGGTTAACATGGTTGTGAAATGGGGTGTTAAATTGCGACTTACTTGAGTCGATGGCTAAATTGGTTAACGTGGTTGTAGGAGGGGGTATTAAATGAGTGAACACGTACACACGTATGCGAAAGGGCGGCGCTGGTCGAAGGCACGTCGATCATTGTGTTTGTGGATTCGTTGGAATTCATTTCACCGCGACCTTGGACGTCGACGCGCCGTACAAACCAACCGACGAGCAGCAACTGAGCGAGCGAGCGCCGACCTTGAGTATATATACAGCGCGACGACGCATGCACTGTCAGCTGTCGAATGTTCGAGAAGGGGGAGAAGCGCAACGGCGCATGCGCGCGCGTCAGCTGCCGATGTTCTCGAAGCGCGACGGCGCATGCGCGCGCGTCAGCTGCCGATGTTCTCGAAGCGTGACGGCGCATGCGCGCTACATTATACAGCTAGCGAATGTTCGTGAAGAGGAGAAGCGCACGCGGTGTGTACAAGGAGAATTAAAGAAAAGTTGCTGGAGTGGAAGCTCCTGCGATGCCTTGCCAGCAGAAGTGAAGCCACCTATTGCCACTGCCAAGATGGCGGAAACATGCTCTTTTCTGATAGTGCCCGCTTAAAGATCAAGTGGCTTTGATACGTTATGTAAATACTACGGTAGTTCTATATTAAAGGATGGTTGTTCCTGACGAAATAACACTCAGAAACAAATATGAATGACTGAATCTTCAAAGAACTTTGCCTCCAATCAGAGGCTTACTACGGAAAACTAGTGACTTTAAGACGCACTGGGAGCACTATGAGGCCCCAAAAATGTTGGTTGCAATAAACTCGTTGGGCGTGCGAGGGAAACGCTTCGTTTTCAGATGGTCGGTGCACACTGAACCATGCCTGTGTATTCAGGCATGTCGGTGCACACTGAACCATGCCTGTGTATTCAGGCATGTGGTCGGTGCACACTGAACCATGCCTGTGTATTCAGGCATGTGGGACGGCTTTAAGCTCTCCCCTAGTAGAGTACCCTGTGCTCTAAATCGTTACCCCCTTTTTCTAACCCCCCCGATCGCTGAACGGCGACACTTTATCATGCCCCTAGTAAGATGGCCGCCACAGCCGCCATCTTGCCAGAGGAACGGCTTCACATCTGCGCAATCATTTCCACTCCAGTAATTTTTTTAAATCCTCCTTGGGTGTGTAGAGGAGGAAGGGTGCACAGATGGTGGAGGAGTGAAGCGCGCGCGGTGTGTAGAGGAGGAAGGGATGCACAGATGGTGGAAGAAGGAGGAGGAAGCTTGCGGACGGCGCCGCACTACAAGCCTCGAGTATTAGATGCTCCGCATCTAAAACAGACCACCGTGGCACAGTTGGTACAACCCAGCAGAGAGGATTTTGGCAACTGGTCATGCTCCGTCGCAGTCATGGCCTAGTGTAAGGATAACATTGGCGTTGGGGTTCGGGCACAGGCGTATACGCGGCTAGAAAAAAAAGGAAAAGGAGCTGGAAGACAGACAGCGGCCTGCCATACAGGCGTTGCCTCTTTTCGCTCCTCTTCAATGCACATATATATATATATGTATGTATATAAGGGCAAGAAGTGTATACCAAAGGGCTCATTTTTCCGTGTTTTGACACAATGTTAATGAGATCTAACAGACAGTAAAGCCAAGGAATGTATAGGGGAAGTTATTAGAATAAATGGAATGTAAATAAGAAGAAAGAAAAGTGGGTGAAAAAATAACCAGCCGTGAGCAGGAATCGAACCCACTACCTTCGATTAACGCGTTCGATGCTCTAACCACTGAGCTATCACAGTGGCATATATATATATATATATATATATATAACCCGATATCATCAAGTTATAACGGCAGTCTGATATACGAGCTGAAAAAATAATGCTTGACTTTTAATTCAACGTGACACGGCTCCTCACAATTTAACTTCGTTTCTTTCCTTTTTATATCTCCAAGCAGTTTCGAATGACCTCTCAATTTTTCAGCTACTGATTCTTGGTCAAACCCCTAGAGTCGGCACGTGCCATTGCTTTTGAAGGGAAGACAAGCAAGCAAACAGCTGGCTACTGCAAACTTTTATGGTCAATCCCCCCAAGTGGGTATGTGCCAGTGTTTACAAGCAACAATCAAACAGATAGCTGCCTCAGGATCGGGTGCTGTCTCTATCCTTTATTCCTTACAATGGCGCAGTCCGGCAAGTAAACCTTACGGCTGAAGTTACCCGTACTTGTATCTGCGGGTAGTTAGCAGTGCAGGCTGCTCCATTCAGGAATGCCGTCCACATTTCCTTGAAAATGGAGTCACCGACCCGACCGCTGCTTCAGCTCTCCTTCAGACCATCAGTGGATGGCGTCCATGCCAGACACCATGCTACCACTTAACGGCAGGAATACCTCCTTTCGAAATACAGTCCACGCTTGCCATGACCTGCGTTCCTTTCCTAGTACTCTGCCCACATGCGAGCCGTCAAGAAACATCGACCAGGCTTCCTTGCTCGTGGGTCTCCACAGAGTGAGTGTGGGACTGCTGCACACTCGGAGACCAGGATCTCTGCCTCTTCGAGCTTCACACCCGACGGCACCGTTGACCTGCGGTGTACCATCGCACAACCCCCCGTCACGGTCAAAGCCGTGAAAGCGACGACCTTCACCATGCCATCCTGCTGGTCCTGAGCGCAAGTGACGCCACGTTGGATGCAGCCACTTCGCAAGACCCTGAGGCCTGCTCATCTGAGCAACGCAGAGAGCTGAGGTGCACCCTCCTGAAGTTCTCAGACCAACTCGGCTGCTTCGCCTCAGTGCTCTGGGCATTCTTACGTGCCACCCGGCGATCGCCAGCCTTCTGCAAACACTGGAATTCGACAACTTCGAGGACGACGCCGACAGCTGGGTGGTAACCATCAACGTGATAGTCATGCGGCAGGCCTTGACAGAGCATCAATATTGGCCCGTGGCCATAGACCATCTTACCAAAGGTGCAGCGGCGTAGTACTGGTAGGAAGGCTTTAAGCAGCAGTCATGGGCGTAGTGTAGCTCGAATCTCATAGCTGCTTTCGGTTCAATTTTCTATGCTACCTGCATGTGCGATTTGACCTTCCCTGAGGACGGAGCTCAGGACAAGCCGAACGAGGAGAATGCAGCTCGAGCCCTAACCACTCTGCCATCCATCGGTGACCAAGATCAAGGGCACCATAACTACTGTGTAGCTGTGCCCTGCGCAGACGTTTCCACTCTTGTATTTTCAGCTCCTGAGGAGCACCGGCCAGACGGCGCAGGCGTGTCTGGTGGCTCCCTCACGGCAAGCTTTCCGGAACGCCCCGCAACAGGCCCCGACGCCGGCCATCCGGACTTAAAGGCGCCGGCCTTCGTTCTACTAGAAATTTTATTACCTAATGAGGCAAGCCTCTCCATGGAGTCTACCAACATCTCCTATGATGAGACGATGATGGACATGCGTGTGACACATGCACTGGCTGAACGAGAAAGCCTTGACAACTTGCTAAACGGCAATGTCTCAGAAAACACAAATGTCTGTGAGAAGACCGCGATTGGTTTGATCTAAGGCCTGCTCGTGGAGCACAAGTATCCATTTATAGGAACGGCTTGCGCAAGTCACGCACTGACCGTGTCTCATCGCAAAAGCCACGTCGCAGGTCTACCCTACGTTGGCGCAGAAGTGCAATCGCACACAAAAAAAAGTCTCTCGATCGGCCGGAAAACGCGCAGATGGCCGCATATGGTGCTACACGTTTGTTTGCCGGGTTACTAATTTCGTGGCCTGTTTTGCAAAATATTACGGGACAAAGAAATGCTTTCCGGGAACAACGTGCGACCATGTCAATCCACTCTGCACCACACACCGGAACCCAAACCAAGGAAGTTTGACACCGAATCACGTCACTGTGAGAAAATTCCTCTACCTCGAAAATTCCTGCCTAATCCACCAGAGAAAAATGACACTGCTTTTTCTGAAAAGTTCCAGGGTGATTAAGGGAGATCACTGCGGTGCCGTCAACTCTGTCTTCCGGAGACATCGTCGGCAAGTCTTCACAAGTTCCCACATGAAGGTTCACACAGGCAGATTCCGAAGCAGGGTCACAGTGTAACCGGTACCTACCGCTGCGATGCAGCTAGCATCACCTACCAAAAACAAAGCCTTGTTCTCCATCGACAATACTAGCAGTCATGACTGAGTGTGATGAATGCCCAAGAACGGCACGGCCCATTCGCGCAGGTCCGCATGTTTGATGAATGAGGTAGAGGAAGACAAACAAAGGAAAACAGCTGACCCAAGATTGGTTGCAGATAAGTACACACACACACACACACACACACACACACACAACACACACACACACACATACCAGCCAAGTTTTGCATTGTCAGAAAAGCCTTCTTATTTTTGCCGTAAGCTCAAAGTCCCAGGCCTTTTTCTCTCTCAGCTTTACCTTTTGATTGAATATAAGCTTTCTACATGTTAAATAGCGCATAAAAACACGATCGTGTCGCACTCCCCTACATTAAAATAAATGAGAGGAACTTAGTCATAAGCCATATTACATATAACAAAATAAGGACCACGCTTGGAAAATTAGATGACACCTGTTGATAGAATTGCAACTCTTCAATTATTGGCAAAACGCAGTAGTCGTTTGGGAAACACCGGGATTATTATAAGGATGATACTTCATGAACCAGATGTGGTACCTTGAACAAAAACAACTGAACAATAGCATTCATGTCTCACCATTAGCTATCATCAAAGTCAACTCAACATTGAAATACCTTATATATGCCTTACGCAAATTCTATGAAGTGCGACGCGACATCGAATCACATGGGTCTATCGGTGCTCTCCCATAACTAGGTAGCGCACGCCGTTGTTTTTCATTTTGTTTAGTTTGATCCATTGATTACTAAACACAACTTCTATTACCGATCAGTTGTGTTACTAACCGCTAGCGTAGCCAAGGGGTAAGTGGACAGTAAAAGCTCGTCACCCCCTGCCTCCCTCCCCCTACACACGCGTGCACTCCCGCTTAACAAAAGAAATCAATTTTGCTTGTTTATATACACAGGCACACATGGAAGCTCCCGGATAAACATACATAAATTGTATAATAAATCATTCATAGTGACGCGCTCTTAAAAACAGCCGGATGGCTTCCCTCTCTGCCCCAAGGTAATTACAGCAAAGATAAACGCTACACTTGGCCACCCTTTCAATCACAATGTAGCAGGTGACTCTACCATGCATAGCCCACGGTTGCCACTGGTGATCTCAGTCTATGATTGAGGCCATTTGAGCTACTGGTCGACCTTCACGCTAGCGTTCATTAAACGCCGTCGCAAAAGTATTATTGTACCCGCCACATTGCAAAACATTCTGTGAAACTATTTCCTGCAAGAAAGGCTTTTCGGAATAATGTTTCGAAACCGTCAATTCCTTAGTGCTTCCCTTACCGCCCAGCTAATCCTTATAGTCAACTACTTACAAGAGTTTAGTCGAGCCCCTTTATTCACTTATTCCGCACAATGTTTCGCAACAAGATTAAAAGCGTGGAGGGTGACGGTATGAAGTTGTGTTTATTTTTACTCCCTGGTCGTCTCTGTTTACAGCTACCACCGCCCCTTTTTTCTTCCTATTCTTTGTGTGTGTGCGTGTTTGATAGGACACCCCTTTTTATAGTTTACGGTGTACTTCTGATTTCTTTGCTTCCATCATGCTTAGATTCCTGGAGCAAGGGTTATGAACGCAATATATATATATATATATATATATATATATATATATATATATATATATATATATATATGAACGTGAAACCATGAATTGTCAAAACCGTAGGCTCCTCTAGGTTCACTTTCGTAACAGGGGTCAGTTTCATAATTAAACCTCAACAGAAAAGTTTCCCTCAGAAACCAATTACCCGCGTTTTCCAAGAAATCTGACGATACGCAAAACTTTGCTGGATGGGCAATATTTTCCCGGCCTATTCTTCGGTGTACTTTATTTCATGCCTATTTCGTATACACCAGGAAGAAAGTGGCGGCTGAGTGGCGATGTAAATGGTAGGTAAAATTAAATGGCAAGAGAAGGATGCAAGAAATGTTTCGCAGGTACCAACCACGGTCACGCTCAGATCGTAACTAAAGCTCAGTAGATGACTCTCAGCTGTAACTTTCATTTCTAAGCAGTCGTACAAAGGTCTTACTGTACTCGCTTCGATAGTCGCTTCGACGGGGCCAATGCTGTCTTTCAAGACACACTCTGTCTGAGCCTGGCCTTCCGGTTTTCCATTAAAACCGAGACCCGATACAGTTTCTGCTTGACTTCTTCTGGCACCTAATTAAAGAGACCGCGAAAGAGAGGAGACGGCTGGTGATGTTGGGCGTACCATTCTTGAAGGTTTACTGTTCTACCGACTTCTTCTCTAGCTCCTGCCTCTGAAGTTTTCGAACCTTATAAGCTGAGCTGCGGACCGGAGCATACCAATGCAGCACTGCACATGGAATTCTCCTTTGAGTAGAAGATTCGAAGAACACGAGTAAAAAGACGAGAAAAGGGAGCTGGAGACGATACGAAATTGGCTCGGAGCAGCCGTGGCTTCCTGTGGTCCTCGTTTCTTGAAACTGTTTGGAAGACCAAGTGTAAAGAGATTTCAATAGAAACCCTGTTGAAGGAGAAGCATATCATCTGAGCAAGAAGTTCGAATTTATCCTCATGATGTGACACGGGAATGATGACAAATATATAAGATTAAAAAGGTAGGCTTTCAATGTTTGTTATCGTTACTAAAAGTTTTTCAACTAATAAGGAAACAAACAAAATTTTTAATTAAATTGTGACTGCAAGCAGCCTCCCTTTTTTCGACAAGTAGTGCATGGCTTCAGGAGTACTCTTTTTGGACCGGAATATACAGAGCATGACGGAGCCAGATTTTATGCCTGGGTGTAGTGAAGGTATACTGATTGCAAAAACAAACAAACAAAAACATACGAAACACGTTTAGGTTCGCTAATAAATTTCCTTGGAGTTCAGGAGAAGAAGGGGCAGAAAATTAAACCAGGGTGGCTAAAAATTAAAAAAAGGCTTGGCCCTGTAGTCTAGACTGTGCTGGAGAAAGAGAATAAAAGCTAAAAAGAAGTCACGGTGGCCCTCTCTGTGTAGCTTGTAGTTGCAGTGCCTTTTCAATTTTGCTGTATAAAACTTTCGTTTCAAGCAAGGTCTAAGAAGTTGGAATGGCGTCCAAAATAGCTAAGCCAAGAATTTGAAGTGGCATGCTAGTCCTTATTGTGACTAAATAGCGACATGTATAATAACGTACTTTGTAACTATAGTAAAGGAGCCCGGCTTTTTAATTAACTTCTTGCCGTATATACAATCATTTTGTGTAAGAGAAAGCGAAACAGGCATATTTTCATAACTTCTCCAGCTATTTATGATTTATGTGACCTTCACAATGTGTTAATAATAGCAAAATATTCAAAAGTGATGACGATTATGAGCATACAAATTATGTTTGTTTTAAACTGCCCCATCAAGCGCTTGACGTCGGTAAGAACAGCATAGTTCCTTTTTTCGAACATCCGCTTCCCGATATCGAGAACGTTCAGTAGCTATTCCTCCATGCGACACCTGGAACAAGGTCGCACGTTGTATTCCAGCTGTGGCGGTGGTCTGACGTTAAAATGGAAGCGCAACGCGAAACTCACATACACTACCCACATTACGAACGTCAGGGAACCAAGGTTATTCAATGTTCGCAACACAGTTTCCATAGCTTACAGTGCAAGTAGGAATGGCAAAGCCCACGATTACTGTTAATATCCTTTAATCGCGAACATTCACTGTTCAACTTAGTGTCCGGTCTTAGTCGCCCGTCCGTAGGCAACAACAGGCGATATTTACAGCGTTCTAAAGTTGAAACCTCGCCATGATGCTTGATCACGGTTCCACATCACGGCAGTTCACACGCTATATAGAGTACTGCGTTTGGTGCACAAAAATATGTTCTGGTTATTCCCCACTTCCGAAGTTTCGTAATGCTCTGATAGGCGCACACTAATGTGCGTTTTTGAGGCCGATTCCTTCCTTGTGCAACTATTAGGTGAAAAATTGCGGCACGTGGCGTTAAAAGGCCCATAAACTACACAGAGTTCATACGCAAGACAGTAGTTTCTCGGCTACCCTTCCTACAAGCACTACCTCCTTCTCCACTTATTTTCTCATAAGACACTGGGCATGACAGTACCAAGTTCTGAACGAGATAGGATTTCACACTTATACGCCCGTATTCAGAAACGCTCCTTGACTTGAACTTGACTTGAAACCGCCTTCAATGCAGCGCGTTTGAAACGCGTCTGTGTGTTTTTGCTGCCTTGGCACCGCCCCAAGATAGCAAATTCTAAAGGCATTTGTGCTGCATCGAAGTCGGTTGAAAGTCAAGTTCAAGTCAAGCAGCATTTTTGAATACGCGGGTTAGACTACGCGCTGGTAACTCTGTTAGCGCAGTTGCAAACGCAGAAAACGAATTGGAATCATTTTATGGCGCATGATAGTAATTCGAGACGAGGCAGACTGGGCACGCCACTGCACAGCAAAGCAAAGTAGGCGAAATTGACAACAGATATTTTTCCTATCGACCAATCGACAACTTTTTGTTCCTAACGTAACCGTGAACTAATAGCTGGTGTCATCAATTTTGTCGGAAAGACAAAAAACGCCGGAAGAAAATAGGGGAGGGGTGGGTGGGGGGAGGTTTGAATAGGAAGAAAAAGAAATGTGTGCCCCAAAACTGCCTGTATAAGAGTGCGACAGCTCAGCAGTAGCTTATGGGGCAAGGGATAAAGAGGGATTAAAAAGGATAGAGAGATCAGTAAAGGTTCAGAAAAGGAAGGAAGGAACAACAACAACAGAGAAGCCAGGGAGGTTAACCAGACACATGCCCAGTTTGCTACCTTACGCTGGGAGAAGTGGAAATGGGGTATAAAGATGAGAGAGAAAGAGGAAAGAGATGAGAAAAGTGAAAGATTGGGAGGTGGTTAGAGAAGTTCTTGGATGGCGCCGCAATCGGTAAGTGGTCGTCGCAGAGGTGACATCGCGGACGAGACAACCATCAGCCACGAAATGCGTCAAGCGAATGACACACTCGTTCTTCGTGTTTCAAGAGATGGTTAAAGGTCCCTTTAGGTTCGTTGTATGCATGAGCTCTAAATGCACTTTACTTATTTTTATGCACTGCGACAACACTACGACAAAAATACATTCAATTCAATGCCACCCAGTCTGCTAACCCCAGCGCTAAGCATCATACGGTTTGGTGTTACTATCACTACAGCGAGTCTCCTCAGTTGGCTCTAAATAATCCCTGCTCTCACGGAAAGGTACATTGACAGTGTGAATTTGCTCAATGTATCGATCATTTAACAACGATACATAAATTCCAAACAGATGAATTATTATCGCAACAAAAAGAAGCATAGTTCTGTTATGTCGTCACGTCCTTTTTGCCTTGAATATGGTAGAAAAACAAACGAATTAATCCCTGCCACAATGGGGGTGCCTGGTTGCTCAAATTCTGTGAACTTGGGTGGCATTGTAGTCCTTTCCTAGTCAGCTAGAACAATCACGTATAACAGCAACAACTTAGGAGACGTCGCTCCCGGGAAGCGTGAATTTCTCTGAAAAGATTAGCCCTCGTTCTTTCGGTACATTGAGGCTTAGGCGGTGCCAACATGTGACCATGTCGGGCAATGGTCTCAATATTTTGGGTTAATGGATTAGGTAAATATCTTTCTTGTGGGTTAGTTTGAAGTACCAGAAGTCACCTCTGATGTGAAAGAAGCTGTGAGATAATCATTGTGTGCTAAAACCCAAGACAGTGGATACAGAAGTGCAAGGATGCTTATTACACCGTAATCGGAAAGAACACAGATGAACAAAAAAGAAAACATAACTATCACGCCCAAAAAGAGATACGTCAGCTCGAAGAATAAAGCTACAATTGACCGATTATAGTACTACATATTTGAAAGTTGAGCTCAGCTTAAGTTTGCCTTCACTTCGTCATGCATCAAGGGAAAGGAGATCTAAAAAGTTGTGCTGGTAACTGACAACTTTTCATTTTCCTAACAGGTCCCTTCTCCGAGGCAAAACCTCTCTCCCACTTTTTGAGGGTCATTAGGTGAGCCTCATGATCAGACAAAATAATGAATATAACTTCGACGGGCTGTAGCTCTAGAGTATGACTTCGGTAATGCTGAGCCTCTCTTGCGGCACCTCATTTAGAAGTTGTGGAAAGTGAAGTGCTTCCCCCGGCTGCAACGCTGATTGTTCAAAAAGAACTGGTGGTAATATGGTGCACGGATCAGATGCGTCGGCTTTTGTGCATCACTCGTGGTAGGGTCAGAAGTAATTGCCTAGCTTCCAGAAAGTACCATATAATTTGTACCGCGCACACCATCTCACTTCAAAAACTAAGGCCCGCGTGTTGTAATCTCGTAGCGCACCCTGCTTGCCTCCCAATCGTTTCATCTTTCGCCCTTCTCGCTGGCTCGCTTATGGTGAGGGAAAACGATCTATGGAGCTTGTGGACGCCTAACTATAAAGCACCCCACTAAGAAAAATATGCGCAGCTGGCACAATTTGCGTAACATTGACTCACCGCAGAGCTGATGTACTACTAGAAGAGGAGAACGAAGACGAAGATTACCAGGAGGACGCGTGCCACTTCACGAAGATGACCGTTTTAACGCAATCGCGTTAAGGACCTCGTTTCGCAGAAAGCCCGGCGTCGGTGCCTGCTTCGTTGGCTGTGAGCGAAAAGTAATCACCTTGTGCGGGATTGATAAATCGAAGAAGATGCAAATAAAAAATAAGAAAAAATTGCGGCCTGAGTGAGGACTGAACCCAAAGTGTTCGCGTGGCGAGCAGGTGTTCTATCACTGAACCACATCTCGGCTCCAAAGTAAAGTGAAAATATCTTCGTCTGTTGTGCACGACGAAAAAATTAAGAACGACACAAATACAATAAATAATTTGAGGGCTTAGCAAGGATCGAACACAGGCCGTTAACGCGGCAAGCAGGTGTTCCACTACTCAGTCGTGTTTTTTTTTTGAAAATTGATTGAGTGATTGACTGATTGATTGATTGATTGATTGATTGATATGAGGGTTTAACGTCCCTAAACCACATATAATTATGAGAGATGCCGTAGTGAAGGGCTCCGGAAGTTTAGACCACCTGTGGTTCTTTAACGTGCGCCCAAATCTGAGCACAAAGGCCCTGTAGCGTTCCCGCCTCCATTGAAAATACAGCCGCCGCAGCCGGGCTTCGATCCTGTGACCTGCGGGTCAGCAGCCGAGTACCTTAGCCACCAGACCAACGCAACGGGGCTCTTTTTGAAAATAAAGTTAAAAGGACTTCCTGTGCTTGGAATTGCAGCGAAACTAATGATTTCTTCCCAAACACATGCATTACGTACACAGGCTGCTCAATCACTAATGTAATACCGCACTATTATTGCATGAAACTCTCCGCGGTGAGTCTAGTGGCAATGGTACTCGGCTGCAGACCCGCAGGTCACGGGATCGAATTCCGGTTGTGGCGGCTGCATTTCCGATGGAGACGGGAATGTTCTAGGCCCGTGTGCTCAGATTTAGTTGCACGTTTAAGAACGCCAGGTGATATAAATTTTCGGAGCCCTCCACTACGGTGTCTCTCGTAATCATATCGTGGTTTTGGGACGTGAGTATTCACATATCTATCTAGTATTATCGCGCGGTCAAGCGTAAGTTTGCATGGGGTGTCAGAACGTGGGGTGTCACAATACTTTGTGATTGCAATCTGACCCCTTTCCACAAGCCACAGACATTAGTGCACGTATTTTTTTAAGACCACACAGTGAGTGCGCAGCAAAACCGAAAAATTTCATAATGTAATCATATCCAAAAGCTTCATTGACACAAGTTATTTTCAACATTTTCGATTTAATTATACACCCACAGTTTGAAGTACTAGAGTAGAGTCATAACATAAAAAGTGTGTACTAAATAAGGATTACGGATATCAACGTGGTAGCGTTAGGGAGCTCGTTTCGCAAAAATTCCGTTGTCGGCATCGGTGTCTACTTCAGCGTTGTTGAATGTGGGGTGCGAGTGGGCATCGAACCCGGGTCATTTGCCTGGCAAGCGGATGTTCTACTCACAGCTATGCCTTTGTTTGTAAAAACAGTGAAATGAACTTTTTTGCTTAGAAATACAGTGATAGTAGCTTTTATGCTTCACAAATACACGCGTCCTGCATATCATGCTTCACAATGCAACATGAAATATTCCAGTAATAATGTGTCGTTTAGCGTCTATAGCCAACGGGCGTCAGAATATGTGTAGAGCAGAGTAGAGTAGAATCTTGAACATTAGCACACACCCACGCTAGGAGGTTGGCCAAGAACCGGATAGTTTTCAGAAGAAAAGCCTAAATATTCGAATAAATCTTGTCCAGTTAAAAATGAAAGTAGTAGTATTGAAAAAATAAAGGCAAATTCTACCAATGGATGAGTACAAATATACTTAGTAACTCTGAGTTGGGTAACTTAGGAAATACTATTACTGATTTAAACGTGATTTCGGAAATAGGGGAGTGAGTTGGCTCTACGATCTTAATCTTTTTCAACATTTAATAAACTCCGCCAAGGCATCGGCAACCTTTCCGTCACTCTGGCCCACGGAGAAAGCCCCAAACGGAAGAACATTTCGTACACTTAGATCTAGTCTAAGGAGTCGGCAAACGGCAACTAAAGTATTACTCCGCAACGTGGAATATCTGTTGCAGGAAATGAGATAATGTTCAGCTGTCTCATGTACTCCGCAAAAAGATCAGTTAGGAGAAGCTGCCAGACCGGCTTTGTGTTAAAGAAAGTTAAGACATGGAGTCTGACAACGTAGTCTGGTGTTTACAACTTAATTTTCCCTTGTTTGACAAAGTTTGTGGTTCTACTGGTGTCTGAGGTGCTCAAATTGTAATGCGGCGTTGAATAATAGAGCGGATAATTCTACATCTTTCTCCATATTTTGGCCCCCATCATGAATTTGGACGCCGGCAAGACATAAGTAACTAGGTCATTCAAAGATTGCTTTGCTAGCGCATCCGCCATTTCTTGGGGAATTAGGTCCTTATGACCTAAAAGCTAAACGAACCTAATCAAACTTATATGGGCCGAAATTAAAACTTTCAGTGCGCTCATAACATGCGATTTCTCATTAATATAGAGAAAAAAACACACCGATAAAAAATCCATCCAAATTACTGCAGAACTTGCTGGAGATGTTAACTTACGAAGCGGTAGAAAAATCGCTAGAAGTTCTGATAAAAAATTGGTACGAAATCTGGAAGGCAAAAGAAAAAATATCAATCTAAAGTAGGAGAGAAAATGCCAATTCCACACCTTTCTTCACTTTGAGAAGCATCAATTGCAATACCTGTCTTTATTGGCGTTTGTGCCAGGTAATCACATAAAAAGGAGTTAACAATTTGGTATGACCTATGCTTGGCGTTTCTTGGAAAGATATATTTATACTGTATGTTGGCATGGTTCCTGTTATTAGTGACTGAAGTCACGTCACCAAAATGAATATTTAATGTGTCTAGAAGTCTCTATATAGCCGGTATTTGAGGCGTACGATATCTTGGCCAGTAGGACAGAAAAATTGGGTTTGGACAGGAAATGAAAATTGTTTGCGAACGTCTCACGGTGAATTTGTACACACTTAGAAATGCTTGCACCACTAACAATTCAAAACTGGTAGCAAGTGATGCTATTCGAGCTTCCATGAAAAAAAACCTAATTGCTGCGAATTCAGAGAGACTAGAACATAGCCTTAAGGCTTCTCTTTGGATCATTACGAGAGGATGAAGCTTATAAGCAAGCGCCCCAGCAAATTATATTCCCCCAAACACCATTATCGGGCGAGCGTACATGCAATATATAGATAAGAGCGTTTTTTTGCGCATACCTAGTCGAAAACTACTCAGTTTTCTTATTGATACAACCTTTTGCTGCGGTGTATTCAGTGTGTTTTTTCGAAGACATAGATTGGTCATATATTACACTAAGACATTTTAAATTAAATACCTGTGGAATATTTGTCAGATGATAATAGAGCGTCATGTAAATAGCGTCTTTTAAAGGGAATCTCACTAAAGATCTCTTGCTAACATTTAGGTATAAATGTTTATCATCTAGCCAACTTTCTATGAATGTTAAGTATGCCTGTAATATGGTGTATAGTTTGTGAATACTATCGGCTGATGCAAAAAAATGCAATGTCGTCAGCATACACATATATCTACACGACGTCTATATGTCGTGGAATAGAGCTCAGCACGATAGTAAATAATATTAGGGAAAGGACTGCCCCTTGAGGGACGCCTCTTGTTTACGCATATGTAGCAGATGAGATGCAATCATGGAAACTACAGAATGTTCTATCTCATAATAATTCCACAATCTATGCCTCCATATATCTCGGAATGTTAAAGTTGTAGAGCTGAATAATCAAAACTACGCATTCTAAAGTGTCGTATACTTTTGCGATGTACAGTGTGACTAACGCAGCATATTTCCTGTCACGCCTAGCTAACTTAATGGGAATCTCAAGCTCTACGTGTGTCAAGAAAGCTCGGTGTAGCCAGTATTTGAGGCATACATATAGGCTAGTATGATAAAAGAATTAAGTCTGGATAGGAAATAAAATTTGTTTTCTAACGTCTTACGGTGACTTCGTCCATACTTAGAAATGCTTGTACCGCTAATAATTTAAAACTGGTAGCAAGTGAGGGTATTTGAGCTTCCATAAACAAGATTATAATTGCTACTAATTTAGGGAGACCAAAACGTAGCCTCAAGACTTCTCTTATATCATTACGAGAGGATGAAGCTTATATTCAGTGTGGCAATGTGAGCCTGCCATATAATGCATCCTTCTCTGAAGTCGATTTGGTATGCATTTAGGATTGCATGCTCATTATTGAAATTGTGGATGCAAATATTCAAAAGCCTTTCGATCAATTTTATGAAATTCGAAGTTATCGCGATTGGCCTAATGTTGTCTAAAACATATCCCTTTCCCGGATTTTTAAGTAATGGTATCGCCTTCGCAATTTTCCACTCTGATGGAAGCCACGCCATGCCTAATGAGTGACTATTTCTATCTAATAAATAATCTTCGCATTCCTAATTTAGCACTTTCAGCATCGTGACTTCGTCTGAGTCCGGAGCGGCTGCAGGAAGGCTAGTAACATCTTTGTTGGGGCAGTCCAAGTAAATTCAGTGAATTTCTCAATACTTATTGCATTCATCGAAGGAGGGGATGATTGGGAAGAAAAATGATGCTCTAACCCCCGGCCAATAGCTTTCAACGAGTCTTTTTTTATTTTTTGCCGAGACAAAACGAAAGAATTTACATTTGCAGGCTGTCGAATCAATTTTTTTACGCATAAACATATATCGTGGGCTGTTCTTGTTGGATTTTGAGAGATAATCAAACTTCCGAATATGGTACTGTTATGTTGCTTCTGAAGCTGTTCGTTTCAAATTACCCGCGTATAACTGATATTGTTCCCAGTTCTGGGGGCACTGATTACACAACAACTTTTCCCATTCTGCCTTACGACACCTGTAGTCCATCGAACACTCATCAGTCTACCAAGAAGCATTACAGTTCTGCTAAACAAATGAAAGCACTCATTTGGTTTTCTCGCAGAACTTCTTTAACACAGAACAGATGCTAAAAGCTTTCGACTTCAAGTGTGTATCTGCTATAGAAGAGAATAAGACAAGCCGTGACTGTTTAAATTTCGACTATTTTAAAAACTTCCGTATATCAGAAGTTAATGAAGCAACCGAACTCCTTACTTAAACGTTACTGGCAAGTTGTCGCTATTTGTACCGCAATCAACTGTTGACCAAGCTGAAACATTAAGGCTGAAGCTTGCAGATGTCAAATCTGAAACAATACAACCTCTCACGTACGTGGGGCTATTCTAATTGAAAGCATGTCAGATGTTTATCTAGTGGCATAAATCCTACAGGCGACTGCCACACGCATCAGTTTTGGACCCCTAAGCATGTTACTTAGGGGTCCAAAACTGCATCGAAGTCTCCGGCATCGAAGTCTCCTGTTATTACAAGACTTCTACCACACGAGCCAAATATGGTGTACGATGCCCGGATGTCCCGTAAACCTGACGGGAAGTAAGCATTGGCTTCTGAAAAGCTTTGACCACTTTCAAGTTTTGTGTTTATATTTATTATATCACAATCTGGAGAGAGCACAAGGCTCCAAAAGTTTGGACCACCGTGGGTTCCTTAAAGCACACTCAAAATCTGGGCACACGGGCCTACAGCATTTATTCCTCCATCAAAAACGCAGCCGTCACAGCCGGGATTTTATCGCATGACCTGCGGGTCAGCCCCCGAGTACCTTAGCCACTAAACCACCGTGGCGAGGCAGCTGCGAAATTATAGACGGCAAGCCTTTCACACAGGTTCCACCATTCTGAAACGTTCACCAAAGTTAATTTTCATTGCATACACTTATCTGCTCTGTAGAACATTTACATGCAACCGGTACTAAAGTCTTCGACAAGGCTAACTGGCTTGTCCCCTCTGTCCCGACATGCGATAAGCCAGGTAGTGGGCAAAACCTTGTACCAAACATAAAGTTCTTTTGATCAATTCATGCATACGGTATTATAAATTCAAGGAGGCTTGTGTGATTTGGATTTTTTCATACTTTAACTAGATTTGCTTGAAAGAACGAAGTCAGATTAGGCAGAGGGTGGAAAGGCAGGGATAATTATATGCCAAGAAAAAATGGTTTGCTACCCTTGACCAGAAAAAATAGAGGTCCTAAAAGAGGTAGAGAGAAACAGCAATAAAGAGAGAAACAGGAAAGAACATTCCAAAAGTTATGCTTGTTACAATCACAATATCGATATTTGTTTGCGAGCACTGGTACAAATACCTTGTCTTCGAAAATTCGAGCGATGCCATTGTCTTTTCTATTCGAACTTACCTTTCAGGACGAGATTTTGAAATGACCTGAGTCGTGATCGATGTGTTGTCATGGCGAGCTAGATTTTCTTTCGGCGTTTGCGATCTTTTCATCACGTAGTGTTTTCACACATTCCCTTGTTATACAGACGTAATACATTCTCGACCACTTCATATGAAGTCGCCACTGCAAATAAGACATCTAAATGCATTTCACCGATGCAATGCTACGCTTCTTCGCCATAATTCATGGCGCTTGTGTCAACGAAGGCATCCGCAATTCCGAATGCTGTGACGCGAACATGCAGCATGCAATGCCTGTGGCAGAGGGGGCATTGACTATTTCTTCACTGTACGCAATTTGCGGCGGAAAAACAAGAACCTAAGAGCTCACAGCGCAACCGTAAGATCAGTCACTTTTCGTACAGGTACTTTCAGAATGCTCTGCACATTGCTTGCCGCCTCACAAAGCAGTGAATACACTTTTGTGCAAGTCACCGTTGGAGCTCTCATCTTATCGCCCGATCGCATTGGCCAGTTGTGTAGGCAAAGTTATGGAGAGGATCATCTTGGCACACCTGGAGAGGTATTTAAAGTGTAACAACATCTACCCAGATGCCATGACAGGATTTCGGTGCGGTCCATCATCGATTGACAACGTAGTCGACCTGGTCACTTACGTTCAACACGAAAAAGGCCGTAAGCGTCTCTGCGCATCTTTGTTCTTAGGCGTCAAAGGGGTGTATGACAACGTTACGCATGAAGCTGTTCTCACCACTCTCGAAGATGTAGGAGTAGGTGGTCGGATGTATCGCTGGATACGTAGTTATTTATCCATACGATACTTCGTTGTGAGCACTGAAGATGGTCAAACCTCTCCACATTACAGCCACCGTGGCGTCCCCCAGGGTGGCGTACTCAGCCATGTTCTGTTCAATCTTACGCTAATTGCTCTCACGGAGCCTCTGCCAAGCACAGTCAGGCTATAAATGTACTGCAACAGAATCGAAAGTTGGGCTAGTTGGATATTAATGGTATAACTGTCAGATCAAGCGCACGAACAAACAGAAAGGAAGAGAGGACAAGCGCTTGTCCTCGCTTCCTTTCTGTTTATTCGTGCGCTTGAACTGACAGCTATCAATGTACGCAGATGATACCTGCGTTTGGGCATCGGCTGCAACACGCCTGCAGTTACGAGGGACAATTCAAAAAGCTGCCACTGAAACATTACGTTACCTCCGAAATTGAGGCTTGGAAATTTTTTCCGAGAAATGCGCCCTTGTAGCTTTTACACGGAAGCGTATGGTTAAGTACACTATAAGAATCAATGGTCAAACTGTACCATACGTTCGATCGCACAAGTTTTTCGGCGTCATAATTTACAGGAATCTGTCATGGAGCGATCACGTTTCGTACATGAAGAAACGGTTAATAGACATCTGTTATATACTGAAGTTCTTTGCAGGGAAGACTTGGGGAATGTCTCCCAGTGCAACGCTACAGCTGTACAGGGTACTTTTTCTTGGTTTCCTGCGGTACAGCTTGCCGGCATTGACCAATGCAAGCAAAAGAAGCCTTCGAACGCTACAGAGTGTTCAGACCCAGGCACTCCAGATTTGCTTCGGCTTGCCTCGTAGTGCGTCGACAATGGCTACTATATCAATCGCCGGTGACCACCTCATCACGACAGATATCGACGTTGAGGCACTCAAGACACATATAAGGCCCATTTCTCGGACACCCTGCCACCACTTAGCCTCTTTATCAGCAGACAGACCACGTTCGTCATTTTGCCAAACGGTAAGCACATATCGAGTATATTTGCCAACATGCTTCACACCCGCCGCCAGGCCTTCGACTGCTCCTTGGTGCCTGACTCAGGCTAATATCAGGCTAACTATACCTGGCATCCAGAAAAAAGCAGATATATCATCACCTGCTCTTAGGCCGCTTGCTCTGCTCTTGTTATACGAGACGTATCAAGGCTGTATACACGTATACACCGACGGCTCCGTTTTACAGAAAAGTTCGAAGGCATCATTTGTAATACCAATAAAAGACACGACAAACAAACGCAAGACCTTACACCTTACGACATCAAAGGGAGCAGAGCTCACAGCTCTTCGTGCCGCATTGCAATTTATCAGCGATCAACAGCCACAAAAATGGACAATTTTCAGTGACTAAAAGGCGGCACTGCAATCCCTTCTACCACCTTTACGCCATGGCCGGTACGAACAGATGGTATTCGAGAATGCAGAAAAAAATGGCAGCATATCCACGGAGTGAATGATGGAGAGTGGGGCGAAGCATTCGTCCGTCCATGCGTCCGTCTGTGTGACCGTCCATGCGTCTGTTTGTGCGCCCGTCCCTGCGTTCTTTCATGCATCCGCCCCTGCGTCCGTTCATGCGTCCATCCATGCATCTGTTTGTGTGTCCGTTCGTTCATCTATTCAACACTCCAAGTCCCGCCATCTCGCATCTTTTTATTATATATTCCCCATATAGAAGCACCGCCATCCAGCGGACATTCCAAGGACTAAACGAGAGGTGGCACACGCACACTTTCCTACGGCCTGCGCTTTGGGTCCACTTCCCACCTTTAACCACCTCGAGTTCATGGTATATTCTAGTTCACTGTATTCCTGGCACTGCGACCAAACGATCGCTAAACCTTTCGAAAACCAAGGAGGTTACGCCCAGCGAGTATAACGTAGCAACCTTTCCCTGTCAGATAGGGCTCAATTTACATGCCAATGGCTGCTAATGAGAAATGAGAGACAGGAGAATTCGGCTTTTACTTTCTTACGGCTTGCGCTTCGTATCTACTTCTCATTTTTAACCACCTTGAGTTCATTCATGGTATATACAAGTTCATTTTATTCATGGCACTGCGGCTCAACGCTCGCTAAACCTTTCTAAAGCTAAGGAGGTTACACCCAGCGAATATAATGTAGCATCCCTTTCTTGTCCGATAGTGCTCAATGTACATGCCAATGGCTGCTAATGGGGATCGCAGCGTGCGCGTTGAATAAAAGCCGAATGCTCATGTCTCTCATTCCCCATTAGCAGCCATTGGCATGTATATTGAGCACTATTTTTGATTGTTAAACAACGCACAGAAGAAATCTCTCACTGGCACCACCTTGGAGGTCAAGTGTTATACCTATTTCGGGTATGTGTCACTGGTGGTTACATACGAGGGACGCCCAAGCCACGCCATAAGGAGCTTCGCTCCTAAAAACTCACCAATTATTTGAGAAAGGACATATAGCCTTTCAATGGCTTCCAAGTCATTGTGGAATAATTGGCAATAAACGGGCTGATCGAGCTGCCCGTTCTGCCCTTACTGAAAGCGATCAAATATCAATTCCGCTCTCCAGAACTGATGACGCTGCACAGAAACTCTGCATGCCTGCTCGCAAGCGCACCACGTCACAATGGATCGAGTCGCACTTTATCCATGCACGGTTATGTACCTTAGACCCAACTCTCAGTCTTCGAATTCCTCCGGAATTACGCCGACGAGACGCTACTATGCTGTGCAGATTATGGTTAGGCGTCGCATTTACCAATGCGTACGCGTTCCGCATAGGAATGACTGATGCTGCGGCATGCGAACATTGTGGCAGTGACGAAACAACTTGGCACATTCGGTGTGAATGCCCACAATACTGCTCGCAGAGACAGTCACTCTGCAATACACTAGATGAACTGGACAACCAGCCTCTTTCTGAAGAAAGAATCCTGCGTTGCCGACAGGACTTTATGTCGCAGAAGAAGGCTGTGAAGGTGCTCCTGCGCTCCTAGCGTTCAACCAGCCTGTCCAAACGACTGTGATCGGAACTCCCTGAATGTGTGTGCATGTGATATTCATCTAATTTATCTTATATCTCTATATCTCTATCCGCTTTCTGACCCTTTTCCCCACCCCCGTACAAGGTAGCAAACCAGTTCTTCTAGGTTAACCTCCCTGTCTCTTCTTTTAATTTATTTCTCTCTCTCTCTCTCTTTCTTTGTGCTGCTCGACGGTGATGGGCCTCCATGAGCGTCTGCGGCTTGTGGTGCAATCACAAAAACGTAATTGAATTCATGACTTATTTCTTTGTCGAAAATTGTTTTACTCTCATCTTTTTATTCCCTTTTTCTGTTCCTCCAGTGCATGGTACAAAGACGATTCTCTGGTTATCCTTGCTACGTTTCATCTTTCTGTTTACTACCTTCATTCTCCTAATAATAACGTTTTCATTGTCACTTAGGGGCAAAACACCTTACGGTACCCGCTTGCCAGCCTGTTATGTCGTCCTCAGAGTTCATGACAAACGGGTATGGGACACAAGAATAGGGGAAATCTTGCCACTTGTTACCAGTCTATGCTATGTATATTGGGTAAAGGGTTCGTCATTGCTAATTAAAGCATCATAATTTTCTTAACAGCCATTCCCGTATTTCCGACCAAGGAGCTCAAGTTTTTTTTATATAAAACTACTGCTGGTAGGGAAACTCACATCTTTTCGGTGAGGACCACTTCTTGAAACATATGTAGAAAGTGATGGTGCGTTAGGAAAGCACTAAAGAGAAAAAATTGGCCCCGTATCTGCATGTTTCACCGCAAATGTCGTCGAAAGACGATTCTTACATGTGGAGCGAGCGCACAAAACGTTTGTTTGATGCTTTGCGCGAGTAAATCCGTCAATTTTATTCTGGAAGCACTGCGTTAGAGAGTCTCGATACGTAAAGCGAAGGCGAACGAGCACATCGATGCACGTTAGACACGAGCGCTATCTGGCAGTTATCTTAGAAAACGAAGGAAGGCGTAAGCAACGACGGAGAAAGATGCGCGCCTGTCTCGGAGGTGATAAGTTATAGAACACAAAGCGATGGGCAGGTGCCACCACAGTGTCGTCTCAGCAAAACGTTGGAAGCTCTTGCCTTTTTGAGCAACGCGTCGCACTGTCAGCGCAGCGTGATAAACGCTATGGTCCTTAGAAGTATAAAGCCACACAGACAAAATATTGTTGTGTTGTTATGGTGCCTCAGATATGCGCAATAATTGCTTTTCAATTGTCAATCGCACTGGTATCAACGCTGAAAGTTGAGCAATATTGATGAGATGGGCGCTGCGGATGGGGTTGGCCGTTTGAGGGATCGATTGGTGCCGTCCAGGGTATCGTTGCCGTGGACAAATAGACAAACGTACAGACATACAGAAGACAGACGGACCAAAATTTTGCGTTCAAGTACCCCAAGAAAGACTATCGTCTTTGAAACTGCTGTGGGAAACACCAGCACACACGGCATGTTTCAACCTCTCCCTGTACTGCACTTCAGTGGAGCTTAGCCACCCTTTCTCACGAGTGGCTTTGGTTGTTTCACACTTCCCTCTAATAGTGCTCTTGATCACGGGCTCGTGTCATCATCTAGAGGTACAAGAGTAAAGTAATGTGTGGCTTCCACAGCTTAACAATTTTCTCCAGCAGTCCTCCTTTGCTACCACGTCCCATTCGGCGCGTCCCCAATGGTGAATTTTCTTCAGTTATAAGCAACAAACCGAGATTTTTTTTTCAGTCACTCTACGTAGAATTTCTATAGTATCACCTTATATCAGAGTATCGCTTTATTGGTCACTCCACACCAAAAAAAGTAGTATTATGTTCACTTCTTTCGTCAAGTATAAAGCTGAAAAAGGGATACTTTATTTCCGGTAACCCTCACTCCTTTTCCCCTGTACCTTTTATCTTGGATTTGACCATAATCATTCCAATATGGTAACAAAGTTAAATCAGCCTCCCATTAATGCAGCACCCAATTTCAGTTTATACGTGTGCCAGAAGAATTGTATAGCCGAGATGGTGGAGTCAACGCTGCAGGAAAAGTTAAGTGATGAGAAAGTGCGGGAAAAAGAGGTAAAGTGGAAGGACCAAGAGAGTAGGGGAAAGGGTGGCGCGCCACGAGAGGAAGCAACGCGAGCGCATGCTCTCTCGCGAGGTTTCACGCGATCGCGTCGCCCTCCTCCAGCGCTGAGCCGAAACGGTGCTGTAGTGGCCGAGAGCGAATCGCGGCCAGTGACGCCTGGCGTCCGTCGCGCGCTCGGTAGCGCCTCCCCAATTTTCCCGGGGCGCCGGTCGACCGGGCTCCGAGTATCTCGCTCGGCTCACGCACATGTGCTCCCGCTGCTCCCGACGACGCAACCTGGCGAGAGTGCTGCAGTCTTGTGTCGGATTGTGCATGCGAAGGGTGACCAAGTGTGGGACTCCGGCGCGGCTTTCCTCACAACACAATCGGCGACACATCGACGGGCTTTGCGTGGCACTAGAACTTCTCTCGTTTTCGTGGTTTGGATACGAGGATTGACTACGGTTTTGCTGGAGCTGTGACTAACTTTTGGAGAGGTGGTTCTGTTTGAGACTTTTTCTCGCCTGCATATGGATTTTTTATGAAGTTTTGCCCATATAAGCACCCAAAGAGAAGCCAGATAACTTGCCACTGACGGGTCTAGGTTTCAAAAAAAAAAACAAATTGACTTTGATATTGGTGAATCTACGCAAGCGGTGGTAGCCTTCATCGAGGTCTTTTTTTGCCACACCAATAACTTCAATTTTGTGAACTGTCATTTAGGTGATTTGTCATGCGCTGTGTCATTTTGCCTGTCGATTGGAATGAATTATGACAGCTGGGCTACCTGCCTTTCACAAACTGAGCGCATCGCAATTTGTACCAGAAGTCTTCATCAAGCTGTGAATACCGGCAAGCTCTTGGCGCAGTCATTCTGTTTTATCCTCGATTTGAGAGAAACTATACAAGGCTGACAGAAAGAAAGATCACTTTAGCTTCTCGAGCACGGATTTTTCTCTGGTGGACCTTAGATTCACAAGTGTGCACTTACTTGATGGGTTATTTCTGTCGTGACCTTGAATTCCTGCTCTCGGTCAAGTTTAAGACCCACCTGTTGGATTCACCCTAGTTCGCAAGGTAAGCCAGTATTTTCAGTCATTTTTTTCTGTCGGGCTCTAACGTTTCTAATACAAGGTAAGCACATAATCAGCCTTCGCAGAAGTTAGTTGCAGGCTGAAGCCAAACTTTGATGCTATATCACACTATCAGAAACACTTTGCGCGATTGTTTGCTTTTGTTTTCTTACGGCAAGGTTGTAGCTGCCAGTGGTGTTGTCTAGGGCAAACATAAAATCCAGGTTAATAAGAAATGCATGCTTCTATGGCTTCTGTCCTAATTGCAACATTTCAAGAAGTTTATTACGTTACGGTTTCTAACTCTTCTTTTTTATTTTCGTTTGAATGGTCAGATGAAATATACAAAATCACATGCGCGCAAACACATTTAGAGCAACAAGCATTTTCGAAAATAACTTGTACTTCCCGAGGAAATACAGAGCTCTTGAGGTTGTGGATAGGCAGCAAGTCAAATTGATGAAAAGCAGATGTACTTAAAATTTGCAGTTCGCCGGTGGCACAGCAAGCATATTTTCCGGAAATGCAAACTCTTCACTACACTCAAGGATGAGATCATTAGATTTTCGGCACTTCTTAACAAAACGTATTCATGCCACAACTTACTAACTGCATTCGTTCAGCTGAACTGCATGATGAATTTTCACCATTTGTTCAGCTGTCGGTATTTCATGCATGAACGCGGACTCAGCTCGGGTTTCTGGTGATGTTTTTCACCGAGAAAATGATGCATTGTTGGAATGCTATATGTGACAATTTATGGCTCATTTTAGTACATCTCGCTTCCCTAAATAAAAATTTGTGCATTGCACTAAATAAAAATGAACTTATACAGGCATGCCAGCTTTCGAAGGTATGGTAGAAACATTCGACAGATTGCCGCTTTCTTGCCTCCGGTAGTACGTTATATTCATTGTATATATAATGTCTGTATGTATGGGGATTTACACGGCACCAGCTGTAATTTCTTCGCAAGCACTTGAATATATGCTCAACACATAAAAATTGGAACACGGGTCACAGAAAAATAGACAAAAATTGCAAATAAATTTTCGCAACGTTAAATAAAATATAAGGTAGCTTCAAATTTGATAAATAATGAAGTTTGGCTTGCAATCACAGACATAAAGCTAACTGATCTGTCGAAATGGCTCAACTCGGTTAGAACATCTGTTAGCAAGCCGACCTACCATGATAGGTATTACTATATTGCTGGATGCATTTACCTGGCAGTTGAATGCACGACGATCACTCTGGGTATTTTCATCAATAATCTATACGTGCAGATATGCCATTCGTTAGGGTCTGCAGGTTTTTTTACTTTAAATGTCGCCTTGAACCTTCAATGCCGCATCCAAGCGACTTCGCACTCAATGTTTTCTGAACTGATACTTTTTTTTTCGATCAGGGCGGAATTTCCATTGCTACAACACGTTGGTTGTCTGGTTGGTTCACATTCATAAACTTAATGTAAGCGTGAACGGATAAGGACGTGGATGATAAGTAAAGTGAATGTACAAGAGAACTGCGCTTTGTCTATGTAAGTTTTCTCATACGTCCTTGACTGTTCGCGCCTCTTCACAATGCCTGAGAATTCCATATTCTGTTATTTCGCGATAACACCTTTAGTACCAAGCGTATATTTTAGTAGAAGTAGCACGCGCATTGCTTGTTTTTAGTGGTACGTGGCAAGCCAACGCCTTGTGTTGTAGGTCATCAGTTAGCACTTATCAAGTGGAATTTCCCTGCTTTCACACACTAATGCGGCACACTGCTACGAAAACTGTTATTATAAAATACTTGGCGATTTATGATGTGACGGTGGCGAAACGCAAAATGGAAGCATTGAACGCTAATTTTTATACAAGAATCGTTCCATTTTTTACTCTGTAGGACGTGGAATAAAAAGGAAGTGGCGCATCGTAGCTTAAAATGGAGGTACCTTTAAAGCATAAAATATTTCTAAGGTCATGTAAAAGCTAGCCTAAGCCTATACGAACCAGCTACTAATAATGAGCAAAAATGTTGCTCAAATTAAGAATGCGCAACCGAACGTTTCGCTCGTTTTTATTCTGCACTACATGCAAGGCGCTTAGAAAGACATTCGCGCTGTAATAGGCGTCTTAATGTTGTTGTTTTTTCGACTGACAATGAAAAGCATATACTTCCCCGCCAAACTGTCTTTCACTGTGGCATCATTTAATCTGACGCCCTTGGTTGGAAGCTGCTTTGGCTTTCAGAAAAAAGGCGGGAAATGCAAGGGATATATATTGAAGCGCTTGTGCTCTCATACTGTCCGTACTATTGGCAAAATAACAACATTGTCGAGAAGTGTTGCTTGGATGGTTCGACGACGCAGTTCGCACTACGAAAATGCTCCGGCGTCGCTAGCGCTGTTGTTGACAGGAGCAATCTATTTTTTTTATACAAAGAGAGCGGAATGCAAATTCCAATACAATGGAGCACTACTCAGTAACATACAATTTTAGTTTACAATGCCAATGAGGAATTTGCATGACCCGAAATGAAGCGCCGAACATCACATTTTGCTTTGTTATGCACAAGGACAGTGGAAACTCAAGAGTAATATATTCCTAAACAGAACAGGCAAACTACATATATACGTAGCACAAGTCTTGCTCAGGGCAAATGTATGAGGTAATGATTTCCTTCACATACTAAAGAGTCCCAAAACACTTTGGGTAGGTTGGGGTAAAATGAGAAATAGGGCAAAATGTGAAATAATGATTTTTCCAGCCTCTGATAGTAATAATAAGATCACTTTTTTACCCTTTTCCACAAATAAATGGTAGTCTTTTTCTACCTTTTCATGTGAACAAGTTGATTATTGCTCAGAGCGTTCACATGGAATACGTTGGTGTCCGTGTGGTCGTAACCTTTCGAAAATGGGCGAAGTTCTGCTCCATCAACATCTCAGATCCGCACATAAATCTACTGCTGCGTCAGTAAAGCAACGTAAATTTTGTCACTTTAGACCTATTTATTACTTTACACTACTTATTTTGTTATTGTAGACTACGAGCTGTAGACTACCACCAAAAGTTTAGTTCATTTGGTTCCCGGGAAGAAACGGGAAATCTTTTGAAAGTTTGGCGTGTGAGAAGGGAAAGTGCTACAAAAAGAAATCCAATTGCCTTAGAGAGTGCAGTATTATTTGAACTAATAATGCACAATCTTTATATATTACATTTCCTTGTTTAGCATAGTTTATACACGGAAGAGAATATCAGATATAGCTTCCTGAAAGGACAACGACATGAAAAACCAAGGATTGTCGTTCAGCACATCACTCATCCATTCGCCCTGCATCGAGGTTTTTCTGTGTTTCCAAGGATGCTCTCAAGAGATGCTGAAAAACTGTGGAATCGCCAAATAAAGTCTTTCGCAAACATGTCTACGAATTGCGGTTTAACGACGTTTCTTCAGTATTCTACTTGAAAAAGAAACATGCCCTAGAAATTATGAATCTAGCCCAGTTTTATATTCATCGCCTCACGAAGCCCTGCAGACTAAGTTTAAAGTCATAAAACGCCTGAGCAGTACTGCATCAAAACGGCAAAATCAGCTGTGCAAGATATGTCGAAACATATCTAGTTTCAAATTGGTAAATAATTCAATTAGGCGCTAGCGTTCAAGAACGACAACATTAGCACAAAGAAAGACTGACTGTGTTTAATCTTCAAGGAGTGTCCGACCAACACAACACCACGTTATGTCTAGACTCAATGATCGAAGGGAAGTATAGTGACTACTTTCCTTAAGAATGCGAAAGAAACCACGGAGGGAATTCTGAGTGTTTCTTCTGCAAAAACTGAAGCAATGAATTTATTTCATACTGCCTTGTTTCGCCCCGTGCGGCAACTTGTTTTGACCCACATGTTGGGGCAAAACGACGTATCTTGGGCATTTGATTACTTATTTTCAAAATAATGTGTGGAGTGGTGGCATCGTGACAATATTTTTGGAGCACATACTTTGTGGATTGTCTCACAGCCTGCTTCGCCATGCAGTCGCTCACCTTTTCCTCCTTGTCTCCCATCCCTATGGCGCTCGATCAGCTGAATATATTTAATTTTGTGACTTTATGAGTGCCCAAGCGCAAAAAAAGAACAGCGGGCAGTGGACAAGAGCGAAATCGTGACGAGCTCAATGCTTAGTGCCGACAATTGGCACAAGCTCAATGAAAAAAATTAGTGGCGAGGTCAAAATATCTCCGGAAGAAAGGGTAGTGAAGTTGAGAAAGAAACATTAGGTTCAACAGAAATAAATGAAAAACAATCAACAGCAGATCAATTGAAATGCTACGTAACATGATGATGTACGTTTGCGAATGCATGCATACTATTCAAAATAGAATACTAAGCTTTTCCGAATAGATTATCTTGCACAAACCTACGACTTTCGAATAACACGTTCGATGCACCGAACGCGTTATTCGAAGGTCGTAGGTTTGATTCCTGCTCACGGCAAGTTCTTTTTTCACCCACTTTTCTTTCTTCTTATTTACGTTACATTGGTTCTAATAACTTTCCCTATACATTCCTTGGCTTAATTGTCTATTAGATCTCATATATATATATATATATATATATATATATATATTTTAGAGACATCACACTTGTGTTAGGGCTGCTTTCGACTGACTGTTCCCGTATTTATAATAGGCCCATCTTGGTACACTGATTTACTTGCGCGCTAGTTTACGACATCCTTCTAATTTCCTTTTGTATATTAACTGCTTTCCGCTCGTCTTCAAAGCAGAATAACGCCGTCCTTCACCACGACAAGCCGCAAATGCGTTCAAAACCACATTTATTGTATGGGTCTTCCATTCTGCCGCGAAATGTAAACATTGAGCTTTTTTATTCTAGTTTGTGTAAACACCGAGACCCGGTTGCAAAAACCCGTGAGGTGTCTACTGCGTATACGGTGCGGTTTTGATGCCGGGAATCTGGCATTATTCTTGGACTCGTACCGCGAAGAACTTATAAAAGTGTCAATGTCACCCTCGAAGTTACGATTCCATGCCATCGGGAGGTTATCGCTGCACACGTGTCTATAGCAGCTCGAACAAAAAGACAAGACAAAAGGCTAAGCGTATGGAAGAAATAAATGATCACACCGCGTAGTGTGACGGCACAGGCTGTATCCGATGTTATAGCAGGTAATGCGGCGAAGCCGCTGCAAACGAGGCTCCCTGAAATTCTCAGCGGTATACGGCCCGTCGTAAATCAGGGGGCTCGATATTGGGCTGATCTATACTTTACGTTCATGGGAGGTTTCTCTCTTGATTCGCTAATTCAGATAGATAGATAGATAGATAGATAGATAGATAGATAGATAGATAGATAGATAGATAGATAGATAGATAGATAGATAGATAGATAGATAGATAGATAGATAGATAGATAGATAGATAGACAGACAGACAGACAGACAGACAGACAGACAGACAGACAGACAGACAGACAGACAGACAGACAGACAGACAGACAGACGGACAGACAGACAGACAGACTGACATTCTCGAAAAAGCTTCACCAATTGTTTTCTCAAAAAGAGTAGTGTGTCCTTGGTTTGGCGCAGAAAATTTGGCGTGCAGCACTCATTCCTTCAATTGTGGACACATTGTTTTATGACTCTCAAAATTGGGAGTCTCAAACTCGCACCAGCTACACCAACGAAGTCCTGAAATATAATCCAGACAGGGGCCTTGACAGTTAAAGGGTTAAAATAATGAGTTTTAGGGGTGTCATTTCAACGTTAGCTAACGTGGCTATTTAAAAGAACGCATTTTCTGAAGGTAACTTGTCGTTAGTATTCGAGAAAAATTGATATCGAACTCAACAGTGCCAAAAATCTGGGCTCAGACAGTATTTTGTTCCCTGGTTAAGATTTAACACAAAGTGACTGGATAGGGTTTCTCACAAAAAAAAATGGCAGCATATCCACGGAGTGAATGATTGAGAGTGGGGTGAAGCCTTCGTTTGTCCATTCGTTCTTGCTTCCGTCCGTCCATGCGTCCGTCTGTGTGACCGTCCATGCCATCCCTGCGTTCGTCCATGCATCCGCCCCTGCGTCCGTTCATGCGTCCATCCATGCATATGTCTGTGTGTCCGTTCGTCCATCTATTCAACACTCCTTGTACCACCATCTCGCATCTTTTCATCATATATCCCCATAAAGAAGCACCGCCATCCAGCGGACATTCCAAAGACTAAACGAGAGGTGGCACACGCACACTTTCTTACGGCTTGTGCTTCGGGTCTACTTCCCACCTTTAACCACTTCGAGTTTATAGTATATGCTAGTTCACTGTATTCATGGCACTGTGGCCCAACGCTCACGAAACTTTTCTAAAACCAAGGAGGTTAAGCCCAACGAGTATAACGTAGCAACCTGTTCCGGCGAGATAGTGCTCAATTCACATGCCAATGGCTGCTATAGAAAATGAGAGACAGGAGAATTCGGGTTATACTTTCTTACGGCTTGTGCTTCGTATCTACTCCCACCTTTAACCACCTCAATATCATGGTATAAACAAGTTCATTGTATTCATGGCACTGTGGCTCAACGCTCACTAAATATTTCTATAACTAAGGAGGTTACACCCAGCGAGTATAACGTAGCAACACTTTGTTGTCAGATGGTGCTCAATGTACATGCCAATGGCTGCTAATAGGAATCGCAGCGTGCGCGTTAACTAAAAGCCGAATGCTCCTGTCTCTCATTCCCCATTAGCAGTTATTGGCATGTACATTGAGCACTATTTTTTATTGTTCAGCAGCACACAGAAGAAATCTCTCACCGGCACCACTTTGGAGATAAAAATGTTATACTTGTTACACACTACAACGGCTGTGAGGGACGAACGGGAGCTTCGCCCTAAAAAAAAATATGCTTAAGACTTGTGAGGTCACGCAGCTCACCCTGAACATTAATCCTTATTACAGGTGAGAAAATATTATGAGCACATTGAGATTATGTCACGAACAGAAAAAAAATATGGGACGATGACTGTCATTGCCCGACTACGGACCGCAAACGAAACATTGGCGGGCTGCATGCGGCGCGCCTGTCAGAGACCACTGCCCTAGATAGCCCTAAGGCTTAGGCCCAGATATTCATGTCGTCTCCAGCTGCGTAAAGAAGCCTAAATGAACTCCTATGCGACATTTCGATACCCATTTATTCAAGGCGAAATCCCTAAATTCCTCACCAACGCACAGTTTGACCGTATACGCGTCTGTGTTCCTTGTCAGCAGTATCAGCTTTCGGCGGCATAAGAAAGGAGTCAGGGAAAGAAATGATCACGTGATAATGTCATCCTAGGACATCAGCATTACGTCGCAGATAGGTACAATGTGACTTAAGTATGGCACCAGTGTGACGCTTCGATGGTGTTCTTGGAATGTTCGGGGTGTCTGCGTCAGTTACGCTAACGTGCGTGAGAAAATGGCGGGACTGCTGCTGTTTGTAGGTGTGAAGCTACACCTAATCAAAACACGAAAAAAAAAACGAGCATGTCCACGCACACTGTGCACATGCTGTGCAAAGCAAACAAAAAAAAAAAGCCACCTGAATCTTTCCAAGGGGGAACTCGAGTACATGCATCGCAGAGTGAGAGGAAGGGTGATGTGTGAACATTGCGTAATTGGTTATGGTTTGAGAATAGGGTACTTAATTGGTATTTTGTGTTTATTATTCTTGTTTATTGAATAAAGCAGAAGCGTTGCCTTAAACGAGTGGTTGGACGCTGACGTTGAGTTGTGCCCCACTTGGAGGTAATGGAGGTAATGTTGCTTATTGAGGTAATGTTGCAGTTGGAGGTAATGTTGCTTCTATCGCAACTACTCGAGTCAAACAAAGCGTAAAGTCAAGTGAAAGCCAAGTAAAGCGGCCCTTGATTGAACTACATTATAGATAGAATAATGTGCCCAACGCACGTAATTTAATTTGCATTGCCGACCTTTGTGCAGATTTTGACTAAGATAGTCACATTTTAAAACAATAAGTATTTATAAATTAAAAACTAAATCGTCACAAATTAAAAGTATCATGAATAATAAAACACATGCAACACATATGGATGCACACTGTCCCATTCGAGTACACCATAGAGTAGGTGCCACTTCGAAATTCTCCGCATTTAACTAGAACAGATGCTGGTCGCTGGCGAGCGTAGTGTTTTAGCATAAATTGAGTGCGGACACAGGCTCACCGGTTGGGGTGTCGAGCACTTTGGGTGATGCGATAACATGGCGCAGACACGAGGGGTGTGAGCTGCCTTGAAGAAGCCACAGGTAAGTTTTAGAGGTGACCAAGTGACTTGGTGCCTTGGTGAAGGAGGGTGTTGCAGAAAAGGGACATCAGCGGCCACGTTGAACCCGGCGCAACAACGCGTGGACCGCGTCGAACGCCAAACACCGTCTTGACTCTTCCTTCTTCTTCGCAAGCAGCTCTCTCTCTCTCTCTCTCTCTTTGTGATGCGAAGAAGCTTTTTGACTTACTTGTACGTGCAACTGTCAGCACATTTAACTCGAACACTCCGACGCGTAGCCTCGGCTCGCTTGGACTGAGGTCAGTGCCGCCAAGTATTGAATATGATATGCTTGCTACAGTTTAGGATAGATGAAGCATGCGTTGATTTTACTATGAAACCCCTGAATTTAACTAGTGAATTCTTGTTTGCAGTCAGCCGGTCAGGTGGGTAAAGCGCATTCATTTGGCATCTCGTTTTTGCCACGTTTCGCTCGCGCCTACGTTATCGCGCCCCGCCCATGGCTTTCGTGGTCGTATACTTATCTCCACAATAAAACGATAACCTACGACACCTTACGCACATTACGAGTTTAAATTCGCAGCTGCTGCTGAAGTTAAATCACATCTATAAAAAGCATGACAAGCACACTTTCATGGCGTTTGTAAAAGTTCACAGTAAATAAAACGGCCATGCGGTGGCGCTAGTTTTTCAGCCTCGTTTATGACACTATTCAATTAGTACTTCATTCGTTAAAAACCTTTTATTTGTATGTTCCTAGAAAGACCCGCAAATCGAATCACAACAACTGTTGCGCCTGCGCATCCCTCTGCAGACCATGCATGCTCGTAGGAGAAGCAACTGTGAAAAAGACGTCACTCGAGTGTTAAATTAGATTGAATAGTTTACAATCGCCACAGATCGTCCTGAAGACTGCATTGTCAAAACCGATTCAAGCGCAGCTAAGCAGGATGCTGTGCGCATTTTAAAGGCGGTCGGACAAATCTCCGCAATAATGTGATTGCAAAACTTGCATTCTCAAAACAAAGAGCCACGTTTCTCTTCTCAAGGACCCCCCTCCCCCTTTTCAAGCGAAAGAGTGGCAAAATTACCATAACAAAAAAGAATTCTTTCGTGCAACTACTCAATTCTTCATAGCTTGAACAAACTACTTTACGATTATATGAGGTTAGGTCCATTATTCACCTTGAATATAATTATCGCATTGTTCTGTCATGGCTCTACGTGAAATAATCTGCTTGTTTGGTGTAGCGAGCAAGTTCTTTAAATGCGGCTGGTTTCCTATTCACTGCTATGACATTGAGACGATTGTTCTGTTGTACAGTGAACTCTGCGTTATTTGCATGGTCGCTTATACAAAGAGCTAATGTCAAAGGGATACTCTGAGTAAGCTCTCAAACATCAGTTTATCACGCTTTCAAGAATCCATTGACTTCAAAGCTGGCAGCTCTGAGGCTCGAATAACCGTCACCAGAGACTTAGTTTCAGTGGCCGCAGTTTGGGGCTTATTATCTCTTTTAAAGAAGCCATGCAGGAAAGCAGTGAGGCAGGCTTAGCGAGCAGATCATCCTTCTACACATGTTCACTTCTCTACACCGTACCATGTTAGAGATTAAGAATAAAGAATAGAAACAAATTGGCAGATCCTACGTACAGTGGGAATCGATGATATGCAAAGCACAAATGAGAAATCTTGATGTACCACTTTAAAGTCAGCACAACGTTATGAGGTGGAGGTAAATGATGCCGTACATGACTTCCGTGTTATGATTATTATGTTTCTATGGGTCGTTTCTTTCGTCATCTATTCACGCAACGTGGCACCAAATTTAGTATATGTGGAGCTAGCGAAATGGCCGTAAGTACACTATGAGCGTGGTATGTTGTTACGTTCTTACACAACACGCGTTTCAGGATGATCATGTTTGCACCAGTCGTATATTTCATCATCCACTGACGTGCGTAACAACAAATTTGGTATTTGTGGAGCTAGCAAAACGGCAGCGAGCACATCATGAAGGGCACAACATACTCCAATGTAGCGTTGACGCGTGCGCACATGCTAGGCGCAGCGACTCTGCGTTAGCAAAACGCGAGCACTCTATGGACCGATGCCAGCCGCGACCAGCGTCCGTCGGTGCGGCCCGATGGCAACCGGCGCAAAATATGACCTGCTGCATTTCGCACCGATGCGTTACCCAGACAACACCGCATCTCTCTGTTTTCGTGACGGAGGGACGCCGGATGCGCTGAAGCATGCATGCGTCAAAGCAACGCAGCGAGGAGCGCACCTGCGAGTATATGGGAGGACAGGTGCCTGGCGCGGCAACGCCGGCGTGACGCGACAAAATGAACACCGGCGAGCACGCGCGCCGCGTCACGTCGACATGTATTGGCGCCTTGACTTTGAGATGCAGTCCTGTTCTCACATGAGACGCATCTTGTGATTATCATTTTTCCATCAGTCACATACCTTCGTCATTCATTGGCGTCTCGTAATACCAAATTATGCATATGTGAAGCTAGCGAAACAGCCGTGAGCGCATCATCAGTCTGGCATGTAGTCATGTTGTTACATGACACGTATGTCACGATTATCATGTTTGGATGTGTCATTTACCTATGTAGTCTGTTCGCGTCACGTAATACCGAATTCGGTAGATGTGAAGCTAGCGAAACGGCCGCGAGCGCATCATGAGCATCGAATGTAGTCATGTTGTTCCATAACACGCATCTCATGGTTATCGTGTTTGCACCAGTGACATACTTTCCTCATCCATTCACGTCCTGCAATACCAAATTTGGTATAATTGAAGCTAGCGAAACGACCGCCAGCGCATCGTGAGCATGCCATGCAGTCATTCATGACATACATGTCATGAATGTCATGAAGTGCTGCTTCTGAAATAAAACTAGTTGCGGGTGTAGCGGCTGTCGTGTTTTGTCATCCTCTGTGTCCCCGTCGAAGTTGCACTACTGCACCATATGTTAAAATGATGCCTTCACAGACTTCTGTCATTGCCTTGAAAGGCGCCGAGTCAGCGAAGAGGCGAGACTGAGGAGCGAGCGCATGGTATAGTGCGGCGTCAGAGTTCTCCGCTCGGCGTTGGCGTTTTCCAGCGGCGTTTCGAACACAGTTTTCGGGATGTTCTTGAAAGGCGCCCAGCCCACCCAGCAAATGGTCGAAAGTGAGACGTGAGCGGACGGGAGAGGGAGGTGCAGATGGAAAGAGAGTGAATGGCTAGAGAAGGAGTGGCGAAGCACTGAACCTACCCTCTCCTACACTCTTTCGCACCACATGCTACGGTTGCTAGGGACGATGATAAGCGCGCGTGCCCGCAGCTATTGCTATGGGAGAGGGAGTTAGAGCAGACAGATAACACCGGCTGGCACGCGAACACTACCGCGGACAACGCCAGATGACTGACATAGCCCGACTAAGAAATACACTTGCACTTAAAAGATCGCAGTGCTGAACACGCACAAGGGACATTATTGTTACAATCGCCTCGCTTTTAGGATCGCTTCAGCCCCAGCTCTGTCCCAAAGGCGCGCTAAATCAGTCCTTCCAAGCCTCCCAGAAGGAAAAGTCCGTTTGGATGCCATTTTTGTCGCGGAAATGAAGCAAGATACGTCTGTATTGCGACAACTGTTCCAATCTTTGCAGTAAAATGTCCTAAAGCTGAACGAAACTAAATTCATATCACCAAAAAGCAAGTTACATTTCTGGGCCACCATATTGACGAGACAAGCCTGCGTTCTTTACAAGACCCTCTCGGTGCCATACTAGGGGCACCGGTGACAACCTTGGTGAGCAAGTTAAAATCTTCTCTGGGGTTAATCACATTTTACCCTAAATTCTTGCCGAATTTTTCAACCATGCTACCATCACTGTATGCATTACTGACGAAAGGGCTTGCCTTTATGTGGGTTTTGGAGCGTTAAACCTTATCAAGCTTAGAAATAGGGACAGGTAAGCTAATAAGGGTATGAAAAAGGCAACCTTTTTAATTCATTATAATCCTCGTAAGCCACTTTAGCTTGAATGTGAGGCTTCCTTGTGTGGTTTGAGTGCACTGTGCTCTCATTGTCTCAACGGCAAAAATTACCTGATAGGTTTTTGGTCGACAAAGATACCAGCAGCAGCTAAAAAACAGTAGCAGTCGGAAAAGAAAGGCCTTGCTTTAGTTTGTTTTCAATGTGGTGAAGTTTGGAAATTTTTTTTGGCAGTAAGTTCACGCTGGTCACTGATCACAAGCCGTAAACTGGGCTTTTTGATCAGGACAAGACCATTCATGAAATGACAATGGCAAGGATCTAACGCTAGGCATTACTCTTGTCAGGGTATCAATATGCATTGGAATATCTGAAAGGACAACTGAACAGTCACGCCAATGCATTAGGCCGCATATGTCTGCCTAGTCAAGAAAGCGCAGGAGGAAAATTTTCTGTAGAATACGTAATGCACGCGCAAGCTTTAAACGAGTTTGCACTGCGTCCCTAGAAACTAGCAGAGTACACCGCTGAAGATAAGGTGCTTCATCAAAAAATGACATAGATTCTGCGGAGCTGGCCAGAATAAGTGAGTGCGGGTATGCAGTGTTTCCGACCTTTCTTCACTCGTAGAGATCAGCTGACAGTGAGCAATGGATTAGATTGTGGGGGTCACCATGTCACTTCCGAAGCGAGAGCGTTCTTTCATATTTAAAGAATTGCACAAAGTCATCCGGCCATCACGGCAATGAAGAGCCTCGTAAACAGTTGCCCACAATGTGTGCAATCTCTACCACTACATGCGGCTAAGGTTTCTTCAAGGTGGCTTAAAACTGACAAGCGCTGGTCTTGGCTGCATATTGACTTAGCTGGCCCAGTGGAAGGTCTCGTAATCTTTGTGTGGGTGGACGCAGGTACGAAATGTATGTAGGCAGTTTCAATCAAAACAGTGACAGCCGATACTATATTGGAAGTCCTTCGGAGTATTTTTGCTCGTTTCGGCTTGCCTCACACAGTTATGTCTGATAATGGTCGTCAAATCACTAGAGTGGTCACATAGACATTCTTTCAGGATATGCATGCCAGTAATGTGACAACTGCCACTTAATCTTCACAGTCGAACGTAGCAGCAAAGTGAGCAGCACGCACTGTCAAGGAAGCACTAGAGAAGAACAAAGTGGGATCGCTGAATTGTCGATCTTCAAAACTCATGCTTCCTTACAGAGTAACGCTGGTAAAGGACGACAGATCGCCCGTATTGATGTAGCTGGCTGCCCAACCAAGAACCAGACTGAGTGCTCATTTTTCGGAGCAGGACAGCACAAAAAAAAATCAATAGGAAGTCCCTGGCACCACGTCACCGCTTGTTTCGTCCCAGAACACAAGTAGAAAGATATGGCTGCCTGGTTCTGGAACGGCTGCAAGCGGGGTTTGGCTTCTCACTGTTCATACAGAAGAATGAGAACAGCGACATGTCGAGCAAGCCGGCTCTCGGCCACGCTGTCGCAAAGCTAGATTTTTTTTTGAAAATCGCTGTTTTTTCGAGATTTACAGAAACATTTTCGCTACCTAGGTGGGTGAAACGAATTTTCTGAAGCAGATCTGCGACTTCGGGAAGTGCCGCCAGACTCCTTATGGCTCTTTCATGGGAGAGTGGAACGGAAATCGGCGCTTAAGGTTCGTTGCTACAACGACTACCCTCAGGAGAACCCTGCGACCAAACCGACGAAGGGGCGTGCACTGACCAGCCTGGAAGCGCTGTGGAAGACCCTGTCCTACTTCGACGTTCAACTCGCAAAAAAAAGAGTTCCGGGCAGGTTTTTGAAGCAAGTGCAGATTTTCACCATACAGTTTACGGGAAGGAAGTGCTGTCCCACACTGATTGTGGAACTGCGCCTAGGTACACTGAACGGAGGATGCTTACAGCTATTAGTAGACTCAAGAGGATGATGGTCGTATGCATTTAGAATAAACCTCGTTTTAAGGGCGAAGCTCCTTAAGGCGTGGGTCTGTTCATCCCTTGTACGTATGTAGTATTATGTTTCCACCTGTGGCACATACCCGCTCTAGAGCGGATATGTGCCACAGGTGATGCGAGCTGGGAGATGGCGCTACTTGGAGTGCTCACTAGAGGGATGCACAGACAGACGGACAGACAGAGAAGCAGACGGATGGACGGATGGATAGATGCGCAGACGTGCGGTCGGATGGACGCACGAACAGACAGACAGATGGATGGGCGGACTCATGGACGGATGTATGGACAGACGGATGGACGCATAGATGGACGCACGGATGGTCGCGCGGACAGACGGAAGCAATAACAAACGGACGGACCGAAGCATCGATGGGCTGATGGACGCTTCGCCCCACTCATCATCATTTACTCCGTGAATATGCCGTGATTTTTCTACTTATGGTCCTTGTACGTGTCGGCTACGTTACTTCACACAATACAACGAACATTCCGTTCAGAATATACTCCAGCTCTTCCTGGCTTGCACGAAACTCTTGACATTAAACCGAGGTCCATACCAACGCGTGTCTTGTGCAATAGCTAACTGCAACCTATTAGAGATGCAAATGGATTGCGGGTCACCCGCTTGTAATCTAGATTGTCTATCATACAGGCTGTGGGCGTAGGTGGACGGAGAGAGAGAAAAAGGCGAATTATTGTATTCGAATGTCTTGTTTCGAAATCAGAGATGTAATCTACTTTGTCATGATGAAATCCGGTGGTGCGCTTTCGGGCGCACTGACTGGATGAATACAAACGCTTCGAACGGATACTGACTCCGTTTCACCATTAATCTCGCTCGCTTTCTCTGTTTACACTGCACGTCGTAACTTGCCCAGAAAAAATGTGTCATTTCACTCTGAAAAATTGTACAGCTGTCACTAAGAATATTAGCCAGTGAAGCATTCCTTCTTTACATTTCCCTCTTTTAATTAAACCAGTACGTTAGATTAAGCTCCGCGATATTTTTAATTCAGTTGTTTTCTTGCGATTATCCACGCTCCCAGCTGATATTCTCCCAGGTAGAAAAAAATTTTGCTGAAAGAGGCCGAAAAATAAGTATGGGATATCTCTTCGAAGCATTTATGACTGGCGGATTAGCGTGCGTTTTCTCACTAACTCGATTCATATCAGCACTGCTTTACTTATTTATTTTTACTTACTTGTGAGGTGACACTGGAGTCATTCGACACCATTACCTATTCTCTAAGACTCAACGACTTGACCTGGAGACATACTCAATCGTCTTGGTGCAAGATCGCCACGTTGGTAAAAAGAAAAAAAACACGGACCTCTGCTCATGGCTTCGGCTATGTGCAAGGCCGTAAAAGTTCTGCTATGCTACTTCAAGACGAGATAACTTATCGAAAACACGTGAACTAGTAGCGTGAGTTCGTGTTGTGTGTGTTATATTAACTATTCGTTCGTATCTTTCTTGGTATTGTTCTTTTTCTCTCCTCTGTCTATCATTCCCCATTTTCTCACAAGACGTGCACCGTAGCCATCAAAAACAAGGCTTGATTAACATCCCTAACCCTTCCTCTTTGTTTGTTTTTGTTTAAATATAAATAACTCTTTATCATTGTGCCTTACAACTGGTCTTTTGAATCATTTGCGGTGTTCTCAAACTCAGGCAGACTGCGTCCTACGCAAGTGCGGTCATCCATCGTCGGCTGGACCGACAACTCTGTTCGGCTCTCTCTCTAATTAGTTTCTTAATTACCCGCTCTTAGCTTAGTGTTCATTGTCTTGCTGCCCTGGAGACCGCGAGTATTTGCTTTTCAAGCGATGTCGGGGTGCTCGACCTCTCCGGGTCTTGGCCGGAGCTTCGCCGAATAGCCTGTGCATTCGTCTTCTTTGACACGTAATTGCGTTCATAAGAGGCAGCTGAATTGTTGCCAAGGAGAAAGCCTGGTGGGCAAGGGAAGTATTACGTGGGATAAAAAGGAATAAATGTGAATGCAGATGAGCTTCTTGCAGCCTCGTAGGCATACAGGCACGTTTGATGACCCAGTCAGTAATTTATTTAATTTTTTACAGTACTCAATCTTACTGCTTCAAAATATCCGTCACTTCTCGCATAGTCTGTAGTAATTCGGGATCTATATATAGAAGCATATGACCTCCCCGCGCACTAGGCTTCCTTGATGCCAACGCGTCGTCTCACAATGCGTGAATGAGTGTATACCGTTCATTCGAGTTTTGTTTTTTGTTTTTTGTTTTCGTGAGTGTGAACTTTTTTTTTCAAGCTTCATGATTTTCATTCAAGGAATAATACCAACAGACAATTAGGCCAAGGGAAGTACAGGGAGCGTTTCTGTTGTTTTGAACATTGAACTAAAAAGTATTGCCTAAATGGAATGTAATTCAAGCGAAATACATTGCTTGATTTTCGTCGGTGGTATCAAAATTTGCCACATTTACATTACGCGTCCCATGATCTATCAATTACGTTACGGTGGAGTATGCTCGACTTTCCTTCTTTCGTACTTGCGCACAGTTCTTTTAACGTACTGGCAACACGAACAGTGTACTTTAGTAGAACTCACGGGACAAGAACGCTGTTCGATACCGCTTTCAAGAGCGGATGCGGCGAGGCAGATTCGTCAACTGGCCCGCAGTCTCACACTGACTGAGTGGAACACACCAAGCATACGACGTACACGACTGCACGAGCTCGACCCTTCACTACAACTCCTGCCTCCACCCGGCCTACATCGACGTGAAGCTTCGCTTCTCTATCGCCTTTGGCTGGGAGTTGCTTTCACGAAAGCTTATACCACGTTAATCAGAATTACTGACAGTGCGGCGTGCGATGTTTGCGGCACCGACGAAAATATCGAACACCTGCTGTGTCATTGTCCTCGATTTGCCTCAGAGAGACAAGTACTTGCCAACGCGATGCGGCGACTGGATGATCGGCCTCTTTCTGTGCAGGTGCTATTACAGCAACGTACACATGCCTCGACAGCCCACAAGGCAGTGAAAGCCCTGCTGCGTTTCCTGAGAAAGACAGGCTTGTGTGAACGCCTCTGACATGCGGTAGAGTTCTACACGCTGCAGTGAAATTACTGTCAGTCTCTCCCCCACCCCCTTTTTTCCCTCTCTTCCCTCTTTCTCGTTTTTCTTGTCCCCTTCCTTTATCCCCCAGTGTAGGGTAGCCAACCGGATGTCTTTCTGGTTAACCTCCCTGCCTTCTCCCTTTTTGTTGCTTCCTCCACGGGACAAGAAGCATTTTTTATCTTCCTCCATGGTAGAACTACACCACACATTCGTTCAGTCTGCTCTTTTTTTTTTGCAGTCGTTGTGAGTGAATCACCAATTTAAAATCGGTTAATCAACTCCTGTGCATCTTTTCAAACTTTTTTAAATAACAATGCGCCTAGCCTTCGTTAAATATATTCAAGATATCTGGCAAAGGGACGAAATGCTCCCACTGTAATCAAGCTCAACGGGCTGACACCTGCCAGCACTCACTTTTTTTACCTGTCGTGTTGTCAGCCCTCCTACATTAGGCGTCAGCGATTTTCTCATTAGGCTTCTGTCCAGGGCATGTCACTCGCGAGTACTTTAATTTCGAAGTCCCCGAAGGAACGAAATATAAAAGAAGTAGATTGGGTGGTGAGTCTATCTAGCGCTCACAGGTACCGTATTTCTACTGAATTTGGGTTGCTTTAAATAGAATGTCAGTTGCGGTGTAACTTAAGACCGTTTATTATCACCGCAAAAATTTTCTCCGCAGCTTTGCTCTTTAGAAACAATGTGAATGACATGACAGTAAAAAAAAACCCTTCAGATCATTCACGCGATGAGGCCCTTACTAAAACAAGCATTGAAGAGTTGTAAGGTTTCGTGCATAGCGTGTATTAATGCGCTGATTCCCCTTGCACAGTAAACAATCATAAGCTATATTAAATAGCCTGGCATACATAAAATTATTAAAATGACAACCTTCAGAGGGTTTGAGCATTACTATACTTGTTCATTCTAAATACGTGAACGTTAGTAACACCACATACAGCAGCGTGTTATGGCATTTACCTTTGAATCATATCGTAAGAGACTGTTGCTCTCAGTTTACTTAGAAGCAATAACCTGTTCTCAAAAAGCTTGAAGAGAATCATTGCGTTGATTAAAGCATCGCAATTTTGTGTTTTGTATTACGCACCTACGTTCACTCAACCTAAACGCAGGCAGTAAGCTCAACACCAAGAATTCACAGGATTCATTATGCATTTGGCTTAGACGACTCGAAAACGGAAGCCATTTGCTTGTTGTGGCTATTTCATCATTATCAGCAGCATCATCACCACATTTAGAGTTTGAGAGGACATGTGGGTATCTGTACACTTTGTCAATGCTGTGGCTGAAGATGGTGTTCCCGATGATGTTATTGTACGATAATGTTCATGTTCATCCCCTTGTAACGGGCTTTCAACCGCTACTCGTTACGCTATTCACACGGCGTGACGCCCGGCACAATTCTACGCTTTCTGCCACGCAATAATACGTCTGTCAAAAAGACTCCTTGCCCGACACGACGATTGTATATGCAGGGTCGTGCTACCAAGCGGTTTCAAGCACTGGCGGGGCCCTGGGATAGAACACCAGCCTCCTACGCAGAATTCGCGTCTTTGTCGACTACGCCTTTGCGATGCCACCCGAGGGAAAGTGCATAGTTAAAAAAAAGGTGCTACCACTAAACAACGGTCTTTACTAACAATATCTAAACATCATGAGCTCCCAGTTATTGCATATTTGAAAAGCACTAACGCAATAACGTTTCATGGGCGTAGATGAATGTTTATAGCCATCCCTTTTGAACATTTTACAACGAGCGTTATCTCCGCTCACCGACTCAAGGAGTCGCTAAACGTAGAAATAAAAGCAAAAATGAGAACTGATAATCAAAATTTTTAGGTCATCATCAAGGTTTTGTCTTTGTTGGCCATCTTCAGTCTTTAGGCGAAAGATGACAGTAAATCTTGACAGTATAGTTAATATCACTGCAATTTATGTACGAAGAAAGTGCGCGAGCCGTGAGCAAGTCGTAATCGTCATAGCTGGTTTGCGCAATGTTTGTTTTTTCTTAAGTATGTTCAAAAACAGTTTGCTTCTGTTCGCTCTCGGAAATCCGTAAGGTCAATGATAATAAACTAAGAAACTTGCGTAAATGTGAATAGTGTGTTAGAATATGATAATGAACACGAATAGAAATAAGATAAGCTTTTTTTAACGTAGTGGACGTATATTTCGTTAGTTAACGACTTCAGACGAGAGACGTTCGATACGCGATACTCTGATAAAGCTAATAATTCACCTCTCATGCGCAAGTATTTTTCAGCACGGAGGTAGGCAGCAGAATACTTTGTGCTTCCTGTAGTTTTCAACGTTGAGGTTCACAGCGCAAGATATTGTTTTCCATCTCACCAACCTCCTTGTTCCTACGGGTATGCGCTCCTTCATATAGCACCACAGTGCATTTATACTGGCCTACTTCAGGATCAATAACGGCGGCCTAATCCTTATACTTAACGGCTTTCGTGCAGGGAATTCGAATATTGATCTCACAGTTTCTTAGTTTATTACTTACCTCTTCCTATAAAAGTAGAATGAGAACGACTGATTGTAGTCTGCCCGCCTCTTTCTTGTTTTCAATGGTACGAAAGGTTTGAAATTTCATTTAACATAAGACTTGTATTGATTACAAGAAACACACTTTTGGGACCCAGCATATTTGTTGACGGGCTCCTACTGAATGCATCTGTTCTAAAAAAATTTATAGCAGGTAATAATTTAAGTGTTTTAATAAGATAAAAAGAAGCAGAAGTGTGTAAAATATAGGCAGAACACAAATATGCAGTACAAAAAAAATATCAGAAAGTCACACATTTCGCAACAATTTCTTATATTAAAACGAATCCTGAAAGAGAAAGAAGAAAAAAAAGAAAACTACAAGCAAGTGTGCTATGCATTGTCAAAAAAGGAGTGCTTCAGCTTTTTTTTTAGAAATTCGTTAAACTATTTTGTACTGGTTTGCCTGCGAAATCCCCGAATAATAATGTTTACTGACAGATGGAGAAAAACGGGAAAATTTTCTGCCTTCCTGATTTATTATATGATAGCTTTGCTGAAAAGCCCCCAGGCTGAGAGGGTCATTAGTCGACTACTGAGCAAAAAGCATTTTCCGAAAAAAGTAAACATCTTCCTGACAGACTTCTTAGTGCACAGGGTAATGGCCGGATAAGCACTTGGGATATACAGCTAGGCGTGGGGATATACGGAATGGTGTGTCAGTACACATAATGCCGATAGAAATGGGTATGTGCATAGACGTTTTCTTTCAGTGTTAACTGCTGCAAGCAAGCTGTACAGTGTCATGTTAGGCGAAGTTGTTTAAGTGCGCCATTATTTTAGCTTTCTTATCTCATTGTTCATTTTGTGTACCCTACATTATCTTTATTTTTTTCGCAGCAGAACTTAGTAGTCACGGTAGTATCAATCTCAACTTCCCCGCAGCTGGACAGTTAAAAAAAAACAGAGCAGTTGCAGATGAATGCACAGACTTATTTTCTTATGACGTAGTGGTTGCTTATGCCTGGCGCTCTCCCCTTCATATTATATCCAGCTCCAAAATAGAATGATAAGCGCTGTGCAATCAAAAAATGTTAGCACCACTTGAGGCTTATAAGTTTCGTATTAAGTGGATGTTCACCCCCTTTCTTTCGTTATTTAAGAAAAAAAGGGGTCTCTTTTCCGTCAACGACAGCATGCATGTTATCAGGTATTGCATCGGGAAAATATGCATATTAACCAAGATATGCCACGTCTCCATTTTCTCTATTTACTGCCCACCGTGAATTTGTGTAATACCTTGTCACTAATAAAGGCCAGCAGAGGATTTATTTCGCAACGTATTGTTCTAGAAATGATGTTTGTGATTCTTTGCCTGTCATCAATAATTGTACGTACATAATGGTTAGCTGTGAAAAGGTCTTATTGTGTAGCGTGAACATATTTTTTTTGTAATACAGACGCCCGTCCCGCTACCAACTTCTTCATAGAAGCACTGCAGGTGGCTTTAGACCAAAACTCAGCCGGGAGGTCAATGGCTACGCTCTGTCTCTTTGAAGTGCGTTTTAATCATAAGCATATAAATGTACTATGTAATAGATGAAAAATAAGAATTTTCTCGGAAAGAACAATGCACGCAACTGTTTACAGCTACGTAACGAAGTGACCGGACAAATTCTGTTCATTGATATCTATTGAAATCAACTCTTTAAGAGAGTGCGCCACCGTACTCAGCGCACTCACAGCAGCCGCATTGCGAATCTTGGCTGTTCCAAGTGTTTCGTGTTTTTAAGCTGCCTCCGGTGCGCAATAAGTAATGTGGAGATTCAAGAACGCTTTAACGCTGTCGGCCGGACGGCCCGGCGAAGCTGTAACAGCTCAAGAAAACTTCATGGGTTTCTCGAAAGCATTTTGATGCAGAAGCAAGCCTTCGAGGGCTCTCATTGACCACGTCGTGTCTTTTTACTTATTTCTTGATATTGTTTCCGTAGTAGTTAGGAAGACACGTTGTCCGCCCGCTTGTTAGAACACGCACTCAACACTTAACCACTGCATTCTTTCCATGTCCTTGCTAAATATCTCGCTCGCTGGTTTCGGGCATCTTCCCTTCCCACACAATCTGTAGGTTGGTTTGTATGTGCCCTTGTTTTCGAGGTTTGTGCTAGTTAGTTGCTGAGACGCATGGCTTGGTTATACGGAGAGGCGATGGCTGGTGACACAGCTGCACGGTGACACTTGACGTAAGCACTTTGGGCGTTGACTCACTTTCGCGTCACTACTTGGACTAAATCGCTGCCTAACTCGTGCACAGTACCGGAGACGAGGCTTCTCACCTGGATGTGGCGTAGCGTGGCGTGTCAACTCGGGCATGAAGGTAAGTTCAACGCTTGCCCAACAGCCGGTGCTCTCGTTGTCTTGAACGACTCGCGTTCTCTCAGTCGTTGATGTTCGTGGAGCTGTCGCTCCTAATGAGGGTCATAGACTCCAGTGAATGACTATATTGCAACAACAATCAGTCAGTGTACATTTACAAATGATGGCAAGATGCGTAAACATTGACTGCATTCAGAGGCCCAAATTAAGTTCACGTAAACATTGCTCCTCACTGGTATGAATCTCTGCAGGCTCGGTATATAACCAAGAGTTACTGCAAAAATCTCATCTGTATATATTCTTAATGTTAACCAAATATTAGCTGCACAAGTCGGTCCAACCATCGCTAAACCTCGCTAAAAGCAAGGAGGTTACGCCCAGCGAGTTTAACGTGGCAACTCTTCCTGGTATAGTGCTCAAAGTGCATCCTTCAGATATTAGTTTTTTAATAAGCATAAAATTTTAGAGAAATTTATTAAAATTTGCCTCTGTAAGTTATTTCATAAAAACAACTATCTTTTTATTTATGATCCTCTGGTATGGCCATGCAGGTGGCTACCTACTATTACGACATACATGGCGGACGCATGACTTACGGCATAGGAAGCGTCACCCCCAAAAACGATGTGACAGCCAGAAGAGCATGACTGATTCGACGCTAAACTTGGGATATTGTTGCCTACTTGTGGCATGATGCAATTAAACACAACTACCCGACGAGAAGGAAACGCAACGCTCATTGCATCTTGGTTTTGGCTGGCCGCAATTGTTTGCGGCGCAAGCGTACGTGGGGAACGCGGAGTTAAAGCTTGGTTAAAATATATTGCCTAGAAATATTCGTTCTAGAAAATATATTTAAAGCAAGACGAAGCCGGTGGGCGTCGCAAAGCTGTTTCGTATGGTATGGATGCTATGAGTGACTCCGACGCCTGGAGTAGGGTCGCCAGCTGGGGTTGTGTTAAAGGGCTGGAAAAATTGCAGTTCTCTTATTTACCTTTTCATTAACGCCTCCCTGGGCGCCGCCATAGCCCTCCTTGGGCTGTGCAAATTGGCGCGTCCCCTCAAAAATGCACTGACAACGCTGCGCTCTTAGCCTTTGTACTCCCGCGCACTGCCCGTCATGGTGTTTTTTAGGGGCGAAGCTCCTGATAGCGGCACCCGTTCGTCCCCCGTAGTATGTAACAAGTAAACATTTTGACCTCCAAGGTGGTGCCGGTGAGAGGCTTCTTCTGTGCGTTGTAGAAAAATAAAAAAAAAGCTCAATGTACAGGTCAATGGCTGCTAATGGGGAATGAGAGACAGGAGCATTCGGCTTTTAGTTAACGCGCAGGCTGCGATCACCATTAGCAGCCATTGGCATGTACATTGAGCACTATCTGACAAGAAAGGGTTGCTACGTTATACTCGCTGGGTGTAACCTCCTTAGCTTTAGAAAGGTTTAGCGAGCGTTGAGCCGCAGTGCCATGAATACAATGAACTTGTATATACCATGAATAAACTCGAGGTGGCTAAAAATGGGAAGTAGATACGAAGCGCAAGCCGTAAGAAAGTAAAAGCCGAATTCTCCGCCTCTCATTTCCCATTAGCAGCCATTGGCATGTACAATGAGCACTATCTGACTAAAAAAGTTTGCTACGTCATACTTGCTGGGCGTAACCTCTTTGGTTTTCGAAAGATTCAGTGAGCGTTCGGCCGCAGTGCTATGAATACAGTGGACTAGTATATACCATGAACTCGAGGTGGTTAAAGGTGAGAAGTGGACCCGAAGCGCAAGCCGTAAGAAAGTGTGCGTGTGCCACCTCTCGTTTAGTCCTTGGAATGTCCGCTGGATGGCAGTGCTTCTATATGGGGAATATATGATGAAAAGATGCGAGATGGTGGTACTTGGAGTGTTGAATGAATGGACTAACGGACACATAGACAGATGCATGGATGGACGCATGAACGGACGCAGGGGCGGCTGCATGGACGAACGCAGGGACAGACGCACGAACAGACGCACGCACGGACGGGCTGATGGACGCATGGACGGTCACAGTGACGGACGCATGGACGGACGGAAGCAAGAACGAATGGACGGACGAATTCTTCGCCCCACTCTCCATCATTCACTCCGTGGATATGCTGCCATTTTTTTCCTCCCTGTGAAAAGGCGTATAGGACACGTGCCGAATGCGACTGAGGCATCTAAACGAAGCGTTGAAGGGACTAAAGGCGGATACGACGGTCATGGTGAGTTAGGAAAGTGGTAGACATAAAAGGCGTATTTTTTTAAAGCATAAGAAGCATGGTGCAATGGCGGAACGATTCTATTCCTTTTTAAATGCCAAGCATTTCTTAGCGAACTTCAGCCACATTGAGCGTTACTATCTATCTATCTATCTATCTATCTATCTATCTATCTATCTATCTATCTATCTATCTATCTATCTAGCCGCCTATGACTTTTAGTTCTCCTGGCCGTTTCAATAATGGTATCGATACCAAACTCGGTATGGCATAACATGACTGTATGATGAACATGTTTGACTAGTCATGACATAAAAATTATTACATGTATGTGATCAATGTCATCATTTACATTTCATGGTCCTGCAGCTCTTGCGGTGGTTTCTTTCACATTGAATGTTGAAAAAAAATGGCAGCATATCCACGGAGTGAATGATGGAGAGTGGGGCGAATAATTCGTCCGTCCATTCGTTCTTGTTTCCATCCGTCCATGCGTCCGTCAGTATGACTGTCCATGCGTCCATCATCCCGTCCGTGCGTGCGTCTGTTCGTGCGTCCATCCCTGCGTTCGTCCATGCAGCCGCCCCTGCGTCCGTTCATGCGTCCATCCATGCATCTGTCTATGTGTCCGTTCGTCTATCCATTCAACACGCCAAGTACCACCATGTCGCACCTTTTCATCATATATACGGATGGATGGATGAATGGATGCTATGAGCGTCCCCTTTATAACAGGGTGGTGACAAGTATGCCACCAGGCTCGACAAAAAAAAAACTTTTTTCTTTTTTGATGTTGGCCTAATGCCTCTACTTCGATAAGTTCTATCTTAATGGAAAAAAAGGTAAATTTTCAGCTTAAGTTCTCTGCCATTTACGGCACACTGTCCATATTTTATTTTTCCAATATTTATTTTTGTCCTTTCTCTCTAATTTTCTGCCACCAATACTCTAACCGTCTCTTACTTATTTCAATCACGGGTGTGTTCAGCTTTCCATTGTTGTCCCTAAAACCCAAGGCTTCCTGTAGGCTCGTGCCCAAACGTACACCTGGGTCGATATCTCCACATTCAATCAGAACATGCTCCGCCGTTTCCTTATCTTTCCCGCAGCATGTGCATTGTTCTTCTTCTTTACTGAATCTTGCTTTATAACTACGCGTTCTAAGGCAACCCGATCTTGCTTCAAACAGTAAAGCGCTTCCCCTTGAATTATCGTAAAATGCCTCCCTCCTTATTTCATTTTTGCCCTTTCGGTAGTTACTCAAAGCCGGTTTTTTCTCCATAGCTGCCATCCAGTAAATCCTCTCCGCCTCCCTGACTTTTCCCTTAACGCTCTTTGTTCACATATGGCTTACAATACCAGCCGTATATTTACTAGTGAGTCTTCTAGTTCTTTTTCTCCACTGTGTGTCCACGCTCTTCCTATACAAATAACGGAACACCTTCTCTGCCCATCTACTCTCCTTCATATTTCTTAGCCTTTCTTCGAACCTTATTTTGCTCTGCGCTTCCCTCGCCTCAAAACCTGCCCACCCCATATCGCCCTTTACAGCCTCGTTTGTCGTCTTCCCGTGAGCACCCAACGCGAGGCGTCCCACAGTCCTTTGATTTACATCCATTCCCGATTGCACCTCTGCCCTCATGCACACCACTGAGTTCCCAAAAGTAAGCCCTGGAACCATTACACCCTTCCACAGACCTCGAAGCACCTCATACCTATTGTATCCCCACAACGCTCTGTGCTTCATTATTGCCGCATTCCTCTTTCCTTTTTCTGCCGAGGCTTTTTCCTGTACCTCCATGTATCTATCACTCTCATTTACCCATACTCCAAGGTACTTGTATTCGCTTACCCTCGGTATTTCTTGGCCTTGTATGGACACCGTCTGATCACAGGGATCATTGAATACCATCAATCCACACTTCGTTACACTGAATCCTAGTCCAAGAGCTTCACCTTCTCTTCCGCATATATTCGCCAGCTGCTGTATATCATCTCGACTGTCCGCAAATAAGACGATATCGTCCGCATAAAATAAACCTGGAAGCTTCTGCTCAATCATCATGCCGCCCTGTTTGTGTGACAGATTAAAACCAATGTTGCTACCTTCTAGCGCTTTTTCCATACTCACCATGTACAGCATGAATAACAGCGGGGACAAAGGACATCCCTGTCTCAGACCCTTGCTAACCTCAACGTTCTCTTTGCTACGCATTCCTTCCCACTCTATGCAAACTGTATTTTCTCGGTATATCTCCCTCAAAAGCTGTATACAGTCGTCGCCCATGCCCATTCCTTTCAATATATCCCACAAAATTTCCTGGTTAACGTTGTCGTATGCCCCAGTGATGTCTAGAAAAGTCACGTACAAGGGCCTATTCTCTATTTTAGATATTTCTATACACTGAGTGAGAACAAACAGGTTATCGTCTAACCGCCTGTCGACTCGAAATCCGTTCTGAAGTTCTCCCAAAATATCGTTATGTTCGGCCCATGTTTCTATTTTCATTTTTACTGCTTGCATCGCCAACCTGTATAGTACCGATGTAATGGTTAGTGGTCTATACGAGCGAATCTTGTCCTTTTCTCCCTTGCCTTTATAGATTAAGTTCATTCTACTTTGTCGCCAACTGTCCGGTATTTGTCCGTCCTTTAAGCTTTTTTCTACTGCTTTTAACAATGCTTCTTTAGTGTTATGTCCTAGTTCGTTAATGAGGCTAACGGGAATCCCATCTAAACCCGCGGCAGTGCGCTTTGGAATTTTTCCTTCGGCCTTTTTCCAGTTGAAATTATCAAGTACTAGCTCTTCCTCTGTTGCTTTCTCCGCCACACTTTTACTCACCGGTGAGACCCCCTGGACGCTCCTTTGAAACGAATCGGCTGTTACCTTTTGGATGTAACCTAGCGCTTCGTACCCTTCCAATTGATTTCCTCCTTCATCTAGAATATGTTGTTGCGTTGTGACAGACTTCCTACCTAGCGCCTTTATGTGGCTCCAAAAAATCCTAGGCGCGGCCCCCTTTTTTTCGTGTATCTCTGTCATCCAGCGTTCACTTTCACCTTTAATTTTTGCCTCTACCAATTTCTGTACAAGGGATTTTTTCTCTAAATATATTTCCCATATTTTTTTGACTTCGTCCTGCGGCCGCTTCTCCTTTTTTGCCTTTCTATGCTCCCGTGATGCTTCGCGTCGCTTCTCGATCGCCTCCCGGATTTCCTTGTTCCACCAACTTTCTATTCCCCATATAGAAGCACCGCCATCCAGCGGACATTCCAAGGACTAAACGAGACGTGGCACACGCACACTTTCTTACGGCTTGCGCTTCGGGTCCACTTCCCACCTTTAACCACCTCGAGTTCATGGTGTATACTAGTTCACTGTATTCATGGCACTGCGGCCGAACGCTCACTAAACCTTTCGAAAACCAATGAGGTTACGCCCAGCGAGTATGACGTAGCAAACTTTTTCAGTCAGATAGTGCTCAATGTACATGCCACTGGCTGCTAATGGGAAATGAGAGGCGGAGAATTCGGCTTTTACTTTCTTACGGCTTGCGCTTCGTATCTACTACCCACCTTTACCCACCTCGAGTTTATGTTATATACTAGTTTATTGTATTCATGGCACTGTGTCTCAACGCTCGCTAAACCTTTCTATAACTAAGGACGTTACACCCAGCGAGTATAACGTAGCAACCCTTTCTTGTCAGATAGTGCTCAATCTACATGCCAATAGCTGCTAATGGGGATCGCAGCGTGCGCATTAACTAAAAGCCGAATGCTCCTGTCTCTCATTCCCCATTAGCAGCCATTGTCATGTACATTGAGCACTATTTTTTATTGTTCAACAACGAACAGAAGGAATCTCTCACCGGCACAACCTTGGGGGTCAAAATGTTATTATGTTACATACTACAACGGCTACGAGGGACAAACGGGTGCCGCTATAAGAAGCTTCACGTCGGCTGCTGACTCCGGTTTGCAAGTGCTAAGGACGTCCCTGATCGTTCTACGTCAGAGGCATCCGTCAGTAGGAGTTATGGTGCCCGTCGCGTCTTGGATGCCTTCGAAGGCGCTTGTCTTTGACGTTTTTGTCCCTACGGGGACTAGTGCCGAGACCAACTTTGATGCGACGGCCTCAATAGTCGGCCTCTCAGAGGTATACTGCGTGCAGCATCAGGGAGCTCGAAACTTCCAAGTCATCGTGAAGAGCAGGCCTCCATGTCTCTAATCGTCAATGCTGGCTGTCTGGTGATTGGCGGCGAGCGTGTTCAAGTCGTTCCCGTTGGCCCACAAATGACCAACGCCACCTGCCTGTTCCTGCCATCGTTCTTCTCAAACGAAGCTCTCGTCCAAGCGTTATCCCCATATGGCAAGGTGCTCACTGTCACCAGTGGTTTGATGAGTGGGCTACGCTGCGTACTCACTCTTCTGTTGCGGCCGCTCCGACCATTTCGACATCGCGTCGTACACGTGAAAAATCGCCCACACAATGGTTGCCTACACCGGCCTGCCGAGACGTGGACAGTGCTGCCAGCATCAAGGATGTGGATCCAAGCTTGCCGGCGGCTCAGTCCCTACCTCCTCAGGACACGTCTTCGGAAGACGACTTCAGCCTGGGACTGGATAGTAGCATCGGACTGTCTAGCCTTGCCGATTTTGACGTCGACATGGGAGCTCCACGTGAACAAAAGTGAGGGCACACTTCCAGCTCTTGCTCGGATGAACGCAGTGATGGCCGTGGTAAATCCGAATGGTCGAAAAAACCTCGGCCCTCTTCTGGAGGGTCGAACAATGCGTTGGAATTTGTTTGAGCAAGTGTCCCCTGGAAACTTTCCAGGACACCGTCTAGAACTATGCGTCCAGGTTAGTCTTTACTTTTTATTATGGCTACTACACTGCATATTATTTCATTGAATGTTCAGGGTTTTCGCCGTCCAGCAAAGCAGGCTGAAGTGATTAGTGTCACGCGTGCTGCAAATTGTGATGTTTTGTGCCTCCAGGAAACAAATTTCTTCTCGCTATCCGACGTGCTTGCTTTTAAACGAAAGTACACCCTAGATTGTTATTTCTCTTTCGCTACATCTCGTTTTACGGGAGTAGGTATTATTATTTTTAATTTTTTATTTATTTATTTATGAATACTGCAATCCCTACTAGGTATTTCCGCAGAGTGGGTTACATGAATTACATGAATGCTCAATATGCAGACAAACAAATTTTCAAAACAGGAAGATAAAAACACACAAAAACAAAAGTACGCACAAAGCAACCTGAATATGCAAAACTTCGAATGTTTATGGGGACAAAGCTTAATTGGCATGCTATATTAAACACTGTTATCGAGGCTAGAAGAAAACAATGTTAAGGATGGCTGTGAAACTTCGTTGTTGGTTAGTTTGTTCCAGTCGTTTATAGTTCGTGGAAAGAATGAATATTTAAAACAGTTGTTACGGGTTGCATAGGGTGTTATTGTGCGCTCATGCCTTTGTTGAGTTGCATATCCAGACGAAAATGAAAGAATTTCAGAAATGTCTACCTTGTAATGTCCCTTTGTTAGTTGATATAGAAATTTTAGTCTATATACGCGATTTCTTTCTGTTAATGTTGGTAGATTAACTCGAGCTGAAAGTTCCGTGATTGAAGTGCGCCCGAAGCTGTTATAAATAAAACGAATGGCCTTTTTTTGTACTCTTTCTAGTTTGTTGATATTAGTTTTGGTAAAAGGGTCCCATATAATGGAAGCATAATCCAGAGTCGGTATAACTATTGTTTTATAAGCCAGAAGGCGGACAGAGGGGGTTGAGTGTTTCAATGCCCTTCTGAGGAAGAACAGCTTACGCATTGCAGTGTTAGTTACTCTATTAATGTGTTTCGTCCAATCTAGGTCATCTGTGATCCATATGCCAAGATACTTGTAATTTGGGACTTGGGAAAGTTTAGTATGGGTAGTAGAGTACTCGTATTCTAAAGGATTCCTTTTATTAGTTATTTGCATAAACACTGCTTTTTCGAAGTTAATAGCAATTTGTCATTCATCACACCAGGAGGACACTTTTTGTAGAGCATCATTTAACACGTGTTGGTCTGCGGGACAGCATATTTCGTTATAAAGTACACAGTCATCAGCGTAGAGTTTGATTTTAACAGGGATGCCATCAACAATATCATTAATAAACAGGAGAAAAAGAAGTGGTCCCAGCACTGAGCCCTGAGGAACGCCAGAGTCAACAAGCTGTCTATGTGAGCAGGAATCAGCAAAAACAACAAATTGTTCGCGTTTTGTGAGATATGCAGAAATCCAGTTAACTACTTGAGAATTATTGATTATTTTACCTATCTTATATATCAGTTTAGTGTGGGATACTTTATCAAAGGCTTTCGAAAAGTCCATAAAAAGAACGTCAGTCTGTGTTCTACTATTTATTGATTTGGCAAAGTCATGTATTGTTTCAACTAACTGAGTGTTTGTCAAATAACCTTTCCTAAAATAACCTTTCCTTTCCTCTAATCGTCAATGCTGGCTGCGTGGTGATTGGCGGCGAGCGTGTTCAAGTCGTTCCCGTTGGCCCACAAGTGACCAACGTCGCCTGCCTGTTCCTGCCATCGTTCGTCTCAAAAGAAGCTCTCGAAACTAAACGAAACTAATCGAGCTCTATTACGGGATCATCATGCTTTTTACGATGGAGTGGGCAGAATTTTGGCTTTAGACTGTAGCTAGCTTTCTTTCAGATTAAGGATACTGTGTGTGTATGGGCCAGCGCAAGCTGGACAGTCTAATGACTTTTTTAGAGACCTGGATGTGTTTTTTCTTGACGGTCGTGATGTCATTCTGATTGGCAACTTCAACTGCGTTCTAAATGCGCGAACCGATGTACAAGGTCCTGGCTGCGGCCGGTCTGCTTGGAATGCTGCTTTGTTGCTTCCGTTGGTCCCGCTAGCCCGCCGTGCTCGCTCTAGACGGGTGTCTTGGAGCACTTTAACGGCTTCTTTTCTGCCTCGACACCTCCGGGACTTCATGTGGCGCCTAGGATGGCGTGTGCTTCCCACTCTCGACCACCTCGAAAGGTGGAGAATAGTCCAGTCAGCAACATGTCCGAACTGCTCCCTTCGAGAAACAAATCAGCATTTTCTGAGGCATTGTGTCATTGCTCGCGTTTTTTGGAGAGCCGTACATGCTGGATTTCGCTGCCTCAGAGTAAATCGCTTCGTTTCTTCTGGGCGTTGTTCGCGAGGCCGCTTCGCTTGTCTTCTCATTGTCACCGGCTCTTTCTGCCTCTGGCGCAACCACTGCGAGGTGGTTGCAGCTGGCCGCTGCCGCCACGCGCTCTACCCGATCCTAGAACGATTGTACTCGGAGCTGCTGTCTGTTTTGTCGGAGGAGCTCTTCTTCCTCGGTGAAGAGGAATTTCTTCGGCACTGGTCTTGCCCTTTTGTGACTGTCTATGACGGACGAGTGAAACTTGTCTTTCGGCCGGCCTGGTATTGGTAGGCTGATCTGTCGATGCGCCGGCAGAAATGGCATGCCGACATGTAAATATGCAAAATGTACATATTTATGTTTTATTTGTGTCTCTTGTTTACCTTGAAGTATTTTTGTGGTTGTGTTTGTGTGAACCATCGAATGTACATGTTCTTTCAAAGTCATCTCATATCCACATTCATGTAAATGACGTCTGTTTTGTCATCATCGTTAGAGTGTGTCTAAGAAGGAAATGTTTTGTTGAGTGTTGACGTTTGTGGCAATAATTATTTTCTAAACACAAAGCAAATTGGCGGTCGGGTCATCGCTTCCCGTTGCGTTCACCAATCCCATTTGCTCTATAACACGAAGTAATGGCCCTTCACCTTCTACGCGATAAAGGTATCATAAACTGTTGAGTTGTGACTGTTTGGGTTCTCCTGTATTGTACGTTCCCGTGCTTCTTGTGCCGTACTATTTCATTATTTTAATGACACTGATTACTTTCAAGCAGTTATAGCCAGTATATACGTAAAAATCCTGAAATTATTCACAGAAAGAACCGGCCACAAAACATTGGATTTAGAAAAGTTTTTTTGCGGGGGGTTTGAAATCTTGCCCATAAAGAGTAATGTGTTTCAGTGCAGCCTTAAGAATCATCTTCGTGAGCCATTATATTACGGATGGTCTAGCTACATATCCTTAGACTCAACGTTTGCACCGTGACGCTTGCCCTACAAGTTACGGATGGCTCAACTTTAGATTTATCTCAGGAATCATTTCCTGCTGATGATCTAGAACACTGTCTCGGTAGCATGGAACGACGCTGTGCTCTCGCCTGTGATGGATACCGATGCGTGCAGGAAGCATCAATTGTTGGTCGGACTTACGACCTCCGATCTGCACCACCTGGTGCACTATTTATCTTGGCGCATCTGGCGAGCAGTAATAAGTAATAAGCCGCCTACATGCGCCAAGGCCCTTTCAGTTTCCTCTCGTACTCCTGTTTACATCAGTGTCTGACCACTAAACGAATTGTCCTCTATGCAATAAATGTTTTATAAACTGATGTATAGTGCATCGCACTGCCTAGCAAGAATGATCAGCCTGTCAGAGGTTTTATAATCATAATCATGATAATGACTACGCTAATGCCATTTCGAAGACCTATTCTATATTTTATTTATTTATTTATTAACCTATTTTGAATACTGTCAACACATATAAGTTTACCCATATAATAAACTGAAATCTGTCCCTGTGAAACACGACACTCCACAGGAGGAAAAATTAACAGCTAGACATGCTACCTGCCAACCTATGATTTGTGCCTCCTGCTGACACTCTACACTTGCGAACTCTTTAATATCATCTGCCCACCAAATTTTTTCTCTCCCCCTAAAGCGTTTGCTTTCTCTTGGAATATATAGTGAGTTATCCCTAATGACCAGCATTTATCCTGCCTACGCGCTATGTTCCCGGTCTATGTTCGTTCCTTCTTTTTGATTTCAACTGATATAGTTAACACCAAATTGTTCACTGCCCCACTCTGCTCTCTTCCTGTCTAGTAAGGTTACACCTATCATATTTCTTTCCATCGCTCGCTGCCTCATGTCACGCCTGCGGAAACTAATTACATACTAAAAATGTTTTTCTCTTTTATTGCATATATTTAACCAATCTATGTAAAAGAAACAAAGCAATTGCTCAATGAAGTAGTTCAATTATGTATCTTTCTTATTTATGCCAAAGAAGGTATAACAGCCATGACCTCCAGAAAACGACCACTTGACCTCCGTACGTGGTTCGGGACGCATCTTTGAGCAGGCTATTTGTGATATCACGTTTCCCTTTAAAATTACTTGCAAGCAGTTTTGACACGAAGGGACTTGTCCCTTTGGGGAGGGCCAGCGAAAAAATTTACCGCGCAACATGAAGACCATATGGATCAGTTTAGGTGTCAATTGAGCAAGTTTTGGCGAACGTGATTGATGAATATCTGCAGAAGTGCAGAAGATGGCCACAAACACCTTACATAACTGACAGAAAAATAGTTAACAATGGGTTGAAACACGTGTGTTTTTACCAGCCCATAAAATTTTTCTAATAATGAGAAGCAAAATCCATTTTGGTCCACTAAAATTGGTCATGTATTGTGAGATCTATGGAAGAACCTCTCACCGACCTCTAAGAATAAAAAAAAAACCAACAACAAAAGAGCGCATTAGTCTCTGCTGATGTTTCTTGTTTTTCTTAGTGCTCTTCGTAAAGCAGACATTGGTTCCCACGATGTCTTTAGTGTGCAGGCCTTCACTTGATCCAAATAAGAGAAATACCAGACGTGATTTCTGCACAGTTTTACAAAGCAGCGACCCTTCCATTCTTCTTTGATTCACATGACCATATATATATATATATATATATATATAATGACGTTTCTCGAATTTGCTTTCAGTCAACGCTCTTACTTGTAACGTATGATTGGTGGTAGAAATAGATGGTTTCACAAGTATGTGTATTTTTGCAGTTCTAGCAAAGTAACAAAACAAAAACACAAGCTGTTTGACCCTGCGTGGCTTGGGAAATGAATTAGGGAGAATATAAAAAAAATGCCGGTGAATGTGCCGCTACTGAAAGGCCTGCAAACCAGCATGGCTCAGAAATATCGAAAAAATATATATTTACGTGTTTGCTGAACTCCAATATCATCCGCTGCATGAGTTCTTGCACTATTAGAAAATCTGTGCATGCAATGGGACAACATGCGCGCTATCGTATGTGATTGGATCCCTAAGATTTGTGTAGTTCAGTACAGTAAGTGACAATTTCTTCAGTATTGTATTCTTCTATATTTCGTAGCATCTATACCTCCACCTTGCTTCTGAATACCCACCACAAAAAGCGCAGCTTTATTCTGATTCACTTCTGTACTAAAGCATACTTTTGCTGCTCTTTTCAGCTTACTGCTACATCTCTGTACTTTTGAAAGAACAGTGAATTCCTTCGGTGGCCTAGGCCCGGGCGCAGCAACAAACGTTGTACAAACACAGTTCATTCAACTCAACTCTACCTCGGAGCTGAGAAAAATCCACTCATGCATAATACTTAGGAATAATATATACCAAGAATATATTTAAAATATTTTTTAAAATAAGATAATTCAAATCAATTCATCACACTAATTGAAAATTAGCTATCTGTGAAGTGTATGTCACGATAGTTTCGGTTAAGAACTAACTAATCACCTCACATCGACATGCCTGTTGTGAGCTCCCAAGAGAATATTTCGAAACAAAATTGACGCTGAGGAGCTTGTGGGGAACATGAACGTCATTTTCAACGGTATAAGCTTCCAGGCCTATTAAACCCGCTGCTGTAGATCCACACAAAACCTCCAGTAGCGTACTGGGTGGTCGCGAAAGTGACAGTACATTTTAGAACGTGCTAGCCGCTTTCGAAGCTGCTCGCTGCTGTCTATAGAAGATGAATTGGCGTATCCGCAATTACTGTCCACTCGAGTTTGCCCCGAGGCCCATTATTATGGTTGCCATTCTTCTTTTGCCTTCTTTTTTCTTAATTCTAACTGAACCACACTTCGTATTACGCGCGCTAAACACAAAATCTAGTGCTCAACCTTAGTGCGGTAACATATTCGGAGTAAGAAGCCTGTCATTGAAAGCATAATGAACTCTCCCGAGGTGACAAGCTTCGGCTTCGATACCAGCACAGCGTTCACAACAGGCGTCCCACCAGCATTTACTGAAAGTATGAAGGGCCCGGCTGTCAAAATAAAGCCGTGATAGCACAAGCTATACTGCTTTGGGTCCATGCTTTGAAATTAACCTTCAATGGTTCGCAAAAGTAGCAATTAGCGCACTTCACTCGACAATAGATTTTGTTCATTCTTCAGCACTACCATTAATAAAGCTTAAAATTATGTTCAGTGAAATAACACTTGCCAGCTTTATTAAGAATCAGGTTTGGCAATGTATACCTGTGCAGTGTTGCTAGCATTTTTGCTGATTACAACAAAATCATGGCTGCTTACTTTTGCAAAAGGTTTTGAAACGTGTTCCGCACATTAGTAGAAGCAAGGGCTTCTATAAATTCATAAAATATTGTTACCTTCCATCAAAACCCTATGATTTATAGTAAAAAGCGCCAGAAAGTCATTTTACTCAAGTGAAGATGCATTATTCATTATGTCTTTCTTATGTAAAGCGGAAGGTAAGTGACGTAAGAGGAGCATTCTTCAATAGGTCGCTAAACCACAGAAATTATCCATCTAAACGCAATAATCGGCCATGCCTTGAAAAGGCAGGCACTGGCACACTTCCGCTGCAAAAACAGATTAAATTACTAACGGGAGAACGTGCCACGTATAGTCGTACATTTCTGAAATTAAAAACAAAAACATCCAGTTTCCCTGTAAAGCGAAGCATTGCATGCAATAGCGACTAACCAGAATATTACACAAGATGTGTGTAAAATTTAGAGCTCCCGACCTACGCTGTAGTGTAGACATTACAGTACTCGATTGCTGAATCGAAGGTCATGGTTTTGATCCCAGCCGTTGCGGCTGCATTTAGGTAAATGCGAAATGCTCTAAAGACGCGCGTAGGGTGCGACGGCAGTGCACATCAAGGAACACCAGATGGTGAAAACATGTGTAGCCTCCTATGACGGTGGGCCCCATAATATCATTATGGTTTTCGCTCACCGAACTGCCGATATCATTGCTATTATAGCGCGTAATTCCTTGGGATCTAATCTGGCGTAACCCAGCAGTACGCCTGGCGTTAGATAATGCGGCCGCTTCAGATGGCGGAGCGGTTTTTGTGCTGTTTATCCTTCTCACTAGAAGTCAGCGGTGAGAGTCCAGCTCGTACGAAGCAACGAGCCGTCTGCCGATGTTTGTCGAGATTGCGAGGGTGCATCAGTGCTCATTTTGTTTTCAACTTTAATGGTTATACGAGCATCAATTACATATTACTTGTACGCAGATGATGTTTCCAGTGTGGAAATACTGAAAGCGGGACCCTATGGTAAAAACTACCAAAAAAAACAAATTAAAAACAAATGGCGGATCACTAGCAGATGGTAATATTAACCATAAACAAATCAAAACAAGCCGCAGCATGCCAGAACAGGTGGGATAAAAAATAAAATAATAGCAATAGAACTTAGTAAAAAGCAAAATGTGGAATGCAGTATACAAAGTGATGCAACGCGAAGTCAAATAAAACGAAACGATTTAATGCAGAATAAATGTAGAAAAGGGGCAAAAAAGTAATAAAAAAGAAACAGAGACAAATCACACAGAAAAAATAAACGCAAATAAAAAATGGGCAAAAGAGAAAAAACTCTGAACAGTATTTGAGGTGGGCAATCAGCAGGTAAAAGGAAAAAATTTATTGATGTTTTAAAAATGAAAACGTGCGCATTGATTTAGGTTCAACAGGCAAACTACTACAAAGCTTGAATGGTAGAGGATTTATATGTTTTCTTAAAGCAGTTAGCGCAAATGAGTGATAGCAAGTGATTATTTGAAGGAGAGCTGGAAATGAAGTAACTTTTATAATAAAAAAAATCGGCAGATCCCATGTAATTTGGGGATCGATGTTATGTGAAGCATGCGGAGGGAACGTGAGCATGTCGCATTTTTTCTTATTGAGCGACACGTTATGAAATAACACTATATATATGTACAAATGTCGCATGCACAGATATATGTTGAAGAGATGCAGATGTTTATATAACCAGTTGTTCGCACTTGCGCAACGATGCCAACAGGAACATGCGTATTAGCAACACCAGAAGCTGATATGAACTGCTGATGCTCACAAGGATGCTGGCCCTGGACACTGCTACAAAAATCAACTTCAGCGCATTGCACCTAACCCCAATTGACGTTAACCCCACGTGACGGCTGTATGAGAGCAGTAGCGTTCGTCAGATAGACGCTACCAATGTGAGGTATTTCTTAACACTCGCGCGTTAAATATGTCCAACTGTGTTCTCATTGATCCTCGAGCGTAGTGATGGCGTGGATATACGAGATGAGGCTGATAGTCAACTTATTATAACCGATCTAACGTAACTCTACAAAACACATGTGTACGAGAGCACGGCTGCTCCAGGTACACTCTTGGAACCATTTTTCTTGTTGAGAAAGCAGCCCCTAGAAGCTCCCGCCTGCTGTGAGGGCACAAGGCACGCGCTGATTGTTGCCGCGATTCCGTGGAAACCATACCCCCCCCCCCCCTCTTCTTTGCTGGCAAGATAAGCGCGCGCGCAGAGGAGCCCGGCCCGAAAGGTGATGTTCGCTCCGGAGAAACAAAAGGCTAGCGCATTCTTCCCCGTATATATATATATATATATATATATAAATATAAATATATATATATATATATATATATATATATATATATATATACGTAAATGTGGGCGGTGGCGGATGCGCCGGCCAAAACCAGACGAGACTGTACATTTGATTGCTATCGCACTAAATACAGAGTCTTACATGATTCAATCGAAGGCAATCTAGCGTCGTTTTATTGCCATCACGGCCAGGGCACGGTAAAAGCAGTTCGCTGCTATGTCCGCGTTACTTTTCATGTCTCCCTACCCATAAACACCTCCAAGAAGCACTACGGTATTTAAACTTGCATGAGAACTTAACTTCGCGAGCTTTCTAGTATGCTCTGCCGTTCAGCACCAGCTTTCCGTAGTCTACTGGCGCAGCGCCGCCTGGTGGTATATTGGCGAGCGGAGGCGGACAGCGCGCTAGACGGTTCCAGGAGAGCGTTCGCCCAGGGACTGAGAAAATAAAGGAGGCGCTGCTTTAGCTTGTTGATGTCCGTGCTGGATAAAATGAAGATAAGAATTTTATGTTTTATTACCCAAAATGATTACGGGCTGGTTTGTATTATAATGAATAAATGCAAAGATCAGTGAAAGCAATGCAGGAGGCGAAAAATACTGGCCTGTCTTGATGAGCGCACTGATACTGAAGGCCAGCTTCTTAATATAACAGATGTGAAGATGAAACTTCAAGTGGATGTCCAATGTCACACCTACAAATACCGAACAACCATTCATGGGAATAAAACGACTTTGTAATGATAAGGAAGGAGAAATAATCAAAGGCTTTGGTGTGAACGGAAAACCTAACGTTTAGTGTTAGATTAATGGGTAGTTCGTTATTGTTACATCATTTAATTAGGTAGCCAAGTGTCATAATTAACTTAATTAGTAATGAACACACAGATTCATCAGATACATATATATTGTTGTGTCGTCTGCGTACAATACAAAATGGTACAGGTCAGTGACGTCCAGCAAATCATTAATTAAAGGGAAAAAGCAATGGTTCTAAAGTTGTGAACCCTGTGGGACCACTCGGTTAATAACATTAGGAGGAGAGAATTTTCCCCTGCGTACATCAGAAACTTTCCGTCACTTGAATAATTCTTTCAAAACATTAGAGCAGAGCCGGTTATCTGATATAAAATATTGTGTGATTAACGGTGTCAACGAATTCAGTTAAAAGGTCTAGGAAGACGGAATCGACAAACGTTTTCCTCTAAAGAATGTTTTGTTTGAAATCCTGGTAGACAAAATGAGAGTAAATTGGCAAAACTTCCTGCCCGAAAACTGTACTCGCAAGATTCTATTATGTGGACTTTATCTATGTACTTCGTTGGTCTGGACATAAATAAGTTTTCGATTATTTTACTTAAGAAGAAAAAAGATTGAAATGGAACAGTAATTTGATAGCAGCTCATTGTTGCCTTTTTTGAACACCGGTATGACCTTAGCGCGTTTCAATACCAGCGGGACTTCATCAGTGTTGAAGATTAAAATATTTTTTACAATTAGGGGTTATCAAACTGTGTCAGCATATATTTTGAAAGGAGAACTAAAATACAATCCAATCCAGGACTCGTTTTGCGAGAATTGCGGATAGTAGATGCCACCTCACTTTGCGTAACTGGAATAGAGAATATGAATGACACAGATGGTTTAAAAGGTACAGCTTCTGCCCGAACAATGCAACACACACCCCTTCCTTCCCCAACTCGGGCTCACCTACACACTCTTTTATCCGACAGAACCAGTCACGGCGTTCCTGGTGCACTTAGCAAGCTTTCAATGCCAAACGGACCATGCGACGCATCAAGCGATGATATCTATTCCGAATACAACGGTGACGGCGAGAATGTACCTCGAGTATCCGTATAAATCCTATCGCAAAAGAATAGAAATACTGAGTCAAATAGAGCAAAAAATAATCTTGAAACTCAGTTTCAGGATTTCGATCAACCGTCGACCGATAATATATATATAATGTTTGCGTAGATGCCCTTTCCGGACTTCTATAAGAAAGCAGAGGAAAATATATGAAAAGTGTTTTTTGTGGGACACGCTTATAAGCGTGTCCCACAAAAAAGCATGCACAACACCCCAGAACAGATACGGTTTGTCAAACGGTGTTCGATCTTGGGTGGATGGCGCGACTCAGCGGGGGTGTGCCACAATGGCACAGGGACACTCGATCGACCTGCGGTGGTCTCTAGTGAGTGGCGTCATTAATCACTGAACGCCGCCGCGATCTCCAATGATTCTTCCAATTTGTCATGGTAGTACCCACCAGTACCCGTTCCCCTGAACTCGGTCGCAATGCTTTCGCAACCGTCTCGGCACACAATTTAGCACACAAGCGTTGTCGAACAACAGGGAACTAACGTGGTGCCCTTGTGGTTTGTGGCACTCAAATTAAATTTCTTTACTCGTTCACCTTTGTAACTCTCCCATTGCCAAATTGCCTGAAAGAAACCATCTACTGGAAGGAGACAGCTATAAAATTTTTCAAGGGCACGAAAAATATCGACGCGACTATAGACAATTTATCTGCTGCATTTAAACGTAGTGTTCACGTTGCAGATAAATCTCTGGTTAAATACTCTTATTATCTGGGCCTGTTTGCGGCTCGTAACTCTTCGGTGATACTTTACAATATTTCAATAACTGCAGAGAAATATAAATAACGAGGTGTCTAGAACACGCATACTGAACATGGCACGATACGATAGACGACTCGTTAAGTATCACCGCTAAGTTACGTATGATTTGCCCAATATAATTAACGAATTCACTTGGTGGAATGTAAAGATTTTGTAACACTCCCGATTTCTCCTTATATCTATATTGTACTATTTTATACCCCCCTCCTGTTCCTTCGCCCTATACAAGCAATGAGCAATTCTTAACTGGTTAAGATTTCCACCTTTTCTTTTTCTCCTGATCTTGCATTCTAAACACACACACACACACACACACACACACACACACACACACACACACACACACACATATATATATATATATATATATATATATATATATATATATAGTGATGAATACCCTAAATACCGAAGCTCCGGGATTTCGTTCGCTAAAAGCACTCATAAAGCATTGCACATTTTTGGTGAGGCACCACTGCAGAACAAATATTCGGGGCGAGAGACTGCTGATTGTAGTGGTTGTACCGCTTACAGAAGATCTTCCTCGAGAAAATTCTATTACATGAGTATACGCTACTTTTCGTGGCTCTTTAGGATGAGAGTATGCCGTTTTTTACCTCCTTCGACAGCGGCCTCCGTGGCGCAGTTTGCACTCAATCTAAACCATACAGCTTAATCGGTCTATTGCCCAACTTCTCCACTCCACTTCCCACGTATTGGCACACGCTTGCTTCTTATAGCAACGTGACGACTACCACTGCTCTTTAACTGATAGATCACGTATTGCTTTTTTTTTCATTTCGAGAAAGTATAGCCTTGCCGGAGCCCCGCTGTTTTCGCTCCAATTTCGTTCTGATCTCACCTCGCTGTCACCTTCCGGATCAATGGAGCGTAACGGTGAGCCAGAAGGAGACCGTGGGCGTGGAACATCTCTTTGGGGCTTTTTTTTTTATCTTCACCCCGGAAGACACCGACATCTCAACTTCGAGATCGTTGTCGTCTTGGTCGCTGCTACGCCTCGCACTACCTCCTGTCACTTGATAGAAGCCCATTTCAAATCTTGTCTTTCGCACGCGACCTAGCAATTACGGCGGCCATCCGACCGCGTCAAGTCCGGCACTCCGTGCAGTGATTAGCTTAGCACTCCCCATCAGCCTGACAAGCTCCTACTTCCCGCTGTACTTTCCCATTGCCACGTTATTATGGGGACTATCCACATCGGCAATGTCTTTTAGTAAACGTGTAGTGATTATTCAACCGCAGTTCTCCTAGTAAGGTCCCTTTGATTGGAGGACATGCATGCAAGCTGCATCAAACGTTAATTTTGATCATGGTGTTCAGCTGCTGGAACGTAGAATCACTTGAAATGAAAAAAAAATAGCAACAACAACCACGTTGGGAAAATTGGTAATATATGCCTATGGATCTCTAAAAAACTGCATTATATACAGCTGCGAAGAATCTCAGAGAATAATGGCATCTGACCTCGAAGGTGCCTCAGAACTGCAGCTAAGAAACAGCCAAACAAGGACCTGGAGCTTAGCCCCTACCCTGATTGTTTGGTTACCTTGTCCTCGAAAGAGACAACAGAGAATAATAGAGAATACAAAAATAATGTTCATAAGTGAAAAAAGTAAACAAATAAAACCACGAAAAATGAAAGAAAGCTAGATGAAACCACTGCCTAAAGTTGTTTCTAAGCCCTGTTGTCCTTTGAAAGTGCAGCGGTGGTTTCAAGCCTTTAGTGCTGATGACACACTCTGTCAGGGTCCCAGGACCCTTTCATCCGACAAAGAGCGATCTTCGCGCCGGTCTAACGTATTGGAGAGTTTAGTTTTCTGGGCAAAATAAAACGAGGACACTCACAGAAAAAAAGAGTGGTCGTTTCTTCCCAACAACTCGAAACGTTGTCCGAGCTAAAAGCTAAGAGCACCTCTCCAAAAGGCTACCTTAAAAAATGTTTGATATATCTTTGCAGGTAAAGTTATAGCATATAATGTGAATTTCCTCAGAAAGAGAAATAGATGCGTGTACAGTCGGTTTTGCTTCTGTTTTCATAAAAAAATTGAAACTATTGTAAAAAAAATGTCGATTATCCGAGTGCTGCTCGTGAATACCATACTGGGAGAAAGCCTGCTTCCAGACAAAAGTTACTTGGTCTGATACTCGTACACAAATTTGCTATAATTTACTAGAGTTTTGGTGTATTTCTAGCAAGAATGCGTAGAGCTAAAAAAATGCTACGTATTTTTTTTTATTTGTTACGCACTTCTAATTTGTTGTTCATTGCTGTCTCCACAGGTGAGCAAGGCACCGCGTTTAACAGTCTACACCTGTCTACACCAAGCGGATATTAGTCTACAACCCCACACTGTGCCAAAGGCTTCTTCACTAAGAGCACAAGAGGTAAGTTTCACTAATCAACCAAGAGGGAGAGAGAGAGAAACAAGAAAAAGTTAAGAATTCAATAAGAGCAAGGTTCCGGTATGCTACAATGTACTTGGCAAAAAGAAAAGATGATGTAAAAGAACGCAAAGGATATATATATATATATATATATATATATATATATATATATATATATATATATATATTACTAGAGCACCATCCTAATGCTACATGGCAACAATTTCCGCAAAAAGTCACCGTTAGTCGCTCTGTTCATGGTTTACTAAAACCATTTGGCGATGAAACAGTCCCAAGCTATATACGTGGTATAGAACGGCGTCCTCTATAAAACCCATTAGCTTGTTAAACAAGGTTCGAAGTAAAATCACGTATAATAAATAAAAAAGGAAGGTAAACAGGTGTACTTCATTTTATATCTATTATCAACTCATGTAGCCACATTCCTGTGAAATAGTCACTGTAATTCGAAGCAGTGTATCAAGAAAGTGGAATGTCTATAACACTATACCGCTTGTTCCGTCTGAATACTAAAAAATTTGGTGAATCGAGATGATAGGGTTGAATGCTATTGCACCATATTGCCACTTTTGTGTAGACGAGAAGAAAGCGAGCGCGTTGTTCCAATGCACATTTGTATTTTCTGTGTGCCATTCTGTGGGTTTTACTTAACCAGAGCGTCACCTCAGTCAGAATACTATTACTACACAAGCAGAACTTGCAGGAAGAATGAGAAGCAAGATTGAGTTGGCATTGCTGGCACGCACATGCGACGAAACGGGAGAGCAGCAAGTTTCAGTGTGAGTGGTAAACTTCGCGCCAAAAACATTACCACTCTAGAACTGAAGGAACGGGGCACCAGGGACGAGTACTAGAATGAAGAAACTTTCTTCGTCTCTCACGTATGCGTTCCTGCATTGAACAGACAGAACGAAGTCGGCGGCGTTAGCCACAGCATCATGCCATCGCTGCCGTATAAGTAGCGGGCGTGAGGTGGCCGCCTGCGCTTTCATGGATAGCAGGAGGAGGCTGGCCACGGATTTATCGCTCCCATGGCTGCGGCGGTGGTGTGTGTGCGGGGCCTCCGCGCTCCATTACCAGAGATAACGGTTGGCAGACGCCGGTAGGGCGAGCGAGCGGAACTCTCGTCTGAACGCTTCGCTTGCGCCTTCTCGCCCCGCCACACACAAACGCCTGCAGCAGCAGTCCGCGCTGGCTATGACTGCTATTCCCGAATCGCGGCACTCCTGCCTGTAGCGTGCAAAGAGAACATGTGCGGGACGCAAAATATATCTCGAAATCCCACTCTTTTCTCTTTTTTTTTGTCTCCCACCGCAAGTGCTTCACGTTATAGTTTCCGGTTTGTTTTGTTTGACAACTTCATTTATGTATCTTATTGCCTGTGTTGTGAGGAGAGCTCTCAATCTTTATTTATGCAGCTTTTAATATATAAGAAATATTTCATTACAATCTGCGGCTAGGAGTGTGAGTGTAGTGCTTCAAATGCAATATTCATTACGCCGACTTATGTTCACAAACTACAGTCATGATGCTGCAGTGGTCGAATTGCTTGGCAGCTGACTCAAAGGTCGCGGTTTCGATCCCGGTCGCTGCGGTAGCTATTCTATAGAGGTGAAATTCTAGAAGCCTTGTGACTATAGGTACTGAGCTACGTCACAGAACACTGCATGGACGAAGCTTTCGGAGCCCTCTACTGCAGCGTCTCTCATAATAATATCGTGGTTTTGGGACGTGGAACCTCAGATATTTTTAAGATTTATATAGCGCTCATTATTATTATTATTATTATTATTATTATGCGCTTGATGACCTTATGATTGATTACAATACTAAAACAGTAGAAGACTTGTGGCTACTCTTTAAATTGATCATACAGCACTGTGTGGCAAGCTGTATACTAACGCGGGTAAAAAAGACAAATCACCGAAGCCCCTTGATAACCACCCAATGCTTAGCCGCTTGCTTAGAACCTTACCGCAAAAGGAAAAGGTACAGGAAAGAACAAAAAAGAATCAAGCTATAATAAATAAAGAAGATGATGCAGATCACTTCTATCACTTCTTTCAGTCTGTATTCACCGCGACCGATGATGACGTCGACGTAAGTTCAGAATGTACCGCTCGTAGCTGAATGAATTATGACGTCAAAATAACCCAGGAGGGCGTATTTGAGCTGCTAATAAATTTAGATGTGAAGACAGTGAACAAACTAGATGACTATTAGACCTAGTTTCTTCAAAGATATGCTGAATGGGTGTAGCATTACCTAACACTTATAATTGAAAAATCGCTGAAAACACAGTGTGTGCCACAAGACTGGGTCAGTGCGGTAGTCATTACAATGTTTAGAGGACGAAATCTGAACAAAGCTGAATAATTACCAGCCTATATATCTCACATCAATCTCTTGTAAACTTTTGGAAGATATGACAGCTAAGCACATTATTTGTTATTCAGAAATTAACTCGTTACTTTACGCCCACCAGCATGGATTCAGAACGGGCCCTCTACTGTCACAAAACTCATACAGGCTATTCACGATTTTACTACGGCAATTGATGTAGGTGGTTGATGTAATAGCCATAGATTTCACCAATTCCTTTGATAAGCCGCCACACACTAAGTTAATATACAAGCTCAAAACAGTCAGACCTAATGCCACTGTTATAAAACGAATTAAGACGTACTTAACCAATTGCAGCGAGAAGTTATAAGAATGAGTGGTCATATCTCCGACTCACTGTTAGGGTTCTCGGGGGTCCCGCAGGGATTTGTCTTGGGACCACTCTTATTTTCGTTGTATATCAGTTACGCTTCTACTATCATGAATCCAGGTGTAAACCTGAAACTGCTCGCCGATAACTGTTTACTATTTTTTTACTCTACGAAACAACGAGGAATAAGTTAAAACTAGCAGGTCCTTACAAGTGTTGAACGAATGGTCCCAAAAATAAAATTTTGAACTTAATTCTTTTTAATCGACATACATAGTTAATACCACAAAACGTGACCGTTTTTATTTTCATAGTCCGTCGGAGACGAGTACTACTACGCAATTTAAATATCTAGGATTAACGATAACGTGAACTTTATCCTAGAACCTACCCACTAACAACGTTTGTTGATGGCATATGAGAGGCTATGTTTCTACAAAAAAAACTAGAAGGTGCTACAGCTGATGTGAAACTTGCTGCTTACAAAACCCTTGTATGTCAAGTTCTCGAGTAGGTAGCCCTCACCAACACTATTTAATAAACAAATAGAAAAATTTCTGAGGTATGCGGTGCGATTTTTATGTTCCCAGTATCGAGTAACAGAGTCAAATAAAGAGATGTTTCATTCTTCTGACCTGCATTTGCTAGAAACGTGTAGGCAGAAAAGTTGTCTGAAGCTATTATTTCTAATACGAAAAGTCCAACTAAATATTAGCAAACAAGTATACATACTATCGCTATAGGTAGTAGAGCTGTAGAAACAACCACAACAGGGCCACTCAATCGCGCAGGAGTCATACCGATAGGTTCAAATACTCCTTTTTTCGTAATACAATTGAAATGTGGAATGAATCGCTGGTGTGCGTTGTTGAAAAAAACAATTTGTCAAAGTTTGAACAGACCTTGAATGACTATCTGTACAAGTGTACCGCGTGATCTTGATCTACCCTGTGTTTGTGTTTTGCTAATAATGTGTTTTTGCTTTGTTATAATATTACTTTACCTTATCTGTAATAACTCCTCAAATAGATTGACAGCCTTGTGAAATAAAGAAATAAATTATTATGGGTATAATAAACAATGTATTACTAAAGTTTACTCATCTAATTTCTCAAGCAGTCCTAATACTTTAGCTGAGTTTCAATCCGTTATTGAGAATGGGCAATCAATGATCTTGTTCAGTCACTGCTTCTGGAATAAAAAAAAATCTTCAATATACATTTATCCGCCACGCTTTAATTCGTAAGACTGATGAGATAGCTGGTAAGATTGCTAAAGAAAAAAGATTGACAGGCTCTTTTCATTTCTACGAATACTTGAATAAGAAGTAGTCGGGCAAGCATGATTACCTTTTGCGTGAACCTGAGATGTCTGATCGTATGACGAACGTCCTCAAGTTATTCAGCGCTTTCTTCTTCGAAGTAAACTACATCATACCTCCTGAGACGCTGCCAATAACTAAACATTGGCGAGTGGGCATTAAATCAGTCTTTTCAACAACGGATTCTCTCTTTTCTTTTCAAGAGAGACCTACATATAAACTACAAAACTACCCAATTAGGGTCTCCTATATAATTTCTATCATGAGCGTGGTGTCGGTGGACCGCTTCGATTGGCCTGCGTGCTTAACGGCGGACGGGAGATGGATGAGGTTTTCGTTCGAGTATGAGAGAAGGCTCATCACGTAGTCGTTCCGAAAGCCGATATGCTCATGACGATACGCCGGCGGTGTATACCACGCGTCGTTGGCAATCTACTAAAAGTTCATCCAGTCGACTAGAGATTATAAGTTAGTATTTGCATGCTTATTTCTTATTCAGCGCACTAAAGCCTGCACTAGCTGTAGCAGAAGCGGAGAGAATAATGTGCAAAACTAAAATAGAGGATTTGCAGTATCTAAAAATTACTGTATGATAAGAATTCGTAACAACGCCAAGGTTAAACGCTCTAATTTGTCAATGTCATACTGGCTGGAGTCACAGTTCAACTAGAAAAAAAATGGGCGCGTATCCGCGTGTTTCACAGCAGGTGTCGTCGAAAGACAGTAGTGTTCAGCCGGCATTCTTTCTCGCATAGTGTTCCATTTTCAGCGCAGCTAAACGCACACCAGAGTAATGGAAATTATGTACGCTGGTATCTTCGAGCAAATGAGCACATCTAGTAACACCTAAATATTCTTGTTGCGTGTGGGATATGTGTAATATCTGCTTCTAAAGACGATAGTCTTTCTTGGGATACTTCGACGCAAAAATTTTGGTTTGTCTGTCTGTCTCTCTGTACATTTGTCTGTTTGTATGCCGTAACAAAACTCCAAGCGGCAACAAGCGATACGCCTGACGGCCATCCCCTTCCGCAGCACCCGCCAATATTGCTCAAGTTGCAGCGTTCATACTTGTGTGGTCGTCAATTAAAAATCAATAACTGCGAATATATGAAGCACCATAACAACTCGTCAATATTTTGTATCTGTGTCTTTATACTAGAGAAGGCACACGAAAGTAATTCTAAGGACCATGGCATTTATCATGCTGCGCTGACAATGCAATGCGATGCTCAAAAAGGCAAGTGTTTCTAACGGCTTGCTTTGATTGATATGTGGGTTTTAACATCTCAAAACCACCATATTAATCTGAGAGATGCCATAGTGGAGGGCTCCGGAAATTTCGACCACTTGGGGTTCTTTAACGTGCACCCAAATCTGAGCACACGGTCCTACAACATTTCCGCCTCCATCGAAAATGCTGCTGCCACAGCCGGGATTTGATCCCGTGACTTGCGGGTCAGCAGCTAAGTACATTAGACACTAGACCACCGCGGCGGGGCAACAGTTTGCTAAGACGACATGGGGCACCATGCTGGCACCTGCCCGTCCCTTTGCGTTCTATACCTTATCGCCTCCGAGACAGGCGCGCATCTTTCTGCGTGGACGCGCACGCCTTCCTTCGTTTTTGAAGTTAATTGCCAGATAGCGCTCGTGTCTAACGTGCCTCTATACGCTCGTTCGCCTCCGCTGCACAGATCGAGATTCTCTAACGCAGCGCTTTTAAAATACAATTCACTGATTTCTCGCGCAGAATAACAAATAAACATAATGTTCACTCTCTCCAAACGCAAGACTCTTTTTACACGCTCTCCACATTCTCTCCACACTCTCCCCACACGCAAATATCGTCTTTCGACGACATTTGCAGTGAAACAGCAGATACGGGGCCTTCTTTTTATAGACAAGTCTTCAAAAGTATGAACTTAGCCACTAGTTCAATATGTCTGGGCGTTCAGAAAGTGCTTAAAATTTGGCCGGGTGGCTCACTAGTCTGACAAACAACCTGACAGAGAAATAGACAGAGAGACCAAAATTTATGCGGTCAGCTATTTCCAGAAAGACTATAACTCTAAAGAATTGTGGGGAGAGGGGAACACGTGTCTGGTGTGCCATCCACTTGCTATGTTACTGTCCGCAGGAGCCAGGGTTTTTCGTCCCCACAGACACTCCGTTCCAGGTTCGTTCTTCCTCGCACTCATTCTGACATTCTCCTTTCCAAAAGCTCGTGATAGAAGGCGTTCCTGCGTTACTCTTATTCTTCTTGTTTTTTCGTGGTATGGTTTATCCTAAAGTTTTTCAAGAACATTCTCATGGCTTGACTGTTGCCAACGTTCCCTTACGGCTATCTATAGATGCGTCTCACAGCTAACGGTAACAACAAAACTGACAAGGTCATGTTTTCCTAAAGGAGTAGTAGAAAAATCAATGTGAATATGAGAGCTGCTTTTAAAAGAAATTACATATGGCGTAAACTAGACCTACCAGCGAAATAGCTTATGACTCGCGAAATTTATGAAATAGAGGATTTTAACGTTAAGCTCATGTTTTGAAATGAATTCCCATAATAATTCGTACCACCGTGTACAGTGCCTGCCCTTTGTGTTCTGCCCTAATTACGTTGGTTTCCTTATTTCTTTCGAGAAAAGAGCCAACCTCCTCCAACTCTAGCCTTGTTTAGTTTTTAGGCATTCAATACACCAGCTTAATCCCGTAGCCATAAGCAGCAGTGGAGAACAAGTTACTTGGCTTCAGATTGTATAGAGAATACCTTTACACACGCACGCACCATTCCTCTCTGCTATGTTGTCTGCTATCTTTTATTTCCTGTGCAACCACTGGGTGTCACGAAGGGGCATTGATGAGATATTATCAGACTTGAATGTAATGCGGTACATGACAGCAAGAAAAATTTTTTTCTTAGATTGTCCTTGTCAACTATGACAATATAAATGAACTTGACACGGGCAGTTTTTTTTACGACATTGCTATTACGTGGCTCCAATCTTCTGAAGCCATTCCCCAGAATCATGGTACCTATTATAGGTGTGCAAGTACATAGAACATCCAGCTGCCATTCTACAGACTCAGCATTCAGCCTGAAGGTGAGCACGCAACCTGAGTTCAACAGTGAATGAAACACTATGATCATTCGACGATCTACAGTGAAACATGGCACTCTTGATATACTGCCTCTAATACTATAGAAAGTAGCAAAGTAGTTAAGGTCAAACAATTTATGTATGCTCAATACTTTGTATACATCTCCCTATTTTTAACCCTTAATCCTCTTCCGCCGGTATAGACAGATAACCGGACACCCATCGGGTAGACTTCCTTGCAATTCATTTTTCTTGTTCTTCCTCCGCCTCCTCCATTCTACATAAAGAATTGTGCTGTGCTGAATTCTGCGTACTTACATTACCATCGAAGTGTATCTAATACCCCAGCGCCTGCACTTACAGTAGATGCATGTCAAAATTTGAATTGAAAAGGAAACGAAGAAAAAAATTCTCTGTAAGCGTTTTTTACCACTGGGTGGCCTCAGTGACTAATGATATGCTAAGAATTAGGACGGCTGGAAATGATCTCCCCCGAATGCTTCTCCCGTAAGATGCTGACACAAGGCCTGGAAACACACAGGAGATACTTTAGCGAAGGTTGTCACAGTTGCATATCCCACCATTTCCTATTTCAGATCCCTAATAGGGGGACAGTCAGAAAAAAAAACACATTTTTTTAGCTATAAAATGCAGACACACGGGCCCTGGAGTTGTGGTTTAGGTAAAAAAAAATTGGCAGATCCCACGTACCTTAAACATCAACGTTATGTGAAGCAAGTGGAAGGAAGGGGATGGTGTTGCAATCTTCATATAGCGAACGTGATAAAATGACACTAAATATATGTACAAATATTACACGCACAAACATATGTTGAAGAGTTGAGGATGTTTATTTAACCAGATGTTCGCACTTGCGCAATGAAGGAGCGGCTAGATAGATAGATAGATAGATAGATAGATAGATAGATAGATAGATAGATAGATAGATAGATAGATAGATAGATAGATAGATAGATAGATAGATAGATAGATAGATAGATAGATAGATAGATAGATAGATAGATGTCAAAATTGCTTGCAGTATGCAAAGAAATGATTAGCATTTGAAAATCATACTTCCAATAACCAGGGCATGGGAAGTGTTGTGTTAGAAGGAATCACGCAGACTAACATACGTTTAGAGCACTATCAACTCCTTCATTAAAGTATTGCAAATGTTATACCTTCCACAATTCCTTCAATAAACTTTCATATGATGGTGTCGTTTGTGTATGATGAAGTTGTTTAAAAAATAATTAAGTTGTTTACTACTACTGTAGTTTGTGTATGAACACTTCAATTTCACTTGCGATATAAATGAAAATAACGAGAACAAAACTATCTCATTAAAAACAGTAAATTCTGGAAACAACGTCCTGAAACTGCACCATTAATCATCATAAACAACGTATGGTTACATGATACTCAATCTTTCTGGGCATCCGCAGCTTTTTAAAGCGCACATAGACTCTAAATAGAACAATCGAGGACTCGCATTATAGCTATACCAGTGCTTCATCTCTAATGACGTAAACATAGGGCTAGAAAGGATTTGACTTTATTTGAACCTGGGTAAAAGCCTTCGCCGGCCACCATAACCACTCATAGCTGTCCTTATAGCAGGCACATTTATTCATATTGTGTATCCCATATAAGTTGATTTAGTAACTGATTTTGACCACTGCTTGATTTTGAGTAAAAAGTTTGAGTATTCATCAATGCTATTAGGTCAGTTTAAATAAGCCATGTACAGAAACCTTCACTTGGGAACGAGCACCTATACATATTGACATTATTCTGTGGCAAGAAAAAAACAAATTTGGAGTACGTTACGCCCGAACTTCATATTTTGCCATGCATGATAACTTTCGTAGTTTTAAGAAATGGGATAGGTGAATGCAACTTTCCCCAAGGCTGTTTTGTAATTACACAAATATAAAAAACAGCAACACGAAAATTGACCTACTATTAAGGCCCCATCCAAACCTATCGAAATTCATTTCACCGTTTTCCTTGAAACAAACTGCTCTTGTTTTCAACAGTTTCGGCTAATTCGAAAGGATATGTATGGTGTGTTTCAGTGACCAGTACTCAACGGCGATTTCTTTGTACAGTTTCTACTTACCAGGACCACTGAGTCTCGAGCAGAATGATATATTAGAAATAAAGTGTAGCTCGTTCAGAAGGTCTAGGGAAGCTCTGCAAGCTGAATTTATCGTTATATCTCAAGCATAAATGTTTAAGATATCAAGAGGGTGCTTTACGACATGTATACGCAAACAAAAACTCTTTAAAGCCAGTGAAGTGTTCAACATGCTGGCAAAAATACCTTTGATCAAGTGGAAATGAAAAATGAGAAAGAGGGAGGCGCAGAACTAGGTGTGGCGTAGCTGAATAGAAGAAAAGGATCGTAAAAGGAAATGGTCATGTACTTATTTATCCACGCGCACTCGGGAAATCGCCGTCTTTATTATTGTTTTCCTAACTCTAGAATATTCTGCAGACTTTAAGCATGAGCAGTTGCTGTAGAAATGGATTCCAATTACTGAGAACACTTCAAGCCGTTAAGTTCGCCTCTGGCGTTTCCAAGTGTTCTCTTGTTTTGCTTTTTTGGTTTTTTTTTCAGCTCTCGAGAAAAAGATTGAGAATAGGTAATTTAGTGCTGACCCGAGCGATTACCGGGGAAGGACCTCAGTTCGGAGTCTCGCTCGACTAATTCGAGTGGTCGTCGTTGTTAGAGAGAAGTACCAGTCCTCACAAAAAATTTAGTTTTGTACTTTAATCAAAGGCACAATTGGAGTCATGCTTAATGTTATAGTAACGTTTTTATAAAAAGTCTTTCGGATCGATATATGTTTTAATGAGCACCATTTCACTGATTCAGCAATAAAAATCTTGTGAGATAGCAATATATTAAACAAAATGAGGTCCCAAAGACGTCCTGAAAAAGAAACTGCTGCAGGGGCTTGCTGCAATAATAATTAAAAAATCCAGTTGACACAAAAGCAGCAACAACTCCAAACACTATAGGAGGTAACAAAAACAGTTATGCACATAGAGTAAATTATATTATTTAAAATCATGTGCTAGTTCATAATGTAAAAAGAAAAAGAGGTTACGGGACGCGTAAAAAGTGGCCAAATCGCAAGGAGTTCGCAAACAAAAGCAACATGTGAATAGAGATATAATATATGAATTAATAAATACAAATAACTACGAAGAAAGAACAACCAGGCCTGAATAAAGTACAATAAATAAACAAAGTTAGATTTATACAAAAAATACATGCTTTTTAAAACTGTCTGTATTGCGAGACAGTCATTTCAAGTTTGAGTTCTTCTCCAAGTTATCCTGCATTCACAACAGAACATGTATGATTACATGTACACAATAATTCTCACACGGCTTCGTTATTACGCACATTTGGCAATAAGGTTACCAACAAAGCGTCGTCATTGAGAAATTCTGTGATATTATAGAGGGTAAAAATAAGTCCAAATGCTAACTACTATCCAGTTTTTTTTTAATATAGTTGTTTGCTCTTGTGCGGGGCTTGTACCACAAATGTACTCGCGAACTCGAAGAAGCGGCTATTACAAATAAACTCGACATGTACTTTTCAGTAACCTACGTGTTCAGTTTAAATGTGAAGCTTGTCTTAAAAAACTTTGGTGGCTTTGAGCGTATATGTCCATTTGTTTGTCTATCTATCTATCTATCTATCTATCTATCTATCTATCTATCTATCTATCTATCTATCTATCTATCTATCTATCTATCTATCTATCTATCTATCTATCTGTGTAGCCACCTGCGACTAGGAGCTCTCATAGCCGTTTGATTAAATACTAAAATTGGCATGGCGTAACATGACTTTATGACAAACATAACGGATTTAGTATCACAAAATTTATGACATGCAAGTCATAAACGACATGATCTATGTGCCATGGTCTTGACACCGTTGCCGTCGTTTTTTGGCCGGAAATATAAACAAATTTCTGAGTCTCGACAACAATAAATGGCTACCAAAGTTGAAAAGTGTTTTTAGAAAGAGAGAGAGAGAGAGATAAATAAAGAGGAAAGGCGGGAGGTTAACCAAGCTTGGCTGGGTTGGCTACCCTACACTTGGAGTAGGGGAAAGGGAGAATAATAGAAAGGAAACAGATAGAAAAGAAGAGTAAGAAAGAGAAGGATGAATAGTCCACTTGAGACTACACAGAATGGTGTAACTCTGTTCTTTCACAAGCAGTCATGAAGTCTGGTGGTCCTTAAGAAGTGCAAGAGGGCTTTCGTGGCTTTGCGTGTATGGGAGACCGTCGGCCAAGGTCCCAGGATCTTCTCTTCTGTAAGCGGCCGTGAATCCAGCTGACGGAGCTTGGCTTCCATAATACGTGGTTCAGACTGGTATACTGGGCAATGACATAGAATGTGCTCGAGCGTTTCTTCGCAGGCGCAGATGTTACATGCCGAAGTTCTCGCCATTCCAAGGAGACGAGAGTACGCATTCGTAAATGCCACGCCCAACCTCATGCGACACAGTAAAGTTTCAGTGCATCGCGGGAGCCCGTATGGCAAACGAAGTTGCAAGTTTGGGTCGATCGAATACAGGTGCGCGTTGGAGAAACCCGGTGTATTTAATTGTAGGAGAGCTATACGGCGAGCAAGTGATTGTAGTCGCCTTGCAGCGTCCGTCCTCAAAAGTGGTATGGGCGTACGCAGGTCTTGGTCATCAGCCGATCGAGCAGCTTCATCCGCGCGGTCATTGCAGGCAATTCCGCAATGACTCGGCAACCACTGAAATAGAATATCGTGACCTTCCTTGAGCGCTTCTTGGTGGTCGTGTCTTATCTGACATACGAATTGTTCGTGTAACCGGTGCTGCATAGCAAACCATAGTGTCTGTAAGGCTGACCTCGAGTCGCAAAAGATGGCTCATTGGTTAGGTTGCTGCCGAAGAATGTACTTTACTGCACCTTGAAGCGCTGCGAGCTCTGCTGCTGTCGACGTCGTGGTGTGAGAGAACTTGTATCGAAGCAACACATTATCAGATGGAACAACCACTGTTCCTGTAGAGCTGTTGGAATGAGTGGAGCCATCGGTGTAAACATGTATGTGAAGTACCTTTCGTCCAACAAACGAAAAGTCAATTGTAAGTGCTAAGTGAAAAGTGTTAAGGTGCAAGTTATCAGAGGCATCTCATGTAAGGCATAATTTACCTACATCTTATTGTCTCGATGTGCTCGCGGCGGGTTTATACGTTTGATATGCAGGTAAACTGGTGTTGCGCAACGTGACTGTACCAAAAGCATATACGATAGATGGTAACATGAAAACTTTGAAGGCATGTCACTTGCGTCCTTGACTGGAATATTCAGGGCGCACATATTCAGGGCCTCATTTCACGCTGTCACCAATATGAAGATAAAAACAGCAATATTTTTAAACTAAAACTGCACTGCATGTTACCATGCTAATATAAACAAATTCATTATAAATAAGTGAAGCTCTATCATCACTGGAAAAATGCTGCAATTTGTCGCAATGTATGTCACCAAACGTGTCAAATATCAAAATATGTTTTGAGCTCTTGGAATATGTTTTAGCTCATATTGCTTTACCATTCCTTGGCTGTCTATTTCGAACCTAAATACAAAATTTAGAAAATTTTCCTTGAAAGTCACCTATAGAAACTTCGTAAATCATATAACAGAAATACTGCTTCATTGTGCCAAACATCTGCAAGGAGAACCGTTTTTTATCTTTCAAAGGTGTATGTTAAAAATGTTAGTAACTGTAAAAGCAACACTTGATATAGTTCAATTTATTAGCGTTGTTCACAAGCATGTGATATCGCAAAAAGTTGGGCACTGAATATTTCACCTATTGGAATTGAATAGTGAGAAAAATTATAACACGAAATTTTAAGATAGGTATTGGACATATTTAATTGTTCCAGAGGTCAAGATATACAATATAGGAAGTCTGGCAAGTGGAATAGATTTAAGTGTGTCCTTTGCAGAAGAACAATCTGGGCTTTAAGAAATAAACCTATATTTCAATAAATAAAGAACATGTGCAGCGCCCTTCCATAGACCAAGGGCATAATCTATGCATAAAACAACACCAACATTATGTTTTTTGATTGCCGAGTGATATTTATACTTGTTTGGCCCATAATTTTAGTAAATATAGGAATTCACATGCAGTATTTCGACAACTGATTACACAGTGGTTAGAATCCCATCTCTGTTTGATGTACGTTACCACCCTAAAGCTTCTGTTTAGCAACATGTGAACTACCGTTTATAAATATTTTAGGAGGGTGACCTTTAGAATTGCGGTGCAGAAAAAGTTACGCCCTGAGTGGATTTTTCATAAGTGGTGCACCTTTACATAACTGCCTTCAAACCGAGGGCAACCGATTTGGATAACTTGTTCATCGTTTTTTCCCAATACCTTAAATTTAAATGTTCATCGTTGTGAAAGAGCTTGTTGCCTTTTAATAAACTGGTATTTTAGCGATACAACCTCCCAAGCTTTTTATTTTTTTGACGTCAAGTTGTACAGTGAACCATGATTTTTGGCAATGGCAAACTATGTTTTGATAGTCTGGATTTGATTTGCAATACAGCCTCTTCAAAATACAATTTTGTAGATTTTTCGACTGCAGCATACCAAATGTTGATAGAAGCGCAAAGTTTCTAGTTCTATGCGCAGCATATAGATGTATCTGCACCTACAACGCTGCTAAGCGATTTCTCTATCATGTCAGAATTGGTAGTTTTGACTGCTGGCCGAAGGACATATTTTGTGTGTAACAATATGTAACTGAAGCCTAGTTATTTTACTTTCATTGAAACCGACCATTTGAAGGGTGTTCTAAAACTGCCTCCCTGAAGGCATGCTGCAGGTGCAAAGCACCTACTTAGGATTGAAATATAAAATAATTTCTGAAAAGGTGTCAACGTACCTTAAGTTGGTATGAAAAAGATTCAATCCTGCTCACAGTGATGCTTGAGATGATTTTGAAAATAGATAAGGCGGGCTCAACGTCAAATTTAGCAGCGAGTACACTCTCACCAAATCTACGAATCTTTTATTTAAGTTCTTTGCAAGCCTATATAATACCGAGATATGTAGCGAAATGGGTCGAAAAAAGCTTCTCGCGTAATACTTGACAAAAATGACATATTGCGGCCCCTTCCAGCTTAGCGACGCATCTATCGCTTCGCGCACGGCTCAGTGCTGCAACTATCAATATGCTTACTGCAAATCACAGGTTTGGCTGATTGCTTCTTTGTCTCCAAAATGTCGTTTTTAAATATGATATCGAAGATACTCGGTCGCAACTTTTTGTCCTATTTGTGTGATGATTTTGAAAAAGTTGTTTTCAAAAAAAATTTCTTGCAGACCTCTCCGGGTACTAAACTTGCGTTACCATGTAGTGAAAACTGGAGAAGACAAAATATAAATCACCGAAATTTTATGCATGCCACTGCCTTGAAAATTTATTATTATTTTTTTTCTTTTTTATGTATTGTGCAATGCGCACTTGCCCTGTTATACTTCTTGCATAATCTTTCACACCGTGGTTACGCTGGTGGCAACGCTGACTTCATCTCCTCCTCTACCCCAACTTCTCTCGTCCTCTTTCTAGTTCCTACTAACCAACCACGCTCGGCCTTAGTTTACCCTTTTCTCTTTTTTATATTCTGCTTCTCATCTTTGTCTTCGACAAGCTGAATTAAACGCTGCATTTCGGAATCGCTTTTCAGGGCAGAAGCATCCTTAATGAAATCAGTTGGTCTTTAGGCAGACAGGGCTGGCACGTGTGCTCGCGAAAGTTATCCGCCCTGTCGGATCACGCACTCGTGGCTGAGCCAAAAGACAGAGTGACAAGCAAAACAAAACACGTGATCGGGAGATGAGCGCTAAGCTACCATGATGCTTTGCACGCGGGGCGTCTCGGTTGCGGCGTCCATGCAATTCAGAGCACGCTTCCTGCCTCCGAAAGTATTTAAAGAACGTGAGTGGTGCACCTTTATTAGGTTTTCCCGTTTTCGCTTGCCATCGCAGCAACCTCGCCGCTTTCCATCGAGTGTTCAGTGTTTTCAGAGAGTTTCGCTAACTTTGGCTCTCGCTTCTGTTGGCCCCGGTCTTGCGCTTAGCTGAAGTGAGGTGTTTGTCGGGATTAATGCGAATGTTTCTTTCACTCTAATGACTCTGGCGTGTTATGCATAACCACGCGTTTGTGTGTCTGTGTGTGTGTGTGTGTGTGCGTGTGTGTGCGCGTTTGTGTATGTGTGTGTGTGTGCGCGCGCGTGTGTGTGTGCGTGTGCGTTTGTGTGTGTGTGTGCGCGCGTTTGTGTGTGTGTGGAAGGGGGGGGGCGGGTGGCAGGGATTTTGCGTGTGTGCGTGGGCCCACACGTTTGCAGCGCAAATGTTGCTATATAGACACCATTTGCGCACGCACAGCACGTTCTCCTTTTTGGAAATTGGGGCATCTTTAACGCCAGTGAGGCAAAATGATGAACTAAATTTGCCACGAGGTTGTCTTGAACTGCATTATAAAATAGTTTCTGGTTAGATACATGAATTTTACTCCGTATATGAACAACAAAAGTGTTCTGTGTTTACTTTCCAAATCCCTTTTTTTCAACCTTATTGGATTTCAATAACGCTCTGTCTCAGAGCATCGATATAAACGGGTGAAAAAAAACCCCGACTTTCTCCAGCGAAGCTATCACTGCTAAAGGTACAACTGGAAGACGTTTGCGAAAAAAAAATAATGCGTAGGACAATTCACGGCACTTCTAGCCCTCTCATCAACACCGATGTCATCGTGCTTAACTGATTATGGTGCTCGACTAGCCAGCCGAAGGTTGCGGGGGTGGATTCCATCCACGGCGTGCGCATTTTGATGCCGAAGAAATGCTACAGGCCCATGAACTTAGTTTTAGTTGTCTGTTAAAGAACATCAAAAAGTCAAACTTTTCTGAGTCTTTCAATATGGCGTGCTTTGTAACCACGTAAGTGTTTTTCAGTAGCAAAACCCCAAGAGTTAATAGAAGTTTTCTTTCACAAGTGTAGCTGCGGAGCTATGGCGCCTCCCACCAATTTTTGTCAGTCGTTGCGTCTCCATCTCGCGAGGTAGAGATCGCGGATGCGCTGTTGTTGCCAGCTATGAGACTGACGCGTGCTGTTCAGTCGGAGGAAGAATAGCTGGTAATTTCAGGAGCACCAGCGCGCTCAGAAGCGCGAAGCGGCGCGAAAACGACGTGAGGCCACTGCCAGAAAAGGTGCGACCACCACTATAGTGCTATCGCTGACTTCTAACTTCGCAGTACTGTAAGAATTTTCATTTATCCCGCGTGATACTCGATTATAATCATGCAGGCGTGAGTATTTTCAGTGAACTGACGATGACGACTTCGTTATACTGAACAATAATTTCATGGTCCTTCCTTTTTCGCTCCTTGGCCACGAGCTGTTCACCAGCACTGTGCATAGAAAATGGAAGCAACCACTTCAATTGCGACCCTCTCTTTGAGAACAGCGCTAGATTGGCGTAATTATTTCAGTAAACGCCACTCAGCCCTTTCACTGACGACAGCAGCGTGGTATGCGCGGAAAGCAACGCGCACCAGCATATAGGCTAACTGAAGGTTTCGCTGCAACGGTGACTTCCCCGCCTTCCTCACTGACGAGCAGATCGCCGCCATGTGGGCGGCTCTTAGGAATCGACTTCACAATGGTTTAAACACCATGCATTAGGCTGGTTGGCCCTGATGCTTAACGCGTATACTACAACTTTTAGTGCAGTGAGGACTTTCTGTTTAACAATTATCGATATAATATCAAAAGGTACTTAGGCTAGAAAAGATTGATACATTTATAGCGTTCAGTGCTTCAGAGAGTGCCGCGAAGTTCTGCTCTTCCTTCTGTCGGTCCTGGTACCGTACTTAGTTTAAAAGGGTTGAGGGGCTCTTCGGGGTTCACCGATTCTAATATTACAATTGAAGTACGGTCCCGCCGTGTTGGTTTAGTGGCTAAGGTTTTCGGCTGCTGACCCGCAGGTCGCGGCATCTAATCCGGGCTGTGGCGCCTGCATTTCTGATGGAGGCAAAAATGCTGTAGGCCCGTGTGCTCAGATTTGGGTGCTCGTTAAGGAACCCACGGTGGTCGAAATTTCCGGAGCTCCCCACTACGGCGTCTCTCATGATAATATGGTGGTTTTGGGACGATAAAACTCATATATTAATCAATCAATCATCAATCAACTGAAGTACGAAGATGTTCTGTGCTCTGTCAGCGTGGTAGCAGGAGGATGAGTTGGTAGAGGAAGGAAAGGCAGGAAGGTCAACCATGCGAGCGTCCTGTTTGCTCTTCTACACCGGAGGAAGGGAATTGAGTGATGATGAATTGAGTGATGTTGTACGACCTCACACACTGAGGTCGTACAACAGGTACTGGACGTAGAACGTCCAGTACGTAGCACCTCAGTGTGTGATGATTTCAACCAGCTCACGAACACTTAAAGTGTGTAAGAGTAGTGATTGATAACTATTAGGATAGTTTCGCCTTTTGGCCATGCCAAAATGCGCTGTGAATCAGCATGGCGCTGCGACTTCGACAATGGAGGCCAAACTGTGTCAGTTGTGTCTATGGTGGTCTTGTTCCTATTGACCATCGCTGAACCAGGTGACTGTGGTTTTGGCAATGTAGGCCAAGTAGGATCCGCAGAAATTATGCTTTTCACTGCGTTCTGCTTCCTACCAGCCGAGTTTAATCCGGGTGTAAAAGGAGATGGGGAAGTAGGGCAACAAGTGGGCGCTGTGGATGCAGATGAATTCGATTTTTCTGACGAAATTCGATGCCGACGGCGCTGCTTTCTCGTGGTTTCGGGGACCTTGCGATGCGATGTGTGGTCTCTCGCCCTTTGCCTCAACACAGATATCTCTTTTTTGATTTTTGGGTATCTTTTGAGGAAGCTTCGTGGGTTCCATTGCAATTCGAACACTTGAGAACAGTGGCTTTACGAGTGGCCATTGAATGAATTTCAGCACAGCGAGAACATACTTGCTTGCCTTCGCATGCGCTTCTGACGTGACCGAGCTTCCTGCAGTTGAGACATTGCAGCGGCTTCAAAGCGAATGGTCTCACAGTGTGTCAGAAGTGGCCCACCTTTACGTGTGAAGGTAGAGAGTTACCTTTAAAATCTATTTTCACGCAGCGTGAAGTGCCCAAACGAGCAACCTTGATGTTGACACTTGCTTCATTAGCTGGCTTGATCAAGCCTCTCGATTCCGAGTTAAGAATGATAGCGTCGACGTCATAGATCACACCGGTGACGACGTTATAGCTCATCGGTATGTATAGGAGCGCACGTTAATGCCACCCACCTCTGTGACGTTGCGTGGAACATTCAGTGCGGCAGCATGCGAAACATGAATCACCAAGACATTCTCACACGGGTTCACTCTGATGTCGATGATTTCGCATGGCACCAGTCGCTCGAGCCGCGCCACAACAGATTGCCTGTTGAGCCGCTTCATGTTGCCGTTGGGCTCCATAGGAACGAAAATGATGGTGTTGGCATCTAGCCTTCGTGGAGCTCGTTCATTAGGTGTGTTCGGAGATGAAGAGGTTATGGCGTTACGTCTCTTTGTCTTTCGTCTCGTTACAACTTCGAAGTCATCGTCGGATGGCCCCTCACCTGTCAGTGACTAGCCATCAGTGTCCTCGCTGTCACAGTCGGGTCCCGTCTGTTTCCTTGTCGTGGTCATCGTGGATGCTGGAGAACCTGGTAGATATCCGACCTGGTCTTCGTACATCGTTGATGGCCCCTCGTCTCCCAGCAAGTAGGCATGAGTGTCTTTGCTGTCGCAGTCGGGTTCAGTCCGCTTCCTTGACGTGGCCGTCGTGGACACTGAAGGACCTCGTAGCTGTCCAAACTGGTCCTTGTACACCACTGATGGCCCGTCACCTGTCAGTGAGTTGACATCAGCGTCCTCGCTGTCGCAGTCAGTTCTCGTCGGCTTCTTGAACGTGGCCATCACAGACGCCGGAGGAGCTGGTAGATATCCGAACTGGTCTTTGTAGATCGCTAAAGAACGCAGCGGAAGAGTTAACGAGGGGCGGATGCTATAGCACTAACGTGGCAAGAGATACTCGAACAGCGTATGCAGCGTCGTAGCAGAATTGTTGAAACGTTTGCCATCTGATCGCAGATACTTGGCTTCAAATCCCGCCACCTCGTGAAGAAGTTTGTTTTTACCGTGATTTCCTCTCTTTCCCTTTGTAACATTTTTGAATATTTGCTTCATTTCCTGCTACCTCTTTCCCTTATCTCTTTGCTATACGCCGGTCGTTCGTTGCCGAATTTTTCTGGCGCATACTGCTTCCTGGTGATCCTATAAATTTCGAGTCATGACATCACGCCGACCTAGTACAGCTTTGCAGTCACCTCTACCAGATGAAAATACGCAAAAGATCTGTTTCACGCGACACTCCTTTAAGAGGCGTGGTAAAGTGGGTTCACTTGGTGTGTCGTGGTAGTCTTTCAGTTTGTCAGCAAGGAAACGCTTCCCACTCAATTGCAGCAGTACCGACGGAGCTTCAGCTGGAAAAAAAATGGCGCTTTCTTGCGCCAAGGTTTCATATTTCAAAGGACACCCGGAATTATGGTTTTATAATACAAACCTTTAGAAAAACCTATTGACCCCGATTGGATGATCTCGTTCAAAAATGGTCATGGAAGGAAAAAAAAGCGCGACAATATTAACGGCCATGCATCTCGGTATCAAGTTGAGCTGAAATGTATTTGTTCCAAGTAAGCACCAGGCTATTGCGACATTTCAGCATGCGCGAGTGCTATAAAGCCCCACAAACGTCTTAAGTGCTCTGTTTTACATTGTAACAGGATATGAGTATAACATTTGCCTGAACTTCGCAAAATGTTGAAGAACGTGCATGAAAAAAAATTCCGATCTTAAAAACTGAAATTTCCGCCATTTTTTATCATTCTATTCTCATAAGTAAGTTACGTGAAAAAAAACAGAAAAACAACCCCACACAAAAGAAATACTTCATATTTTGTATCAGTGGTAGATACTTTTTGTCTCACGTAAGTAGAAAAAAAAAAGATAATAAGATGGTTATTACCTTTACCCGCCCCACTCGGGGAAAGATGTTTTGATGCCGTGACGAGAACTTTCACGTGTCTCAAAAGGCTGCTGCGCTTCTGGTGTAACTGGCAGCACATGGAAGAGAACGTCGGCGCAAAAACTTTCAAAGGAAACGCGGAAGCACCTTCAAGGGTTTTTTTTTTCTGCCAGGCGTTCGAAGAGAAGACGTCTGCGAACCAGTTTGAGATACCAAAAAGGAAAACCTGATAAGACGTGCTCGAAAGGCAAGGTTAAAGACATGAGAAAGAATGAACAGAAAACAAACATTCTGACGCTTGTGTGCCGCAGCTGTCGCAGATTGAGGGCCGTCGCAGCTCGACCCATACGTGTGCTTTCGGCAACCTAGCCGGTAAACGTTTCTTGCTCGCGAAAGCATGCATGGTTGTGCCTCACGAAGAATCGTTCGTCGGGCGCTGTTGTTGCCTTTTTTTTCAATTCTCTCTCACAACAACGAATTTCTGCGAGAAGTGTAATGCATAGTTTTGTACCGCCTAACTTTCGTCTTACGAGCATTGGTACGCGCGCCTCGCGCTTTCTGTTACGCTATCAGTGCCGTAACTTGAAACTTTTCGGTGGTCTTGGGAAATCACGTTCACCTAAAACACGCCCTTTTTCCCACCCCTTCGTTCACCGAGGAACAACCACCTACAAAGGGCACGTCTCGGGAAGCTGTGTCAGCTCTTCTTCATCCGCTGTCGAACCAGCGTGCGACTAAAACGTGCAGGACGCCCGAAAAAAGGATGAAGAAACGTCTTTCAGGACGCTGGAAGCCAGTGCCCAAGGGAAAGTCCCGAGGAGAAAGGGATATATTCATTCTTTTCGGGGCACGTGGAGGCGTCTATTGGCGAATACGCGACGCGGATGTGGCTATTAGTTTAGCTCTTTGTCATTTTTTTGCGCATCTGCTTCTGCGCTGTTCAACTCTATTTTCTTATCCCTCGAGGTGGTGTGCTGTTGTCGCATGCGTATACAATCAACTAGCTGTCTCTTTTCTTGACGCATGACGAGCATGCATGAACAACTGCGCCCCGAGCTCTCTAGGGAGAGCAAGTGCGGAATCGAAAGTTTTGTCTCGCTATCTTGCGGGGCTTGAGTCGGAAAGTTCCACGTTGCACACATCCACTGTTTCCGCTGAACTTGAAGTGCGAGGGTGTTTAGAACATGACAACTGAAAGTAACATGTATTCCTCTGCAGCCCGCTTACGACAAGTTTCTACTTATGATCCTCGAAAAGCGTGTGTTACTACTAGTCGCGACTGAGGCAGACACACTGGTAAAGTAAATGACTCAGAGAGGACAATTATAACAGGAAAGTGCTTTACGCCGGAGTCCACCACGCCTCCACTGAGGTATTTCCGTCACGTATATCGCGTTGTGAAACATGTTCCTACAAATGGCAAAGAAATAACATCGAGAAAAAGGTTTCGTCGCCGGTAGTCGAACCAAAGACACGTCTTTCGCTTTCACTTTCACTTTCGTGTTACACCAATTTCTATGAATGAAGGATCAGCTGTTTTTTTATATTGGTGAGTTTCAAGGCTGCTTAATATGTAGCAGTGGGTAAGGTAACGCAATGGTATACCTATATCTGAAGATAAAACAACTCGCTAAAAATCTTCACGGTATTGGTGCTATGATAAAATATGTCTTTTTGCAGCAAGTTATAAAAAACTTGGAAAATGCTGAACTGAGTTAGCATTATTATCACTGTGCAACACCTTCGCGTTCAAGCGCTAAATGTTTGAATTAGATATATGGAGTAGTTCTATTCATGAAATCATATATAGTGAAACATTGGAGTTCTTTGATCGCCAATAGTAAAGAACAGAAAGCTTGAATCGTTACTTTGTGCTTACTTCAACGAACTGAACTAACATACTAGATTAAAGGAGAGGTTATCAAGCTATACATTATACTTCTATTAGCTGTAGGAATAAGGCCATGAAATGTATTTCAGTGTTCATTTTTCTTACTGGCTGCCTCATTGTCAAAGTTACTACATTAAAAATCGTGTCACAAGCACAAAAAACCTTCACTATGTCGAATTTTAGCAAACAACATGTAGTTTCAGACATTGAAATTTCTGAAATGGCTCAGAGATTTTGTCTAGCTTGAAATAGTCAAAGCTCCCGGCATCAAGAAACTGCATTTTAAATCAAATTAATGAGACCAATATTTAGGAGAAGCTCTTATGGAACAATTCAAAATTAAATTTATACTAATATAACCTGTGGGGTTTTGTTCCAAGCCCACATTATGAATATGAGAGACTGTCACACACTACTGGTGAGGCCCCGCCGTTAAAACAGCGGAGGCTTCCACTTTAGGCTTTGGCTTGCGACGCCTCAAGGTCCTCCAACTGGTACATTTCAAACTCATTTGCAGGCCGGTCAACCTGTGCGAGATGCACGTGTAGTGATGTATGGGTCTCACTGATGTACTCGTAGAGCAGACATTAAAATAAAGAAGCCTATATTTAAAACAAGACAAAGGCAACAGCTTATAAAAACTGACTAAGAGGACGAAGACGAATACACGCGATGAAAACAAGAGACACCCAGAGAGCATCATTTTATGCTTTTATTAAAGAACCAAATTTATTTTTTGAAACTTGGTGGTCACGATTCCACTGCCCACAGATCTTGTTCGTTCAAGCGCTTCTAGAACCACTGAACGTCAAAATCAAACATATTTTCACAAGAGACGTTAACTTAGATCTTAAGATAGAATTTGAGAATATTTATTCCTCTAACGCAAAGCAAATGCCATTTCAATATATAAATGATCGGCTGCAGGATTACTTGGCGCATGTGAACTTGAACAACATAATTGCGACCGATGCATCCTTATCAAATGAGAAGGCTGGGGCAGGTATCTTCTCACGTTCCCTTGACTGGTCCTTTTCGGTTAGACTCCCAGATTACACACCAATATTCATGGCAGAATTATTTGCTATTGTACTGGCACTACGGAAACTTCCTTTGGGCGAATCGGAAGCAGTCGTAATTACAGATTCTTTTTCAGTATGTGCTGCTCTGTCTTCAGGAGCCAACTTAACACTTATGCACATGTTTCGACAACTCATACCGACAAACTTGAAAAAACTGCAGCTCTTATGGGTACCAGGTCATCGTGGCATATATCTCAATGAGATGGCGGATGCACTAGCCACAGTATCTCTTAGCGGTCCCATTATCTTGATTTTGCCTGATACGGCTTACGCGACAGCAATAAGGTTTAGAAACCTCTTTTTGCGTGAATACGACTGCTACTCATTGGATAAATATCGAGATTTCACACATCTAAGATGCCGCTGAAATAGCCAGTGGTGTGCAACACGGCACTTGGAAGTTACTTTTACAAGATTGCGTTGCATAATTCCTCAACTGAATTATTATTTGCATAAAGTTGGTCTAAAGGCGTCACCTTTATGTCAGACTTGCGAAAAAATGGAAACGATAGATCACTTCTTTTTGTTTTGTCGCCGGTATTCTCATCAGCGGAAAGATACCTGGTAGCTCCACTGGAAAAATTGGGATTAGAATTAAATGTGGCAGTAATTTTGTCGTTTGGCAGCATTAAATTCGGTTATAGCCACAGGGACGTCTGCTCTGCGGTATTTGAATACATAATTGAAACAAAGCGATTGCCATGTTAATCTGCCTATATATATATATATATATATATATATATATATATATATATATATATATATATATATATATATATATATATATATATATATATCATTTTAGACCCACCATTACCTCTGTCTCAAATCGCATCTGATGGCCTGCATCGCTCCCTGCTCAGATATACTCCTTTTTCGATTTTCGGCTTTTTTTTCTATATATTTTTTCAGCGCAAAATTACGTTTTCTTTGAAAAACCATTAGCCTTTTAGTTAAGATCCTGCCGCCTGGTTCTTGGCCGATCCCCCTTTGTGGGTGTGCGCCAGAATGTCAAGGATCATCATCATCATCATCATCATCATCATCAACAAACAAACTGTACTCACAGGCAGGTACGAATATGTGAAATTGGGAAGATTAGTAAAATTACGACATGATGAAAACTAAAGAGATACAAAGAAGAAATACAGAAAAAATTGTCATGCTCGCGCTTCTGAGTTTCTATGCGCGACTCAGGGTACGCTAAGACAATATTTAGAGCTAGGGAAAATGATGGCTATAAAAATCACAAAACATTCGCACGGACCAGTATAGCTCTTGGTTCACGTAAGGAAGTTAAGCAGTTCCGATGAAGGTCTCACCAGCTTAAGTAAACAGCGAGGGTGCCCAGTGCTGCAGCTTTCACAATACGTTGCGCACTCCGGACTCGCCGCCTACGGGAGGCTCGCGGCACCGACAACCGCCTTTTTCGCTGGTTCAACGTCAACTGCCGAAGCAGTCAAATTCTTTTCCGGGTGAACGCTACTCTCTTGAGGTCATTTCCCCCGATAATTTAGTGTTCTTTTACGCGCCCTAACAGCCAACAGTACACTGGCCATTTCGCCTTCATTCTAAGGTGGCCGCCGCGACCGAGATCCAACCGCGACCCTCTGGTTGAGCACCCCATAACCACTGCTCCTATGTGGTGGTCTTATCAGGTTAAATATAGTTAACATAATACTGGAGAAACAATAATAGTGGTCGCTGACGCACTCACATTCTTCGTGTTTTGATGCGCTGCCTATCTAGATAAAACGCGTGCTGAAAAAAAAACAACGAGAAAAACAACACAAAGGCGATGCGCAAACTAAGCCCTAGTTATATTTTGAGCATGAACACACTTATGCACGAGAGAAAAAAAAGCAACACCTAGAAGCCGGGAATCCAGTGTTAAAACGAGAAGGCAAAAAAGAAAGCCTATGGGGGTCTCGGACAATGCTGCCGATGCATGTTATGAATTATATATGCGATGAAATTGTTTCATTCAAAAAAAGGGGGGGGGGGTGACTGAGGTAGTGCTGCCGCACTCTTCGCTTATATAAGTAACAAATGCTTCCGTAGTTTCCCTTTTGGCTGATCGAAAGATCGCGCCAAAATGCTTGCTCTATGAAATATCGCCATGCACCGACATTTTTCTCAGTGAAGAGCCAAACTGCCAGGTTGCATCAACAGCAAAACAGCTCCCATATGCACTTCGGCCTAACTACAGAGAAAAAGCCAATTCAAATTCATTTGTTTGCGCCATACATATTTCTCACAATGACATTGAAACACGCCATTTCTAAACACGTGGCATCGCTACAACCGGCTATTTTAAAGCACTGCCCTTGCTAAAACACCTGTTTCAGCGTTCAGTTTCGCAATGCCCCGTATGACGTAACCATGAGAACGAGTGTAATAAAATATGCAGCCAAACGCGCATCGCGCAAATGATGCTGAAAAGGTGAGGACGGCCCTGCAGTTTTCGCTGCCAGGAAAAGACTCCATCATCTGTAAGCGGACTCCATGCGCGACTTGATTTCTGTTGCACTTTGGAAAAGCCAAGCGATTGCTCCACGATATTCTACAGTATACGTGTGAAAAATCAGGTGCACTTTACTCAAAAAACCAAGTTTTGGTAAGTATTTGTAAAAATTAGTGACGCAACCACTATGATTGCTTCGTTCCCATCTGCTAAGATATTTGCCTGTACAGAGGCTCAGCCGTGGCGGCGCGATCATTCAAAAGTGCGCGCATACGAAGCCTAATCTATAGCGCCATCGCCAATCCTTTCACACATTATCCTTTCACGTGACCTTCTTTATGAACATCAATGATTCTCTTCCGAAAAAGCGTTTGGGGAACATAATAAGAGTCTGTAATTGTTCGTAAAATCAGACCTCTTTCGAACTGTTTCCATCGGTATTATGAAAAATCAAACAGAAACGCGTGAAGCAGTGCTAAAGTTTCTTATTTCAGAAAATAAAAACTAGATAAAAGAACTTCATTAAAGTTCGACAGTTTTTTTTGCGGAAAAAGAGGGGGGCGGGGAGAGGTAATTAAAACTTTTCCTATCCCGCACTCCGTCGATGATGATGGTGGTGTCTCAGAATTTTCAGATTTTTTGTTCCTTTTTTCTCAATCTCTGTGTTTATGTCATCAAGTTTGAACCACTTGCGCTTTTTGTGTTTTATTCCTCCACGCCATATGTCTTTTTATTGTATTTCTTACTCCTCTTTTTTCTTGTCTACCTTAAGTTATATTATCCCTATACACTTCTACGCGCATAGAGTAGCCGACTGAGCACAGGATTGGTACATAAACATATACCTCGATACATAAACTCTCAAAGTACATTTTTGCACGAGTATTATGTGAAAATTCCTGAGAACTATTGCTTCCTCTCATATATAGGGCATGAATTTCTGTTTTTGTGACAATGCATAGTGAAACCACATCGCGAATGAGTGTTATTGTTTAACGGTGCTCCCATCAATAACGAGGAACATATAATTCATTCATAGCAGGAATTGCAGCAGTGCCGTTGCTTCGAAGACGACCCGGTAAATTTCTCGTAAACTTCTAAAAAAGAAGAAAAGAATAACAGTACTGTCATCGAACATATTTGTACAAGAAAAGAAAGGGGCTGCCTGCATGCATCCGACAGACGCTCTAGGGGCTCCTGTGTTGCGGTCGATGCGAGGCGTTTGCAGCTCGACTGCATGGGTCTCGCCTGATATGCTCAAACCGTATCCGCATGGTACATTCAAATAAGCTCTCGCCTTTAGTGGCGGCGCCACCGCATAATTCGCCTGCGCGAAGAATGCCTCTATTGAATGCGCATTTCGCGCCCCATGATTGACGCTAGCTATACTAGTCACGGTGGTTGGAGCAAGATAAGGAGTTTCCAAAGTGTGGCTTTAACTATAAAGATCACTGACACCTCGTTTTGTGCAGCTAATAGTGTTTGCATGGTCGGAGACTCTAGAGGCTATTATTTTGAGCTCCCGCTTGTATCTAATGTGCTATGCATATATTGGGTGGGTTGTTTTGTTCTGGCAGACAAAGAGACAGTAAAATGATTATAAATGTAGTAAAGTCGTTGGGTTTCTACGCATGCACTCACAGTGTTGATGTTGCAATAAGCAATTATGACAATACTCGGACAAATATAGAGAAACATAGATGAAACAGAAAGACACGTAAGCTAACATAACAATATTAAGCGGTTCGCTAACCTGCAAAGACAGGAAGTATGGGTTGGCAAGAAAATTTAGAGGTAAAAAATAGAACAAACTGTGAGCAAGTCTTTGCAACTCCAATGGTTTTTATAGACCTGTATAACATGCCGAGCCTTCTTCTGAAACGTTCAGTTCCATCGATGGTGCCGTACTCTGTCTTATACCAGACCTTAGTCATCCAACTTAGCCACCGCATTACAAAGGCACTGTCTCTTTCAACAGTATGCTGTTCACACTATAATGTTTGCTGTCCTACAGAACGCGCTCTGTAAGCTCTGATTGGGAACATTATAAAAACTCATTACTGAGCTTAAAATCTAAATATATCCCCACAATAATTGTGAAGTCTGACTCCAATAACCAATTGTTCAATAAAAGTAAAAAATCATTGCTCTCGCAAAAAAAAACGTCTATATAGAACAGCGAAATCCAAAAATAGCCTTGAAGCATGGAATCGCCAGCGCCTGTGTGAACTTCAATACAAAAAGGCAGTTATTGCGGCCAAAAATGATTTTTTTCTGCTAACCTGATCAAAATTCTTCGTTCGAACCCAAATAAAATTTGGCGTGTAATATCCGGGAAGCCGCAAACTAACCATACAAATCTTGTCAACTCTGATGGTGAACCGATAAGCTCCGAGGAAACCACTGCTGCTCTAAATACCTTTCTCACGTCCATATTTCACATACCCAATACCTGCCCTGTCGAACCTATACCAGACTTCTCTTCCCAGACCATGCCTGAAATACAAGTAAACCTGGATGGCGTATGCAACCTAATCCACTCTCTTAAAATATCATCCTCAGCTGGCTGCGACGACATCAATTCTAAATTAATAAAAAACACTATCGCACACTCTGGCAAATTTTTGTATCTTATTTTTAACCAATCTTTAAACACAGGAACCTTGCCAGAAGATTGAAAGAAAGCTAAAATAGTCCCCATTTTTAAAGCAGGCCGGCGCGAAAGCCCCGCTAACTACCGCCTGATTAGCTTAACTAGTGTCCCATCTAAAATCCTTGAGCATATTATAGCATCAACTCCTATGTCTTACCTAGAATCAATCAGTTTTTTCTACCCTTTTTAACATGGTTTCCGAAAGTATCTTTCCTGCGAAACATGACTGGGTGAATTTACTAATGACTTACTACTGCGAATGGATGATTACGTACAAATAGATGCAATTTTTTAAGATTTCTGCAATGCCTTCAATCGCGTATCCCACAAGCATCTGCACATCAAATTATCCACTCTTGGTATCCCCCCAAGCCATATAAAATGGCTCAAGCATTTCTTAACAGGACGCGTTCAGTTTACTGTTGCTAACAATTTCCAATCAGCCCTTAACAGCGTCACTTCCAGTGTTCCTCAGGGTGCCGGCTTATCACCTCTATTATTTCTTATATACGTGAATGACCTTCCTAGTAACATTAAATCACAGCTGCGCCTATTTGCAGGCGACTGTGTTCTTTATAACCCCCTTCACTCCTTTAACGATGCAGTCACCCTACAACACGACCTTGACACCATCACATCATGGTGCGATAAATGGCATATGCCCTAAACCTGGCTAAATGCAAGGTCATGTCCTTCACACGTAAACACAACAACTCACATAAAACCTACTGCATTAATTCGGTTCCCATTGATCACACGCGTACATACAAGTACCTAGGAGTTCATCTGGCATCATCACTATCATGGGTGAAACACATTGAAACCATTCGTTCTGAAGCTTCCCGCACAGTAGGCTACTTACGACGTAACCTGTGATCTGCATCTCCAGACATAAAGAAACTCGCATATCTAACATACGTGCGACCAAAACTCGAGTATGAATCATTCATCTGACATCCTTCACAAGCTTATTTCACCGATGATTTCGAAGCCGTTCAAAATCGCGCAGCTCGTTTCATTACATCACAATAGTCAAAGAATATCAGCGTGGCCGCACTAAAACAAAAGTTGTCACTCGCATCGCTTGCTTCACGTCGCATAACCTTTCGTATCTGCCTCCTTCACACATTCTTTTACTTCAGCAGGTCGGGACACCCTCTCCTGAAACGCCCATTAAGAACGTCCTCTCGCCTGTCCCATACGCACCCTCTGATGACCATAACATGCCGGACGACGGCGATGAGCAGCTCATTTTTCCCCCATGCCGTAACACTCGGGAATGCACTGCCAGATAACATTGTTTCTTGCAGGGACCACTCAACATTTCGCGAAAAGCTAACTCTTTTCCAAAATCCAAATACGATGTCCTAACAGCACATTAACTATTGCGTTTATAATTGTTCTACTGTACTTTTAGAATTTATTTATCGCGTATTATATTTTTTATGTTTTGTTTTGCGTGTTATTTTCCGCTTGTGTTCATTATTTGCTCATTCATTGTAATCAGTGAGTACCCTCATATTGTTCCATTTCTTAGGAACTTACAACCTGGATGTACGAACCCCCCCCCCCCTCCCTTATGTAATGCCTTCGGTCCCTTAAGGTTGAATAAATAAAAAAATAAAATTAAAATAGGTGTCGTCGCTTCATCACGGCCGCAGTAGTCGGGATGAAGCGCTGACACTGGCAACAGAAGCAGTATCTACCGCATTCTATGCGAGGCGTACTGGGTCCGATTCTTAGGGCTGACGGTCACTAGCATGTTTTCTTGAAAACACACGCCATCCTAACGCTCTGTGTAATTGGTGGTCATTTCTCGAGAAGGCAGCCTTTTTTGTTATCTCCTTTCAATCCACTTTTTTCTCTATAACCAGAGATACTGAGCAGTGCTTCATTATTGACTGCAGAATATACAGTTATCTTTTTTTTTTGCAAACTATTATGTGCACTTAAGAAAATTCTCAATTGTAGCTGAAAAAGAGTGCATGATGAAAAGTGGGTAAATTTCTGATGGAAGCAAAAACACAAATTGTTGTAACAACAGCACTCAAAGTAAGATATTTCGCCCCGCATATGTATAGAGAGCCATACAATGGGGAGCAGCCAGCGTGTTACACTTTGGTGCTGCATAGGATGCATTTATGAGTGTATTTGCTCTGGGAAATCAATCTCGGAAGGATAGTCGCTGCATCACTAGCCCAAATAAGAAAGAACTGCACTGCATTTCAGGAACTAGCAACTCAATGCGTTGCGAACTGGACGATGGTATGGTTCACACAACGCAGTGAAATAAGTTGTTTCCATCTCCGCATTTTGCTACCAGAAATTACCCAATGGAGGATGCCATGCTGGCTTCTCTCTGATCAGTTTGGCTTGAGCTACATTACAACCACTTCGGACTATATTTCGAATGACGTCTTTTTCCGTATCACTTTTTAGTAAGTTTTCTGTCTGCCTGTCTCTAAATCAGCAAATTGAACGTTTGTCACTATGAAGATTATACAATCATTGATAGAATGAGCACCAGCATTCATGCTAAATCAGACTCCTTAAATTTAAAAGCAATATTGTTGTTTCGTAAGAGGAAAGAAAACGTTGCAAAAGAAAGCTTCATGTCGGCATTGCGAGCACTGGGTACAATAGACAGTAGCGCCTACACTCCGAGTGCTATCGCTCTTGCGCCTTTATTATCAATGTGTTCGCCCTCCCACATAAAAAGGATCACATCAACGCTGTTTGCCGAAGACCAACGACAGTGTGCATTATAGTGAGCTCTCTTTTTACTCTCATTCCTCCCACTGTTATTGTTCTCCCATAACTACCAACAGTCGTGAGAATCGCACTTGCGATGAGGAGGGAACATTAATCTTTCCAGAGGAAACGAAGCTGTTCCTCTTCCCATATCTTAATGTCTCCCTATCGTAAATTTTCACGTCCTTGCAAGAGCACAAATAACGCGACGAACGCTTACAGGCAATCATTAGGAGCACGACCATTAACCTTGAGCCAAGCGCGAAGCGTAGAGCCTTCAGTTTTTTTTGTTTCTTCAAACAGCTTCAGAGAAGAGGCAGACCTGAGTTCAATGCGAGTTAAGTCGTTATGTTTTTTCGATGCCTTTATTCAAAGAAATTCTATTAGCAATTGTTGATGGCAGGCTAATAACTTATAACGGGACAAATTATTTCGCTGTCTCAATTACTGACGTGTTCTATTGTTTTCCCGCCTGAAGAAAAACGTACAGAACTGTCAGAAAATAGCTTTTACAAGACTTGTTTTCAAGGGTCCTAGGTATTTTTCATCCTAGTTTTTTCCAGCATGACACTGCAGGTAATAGAAAACAGTCACTGAAGCTGAAACGAAGCGTCTGCAGTGTCGGATAATTGTAATTTTGTAAGTCTACCTCACCATTAAAAACGTCGGATGGTTTGGTTTTTCTAGAGCAGAACCAACGTGAGTGTTCAACAGCGGCATCTGCCTTCGAAAATGATTTATGACAGCAATGGCCCAGTTTGAAGCTTAGGATTAGTTAAGAACACGTCAATTCCCGATGCTGTGATTTACGCTGCACTAGATGGCTGATAATTCTTGCGCACTCATTGGCGTGTTGCTTTTTAGTTGAACCCTGCGTACACCTTGAACACAAAATGTACGTTATCGCCTAATAAATGCAGTGAGTACCAACAATTTCGGAGTATTTTCTAAGTTTTGTAGTAAGCTTTGCGGTACTGACAAAATGCAGAATGAAATATTGAAGCAGCAGGTGGCCAATCTCCCAGAGTGGGTACGATTCACAAGAGAAGGTCAACATGAACAAGATTTGCGAGAGCAAGAATTCATACGTCTTCTACAACCACGCGAATAACATCAGTGGCGTTCCGGGAGAACTTTCGCAAGATGATGATTGCCCAGTTAGTGCCTGAGGCGCCGCAGCAATCATGTCTCCGTGTCGTTTGCTGTGGGAAGCTGACGCACTGATTGCAACAAACTGCGGCGTCGCGAGGCTGAGCTACGTGAAGCAACGAGCTGGGGGTTGGTTTGGTAAACGTCCGGTCACGGATACTGTTCCGGGTGATTTGGGAGCCAGAAGGTGGTGTCGTGTATCTGTGCAATATCAGTATAGCCAAGGGTGGAAACTCAGTATACCGCCCATGTATTCGCTCTCTGCAGCGTCAGCGCCATTTTTATCACTGGCGGTTGCCGGGCACCATACTAGAAATTAATCAAGAACAGAAAAGTTCTTTCATGACTTCACTGGGGAAATGCTCAAATGGAAAGTACGAAAAATAGAAAGGAGAAAGGTTGCCGCGGAAGCCCTTCTTTTACACAACGCATGCAAACGGAATGTGCTCGTGCGTACTTTCAGGTCCGCTTGGCGCTTCAGTAATGCAGCCATAAAGTTTTGTGTTTTCTTAAGAGGTGAGAGTTAAGCTGACTGATATCTCAGACGAAACGCGATTAGCACAAAGAAAATGAACTTTTTTGTTGCACGTTTTGTTTAAAAAAAACGAACACACGTAATGTGAACGTGTCTATTTATAAAAGCGGCTTTAATTTACAACTTGCATACGCACATCATGAGTAACCTTTGAACCTAGAATATTCGAACCAATGCAAAAATAACCAATAATCGCGAGCAGGACACGTCGTATTTGACTCAATTACGCTTGGTATGGCAGCGCACACAGTTTTGTTACAGAACATGAGTACCAAACGAGACTGAAGTTCAGAGGCACGGAGAGGCTTCAAGCGATCATAAGTTTTTCGAGAAATAACGTAGCTGGAAACAGTGTTTCGGCAAGTGTACTTGTTTTGTTAGGGCAACAGCGTTGCCTTGATGAAGAAAAGTTTACTTGTCAAAATGTTGGTTTTATTGCCATTCTCTGTAATGAATTTTTGAAGAATTTAGACTATCACATGTATTTAGGTGACACTAATAGAAGTAAAGACTCACAAGTTATGATACCTTGGCTACAAGAATTTCGCGGGTAGGGAAACAGCTTATGTCAATTACTTGACATCATTTGAAGTACACTGCCAAAGTAAAGGAAAATAAAACTACGCAGCAGAGCCCACTTCGAACTTGAGCCTCTCAGTAAACTGTATTTTCTGACGGAAGCTTGGCTGCCGACTTCACCAATTAGTCAAGCGATACTGCACTTCTCTCAGTCCACTCAGGCTTGCAGAGAACTGAGTTTACTCATATGCATGTACTCATACAAATAGAATGCCTGCTCAAATATACGGTCCAAGCTGTTTTGCTGCGTCGTCGCCTTTAAGAAACGCTGTAAAACTTTCGCGAACAATAAATCCTAAGGTTAGCACACTGCAGAGCCGCGGAAAACATGTGTTGCCCGAGTAAGCCCTCTTCGACGAATGCATGGTTGACTTGTTTGGCGTAGCTCACTGCGGCTTCGGTTGCCTGCCTGCTACAGTTCATTGTCTTTATCTCTCCCGTAGTGGACACGCCACCCGAGCGTGATGACTGAGCGTGGTCCAACTTCAAATATCGCTGAGCGAGAGGCCAGAAAGAGTGGAGGCAAGTGCTACGAACGCAAGTCAATAACCGCAATTCACCTGATTTAACATTGATGAAATGAGGAATAAGAAAATACCTCTAAACAAAAAAGTTCTCTACGGGGGTATCGAATTCACTTTATTTGTAAAACATGTGAAAGCCAACAAATGCGAACATTGACATCAACCTCACTCCGTTCAACCGGATCTTAGGATGCCCGGCAAGCTGCTAGTGAGCTTGCATGTTCGTTGAAACCAAAACTAGCACTGACTTTCTGAGGCTTGGTATAGCCGCGAAATGCCGCTGATAGATCAGATAGTATCAGCGGAAAAACAGGCGCAGTACATCGGCTAGTTGTCCGACGCGTGTCAAGATTATAAGTCAGGGATGCAGTGACACGTAGGTTAGACAAAAGAGCTGAACGTATTAGCGATGTGTTTCCAAACTGCCTACCCGATTGCTGGCACGCTCTTCCGAGGTCGACAAACAGGTAGCCTCCAGGATGACAACACCATGGACAAATGCTTTTATGTTAGACCAAAGAGTACCATATTCGCACCGATGATAACGGTAGTAAAGGAGTCACATGTTGACGGCTGCCTCTGAGCCAAGCCACTTTATTGGAATCGTTTGTTGAAGCTATGGCATGGTTTTATGGGCCTCACCCAGCGATTCGGCGTTCAGACAACATGAATTGAAGAGCGTTATTGGTTACACATTTATAGATATCCTTTATCTTCTTCTGATATGTGATAGGTGGGGCAACGCGCTTGGATAAGCTGATGGCGTCCTGAATGCAAGATACTCAATTCTTTCCCTAGTTCTGCACATGCCGGCGCAGGCACTGTTCGGCCCCCAGAAAAAAAGTCGAAGAGGCGAAGTTCAACCCTTGGGTGCGATAGTAAGGTTTTCCGACGTCCGTCGGCATAACAGCGCATAGTGCAGTTTCGAATATTGGTTCTATTGTTGTGCCGCTCATTCCGCCCGACGCTTACTGCTGATTGTCTACGCCCAGATCATCTGTACCGCTGAAGAAAACCGACTCACACTGGTGCAGCGAGCGGTATAAGATGTGATGACCGACAGAGATTTGGCCGCACCTTTCTGAATGGTTTCGGATTGCTAGAAATCGTCGAAGAAGTCCGCAGCGCAAAGTTCAAGTTACGTGCTCAAAGCTTACACCACCCCTCCACTATGAGTAAAGTTATTGCCGTAAGGTGACAGGCTGTGGACTGGTGCATGCTATGCTATAGTCCTTGTGCTAGCAGCGTGCGCGTCAGCGTGTAAGATAAGCACGTTCCGGAAACACACAGTTCCCTGCTTCTTCGCTCGATGTTCATTCAAACATACTTTCTGCACTCTCGCCAACCTTAATTTGGACAATATAGCCACAGGTCGTGGGGTCAAATCCCGGCTGCAGCGGCGGCATTCTCGATGGAGGCTAAAATGCCATAGGCCCGGGTGCTCAGATTTGGGTGCAGATTAAACAATTCCTGCTGATCGGAATTTCTTGAGCCCTCCGCTATGGCGTCTGTAGGGTGGTTGTGGGACGTCAAGTCCCACATGTCAATCAAATCAACCAATTTTTGACAAGTTCAACGACTCCCTCCTTTACGCCGCAACTTAGTCGCGATTGAGTAAAATACGGTCCGTCATGACAGAGCAGTGGTTATGATGTTCCGCTGCTGAACCGAAAGGCACGAGTTCGATTGCAGCTGCGGTGGTTGAATTTTCATAAATGCGAAATGTTAGAGATTTTCTCTCTATAATTTGCGATGTTAGTGCACGTTAAAAAACACCCAATAGTCAAAATTTACAGTGCCCTGCAATACTTTGCTGATTGTATCACGATTTTCGGATGCACAACCACGTATATTATTACCATTTACTGAAGTACGTTCAGTGGAGGATTACAGGTAATTCTCGCAGCAGTATTGTCGAGTTTTTGCTATAGGTGTTTCTAATTGATTCTTGCAACTGATTATTTTAGCACGTACTTACATTTGTGTTGTAGGCTGGTACGGCAGGTTTTTCGTCAGCTTTTTTTATGCTCAGAAGAACGTCTGACCTATGTCACTATTTAGGGCACTTGTCACATTAGGTCGAGCACACGCACGCGCACTTCGTTACATAATAAGCGCCATCGCGCCAATACTCATTTTCGGCGTGGCGAAGGTGCGCATCTGAGCTGGCGAAACCAGCAAAGATTGGCGTGGCCATTCATATCTGCCAGAGGAGGAGGAACTTCACTTGATCAAACGCATCTAAGAGGGCACACATGTTTGCACAAAGTGAGAAAATGGCTTCCAGTTCTACTCGAAATGCACTCGCATCGCAGCACTAGGCACCGGCACTGAAATCACCAATGCAATTCCAAGCTAACCGATTAGGAGTAGCTTGGAATGGTTTTTCAGCCATGTTTTTCCCAATGACACCCATTTTCATTCGCGAACAAATGTGAGTTTGATGCTCGCATTGTGCTTGCCTTGACTTTCAGTAATAATTTCATAATTGTTTTTTTGCAAAAAACATTGCTCTAGATGATTAAATGGACGCAAATAATAACCAAAGACACCATAAATGAGAAACATTGAAAATGGTAGCACGTCTGATTGTAAAGTACTGGTGGGAAGAGGAAATCAGCAAGCATTGACTGATTTATATGTTGGGGTTAACGTCCTAAAACCACCATATGATTATTAGAGACACCGTAGTGGAAGGCTCCGGAAATTTCAACCACCTGGGGGTTCTTTAACGTGCACCGATACCTGAGCACACGGGTCTACAGCATTTTCGCCTTCATAAAAAATGCAGCCGCCGCAGCCGGGATTCGATCCCGTGACCTGTGAAAATCTGCACGCACGGAAACTAGCACGCCGTGCGACCCCAGCATGCAGTAAAATGTCGTGCTGCTGCCTACGTTGCCAAGCATAGCTGGGCGTGTCCGTGCAAGCTCTCACATTAGAGCTTCCTTTTCTGGTTTCTTTGCAGCACTACGACAGCAAGAATATACAGTGTGGTGCCCTATACTAGTAGCTTCCGCTATGCACATATACCTATCGTCGTTAACCATTCCACTGGTGTACAAATCACACGTCACGTACGTATACCATCGTAGTTTCGTGAATGTAAACTCCGTGCAACACAATCATGAACATTCGCCAACCACCACCATTAATTGCTTTTCTCGACAGTAGCACCTTCGGACAGCCCTAATAGTCATACAAGATGTCGCACAATGTTTCTGTATGACGCGAGATTATTATTTTATTCAGAAAGCTCCCAGCAAAGTGATTGGATAACGATTTTACCTGATAGAGATTATATCTGGGATGCCCTTCAAACGTTCCCGTAAAGCTATTTTCTTCTGTCTCAGTCTGCTGTCCCATAGTACCCTCAGTTACTTCAGACATTAGTGTTTCTTTTAATTTTTTGTTGGATATATAATCACTGCGCAGAAGTACCATGTATTTGCAATAAGCGATAGTTTACGCACAATGAATGAAGATCTTACATGGGCCTCCAAAGGAGGGGGAGTTGATAAGAACAGGTTTCGAATCTCTAGGGCTCATCCATTTTTTCTCCTACCTGTGACTGTAATTTCTTTCAGGATCTCTTGCCTTAATCAGTATATTCAAGCTCCAGACAATATTAGTTTTGATACGTAAATCTCATTAGCCGGCAAGCATGGGCAGATACTATTGCAAATATGACATTCATTTTGTGGAGCTTGCTGGAAAGTAATTATAGGGTAGACTCAATCTAGCAGTCTGTAATCCTTACTTAATAAGATTTATTCATTTCTTTTGCACACGGGATCCCAGTGAATTGAGCCGCTGCCGGGCAGCGGAAGATACGTTTACCATCCGGGCAGCGGTTGCAACCTTCAGCTATTTTTTCTTCCAGACGGAGAATGAAGTTTCCGGCTGCGTTTGACCTCTTGGTCTCTTTGATTATATTTCTTAGTTTAAAGAATTGAAAAAGAAAAAAGTTTTCTAATATCGTGGTGAGGACATATGCCAGAAGCAGCGGAAACATGCAAGCTAGTGAAAAAACTGCTGATAGACTAGAAGTATTGCTCTTCCCGCCTGTGCTTATATTACCTTCGTTTTTTATTGTTGTCACCCGTGAACACTCACGCTTCTGTTCTCATCCTTTTTTTCTAAGACCTTAAGCATTGCTTCAATTACAAAACAAGACTAGCGAAGCCACTTTTGCAGAAATTTATGCACAGTGGTCTTCTTCAGGCTCAAACTTTAACAAGACCAAAGTCACCGGCATCAGCATGTAATATTGTCGCTTGCTCAAAGGTATAGTTTCCCACATGTAGCACAATATCACGTTAGGTGCAGAAGACTTGAACAAAAAAAAACAGGAAATGGAGTGCCATTAATCATTTAGGGAATCTGGTTTACGCTACACTGGGAAATGGTGCACGGGTGTTTGGTTCAGGCGTAATTGAGTAGGGCAGAAGGAAAAAAATTAACTGCATATCCACGAAATGATTGATGATAAGTGGGGTGAAGCGTCCGTCAATCCAGCCATGCTTCCGACCGTGCATCCGTCCGTCCGTACGTGTGCCTGTTCGTTCGTCCATTCGTGCGTCCATCCGTGCATGCGTGCGTCAGTTCATTCCTACGTGCGCCTTTCCGTGCGTTCGTTCGTGCGTCCATCCGTGCTTCCGTCTGTGCATCCGTCTGTGCGTGCGTTCATGCGTCCGTCCATGTGTCTTTCTGTCCATCAGCTTGTCTCTCTCTGTTCGTGTGCCCATCCGTTCAACTATTGAACACTTCAAGTACCGCCATCTCGCTTCTTTTTATCATATTGTGACGGGGCGAGGTCTAGGCTTACAGGATAGCGTCCACCGAGAATCGGCAGCCAAACAAGATGTCTGAGTTGCCGATCGCGCAAGCGCCTAACGCACAGGCGTCTTCTTCATCTTCGCTAAGTGCCACGCTTGCTCCTGTCGATGATGCACCGTAACATCACTCCCCTGCGGCGGAAGCGCCATCACGGCGCTTAGTACGGCCGCGACGAACGAGGAGGGTGATACGGTTTGAGTCTGGAAACGTTTACAACGTCTGTCTGGAGTGAGGGGGTCGAAGAGGCATTGTTTAGGGGTGCGATCTCGTAGCTCACGTGACTAAGTTGTCGTAACACTTTAGTAGGGGCCATGGTAGTGTGATAGTAGCTTCTCTGATAAGCCGACTTGGCGGTTTGGTGTTCAGAGAAGTACCAGAGACCTCGGTGGTGCACCGTAACAATATATTCATCATATACAAGTGCCGCCATCCAACGGAAGATCCAAAGTCTAAACGAGAGTATGTACAACATTTCTGCTGTCAGGGCTTTGCTAACACCGAGAGCGTGATAACAACGTCATGCTACGTTTTTCGTAACATGCGGATATGCGGATAAGGGTTCGAGGGTGGGTATGTGCCACTGGTATGCAGGCATGTGCCACAGGTTACGCACTACGACAATGGAGGACGCGCAAGCCACGCCATAAGGAGCTTCTCACCTAAAATGCTGGTGACAGAGATCGTCGAAGTAACTTGAATGAGAGACCTCTGAGAGCATCTCATTTTGCCTGTGCTTGCCTTAGCAATGTCTCAAACTCCATGGCAGGTATTTATTAAATTTCGGATTTACACCTGCGATAACCATGAAATGATTGTGAGATGCGAGGGGTAATGAAGAAGTCCGGAATAACTTCGGTCACCATATCTTTTTTATCGGGCATCTGAAGTACAAGGGAACTTTTCGCAATTAGATGCCATTGAAATGCGGCCGCCGTGGCAAAAAATTGAGCATGCATTCTTAAGCATAGCGGTTTTAGTTACTTGCCAATAAGCTGCAACAATGAGCATGCTCTGTTATAACAACATATCGATGCAACGCGTTCAGAGAAAAATGAGCTGGTTCTTTCATGAGCAAGCACACGATTATGACGACATGAACAAACACAGTATTTAGTTTTTGATTGCCAGAATTTCACCTGCTTACATTAAGTGCAGCTGCCCTGACGTGCATAGGGTTATTTACGTGTGCCTGTCCGTGAGTCTTGCGAAGAATTGAGGATATGTGTTACGACGAAGCCCCATAAGCGCTAAACTGCACGCGACAGCGACGAGTGACGCAATGAGCGACGAAACAGAATGTTTGCGCACTGCGTCACCTGGACATTTTTGCGAGACCACACGGTATTTTAGATTCTGAAACTGTCGTCCATCGCCCGAAAGCGCTGTGCTTAACCAACCAATAGCGTAGCACTGGAGCACGATCTACATCTGTGACGTACTGCTGATTGTCGCTACTTGCTTATAGCCGCCCACCAAAGAGAACGTTCGTCAACACAAATGGGCAACGGCAACGAGCAAATGTTCACATTGTTGAACGCCAACGTGCCTGGAGAAGAACTACGAGTCCCACGTCGTTAGTGACGTGCTTGGCGGCACGTGACAGCACTGACGAGATCAAAGCAAATAGTGAAATACAATGAGCAAGCTTTTATGTGCCAGAATGGAACGAAAAATTGTGTTTCAAGTTGCACACCGCTGACAACGTGCCACTTTTAGTGCGAGTAAAACGCCTCTTAAGAGAACGTTGTTTGGGCATGCAAGTGACCGCTTGCGCGAAGGCGAGCTATGTCGCGTCACTCGTCGCTGTCACATGCCTTTTCACGCAAATGGGGTTTGCTCTTCATTAACCTTACAGGCTAGCCTATCTTAGTCCTAGTGGTATTCGATGGTTGTATTTCTACGTACTTGGATCGATTCCCTCCACACTGCTGTTTTTTTTTTGGCTTGGTGACACGTCATTTCACAGGAAAAAAGAAGGCAGCCAAATGACGTCTGTGAATCTTTCAGTTCAGGTGAAAAATATTGCTTCGTCCACAACGGTGAACCAGTTGCCATGGTGCTTGGCTGTCTCATCTGAAGGTCGCGGGTTGGATCCCGACCGCGGAGGTCGTATTTCGATGTAAGCCCTTGCACCGTGCACCGTCAGTGTACGTTGAAGAACGCCACACGTTCAAATTTTTCTGAGACCACAACTGCAGCGTCACTCAAAATCATTTTGGTATGTTGGAACATGATACATTATATATTATTAGGAAGAATATGCCAGCTGTTTCAAATTTATATATATCTCTGTGTGTGTGTGTGTGGTGTGTGTGTGTGTGTGTGTGTGTGTGTGTGTGTGTGTGTGTGTGTGTGTGATTTCGATACAATAGGCGTTTTTCGAATGATTATCTAATATCATCATTACGTTATAAAAATATTAGCTTGATAGATAAACAGAGTGCTAAATGGGAAACGCGCTGAGCCAGTTATCTCTGATTTCAACACTCCTCCAACGCACTATTTCAATGTATGTTGTGGGTGGAAATCTTACCCGCGGGCACAGCTGGAGTATACACTTCGACTTTTTTCGTTTCCCAACGCGTGTCTCTACTGAGACGGGTTATTGCACTCCCTTGGTAGAGTACCAAATACCCTAAACCCTTAAACACTTTGCCAAAACAAGGAACGTGTTGCATGTTTATTTTATTTTAGGGGCGAAGCTCCTTAAGTCGTGGGTCATGCGTACGCGATGTATGTAGTAGTATTACTACTAGTAGTAGTAGTATTAGTAGCCGTACTAGTAGGTAGCAACCTTTCGTTTAGTTCTTGGAATGTCCGCTGGTTGGTTGTTCTTCTCTATGATGAATTTGTTATGAAACGATGCGAGATGGGGGGCACTTGGAGTGTTCACTAGATCGACGGACGCACGGACGGACGCATGGACAGACCGACAGACAAGCAGGTGGATGGATACACGAACGCGCGGATGGACTGATGGACAGACAGGCAGATGTACAGACGGACGGACGAATGAGCGGACGAACCGACGGATGGACGGACACACAGACGGACGCACGCATGGATGGTCGCACGAACAGTCGCATGGACGGACGCATCGACGCTTCACTCCACTCATCATAATTCACTCCGTGGATACGCTGTGATTTTTTTGTTTTTCACTCAGGCGCCAACACCATGAATGTTTATCGTTAAATGACGTGATCGAACAGAAAATAATAATGAGTTTTGTTGTCCTGTGGCACACAATAATGTTCCTTCGGCAGCTTTTTTTTGCTCATGAAATTTCATGGGAACTTATTTGCAACAGCTGCAAAATCAGATCTCACTGTGTTCTTCCTATAAGCTCACTGCGACTGTCAGAACCTGTTATTTCTAACACCTTCGCACTTCGTGCTGTAAATTAGCCGGCTTTGCATATAATTTTGCGCGTCCTACGGTTCGTCACGTTGTGTAGTGTGAACTTTCGCAACAGGTTGCGCCCTTTCTATAATCTCAGCCACCAATTACTAAAATTGCATTCGGTTTTACTGTAGCTTCACCTGAAATCTAAGCCGATAATCCTCCACGGTATTTTCTCGTTAGGATTTCTGGACTGGAACGCTTTCGCAGTGCCGCTGGTAACCGTGACTTCCATCGACATTCTAGTCACAACAAAAGAAAAACGAAACTTTACTGTAATATGATTAACAATGAACTGCTGCACCTTTCAGTTTTCATTATTTTAAAGGATACTTTTAATCCACCAGTGTAAAAACTAAGCTAGTAGAATTAGTCCGGCGAACTGCCCTCCCCCCCCCCCCAAAACAAAAAACGCTCCTCGCGAAGAACTGCGCCTACCAATTCAACGTTAATTTTCGCTCGCCCGCACGAAACAAGAATATGCCGGCTCCGCCAGCATTGGCACCTCGATTTCTAATAAAGTTAGCCGGGCAGCAGTTTTTTCGAATAAGACTTGATACGTGATCCCCGTTTGACCCATCCTCCAATCAGGCTCTCGCCCGAAAGACACGCCTTTGGAGCATCACGTGACGCAGACGCACAACCGTTTCTGCATCGGTACGCAGATGAAAAAAAATCTGTGTTACATAGGTCACAGGCAAGCCGAATACCTTTTTCTACCTTTCTTAGAGTATTCATCACCAGTCGAGCAGTTTTTCGTAGCTGAAATGACAAACTCCAACAAAAGGATTCATGCAATAACATGTGAGATCATATTGTTCAATTAATGTCTTGACGTTTTATCCTGACGTTTTTTTTTTGTTGTATAGATGACGCATGTTTCAAGAGTATTTTGTACATGCATGCTCTCGTTTAACTTCATTTCTTGTTGGATTTCAGTGGAGGCTGAAATATATTCAACATTGAGTTACGTCGCATAATGAATATTATTCCAACAGGAAAATTCAAACGTCTGTATACAACAAACGATATTATCTGAATACGAATTGCAACTAAGCACCTCCACGAAGTTTTATTTTTATTATCAATTGTTATTCGGGTTTTTTCGGCTTACCTTTCATTATAATTTCATTACTACCGTAGACGGATGCGGAACTAATACTTCAATGCTCAAGCTCAACACGTTCAATTCTCAACATATTTTTATGCTAATCACTTAAAAAACGTTTCGATATCAATGCTAAAAGAGAGATTAGCGCACATTCCTGAATGCTTCCTCGTTTTGTCATATTACAAAATACGTGCAAAATACAGCATCAGTGATATCAAACAAGTAATAATAATAATAATAATAATAATAATAATAATAATAATAATAATAATAATAATAATAATAATAATAATAATAATATAATATTAATAATAATAATAACTTATAAGCAGAAACCACGATATTAGTTGTAGATTGCTCGTGATGCCTCGTGACGTATGTGTCACACGAAAAGCTACTACGTCCATACGTGGTATTTCGAATGAATGACATGACTAACTAATTCACTGTTGAATTAGATCAAAGGATTCAAAACAGTTCGGCACCGCATATGTTGTCACACGTCATGGCAAGCTTTATTTCAGAACTATTTTTGTTTAAGCTTAGAAGCCGTGATAGTTGCAGATACCATCATTTAGGCGTAGATAACTTGATTCAATTGACCGCCAATACACTGAGGTAAGCGTGGGAAACGAGTGGTAAATACGCAGGCTGTTTTGTGCGAGATAAGTAACCGCGCCGCCAAAGTTCACTAATCACAAAACTATCTAGAAAGCTATACTCCCGCTTTGTGAACGTGTCTTTGCAGTTAATGTTCCAGACTGTATATATAGTCCTTGCCCCCCAGTGTTGGGTAGCTTACCGGAAGTCTTTCTGGTCAGGCTCCCTGCCTTCTCTCTATCTGTTTGCATCCTTACACAGATACCTTTTAGGTTAGAAACGCTGCCCTCTAGCAAAACAGTAATTCGAATTTGCAGTGGAGCTCACACTCCGTAAAATTCTAGGTGCGGCTGCACAAGCCTTGCCAATACGGACCAAATGTATCTAACATATACTGCTTTCCCGCCAGAACAACACTAGCTAAAAAGCTCTCGTTCGATCGGAAAAGAGAAAACGAAGTTTGGTGTGACCCACTGGCTGGAAAATGTATGCTTCCCGTCAATACCATTTTTCGTTTCGCTCACGGCACGTCCCTGGGCCCCGATTCTTTGCCAGCCCAGCCGCTGTTTGTCCCAAGACCTGAACATGTGTCTCACTACAGCAAGCCAGCTTCTTTTTTTTTCTGTTTGATTCAGTTCCCAAATAGGTGAACATGAAGAGCAGTATGTCCAAACAAGCCACTTTAGAGCTGACGTCAATCAATTATTGCGGGGCTTAACACGAGAGGAGCCGTCTGTCACAGAGAAACGCCGGAATGGGCACTTCAGGACAGAAAAGATGATCTAAATGTGTCGCTAGTCCATTGCCGTTATTCTAGCTTCGCTTTTTTAGATGAACGGCAAATTGTGCTCTCCTAGTTTGTGGCGTTCATTGCGTGTTCTTTCAGCACTTTCGCTTAGCTGCGAGGGCTTAGTCTTATATAGCTCAAATTGAGTTTCGCGCGGCGGCGGCAACGGATTGCTTGCGCGGTGCTGACACTTGCTTGAGCGCGAGCGCCCAATAGCGCCAGCTTTCAATTTCCGTCAAGATAAACAAACATTATCTGGGAATGTTTGTTTATCTCGACGGAAATTGTATGGAGTAAAAACAGCCAATTATCGCAAAGAAGAGTGAGAAAGCAAAAGAAAAGCACATTTTTATTGCGACGTTAATTGCTTTGAACAGTGTGTTCTTGCACGGCGATTACTTCACTCTCGCGAACGCCCACATGCAGCATATCCACGTGGAAGCATTGTCATAAATGTTTGTGATCTGTCATACATCAAAGACAGATTGTTTGAATATGAAATTTTTGGGCCTGTTCCTTGATTCTCTTCAAAAGGGGGTGTATGGAGTAATAATATGCGAAATATTTCTTGGGCAACCTTTTTTTATGGTACTAGTGCATTCACGAGACACTGTGTTTGAATGCAAGTAAAAAAAAACATCGCCTACTTAGAAGCCGTAGAAATCATACTGAAGCAATCTCCCCCAAAATTGTCACGCGCTAGAACAGTGAACTGAGCTTACAATATTTTGCACTTTCTTTACAAAATACGAGTAACCTCCCACCTTACTCTGCTGGCTATCAATGCTGGGAAGAGGAGTTCATTTACGCGAACTATTCAGCACAGTGTGCTGAAATGGCCAGTTTTTTATGGGTGTTGGTATGTGTTATATCGTTTTAGGTTGCGTGGAAACTGGGTAGAATGAAAGTGCCCACTGAAAGTGCGAAGAACTTTATTGCAATTCATCGTACTTGAATACCTAAATTCTTGGAAAAGTGCTTCATCATCGAAATTCAGCTTGTTTTACGCATGCTATTGCAATATATATGCAAAAAATATATTTCACCTTTCGATTTTCACCTCGTGACCTGATGTTGACGACACAATATGCTACTCAAAGCTTCATGGTTTCCTTATTGGGGACGATGTTCAGAAGGCGATGTTCAGAAGTCTCCTGTCGATAATTTGTGATTGAAGTTTTTTTCAGAGGCCTTCTCTAGTTCGCCTACCGCCGAAAGTACAAATCAGAAATAAATCCAGAGATAAAACTGTGTGGGTGCTGAAAAGCAAGCGCATAAACAGCGGTAACTTTTGTTAGCATCAATGTGGTGAGCAATACCCTCGAGGCATTACACATGCAAAATGAATACTCAAGCGGAATTTCGAAGACTCGTTTCCTTACTCGACACAAAATTAATAAGAACCAGCACACAATAAAGTAATGGAAAGTATAAGGTACGTTAACTGGACATTTTCAAATGCATTGTAGCAATTGTGCGATGCATGCGAAGAAAGTATTGCGAACGAAGAGTCGACTTGCCACCAGCAGAGACAGGCCATGCAATCTCTAGATTACGCGGCCTACAGTCTCACCAATTGACCTTCGGCGGCAGTCGTCTTCTGGCTCACTTTGCGGGTTATGTGCATGGAAAGCCTAGGAGTGTTAGCGCCACCCATGATGGAGATTCCTTTGCCGCAGCTAGCGTCACGTAACGTGTGATCGTTTGATGAGAGGGCAACTCACCTATAAACCCTCGCATAGTTTCTGAAGCAACCGATTCTGCCTTTACGTGGCCCTCTCTATGAAAAAATAAGGCAAGATCATTCCGAAGGCGTATTTTTTTGGGTTAAATCAATGCTAATGAAAACTAGGAGAAAAGGAAAACAGCAAAAGTATAGCCATGTAATTGTACTGCTCGAAGGAACAGTCCCTAAGTGTGACGTTTTTTTTTAAGTTGCTAGACCAAAACACAGTTCGTTATAGAAGTTTACCTTCGCTGATACAGACGCAAGTGTACGATAAGGAACAATACACCCCCCCCCCCCTTCGTGGGATTTAGGTGCACACAAGGTACACCGGGTGGTCGCGATTTCCAGAGTCCTCGCCTAAATTGTCTTTAATGATCATATCGCTGTTTACGTACGTTAAACTCCAACATTTATTAATTAGTCTCTGTGTGGGTGCCGGCAAGCATATCTTTTCCTGCAATGAATGTAGCTATTGTAAAGAAAACACAACCAGCTCAACGTTTTTTCTCTATAAAAAAACTCCAGCAAAATATTTGGAACCGTCTTAGAGATGGTACCAAGCCTATCAGATTCTATTTCTTTTGCCGTCGAGTCCTTCGCTCTTGGTACACTCTAATCTGGTTGTGAGGGAACGCATATCATAGTGAACAGGGAATGATAGTAGCTAGATTCATACAGTTTTCTAAAAGCAGGGGTCAAAAAAGGGGGTTGCTTAAGGTACTTGGATTACTTGGACACGCGTTTTCTCTAGCCATCCCAGCCGTAGTGCTCGCATAGCCTCAGCGTATGACTTTTCTCAAGCAACCGATCTGCGCAGTACGAGTGATGTATAAGGCGTTATAAGCTCTACAGCATCAAGAAGAGCAAATGGAGGAAACAGACAGAGAAAAGAAGAGACCCCGCGCTCATTCTGGCTCGTGCTCTTTTTCAAGCATCGAGTTTCTCACAATAATACCTAGAGAGAAGTGTGGCACCTCCGTCTATGGGAATTTTTTAACGGGCCCTGTTGGAGCACTGGGAACGTACAATTGTCTGCAAGGCTTGTGTTGGCTGGTGTCGAGCGAGGCTTCGGCTCAAAAGTGAATACGACTGCGTAGATCAGTACCTTCAACCAGCACCTTCAACCAGTAGTGGGGCACGACTCAACACTGTCTCACCACTCGTTGAAGGTAACGCTTCTCCTTCATTCAACAAATAGGAATAATAAATACGAAATAACTATTAGGCATTTCAAAACCATACCCAACTACCATTCACACGGTACTCCCACTACTTTACGCCTCATTTACTCGAGGTCACTCTGTAGTTAGAGGCGTGCGCCTTTTATTTGTTTTGCATCTACTGACGACTGATTTCGAATTAAATGTATTTGCACCAACATGTGCCACTCAGAAATATATTGGTGTTGAACTAAAGTGGCTGATAGCATCGGTGAAAAACTTAAGATTCTTCCGCTCAGTTGAACACGGATCAGCGATTACAATGAAAATGTTTCTATGAGTGTCAGATTGATCTTTACTGACAAAGCAGGCAGCTGGAACAAAAACCGTAATGGCCTGACAGTATGCTAATGCGATTCATCTTTCGTAAGAGCTTTCGGATAGCCGCTTTCCGTTATAAGGACTCGCGGAAGTTTTTGGGTGCCGATGAGTTTCGCATTAAAAAAGAAAGTGAAAAAAGAAGTTCTCCCTTTGCATTGGTGGCTTTGCGAGCCCATTAGCGCCGGAGGAATGACACGGCAGAGCATTGAACGAAGGGATGCCTTACCACGGCCGAAAATTGTCCGGCTGTTATAAGTGGGCACACCAAAAGACTTGAAAAAAATTATACTAGAGGAATACCGTTTCACGACGGCACAGAACGCAGGGACGTCTTTCTGTACGCGTCTGAAAGATTTCCATATCCAAACTTCCATTTCTTTAGTGGCTATCGAACGGTCACAGCCAGCCCTGCTTTACACATTCACGCCCAGTGCCAAATTGGCCCATTTATTCCCACGAGCGTTCTGCATACCGAGGCTTCTGAAATTGCGAGGCCTGCGACAAAATAAAATGAGCAAGAAGAAACAAAAACGCAGACTGGCCGGCGGTGTAATAAAAACAGTCGCTCCCGGTACCCTTGCGCTGCTATGTCTTCGGAAAAGCTCGTGGAAGCCAGAGCTGGACCGCCTTCGCCGGGCCCCCTTTGTCCCATTTGTCAGCGGCCAACGAATGACAGAGTTGCGCATGGCTGCCGCTCTTTGATGCCCCGGGTTTCTTTCCCTGAAAATGAATCGCCGGTTTCCTTCAGCCCCTTCCTTATTTGTGTTACTTCGCAAACAGAGCGAGGCGACTGACGGTTGAGAAAAGAATGAAGAAAGCAATAAAGGACAAGTTTGCTAGCGGCGTTTGCTGAAATACTAGCGTAGGGAAGCTTAGGCAAGAAAAAAAAGTGTGGTGATAGCACCCGTGCGCCTTCTGTAGAAAAGATACAACAATTTCTACTCGAGCATACGTTTTCAAGCGAGTATAAAGCATGCTTCGAAGACTTTTGACATTTGGTGAGTGAAAGGTCGCAAAAACGGGAGGGAAATAGCACAAAAACATTTTTCACCACACTGTTTCGAAGGGCTTCGTGCATGTAATAAAGCATACAGCTTGCCCTCCGCAACTACCATGTGTTCATTCTCAGACACACCTTTTCAAAAAGATGTTCGTTGGTAATTTGTGAATATACCACAAATGTGGCTGGCGGAACGATTGGGCCAAAGTTTTGAGGCATGCCAGCCTACATTTTTACACCCATGCTTATAAGTAAATGTGTGTGGCCCGTATACTGATGTAAGTTTAAGTTAGCATTTGAATCGGTTGTTCGATAAGTGATAACAAACCAAAAATAATGATTGGGCGTTTCTACAGGGCACAAACAATTCTGGTTAAAAGTCGGAAAATAATTAGTGTACTTAACTAACAATGGCCAGTATGAACTTTCTATTCATACAAAAAAAACGGATTACATTTCGGCAACTATTATTCTAATTTCCATTGTTAAGTTCCCCAAAAAGTTAAAATGTGCTGATGTCTTGCGTGCATGTGACTTGTATACAATACGTCCTGCTTAAATTGAATTCGAGTTGCTCAATAACGCGATCTGTCGACTATTAAAGTGACAGCAAAATCAAGAAGTGCTTTGAAAGTGGTAAGTATGAGGGAATAACTTAAAGTATACTGAGTGTTGGTTATTCTAGGCTAAATAATAAAGTTGCGTCACTAGTCTCAGTAACAACCTCGCTCAAACAGAAGTCATGAAGTAGATTTCTGAGCTTGGACTGTTATTACCAGTTAGCAAAACTGCGCAGTGTTGGTAGATTTGCTGTCATCAATGTTATTCTACTTAGTCTAAGCAGACTCAAGTAAAAATAGAGACCCTTCAAGTCCAGGCTCGTCATGGAAGCCTGGATGAATGATACGACAGGCAGCGACTTTCGGAAATAAATCTTCGTGGTCTCCAATGACCGATGGCTTTCGCGAGAGTGCTGCCCGTAATAGAGTACGCAGCAAGAAAGAACGCGTTCTGCAAACACTTCCTAGTTCTAGATAGATATAGAAAAGGCTGATGCATCATGTCAACCTTCTGTTTTTCTACCAAAGTGGGCTGTGATCAGCGTAAAAGCAAAAAAGATTGTGTAGGCAGACATAAAGCACATCACTGCGTAAGGTTTTGACGGTCCTACTGAATGTTTCTATTGAACAGATGATTCTATATAACTTCAGCGACTTTGAGCGCATCTATCTATCTACGTATCTATCGCCGCTTACGTTTGGGTGCTCTCGTGGTCACCCCCTTAACTTGGCGTGAATAAAATTAGCAAGGGAGGGTAAGATGGTTTGACGAATATGACGCGCTAGTCAAGACATGAATAATGTCACAATCCCGTCGCGCATGTCGTCATAAACTTCCCGCCAGTGGCACATAACCACGGACGCGTGTGTGCCGGTGGTATGAGGGTATGTGCCACAGGTGATTGACGCTTGTATCTACCTAGAAAGGACGAGAACACACATAGAAAGTTTCAACGCGCGAGCTTTAAGAAATACCCGACATCGGTAGCGTCGACCGGACGAATGCAAGGAATAAATCTCACGGTCTCAGCTGGAATCGAACCCAAGCAATCTGCGTGGCAATGAAGCATTTTAACACGGAGCTATGCCAGGTCTCAAAACTACTTTAAAAAAAAGACGCTGATCTTCGTGAGACGTCAATGGAGGTTGCAGTGCCGCCTACCCAATTTGATAAACATTACACATGTACTCCTTTGATACAGCCTTCACGTCGGGTTAACGTCAATTGGGGTTAGTTTGCGTGTGCTGAGGCTGACTTATGTAGCAGTGTCCGGGGCCAGCATCCTCTGAGCATCAGCGCTTCGTATTGCCAAGTTCTTTTCCTCAAGTTTTGTTATTACACTACGTTCAGCGCAAACTGCACCTACGATCTTCTAGAAGCTTCGAGGCATTAGTAGATCATTTTGTTAAGATTACGCCCACTTCGGGAACGTCACAGATAATTCGGGAACCTACGTCGCCACTAGCGATAACGCTACAATATTCGACTCTCTGTTCGCCGCTATCAGTGCCAATACCTTACTTTCCTTTTGCGTAGCCACAAGTTCGGCTAAAATAAACAGTTTCTTCTTCGACCTGGAGTCTGCTCCCTCTGTTCACGTCATGACCCCGTGACAATATCAGCTTCTTGTGTTGCTAATACGCATGTTCTAGTTGGCATCGTTGCGCTAGTGCAAACAACTGGTCATATAAACATCTGCAACTCTTTAGCATATGTCTGCGCGTGCAACACTTGTACATATATTTAGCGCCATTTTTTAATGACGTGTCGCTCAATAAAGAAAATGCAACACGGTCACCTTCCTTCCACATGCTTCGCATAACATCGATTCCCAGGTGCGTAGGATCTGGCAAATTTTTTTCTTAAGATGTGAATCGAAGGCGAAAGCAATATAGTAAGTTTTCTATTCAGTTGATTTTGTTTACTTCCTCTGTCTTCCCTGTAGCTCTCGGCATACAAAAAGGTTTTGCACTGCCGCGGGTATCGGAGGCTGCTGACGATTTTTTTCCACCTCTCTGGGCTCCGAAATGGGTCGCCCACATTTTACCAACACCACCTAAAGAAACTTCGTCAAGGTCTGGAACGTCTTCGCATGACGTGTCATCAATATAGGCCGAAGCTTGACTGGCACGAGCTCAATAATTAATGGTCTTTTGACAATCACAATTTCTGTTATAGGAATAATAAACGTTGATATGCTGAAAAATACTGCGCATGAATAAAAACATGAATAAACTACACACTTCATTCTGGTTTTGTACCTTCTTTTATTCCAAGCCTCATGCACTAATCTATTGGCAGGCATGTCAGGATTTTTACTTGACTTTTGTATAGTGTTCTTTTTCATTCAGGCATTGATACGAATTATGAGCGACACTCTTGCTATCCCAAAGTGCTTATTTGATCACTAGCTAGTTGGCTATTATATCCATAGTCACAGCAATCAAACTTTGTAAAGTCTTCACCTGCCAGCAAGTCCAGTGTTGATACCGTGGCTATACGGCACTGACCATTGGTCGCTGAAACTCTGGCTTTGTTGCAAGTTCTTCTACAAAAGAAAGTTGTGCTTAAGTGCATACACAGCTGACATCGAATGTAAACAAGGTATCCCTATTTTCTTTATGAACCTGCACAGAGGAAATGCTGGTGAAACGTTTATTATATGACGTCTTTGCAATCGTAAAATTTTCACTTCTTGAGGGTGACATGCACTGCGTACGCAGTCGCATACGCCGAAACTGGCAAAATGACCTTTAGTTTTGATGTTTCTCGCACATTCACAACGACGTTCCTGACTGCTCGCTGTACTATTGCTCCTTCTTAAAGTTCCTCGCAGTTTTTATCATTGACGGCTGGGTTTCCAGCAGACGCGCGATCTGTCGTAGCGTGTATTGACGATGATTATTTTCACCATCGTGCGCATGCCTGCTAGATACGCCGCACCAGAACACAGCCATGCGCCTGAACGTCTTAAAGTTATCTTCAAAATGATTTACTGAGGAGAGCAAAATGCATGTTGAGTTCATCGAAACAATACCTGACAATTGATTGATTGATATGTGGGGTTTAACGTCCCAAAACCACTATATGATTATGAGAGACGCCGTAGTGGAGGGCTCCGGAAATTTAGACCACCTGGAATACCTGACAATCTACACGGCACCTTGGGTGTTCTGGTGAATGTAACGATGGATGTGTTCACAAAGTTTTCGAGCTTCAGCTATGTGCACACAGAAATACCCGTAGTTCCCACCGCAGAGTCGTAGTCTACACAACAATAGGGCACACAGCACTTTTTGGTCACACCTCTGAGGCTGATTTTACTGTCCAAGCGGCGCACAAAGAAAAAAAATTGCCCCCACCTCCACGAAGGAAAGCGTGAGGAAACGCGAACTCATTTATTGCAGCGAGAGTACACAGCGTAGTAAATTTAATGGCGTATAATAATTACGAGACGAGCATTTGTACCGTAACCATTTATTTACACATTCATCAACCAGCTAACGGTCGAAGGTGAAGTGCGCGCTTCAATTCCATTAATATATATATATGTACCAGCGAGCGGACGAGAGACATGAGCGCAAGGAGGAAGAAGAGTCAACGGCAGTTAAGGAGCGGCGAAGCACTGCACCGCACTCTGCTACACTCTCTCTACACACGCGGGAGTTCGACCGAGCTCCCGCAATGCGAGCGCCCTCGAACGCCAGAGCGCGCTCTTCCTCTCCACTCAGTCTCTGCTACTCCACCCGCACCACATGCTACGGTTGCTAGGAGTGAGGATAAGCACATAACCCGCAACTGTTGCTATGTGAGAGGGAGTGAGAGGTAAGAAAGAACACCTGCCGGTGCGTGGACGTCGCCTGACGACTGACATAGACCAACTAAGAAATGCATTCGCATTTAAAACCAGCCCACATCACAAAGTGTAAGTGACCTATAGCGCCAAGAGAGAATAAACTATTAGCCTTTCTCGTACAGCTTACCACCACAAAAGTATCATGAGGTCCTTGCCAACACATGCATGAACAATTCGACACACCTCCCGAGTCGGCGGCCAGTAATGCTGAATGAAGCTAAGTGCCGACGCGAACGCGCCGCCAGCACAGTCGTCGTTGAGAAACTGTCACCGAGCAAAGCTTGTATTGCAACCAGCATCGCCGCCCAGCAGTGACCACTGTGATTAACAGTGCCTGCAGAGTGAAAGGAGCACACTAAAAAATCTGACCCTCTACCGATGGCGTTGTGTGATGTATGCAGCAGAGCTTCACGGCCTTGACAAAGTTTCTTCATGTGGTGTTCATTTTACAAAGCGACGATATCCCGCGACACACTTTGAGGCGTCCTCACATGATGCTGCTTTTTGCATCGCTTGCGTAGACACCGACGGCCTTCTCTTTACGCCGACGGCCAACTTCTGTTTTGGCGTCATCGTTACCTACCTTTCGTAATATTTGCATATAAAATTTAATGTTTCGAAACTTTTCTGCCGTTCCAGACAATACGCCCGCGTTCTCGCCTCCCCAGCAAGCTGGTGCGCATCGAGCCGCTGCAACGCAACCTGCAGCTCACCTCGTGGAGTGTCGAAGTTGCTTGCATATTGGCAAACACGGGGCAAGTATATAGCTCAAGGCGCTCATCATCTATGCTGATGGCCCGCGCAAGTTGCTGGTTCTGATTTCCAGCTTTTGTATTTAGGCGAACTTGAACATAATACAGATATACACATAAAATGACGGTACTGTTCATCTCAAACCATATTTCACATTTTTGGGCTTGCCTGGCATGATGTGTACTGTTCTGATGAAATCTAGTTGGTGGCGACATTGAAAAACTTTTTCAACGTTCCTAAAATTTCGGAAGAGTTTGAACGGGGTACGTGAAGTACGAATTACGAAGCTCTTTTCTACTGGAGATGTTAGCCCAGTCGGCTTGACACAACCACAGCCTGGCTAGTGGGTGTCCCAGTGTGAGCAGTCCCGACGGCAAGGCAGGTGAAAAATCATGGCAGACCCTTTGTCTAGGAAACGTTACAGTGCGCACAGACGGTGACTAAGCAAGAGTTCGCAAGACAAAATGCTGATCGCTTTCTTCGTCCCAGCTGTTCGCGCTCGACAGTTTCTAAGGTGCAATCCCCAGTGGCCCACCGAACCGCCCCTTGAATCCTTATCCAGGTTAAGACAAATTCATCTTTGCTATTTTCTCCCAATTGTTACCTTTCGGCAGTACTCTAGGAGCTGAGTGTCGATTGGTTATAGGAAGGCATTCAATAATTTATACTACAATTTCTCTTTACGTCATAGAAGAGCTATGCAACACTTTTTAGCATAGTCAGAAAACGATGCCGATCGATTGTCGATGCCCCCGAGAACACGCGAGCCAAACATTAAAGCGCGCAGCACGTTGCTTCGATTTTGCATCAAACTTTTGAAGGCAGCTAAACATCGCTTTCTCTTCTCTCGACAATTGAGGCTACATACTCGAAAATGAATGCGTGACAGGCCAAGTATCAGCCATTGGCTAATTTCAGCATGGCGTGCGCTCTGTCGCAAGTGGGGCTGCCACTGGAGGCCGTGGCATGTACTCGTGTGCACGACCGATTGCACTCAAAAGCCTCACATTTGAAGAAAAGGAAGAAAAAAGCTCACTGTAATGCACTGTGTGTGACGTATTTTCTTCTCTCGTTCCACCTATCTTTGCTTAACTTCCAGCACTTCCATCGGTACGAGAGAAAAGAGAATTCAGCTGGAAGGTAGCATAAATCAATAACTCCACTTCTACTGGATGGATTCTCAAAGTATTTGCGGCAGTGAAGTCATAAAGTAATAAACTCCTTTAGTGAATCAATTCCATGGCTGCTTAGAAAAGAGCTCAAGGGCCAGTATACCTATATTAACTCATAGGGATTCTTTTCCCAAAACAACAATATGATAGGGGAGATTTCGTAGTGGAGGGTGCCGGAAATTTAGGCCTACTGGAATTCTTTACCATGCACCTGAATCTAAACACATGGGCTTCAAGCACTTTTGCCTTCATAAAATATGCGGCCGCCATGGCCGTGAATCGATAGCACGACGCGCGAATCAGCAGTCTCGCAACACTACCACTAGACCACTGTGACGGGTCTCATTGAAGTCTTCTGCAGGAGTATTTGGCCTTTCCGAAACTTCTTTTTTTTCACTATTTGTTCAGATTTGTAAGTACGAACGTGGCTGAAGTATGTTTTCTACACTGCTAAAATGCAATAGGTTTTTGCACATAATGCCAAAACGGCCAAAGGGAACATCATCATTAACCAGTCGCATTGTAATCGGCATGTGGTGCACATTATAGTTCGTATCATCGACGCCCTAAGACGTGCCATAACCGATGCACTGCAGTCCGAACCCCTGCCTCGATGTTGGCTGTCTTTTACACATGAGTTATGATCGTAAACAATCCAGGTAATATTTTGAAAAAGATTACCCACATGGCTAAAAAGCAATATCACTAAACCTAGCCGACGATTCCTTTAAACGTGTACGGCTACTTACATTATCCTGGTGCCGGACTCACAATTCTATACGAAGCAACTGTTTCTTGCTACACGCTGAATTCAGCATGCCGAATTGTTTTTGCACTGTCGAGACCAGCTGGCATACTTGATATCACAACCGATTCGACAAGGCAAGATCTTTCGAAGTAAGAAAAAGATTGTCAGAACCCATGCAGAGTGGGAATCGATGATATGCGAAGCACGAATGAGGATGGGTGATAGGTAACTTTAAAATCAGCAAAACATTAAGAGGCGCAGGCAAGTTATGCAGTGCATGACTTCCATGTCGTTATTATCATGTTTGGACGTTTTATTGGTATATATGAAGCTAGAAAAACGGCCGGGAGCGTGTATGAGCGTAGCATGTAGTCATGTTTTACAGAAAAATCCATATCATGATTATCATATTGAGACGTGTCAGTTACAGTCATCATCCATTCACGTGACGTAATACCACATTTTGATATATGTGGAACTAGTGAAACAGCCACGAGAATGCTAGGACCGTAGTATGTAGTCATGTTTTACATGAAACGCATATTATGGCCCCGCCACGGTGGTCTAGTGGCTAAGGTACTCGGCTGCTGACTCGCAGGTCGCGGGCTCGAATCCCGGCTGTGGCGGCTGCATTTCCGATGGAGGCGGAAATGTTGTAGGCCTGTGTGCTCAGATTTGGGTGCACGTTAAAGAACCCCAGGTGGTCGAAATTTCCGGAGCCCTCCACTACGGCGTCTCTCATAATCATTTGGTGGTTTTGGGACGTTAAGCCCCACATATAATAATAAACGCATATTATGATTATTAGGTTTGAAGGTGTCATTTACCTTCGTCGTCTATTCACTTCTCGTGATACCAAATTTAGAACATGTGGAGCTAGTCCAACGGCGGCGAGCGCGTCATGAAGGGCCCAGTATACTTCGACGCAACGTTGACGCGCGTGCAGGCTGCATGTAGCAACGCTACGCTAGCAAAACGTCAGCACTGTATAGTGTGATGCCAGGCGCGACCGGCGCGACCAGCGTCCATCGGCGTGGCCCGGTGGCAACCGGCGCGAAATGCGACATGCTGCATTTCGCGCCGACAACGTTACTTAGCACCACGACTGCTTCTCTTCGTGACGGAGAGACGCCGTGTGCGCTCAAACGCGCATGCGTCAAAGCAACGCAGTGTGGCGCGTGCCTGCGGGAGTACATGGCATGCAGATTCACAATAAAGGTCAGTGAAGCGATCCACTGATCTTTATTAGGGAGATATCGGCGCCTGGCATAGCATCACCGGCGTGACGCAATAAAACAAACGCCAGCGCGCACGCGCGCTGGCTTCCGTAGGAGTATATTGGCGCCTTGCGTGTGGCGTGTAATAATGTTCTTACATGACACCCATCTCATGATTATCATATTTGCACCAGTCACATACCTTCGTCATCCATTCACGTGACGTAATACCGAATTTGGGCATATGCGAAGGTAGCGAAACGGCCGCGAGCGCATCATGAGTGTGGGACGTAGTCATGTTGGTACATGACACGCATGTCATGATCATCATGTTTGGAAATGTCATTCACGTATATATGTCGTCCGTTCGCGTCACGTATTACAGAACTTGGTACATGTGAAGCTAGCGAAACAGCCACGAGCACATCATGAGCGTAGCATGTAGTCATGTTTTTACATGAGACGCATCTCATGATTATCATGTTTGCATCAGTCACATACCTTCGTTATCCATTCACGTCCCGTAGTACCGAATTCGGTCTATGAGAAGCTAGCGAAACGGCCGTGAGCGCATCATAAGCATGGCATTGAGTCATGGTGGTACATGACACGCATATCATGATTTTGATGTTAGGGTCTGGCGCTTGTGGTCGCCATGCCGTCATGTCATACAATACTAGTTGTACAGCATATCATGTGAGTGAAACAACCGCAAGAGCACCAAGACCATGACATGCAAATTATGACATTTATGGCATTCGTGTCATGATTTTTATGTTATCTCTAGTCAGTTATGTTTGTCTTACAGCCATTTTACATAATGCAAAGTTTTCTGTCGATACCATTGTCCGAACGGCCAGGGAGCTAAAAGTCGCAGGTGGCTAGATAGATAGATAGATAGATAGATAGATAGATAGATAGATAGATAGATAGATAGATAGATAGATAGATAGATAGATAGATAGATAGATAGATAGATAGATAGATAGCTAGATAGATCGATCGATAGATAGATAGATAGATAGATAGATAGATAGATAGATAGATAGATAGATAGATAGATAGATAGATAGATAGATAGATAGATAGATAGATAGATAGATAGATAGATAGATAGATACGCTCAAAGTCACTGAAGTTTGCCAAGAAATGCTTCGCATTTATTAGTACATGTCGTTCCAACGAACAATGAAACAAGCCGGAAGATCTCCGAGCGTATGCGTAGAGTCATTGGATGAATTCACAGAGCTATATGTAAGCGCCCCTTGTGATTGTTCAGTGTACTTTGCTAGCAATGGGGATTAGAAAAGAAAATGCCCTAGTGGACAATGCCAGTGTAAGAGCTTTCCGTCAATGTGGTGCCACGAACAAAACAAACAAAACAAACTCAAATATAAAACCATGGCATGGGAAGTTGATTCGTTAACCGCAGGCAATGACTTTCTCACTCCTGACTAGAAAATCATACCTTTTCCCTCCACACCTTATTTCTCGAGAGTGAACCAGCGGAAAAGAGAGAAAGAAGGGGAGAAAACAGCAGATTGTTATAGATGCTTAAGCTGGCTATAACCCGTCCCAGATCTTCTTCGGATACAGTGTAAACACTGGAGCAAAGACATGTGTGAACAACCGTAGGTAAACAGCTCCTATAACATGGCAAAATGATGGGCCGTGCTGTTTTCGGGTACGTTTAGGTTTGCTTACCGAAGCTAACCCAGCAAAGGAATGCTGCTTTTATGCTACGGGCGATCAATGCCTGACACTGTTTCTAGTAAAATAAAGGAGGTCCCCGCCTACCACTGAGGCTACGTTTGCACAGACAATTTCTATACTTTTTATTAGTGCGCTACTGCTGGGTATAGTGTTGGCATATGTATTTGCTACTTTTCCTCTGAATAATCTAGTCCAAGCGACTCATTGATCTTATTTCGTTGCGAGGCAAAAGTTTCTTTGTGAACATCGCTATTGAACATTTTATTATGCGCATAATGATAAGTTGGTCAACTTCTCGGGAAACCACAAGCAGTCGTTCATTTACGACGAACTGAAGCTGAAGAAAAGGTGCATCTCATGCCTCAGACTGACGTGTTCTCTTGTTGGTAAAAAAACAGAGATGCTGATGTGTGACCGCAGACTTTGTTGCTTTGTTCCTCGTACACGTTCACATTTCTATTGGGACATGTAGTCGTTGAACTCGTAAAATGTCGTGAAAAAGTGTACCTTGGCCTCAAATGTATTTACTTAAGTGTACCTTGAGAGTTTTATTACCTTAATCTTTCTTCCAATAATGTTTCTTCCAAATTGGCTCAAGTACAATTTTACCAATTTTGGGGTTTGGTGACAATTCCAGAATTCTAACTCAGTCAATATTTCCCTGCATTATTGTTCAGGGTGTACCACCTCAATGGTAATGCGAAGAAATTTGACTGAGAGAACAGATAATTTCGGTAATCATAGTTTTATTTTTCTTTAACAGCCTTCTGTAAAATATTTTTTTCATAACGTACACAGAACCAAAGTCATCCACAAAAGAAATGACTGTTACTTCACCACAAATATAGATAATTATTCTTTTTAGATTGACACAGAAAATAAAAGCGCTCAATACATGGAGAGAGAATAGGCTTGAGTCACTTGAGGCGTACTATCAGTCCTGTCCTATGTCCTCGACTTGTGCACATTTAGTTACTTGAGCGTCTTGAGAACGTGCCTAACCAGTTACCTTCGCGAGCTTTGAGACATGCTCTCAAGCACAGAAATATAACAGGCTGGAAGAGTCTTTATGTTGGATGAGGAAAAAGCGAGATATATCCAGGCGATACCTTTAGATTCTGCAGAATTCACTCGGAAAATCACCATCACGCAGGAACTTCTTCAAATGACGTCACTGTGTTGTCGCATAACCTAATGATATATGTTGATGTCATCGCATGACGCCAATGCTAAATCGAAGACGACCTGACAACAGAGAGAATGCAAAACAAGGTAAAGAGTAGACATACTGAAAAGCCTGCTATCTTGAAGGCACTCCAATATTGTGTTAGTGGTACAAAGCTCTTGGTGCGCGGCGCGAAATTTTCAGTATATCCACTTCAAAACTAAAGGGATATGATGGCTGCACCTTCGAGTGTAATGAGGTAGATATATAAGGGACCCTGTGAGTTTTCAAACCGATGCTAACACCATCTTATGAAAGGTAGCATCAAGCACAGTAACTGCGGGTCATCATGAAATTGTCAATACACTAATACTAAAACAAAAGCGATACAATTTGGTACTGCGCACGCCAGAACAAATAAATAATAGGCAGTCACTTCATAGTTAGTGACGGCGGGTTAATTTTCGTCACCTGTAGTTTTTGAGCTTGCATCTCTATGCAAGTACATATGAGTTGTTGCATTTCGTCTCGTCGAAAGACAATTGCCTGTTTCAAGATTGAAACCCATGTCTTCGGGCTTGGTAGTACAAGACGTACTCCACTAAAGTAGCATTGAATGTCACGCATGCACAACGCCGCCTATGATATGGCTAAGAAGTTCACCTGCAACGTGGGATGACGTGAGCTGCGCGTGTATTGTAACACATTATACATGTACAACGATGACAGCCATAGCTCGTCGTGGATTTCTTCGCAGCATCAAACCATGCCTTGGTGAACCTCTAGGTTCCAGTGACTAAAAAAAAAGGAGGGGATGGGGTCCTTATCAGAGTTATTCATTGGTATTCCCTGAAACGTTCAGTAGTTTGTCTTATTCTATTTGAACAGCCTTTCTTGAAGTCAACTATAAGTTCTACGCGATTGACTCGAAGACCTAATTACGAGTTTTGAAACGAACAAAACATCGTTTCCAAAAGAAAAAGAGCAACCAGATAAAAAGCAGTGAGGATGAGGTAGTATGAATGTGTTGTTATTTTTATAAGCATTCAACGCAGTTACAATGAACCAATCCTAATATGGCGGCCCTACTATTAATAAAGACCATTAAAACCATGCTGAGATTTGTTTAGCATAAATAAAATAATTAAATTTGCAATCGCTGTTCCCGAAAATATAGGTAAATATACATGAAAACGTGCACCACACGCTTTGAATATAATATATAATCAAGTATTGAAAAATGTAGTTTGACCTGCTAGAACGAGCAGTAATATAAAATTAGTGTTAAGAAGGAAAGCACATTTTTGGTATATTGCCAATAAATAATGTTTTAACTGTTTTTGTTGTTTAATTTGCTCATCTCGTATAGGTATGCGTTTATAAACTGTTTACAGGCTTATTTCATCATGACAGAACAACTTAACATGCAAAGCAATAAGTTTGTTTACTTGGATAATTATTCAACTTGTGCCCACCGCTTCACAGTTAAAACGGTACCTTGAATTTAGCCCTAGTCGAACTTCCGGTGCGATAATGTGTCTCAGGTCAGAGGGCTCGTGCAACGAAATGGTGCGTCCCAACCAGGACGGTTGTAACGTAGCAAGTATTTTTTATCCGGCTTTGTGCTTTAATGTCGTTAGCATACCAAACCGACTGTTGTCTGATAAGTGTAGCAATCCAGTGCGCAGCTCTGGTGTTTGTGGGTAGCTGTATTTGTTTGGTGGCTTTGATGGCATTTGCACCCGTGCACTGTCTCTCCTTGCTCCTAGTAGACGGAAAACGGACTTGAAAAGCGTTGATGGCCTCGAAGACAATTAGTGCGGTCCCAACAGTGCTGTCCACGGGGCTTCCACTGAATAAATTTATTCCTGACCATATCATTAGGAACCGGAATAGATGGCACTTACTCTGCATATTTATTAAACCTGCAAGGGCTCAAGGTCAATAACAGTGTAAGCGGGGTAGTAAAAGAATTGCCTAACCAAAATGGATGATGATCTCCAGAATCACTTGTTTTCGAATCCAGCGTGTTTTGGCCAGGCTCTACATCAACAACGCGCGTCATTAAGTGTACTAAATCAATTATTATCAGTCACTGACATTTGTAGCGACAACAGCCACCGTTTGCGAAAGCATCCCAAGGCCATGAACTTGACCGTGCGGAAATATGTTTGCTTGCCGGATGTGTTTACCGCACTGAAACAGGCCAGGAAGTTTAGGTGGCATTGATGTTCATATCGGCTGGGAACCACATTAGGCGTAATTATTCCTCCGGCGTCTGATTACACTGCAGTGAAACTTTCGTGCACTGACAGTAAGGCTATCTGGAAGCGTGATTCATGTCGAATCCCTGTCAGTGTGGTTCTGTTAACGTTCACGCCTAATTTCATTGTGGTAGAGACGAGCCACATGTGTAGAAGGTTGAATTATCCATTCGATGCGCTCAGAATAATTGGCACTCACAAAGAATGAGGCTCTCGAATGGCTTATAAACGCTTTTTGACTGTGGAACATAGCAAATGGGCAGGCTAATATTGTCACAATGCAGAAACACCAGCAGTCGAATCCAGGAAACTCACTTTAATTGTACCAGAACGCTGGCAAACTGATCAGAAGAGAACCTCGTCTTCTTCTCTCGCTGCGCGTGTTCTTCGTTGTTCTCTTGGCGCTGCTTATTCAATGTGGCATTTGCCCCCCTCCAGAGAGCAGCATCCCGATGCTCTTCTACAAAAGACGGTAGAGTAGATGCATGGTGTAAATCAGTCAGAAAAGTAGGGCTTCATTCGCACAACGTGCACAATTTCTGGTTTTTGCTGGCGAGTTGTTGAGGGGCTGTCAGGAACGACCACGTAATTAACGTCGCTCAGGCGTTGTAAAACTGTGTAGGGGCCAAAATACTTCTTGAGCAATTTTTCGGACAGTCCCTGGCGGCGGATAGGACTCCATACCCAGACTTTGTCGCCGGCCCGATAGACGACATGTCGGTGTCGCAGATTATAACGTTGGGCATCGTAATTTTGCTGCTGGGTGATTCGGACGCGCGCAAGCTGCCTCGCTTCTTCTGCTCGTTGGGTAAAAGATGCAGCGTCCAAATCAATGTCATTGCAGTCGTGCAGTAACATGGCGTCAAGCATCGTCGTCACTTCACGGCCATGAAGGAGACTGAACGGCGTTCTCCGTGTAGTCTCTTGCTGCGCTGTATTATAGGCGAACGTGATGTACGGTAGAATGTCGTCCCAGTTCTTGTGATCCACGTCAACGTACATACTCAACATGTCAGCAAGAGTCTTGTTGAGGCGTTCTGTTAAGCCGTTGGTTTGTGGATGATAGGAAGTGGTTTTCCGATGGGCTGTTCCACTGAGCTCAAGCACAGTCCTCAGGAGCGTGGCCGTGAAAGCGGCACCTCGATCTGTTATTATGATTGTTGGAGCGCCGTGCCTCAGGACGATATTTTCTACGAAGAATCGTGCGGTTTCAATGGCGGTACCACTTGACAAAGCCTTTGTTTCCGCATAGCGCGTAAGATAATCAGTGGCGACTATTACCCACTTGTTGCCAGCATGGGAAGTCGGATATGGTCCAAGGAGATCCATTCCAATTTGGGCAAAAGGTACCGTGGGCTTTTGAATTGGTTGTAATAGTCCAGCTGGTTTTAACGGTGGCGATTTTCGTCGTTGGCAATCGAGGCACGTGCGCACGTAATGCTTCACGATAGCTGGAAGTCTTGGCCAGTAGTATTTCTGTTGGATTCTGGCCAATGTGCGTGTGTATCCGAGATGACCAGACGTTGGCTCATCGTGGCAAGCACAAAGTATCTCCTCACGAAGTGACGTCGGAACGACAAGTAGGTGGGTGCTTCCTCTGGGGGAAAAGTTCTTCTTATAGAGAACACCACTACGTAAGCAGAATGACGGCAGGCTCCTTGCAAATCTTCTAGGGACGGTTGTTGTCCGGCCATTCAAAAATTCAATAAGAGGAAGCAACTCACTGTCTTCTTTCTGCTTGCACGAAATCGTAGTGGTGTCAACGACTCCTACAAACGCCATGCTCTCATCGTCTGTGTCATCGTCGCGCTTTATCGGTGACCTTGATAAGCAATCGGCGTCGGCGTGCTGCCGTCCGGACTTATACACGACCGTCATATCAAACTCTTGAAGGCGTAAGCTCCACCGTGCGAGCCGACCAGACGGGTCTTTCAAGTTGGTCAGCCAGCAGAGGGAATGATGGTCGCTGACTACGTGGAAGGAACGACCATAGAGGTACGGACGAAACTTCATAAACCGCCCATACGACAGCAAGACACTCTTTTTCCGTTGTGGAGTAGTTGGACTCGGCGCGGGAAAGCGTCCTACTAGCATATGCGATCACACGCTCGGCTGAGTCTTGCCACTGGACGAGTACAGCGCCTAAACCCACGTTGCTGGCATCTGTATGGACCATGGTAGGAGCATCTTCATCAAAGTGAGCAAGCACAGGCGGAGTCTGCAGGCGTTGTCGGAGATCGTCAAATGCCACCTGTTGATCGTCGCCCCATGTGAACGAAACGTATTCTCTTGTGAGTCGTGTTAACGGCGAGGCTATGTGGGAGAAATTGGCAATAAACCTTCGGTAGTATGCGCATAGGCCAAGGAAACGCCTGACTGCTTTCTTGTCTTTTGGTACCGGAAATTTTCTGACGGCCGCAATTTTATCGGGATCAGGTCGAACACCTTCATGGCTCACCACATGGCCTAAAAATTGAAGTTCCTTGAAGCCGAAGTGACACTTCTCGGGTTTCAGTGTCAGGCCGGCAGATCTTATTGCCCTGAATACCGATAGCAGCCTGCTCAGGTGTTCCTCAAATGTTTTTGAAAAAACAATGACGTCGTCCAGATAGACCAGACATGTCTGCCACTTAAGGCCTGACAGAACGGTATCCATCAGTCTCTGAAATGTTGCGGGGGCTGAGCACAATCCAAATGGCAAGACTTTAAATTCATAAAGCCCGTCAGGCGTTACAAAAGCCGTTTTTTCTCTATCTCGCTCGTCGACCTCAATTTGCCAATACCCACTTTTGAGGTCCATTGACGAAAAGTAGCGTGCATACTTCAGCCTGTCGAGTGAATCATCGATGCGCGGTAATGGATATACGTCTTTCTTTGTTACGCGGTTCAGCCTGCGGTAGTCGACACAAAATCGCAAGCTTCCGTCTTTCTTTTTAACCAGCACTACCGGCGATGCCCAAGGACTTCTTGACGGCTGGATGACGTCATCATCGAGCATTTTCTTCACTTGTTCTTGGATTGCTTCACGCTCTTTCGGTGCTACGCGGTATGGGTTCTGTCGTATTGGCCTTGCCGTCTCCTCCGTTATTATCCGATGCTTCGTCAGTGGCGTTTGACTGACCCTCGAGGTCGATGAAAAAACAGTCTTTGAACTGGTGCAGAAGATCTACTAGACGCTGTCTCTGCGCTGGTGACAAATCCGAGCTTACGTCAATAGGTGGTGGGGCTGACGTGGCTTGCGGCTCGTCCTGTTGTACTACACAGCACTCGCGGATTTCGGTGATCTCGTCGAAGTAGGCAACTGTAGTGCCTTGTGTAATGTGTCGTCGCTCGTTGGTAAAATTTGTCAACAGAACCTCTGCTTCACCGCACACAACATTGACGATACTTCTGGCAATTGCAACACCGCGAGAGAGTAGGAGCGTCAATACTTGTTCAGCGATTCCTTCTCCAGTATTCTGCTCGCTGCACGTGACTGAAACAAGGCGGCACGATAACGGAGGTACGGTCACATCGTCAATGACTCGTAGGGATTTTCGGTGTAGCGCTGCGCTTTGATCCGCTGAAAAGGTCAGTACACCGTCCGGAATATTGATGATGGCACCATATTCACGCAAGAAATCCATCCCCAAGATTGCCTGCTTGCAACACTCAGAAAGGATAACAAAAGTTGCGACGAAGGATGCATCCCCTATCTTCATTCTTGCGGTGCACTTTCCGGTAGGTGTGAGTAGCTGCCCTCCAGCTCCTCTAATCTGCGGTCCTGTCCATTCCATTCTAACCTTCCTGAGCGTGTCTGCCAGACTCTCACTCATTATTGAGAAGTCCGCGCCAGTGTCGACCAATGCCATGACGTCATGTCCGTCAATCGTAATTGCAACTTCGGCAGTAACAACCCCATCTTTCGTCGATTCATTGAAAATGTGTCTCTCTTCGCTCGGCAGTAATGGGGGATTTTCAGCACTTCGACGATTCGCAACCTTCCCCCCTGAGGTCGCTGCTTTTAGTTTCCCCGGCGTGGACTAGGAGATCTCCCTCTTGGCATGTCAGTGGTGCTCCGTCTAGAAGATGGAGAATAACGCCCAGGAGAGGGTGAGCGTGACCGAAACCCAGGAGGAACATCCCGCGGGGTCATGACATTCGTGTCGACGTCAGGTGTTCCGTTGAAATGGCGGCGAGGAACCGTAGAAGGAAACCCTTGGTACCCTGCGGCGCGATACGGGCAATACCGAACGATGTGGCCTGCTTCCCCACAGTGAAAGCACAGGGGCCTATGATCAGGGGTACGCCAGATGTCAGTTTTGCGAAGTGGTGGCCGCCTCGGCATCGAAGTTTCTCTGTAGTACCAAGGCGCTGTCTGCGGATGTTGCTGGTGGTACTGATGTGGTGTCGGCACGTTCGATGGCTGTCGGCGGACTACGTCTGCATAGCTTGCCCTGGGAGTGCTCGTGTTCGGCTCAGGAAGCGAGAGCGCTTGCCTGATCTCCTGGCGTACAACTTCCGTTACTGAGGCGATCGCGCAGTCGTTCGGTTTGGCGACGAGTTTTTTTACCTCTTCTTGTACGATTTCTCGTATTAGTTGGCGCAAAGAACCTTCGTCGGGTGTTGTTGCTGTGGTAGAGGCTGCCACGCTGATCGGTGCACTGTGGGTTGGGCGGTCATACTGGCGATAACGTAGATGCAGTGCGCGTTCGATAGATGTCGCCTCCTTGGAGAATTCATCCACACTTGAAGGCGGGTTTCGTACGAGACCAGCGAACAGCTGCTCCTTAATGCCCCGCATGAGGTGGCTAACCTTTTTGGCTTCGGGCATATTAGGATCTGCTCGACGAAATAGCCGCGCCATGTCCTCAACAAACATCGTAACGGATTCATTCGGTTTCTGAATCCGTGACTTGAGGAGACGCTGTGCGATTTCTCGTCTTTCAGTGCTCGCGAACGTGTCGAGGAACTTCTGCCGGAACTCGTCCCAAGACGACCACACGAGATTTGTGAACCATGTTCGGGCTCCGTCTTGAAGCGGAAAATAAACGTAGCCCAATTTTTGTGTGGTGTTCCAACCGTTAACATCCGCTGTGTGCTCGAATTCCTCGAGCCAGTCATGTGCATCCTCATATGCGTTTCCGTGGAAGTCAACCGGAAGTCGAGGATTCAAAACAGTCACCTGTGTCGTGCTTGGGCTGGACATGTTGGGGCCAGTGCTTCCAGGCGCCGTCATGCTTTCTGGCACAGTCACGCTTTCCGGCAATGGACCAAACTCCGGGCTGAGGCCTAACAGGCGCCGGCTGCTGCGGTGAACGGGGGTGTCGATGCGCGGAAGTCTTTCTTGACCAGATGCGGGGCTGTTGTCAGGCGTCCCGAACATGTACCCAGCTCCTCCACCAGTGTCACAATGCAGAAACACCAGCAGTCGAATCCAGGAAATTCACTTTAATTGTACCAGAACGCTGGCAAACTGATCAGAAGAGAACCTCGTCTTCTTCTCTTGCTGCGCGTGTTCTTCGTTGTTCTCTTGGCGCTGCTTATTCAATGTGGCAATATTAGAGTGAAGTAGCGCACGCAGTCGATGTCCAAGCTCCGAAGCAGATTATGATGTTAAAGAGCCAATTTAACCTTCATTCTGCAAGAAATGTGCACACTATAATGCTGCGAATGAATCACGGGGCTACGATAGCTAAATTTCGTATACCTCTACTGCATAGAACATCGCTGCAGGCACTTTTTTAACAAAGCCCTAAATCGTCAGTTAAGGGCTACCTAAACAAAAAAAAAACTTAGCCTGTAGCGCTGCAAGCGTACACAATTACGACATTCTTCTCCGTGTGTTTCGCAAGACGCCTCCGTTTGCTCTTATTCGCAGTGCCCACTTCCTTAACCGGTCACATCGACGAAGATGAAGGGCATAACACTAGTTCATCGAAAACGTGCTGTTCGTGTGAGATGTGGCAGTTAGGTCATGGCGAAGTTTTTCGTAGTGTCAACGTTAAGCGTGTCTTTGACTGTTTCCCAGTGGAAGATGTGTAAAAGCTCATGAAGCAGCTAATAATACGAACGTTCACGGCTTGTACGAGTGTGTTTCCTTCTAGTATACAAAAAATAGCCAAAAAAGGGCCATCTTTGCAGACTGTACCACATATATTAGGCTGTGTTCGAAACGTATGTCTAAAATTATCATTTCGGCAAGTATTCTTAGGCCAGGCCTAAATAGCGATTTAAATGTAATGCACACCATGGACCTGGGCGTCAAGAGAACATTTAGTAGTGAGCCTTTTTAGACAGGAACGTATTGCGCTGGGACATAATTATTGCATAGCATTCTTACACAAATGGAAATTGCGTCAGCCGAACACAAATGAATGGCCTCCTGCTAATCGGCACAGTATAATTGCTAGCAAACTACAGTAACACAGGTGGCTGCAGTTGCTCCCGTTTATTTAGACCCTTATTCAGGCCTGAACAAACGAGAGCTGTTCGTGAAATGAGAAGTGCTACATGATCTATAGAAGGCGTATAAGACACGAAATGCTCGTATTGGGCAATGTAGTACGCTGCAGCGCACATGTACAGTATAGTTCGCAGCGCCCTCCATACGAAGCAAGAAGCTGCGGTTGCTATTGCTTTCCAAGTTTTATGTCGTCTCCCTTAGATATGGCAGTGCAGCCTCAATGTAGGTGTAATGACCATACCTGAAGGACGTCGAATCAGTGTTTCGATATGAGCTTCAAAAAGAACATCTACATGTATGGTTCCGCTGTTGAGGTACGTGGATATTGAAGTAATCATACTTACGTGCCAAGGCATTGCCGTGATGCCAAGAGCAGTTGCGGAGACGGAAATGCGGTATCGTGGGGCACGTGCCTATATAACTGTCGGCTGCAATGGTAAGAAACCGAGGAGAAGTGGGCCATATAAATGGGCACATCAGAAGGATAACTTTTCTTGGTAAACAAGCTCGAAGGGAATGTCTTTTGGGCCACGAGTCTCCTTTTTACGCAAGAAAGTGCATCTCAGGGATGTTGCCCGGTTGTGCACAAGAGAAAGCAAAAAAAAAAAAAACGTTACACACTTCGGGAGCACATACGTTATCGTAGCCACAAGAATAATGCTTTGGTTTTGCAGTATCGCTGGGAAAGATGCTGCGATCACCCATGTGCCTTGGTCTTACAGTTTCATATCTGGTGCGTCATTAGCGCAAAAATTCACTCTGCATATTTGAACAGGTATATAAAAGGGTGGGAGCAAGCACAGGACCAAGTTGACTTGCGGAACATGGGAGAGGCCTTAGTCCTGCAGCGTACGTAGTCAGGCTGGTGATGATGATGATGATGATGATGATGACGACGACGATGATGATGATAAAACGGTGATAGTGTCAATTATTTCATAGCCAAAAGATTAAGAAAGAAGGATGTCACCGTAGTGCGATGAATTCTCACGCGAGCTTGTTTACACGCGGATAGATCAGCCGTCAATCTGATGCCAACATTCTGAGTGGCATTTACGAGATGCTGCCAGCTCCAAAAAAGGAGCAGTGTACGTTGTACTTTTAAGCCTACGAAACACTTTAAATATGTTATTTTTATTGAAGCCACAAATTGGTCGATTCGAATAAACAGAAAAGCGTTACTTTTGTTCCTAAGATCTCTAAAATGACCTTAAGGAACGATAAAACTTTTGCAGCACAAAAGCAATATAAAGTTTGAGCGTAAACGCATGGACTTGGTATGTATGCATCAAAACATAGCGAAAAATGCATTGAACGTCCGGTCTGGTTCGATGTAGATTAAACCTTATTCAGATACTTAGCTTTGATATTCTCATTGACCGCTTACTCCAGATTGTCTCGCACTTTTCAAACGAACCCTTTTTGCACTTTGCTAAATGCACCTTTCGAGGACACTATATTTATAAGACAACCCTTTTAAGTGCGAAGCAATTCTTTGCTAAAGTATACTGCATGCAATTTTGATATCTATCTATCTATCTATCTATCTATCTATCTATCTATCTATCTATCTATCTATCTATCTATCTATCTATCTATCTATCTATGTAGCTGTTTATGTCTGCGTGATCTTGTGATCACCCCCTCAACTGGGTGTAAACGAAATATAGTAGGGAAGGGTAAGATCGTTTGACGAATACGACTTACTGATCATGATGACATGAATAAGGACACAATTCCATCGCGTACGTAGTCAAACACTTACCGCCAGATAATGGCACATGCCCGAGGGCGGGTATGTGCCACTGGTGTGCCGCTATGTGCCACATATGATTGACCCTGCGTATTGTTTTTAGCGCGTGAGCGTTAAGAAAAAGCTGACATCGCTGGCATTGGCCCGCCGTATATGACGAACAATTTTTAGGGTTCAATCAGGAATCAAACCCCAGCATTGTGTGCGCCAACCAAGTATGCCACCACAGAGCCACACCAGGTATCGCAAGTACTTTTCGAATAGACAGTATAGTTCGTAAAGCGTCAATTGTGGATGCAGTATGAGCTATCCAGTTTCATAAACACTCGATATGTGTTCCTTCGGTACAGCCATCACGTCGGGTCAAGATCAACTGTTGCAAGGCGCAATTCACTGAAGGTGATTGACAGTTCATATCAAGAAAGGAATGGCATGAGCAGACATCGGTAATTTTAATTTGAGAGCATTAAGAAAAATGGCTGCATATTCACAAAGAGAATGATGACCAGAGGGCAAATCAATAGATCCTAATGCCCATAATGTCTACTTTGAAGTTACCGAATAGTATAAAGGACGAAAAGATCGATGCACTTACGGACAGACGTATGGACGGATGCAGGAATGTACGGATAAACAGACAGGACGGCGCGGGTGATCATGTATTGTGCTTTCGTATAGTTGATTACATGGAGTTGGTTGTTTACATATATGATTTCTTTTTCGTTGTGCAGTTTCCGTTTGGGCTTCGTGAGGCATGAAGGACGCCATTTCGGTCGGCCCTAAGAAGCTTCGCCCCTAAAACTGGCACCGGCAGCGTTGACCCAATAAACGCATAGAATAAATATTGGAGTTGCAGCAGTAATTGAGCCTCAGCATTGTGCGTGGATATCAAGTAATCTACAACAAATCACGCCAGCTCTTGTAACTGCTTTTCTAGTAGACCGTTATATTCGTGAAACGGCAATCTTGGTTGCAGTGCTGGCTATTGAATCTTATAAACAGTACTTGCTCCTACCATACAGCTGTCCTATCGGGTTAAGGATGATTGTGGCGAGTGCTGTGCACTGAAGCTTAGTTATCTAGCTGTGTCCAGGGCTGCTATTCTAGTTGGCACAAGCGCTACATATAAGCATACCGCTTCTGGTGTTGCGAATACCCATGTTGCCCTCCGCATGCTTCGGATAACATAAATTCCTAAGGAATGTCGGATGTGCCACACTTTTGAGTGTTTATTGCTGAAAAAAAGTGTGTGTACTTCATCGCTAAAAAGCTTTTGCATTGTTGAATATATAGATATATTTTCTTTTGGTGACTTAGCAAATGATACAGCCTTACTTTAATAACTTCAGTAGTAGTTCTATCTTATTGGCATACGATATGCTTTTGCTGTTAGTAATGCTATCAAATTTCTGCTACAATTTCAAGCTAATGCTAATGCGTGATACACTTCCCTGTTCAGTTGCTGAAAGCGGTTTCATTAGTTTCACTGAGTGTACATAGAAACGTACTTTAGACTGGAATTACAATGCTGTTTTTCTATTAGGCGCGAAAACTGAAATTGAAAAGTTGTATGGCGCAAACTTTATATGTAGAAAGTAGTTCTGATGATAAAGTGCAATGATCTGGTAAATACAGGCAATCGCCTGCAAAATAATTAATATGATTTTCTACCGCATGTCACAAACTATATTTCTTTTAGTTTATGTTGCTGCACTAGATATTGTAAATTGCTTCCCTGTGTGCCACTGACACATTTGCTTCATCGTAGATACCGTCGTTTCATTGACATCATAATCATGTTAACTTCTGCTCAATATGAAAACACATTCACCTTTAGAGCGGGTAATTCGAGTTTTGTGGGTGTTGTGAAACACATTTTATTTCCAAATACCTGTGGATGTTCTGCGTTGAACAGTAATGATTGCTTGTATGAATCACATCACCGGCACTGCGTTCATTTATCCAGAAAGAGCTTCATGGCAGCCTTCTAGAACTTTCGCTTAGTGACACCGAAGTAAAGATGGCATACTTAGACCATTCACAGGAAGTTGCCGAAGGTTCAGTGAACTGCTCAACCTACGTACCCAAAACGAAAACGTTCCGCAGAAGCAAGCTGGCTTGACCCTCTAAAAAGGTCAACAACCTCATTCTGTTTATCTTTCGGAGCGTCTATAAAGCCATAGAGCTTCTAAGCCATATCGTGTTCTCTCCAGATGGCTCGGCCTGACTTTATGTCACTTTCTCTTTCTTTTTTTTGGTAGTTGTGCGCTAGCGGGAAACGCAGCAGCGTCTTGATACGTTCACGGTGAATTTCCAATAAGCTTTGCCGGAGTGTCAAACTCAGCGTATTTTGCTACAATTCAGCAGTTGCTGCTAAGAATGTTTGATTCGTGGCTTCAAATATAGCATCAAGAAGTCTATATAAGCTAAAGTATTCGGTCTTAAACATGCTGCCCTACTCCTCGTGCATTGATGTCGCACGAATAAAAGAGGTAGGCTCTTTTTTATAGTTATTGAAAATTTATTGAAATACTGTGTTTACTTTTCCTATACCTTTCCCAAGTGCAAGTTAACAAAATTATAAAGTTCTTTAGGAGAGCTCCATGTTTTCCTCCACCTAATACGATAACCACATAATGCGTAATCAATTAGAGAGCAGGCGCACTTATCGAAGCCGCCACGTCCGCACCAAATAATACCTTCTCCTCCGATGAAGTTGAAGAATATTTACCCACTTCATTGACAGCTTCGCACTCTTACAAGAAAATCATGAGGATGAGGAGACGGCAGGTCTTAACACAGATATTTGTCCCAGAGCCATTCCGGCAAAACGCTGGGAGTTAACAAATCGCCATTCATTTTTGGGTCCGCTCTCTAAAACCGTATTAACGTATGACTCCATTTCTAGTGTATATTCACGCAAAATCACGAGTCAAGAGTATTATCGGTTTTTTCATGTTTAATAGTGAATACAACAATATATATAACACATGATTTAGTCCTTACTTTAATTTTACGCTATAGAAACTTAGGAGCTTTAGCCATAGAGAGGGCAGGAGCCGTGATCGCTAAGCGATTTAATTTACTCTGGCTTTACCCTCGAGTAAGACTAATACGCCATGGCCTGGTGGCCACGTTTCAAAGCGGAAGAAATGCAAAAACACAAGAGCACTTAGGTACACCTAAAAAAGCGCCTCGTAGTCCAAATAATTCAAGAGTTGTCCGCTAAGGTGGACCTTGTTAACATATCTCTGTTTTGATACGTCGAAAGCTCGGCATTTATTAATTTATCATATTTTGATGTAGCAGGCGGTACGTTTCAGAGGATTGGTCTTTACCGTCTATCGTTGCTTCCTATTTTCCTCGAGCAGAGTTGTAACAGTAATGTTATGGAAAACTACATTGTAATATTCATGCAAATATTTTAAAATATGGCACAGTATGCAAATAACTTCAGAAAACACCCATAGTCCTCTGCAGTAAAAATGAGAAGGAAATAGATACATAGGAGAATCACATGCTCTTACTCTGTGACCTTGTTTTTAAAAGAACCATTCGGGCACGGTGCTGAGCATGATCACAAGCTATGAACATCTCTCACTAGCTTCTTATACTTTTTACAAAACAATGAATGTGAAATGTAATGTATTACAATTGATTTTACTGAATCAGCGGCTATAATATGACCTTACCTTAGGCATTCGATAAACTGTGGACCTAATCACGGAATTACTTTTGTTTGAGTTGAAATATTTTTATGGTGATGGCTTGTATAGTCTTAGGAGAAGCAATAGTGCTTGGGTTGAAGCAAGACTTCAAGCAAGAGCTGAAGCAATGGGTTGAAGCAAAGTGCTAAAAGTGTATATCTAGTGATCTCATCAAGTTGATATTGCAGATTCTTCTCTATGTAACTGCAGCTAACGAGACACCTGTCTCAGTGTCTTTTTTTTGTTGTTGCTTTTTCACTTTTGCTTACACAAGTGACATCACAAAAATAAAGCCAGACAGCCGTACGAGTTTTGGTCCCCGAATAGACAGAGCTCGATGTTCCGCAGGGGAGAGCGAAGAAGCGCTGTGTCTTCGCCGACGTGATGTTTTGTTTGCGACCACACTAGCACCGACAGAGTAAAGACGGCGAAGCAGGCTGACATCGCTCCACTTTTGCTTGCGCATCGCGAGAATGCAATATCCTGCTCGTGACTTCATCATCTTTTTCCTATATATACCACGTATTTCACTTCTGCAAACGCACGCGGATTCGAACTGGCTACGAGGAGAGCAGACAGCCTGCAACCGATGCGGTGCCGTCTCGTTCAAAGTTGGGAGATATGTCTCGCAAACTCCGATCTGTTGCTGAGGCGATTGTTGTTGTGGCGCCCATTGTATACAGGAACTTTAATTTAGAAAACGAGCCATATGTCGGAGCTCAAATATTGACGGTGGACGTACGACCAGTACAATTTATTCCGTGCATGGCGTAGTGTACGTAGCTCAGACATTGCACTTTGGTGACGCAGAAAAGTTTGATTTGCGGCATGTGTGTCTGCGTGTCTTTTCATAGTGGTCCAGTAATCAACACACACGACGTTCTTCGAGACATTCCTCGTGGTAGATGCTTTGCGCTTTCGCAACGGTTCACGCGAGAAGTGTCAAAACATGACGCACTTCTTGCACTTGAATATTCAGTGGTATCCTCCTTCGTCGTTTCCGTGTTCGTGAAGGATATGAAAGAAAAAGAAATTGAAAGACCCGAACTGAGCATGTCAAGCATGCTTTCCAAGGGCTTCCACAGAGTCTTTCTACTTCCAAAAATAAGTCTCTCGCCTCGCTTTATTATTTTCATAGCCCGGTGTTTTCTTATTATGGTTTATGTTTCTATAGCGAATGCTACTCCTGGTATAGTCACATAGGTTTCTACTCAATGCATGTTGTGCGATTTTCGTCATCTTGTTTGTGTTTTACATTAGCTGCAACCAAAAGAGAGGGACACCCTAGCTAGATCTGTGTCTTCCTAAACACATGGTACAAAGTGGTTTTGTACACCATTAGAACAGATGTTAGGGATGAGGGACAATATGCTTTATGGATGTTCATCTTCAGAGAACTGCAAGCTTAACACGACCAGAGATACTCTTCGCTAGGAAATAAGGTAACCACGCCTACCCATCTGCCCTTCCGAGTTCTGCCCAGCACACGACTCGCATGTCTTTGCTCACCATTGCTCACCACCCGCTGCCTTAGTGCGCTTCGAACTCATGGAAATGGTAATGCTGCAGCAGACAAAGTTATCATAGAACGCTTAGCTGAAAATGTTTCTACCTGAGCTCCAGTTTGAGTTGACACTGCGTCACCACTTGCTAAACACCTCCGTGTTTGTATTTATGCGAACACAGACTTGGCTTGCATTAATGCAATTGATAGTCATGACGGCAGAATTCAGTCAACAAATACTGCTGTCTTTATTGACCACTGCTCTGACCGACAACTACCTTGTTTCATATGTGCAGTACTGTTTCATTCATAACACGGCGAAACGGCAAAAACACGAAGCAAACAAGTAACTACATGCTACTCCATGCTATTTTTGTGTATGTCGATCAATTTCAGTTTAAGGAGTGTATACTGAATAAAACAAAAAACCCCACGGATTTCTTATAGTTGTGTTCGCAATAGAAGCGTTTCAGTTCTTCCTACAGGTCCAAGACTTGCCCGATTTTTAGTATTGGATTTGCGCAAAAAAAGAACAATCCAATTTTCTATCATAAAAGTGGAACAAACTGCAAGGTATAATTAGTTTTTGAAGGAAACCATTGTTCATGATTGCTACTTTTTTGTAGAGATCAACTGAGATCTTTCTGTTTTTATACAAGTACAAGAACATGATAATTTCGTATTTCGCCTCCACCTAAATTCGGTACTACTGATACTCTATTAATGGCACAAGTGAGAAGCGTGACCTCCAACTTAGCCGCAAGAAGCTGTAGTTCCAAAGCCACTACGGTTGATATTGGCGCAAGAAATCCGGAGAGAACTAGTATGTCACAGAAAACACGCAGAATTACCTGGGGCCATTTTCTTCAGATAGAGATATAGAAAACTATAGACAAAAGTGCGCGGGCTTTTAGTCTACTCGGCACTCGATAGGGGCATAAGTAGAATAACAGATCAAACAAAGCTGGAAACAGAAAACAAGGATGTGAAAAATAAAATAAAAGGCAGGTAGTGTACACACGAAAGTAGTGCAACACAAACACTTAGAAAACCTAGTCAATACCTTGAAACGTAATATACAATTTGTGGCGTCACCAGGCTGAAATTGTAATAACGGGCACAAATTATAATTGCGCCAGCGGGCGGCGAAAGTGACAATGTGAACGCGGATGCGTTCGGCACATCTGATTATTCAGGATGACATGTCGAAAAGATACTTAATAAAGAGCCAGCTAATCGGTACGTACTCACCAGAGGAACTGATACGTATTATCAGCGTCCAACGAAACACGCACAAAGACAAGCCTTCGCGATGGTATAGTTCGTGCCATCCATTTATCACCACAGACAGCCGCACATATATGCGCAGAGCTGCCGAACACGATGCACGTGCCTTACCGTGGCGATAAGTAGACGGCACGAACTATACCATCGCATAGGCTTGCCGCTGTGCGTGTTTAATTGGACGCTGGTAGTATCTTTAGTGTTCACTTATTACGTGAGTGAATTGTGGAAATGTTTTATAAATTTTGCTCATGCGGTATTTTAGAGATAACATATGTCGGTGACTACAGTAGTGAAGAGTTTTTTTTTTATACGAGACACAGAAAGAGGATAACACTTGAATGATTTAGAGGAATTTGCTCAGAGGTGCACGGGGCGTTTTTTGGCAAGATCATTTCTAAGGCTCGTTAAGGAACCGGCGCGTGATGTTTACGTTAAAGTCAGCGTTGTCTAGCACGTTCCGAGGCCGGAGCTGCTACAGTGTAGGCCACATCGATCGGCACGTTAACCATATGCCCCTTCATTCCATACTAGCAGCCGAACGAAGTCAGCGTAGTCGGAGAATGCGAGCGTGCAGGCCATCGAAAACCGACGGATGGATGGATGAATGAATTGATATGGTTGTACCCTTTAGATAGGGTGGTGGCTAACGCCACCAAGCCGTAATACTTAGTGAATCAAAAACTAGATTTATTTTTTCTTTAAATAGTGAGGTTGAGCACTAGTACTTTGCAATGAAGGGTTTAATTTTTACTCGTGCCTCCTTCTACCCGCTTAAAGTCTACCCGCTTAAAGTCTATTTGCCATCCCAGTACCTAAACCCTAGTGCTTTGAAAAACTCTGCGCCATCATCCTGAACTATAGGGTGAAGCACTTTAAAGGAGATATTCAAGTGTTCGGCAGTTTCCTCTTTCTCTCCACACGCACTGAATACTGTGTCTACCCCTTCGTATTTGGCCCGATATGTCTTGGTTCGCAACACTCCCATCCTGGCCTCAAACCATAAAGAACTACCCCGAGTATTATCATAGATCTTTTCCTTGCCAATTTCCTGCTTAAAAGTTCGATAGATCTCTAGCGTTGACTTCTTAATCATGCCGATTCCCCGCATATTTGTCTCCGCTTCCTTCCCCTTCTTCTTAACCGATAATTCTTTTTGGTTTGGCCCCTGCTGTTTTCTATGCATTTACCCATCGATTTTCTGGTTCGCTTTCTCCATTTTGTATCGATATTCTTCATGTACAAGTGGCTTGAAACCTTCCTAGCCCAACGATCCTCCCCCATTTCTCTCAATCGCTTCTCAAATTTTATCTTGCTGCTAGCTTGCCTGCCCTCAAATTATGTCCATCCCATATCAACTTGCACTACCTAGTTTGGTGTATTCCCGTGAGCACCTAAGGCAAGCCTACCTATTCCGTGTTGCTTAATTTCTAATCTTGCTTGAACTTCTGATCTCACGCACAAGACCACATTGCGGAACGTCAGACCAGGAACCATGATCCGTTTCCATATTCCTCTCACAACATCATACTAATTGTAATTCCACAGTGCTCTATTTTTAATCAGTGCTGTATTCCTGTTACCTTTAAACGTCACGTATATTTCGTGTTCCTTTAGGTACTCGGTCCCATTGCTTATCCATACGCCCAGATATTTGTACTTATTTGATATCTCTAGCGTGACCTCCTGTATTATAAGCTCACTATATACATTATCATGAAAAATCATGACTGCTGATTTTTCCTTACTGAATCTCAAATATAACTTATCTCCCTCATTACCGCAGATCTCCATCAATCTCTGGAAATCTTGCTTGTTGTCAGCCATTGGCCCTATATCATCTGCGTACATCAATGCTGGAAGTGCCTGTTCAATGAGGTTTCTTTGTTTAACGAAAGATAGGGTGAAGCCAAGTCCACTTTTCTCTAATTTGGCCTCTAATCCTTGTAAGTACATCGTGAATAACAAGTACATCGTGAATAACACCCCTGTATAAGGCCTCATTTTACATCTGTGGGCTTGGATACCTGTTTTTTTTCTACTTTATAAATACCTTCTCACCTTTATAGATATCCTTTAAGAGATTAGTGACTCTATCTTCCACACCTAGTTCGTCTAGTATTCTCCACAAGTCCTCTTGAACCACGCTATCGTATGCTCCCTCGATATCCAAAAATGCTAGCCACAGGGGCCTGTGTTCCTTTCCTGCTATTTCGATGCACTGTGTCAGTGAGAACTGATTGTCTTCCAACCTCCTGTGTTTCCGAAACACATTCTGCAGTTCCCCCAGCACCCCCTCATCCTCTACCCATGCCTGCAGTCTTTCCTTTATAATCTGCATCGCCAGCCTGTAGACCACTGATGTCACTGTTATAGGATCCATTTTGCCACTTGATTCATCCTTGTCAATTGTGGTGCATAAGGCATTTCTTTTCTATCTTTTTTATGTACTTCTACCAGCCACTGAGACTCCTTTCTTCTAATCTTTTCATTGATCAGAAGTGATGGTTTCCGTCTACAGCTTAGAAAGATATCCCATTTTCTTTCAACATCATCTGTTGGTTGACGAAGATGATGATGATTTTATGCTGTTCCCTTTGTAGCGGGCGAATGTAGTGGCACCCTAGCATATTACGTCTTGGGTGGGGCGCGTCATCTAGTGAGCATTGTTGGAAGGCCCGGAGAGGACGCCGTGAGCGGCGACTGGAGAAGTACACACTGGCAGTACTGGCGCTTACACGCCGGCCGCCGCAGCCGGACAATGCGCGAGCATAAGAAGCTTGCCGAGCCAGCTCCTAAAAATGCGGGATACATGAGGTCGACATAAGCTGTCCTTTACGAAATGCTCTTTGAATGCGTCAACAGCCTCTTCTTATCGTCATCGCTCCACCTAGATTTTGGCGTGTGAAAGCCTCCTCTTAAACCACCCGACACTACACACATGATATCCAGAACAACGCTTCATTGACAACATTAAAAGCAGACTGACAAAACTCATAACCCATGCCAAGTTTCATTGTCAACAATGACGGGATTGTGACACGGTGTACAATCTTTTCGTGGCGAAGCTGTTCTACACACAGAAAAAACTACGAAACGCATAACGTTCTCTTTTAACAATTCAACCCGATAGCGATATCTTGTTCTTAGCGTGTACCTAAACAATTTAGTGCATACACTTTATTGTATGATTTTGCTTGAGAAGTTTAAATAGTGGATTCTTACAGTGTAATTGATACAGTTGAAAGTTTCTTGCGTCATTGAAGCATTCGCATTTAGCTCTATTTTGTGTATTGGGTAGTATGCTTGAAAGCACTGGCATTTGTGCACGGTAAATCTTTTCGAACTTCGTATGCGCCCACTATGAGGTATTTAGAGAATACGCGTAGTAACGTGTGTGCTTTCTTTAATTGGTGGCTATGATAATCGCATGTTCTGGTGCCCAATGGCAATGTATACGCTTGTACCCCGCAACAATATTGCTATGTTGCATCTTTTAACGTGAAGCCCGTTTAAAGGACGTGTTTGTTCATAAAGCGTGAACGTTATTTCCGCCACATTTCGAAGCAGAAGATATTTTAACTTATTCCCAAGCTTAGGCGTGGCTGTATTGTTCAACACCTGCTTTCCACGCAAACGGTCTGGGTTTAACCTTCATTGGGACCCAGAATTTTTTATTATTTATTTCACGTGCATTTCTCTGGATTTATCGGTCAGGCCCAAGAAGATCCTTTTCCACTCACGACGAATGACGCCGAGGCCAGAATTTCAGCAAAACGAGCTCTTTTAAACTATAGCGTTCATAACAGGCAACGTAACAAGTACGAGATGGCTGATACGTGTACGTGCCCTTACACAGTCGTCGGGAGTTTTTATACACGGATTCCTACTATCAATTCAGATAAAAACAAGGTGCTACAACAGAGAGAGCAATACGGTTCGAACACAAGCCACAAAGACGGCGCCGAATTAGTAGCTTCGTCAAACTGCCGAGAAGTGGCAGCAATTAAGCGTAAGCTCTATCAGGCGTGAACACTTTCTCGGACACAAGTCTGCCTATATAAATATTAGGTTTTTCGTGAAGACGGATGTGAATATCATATCTAATAAAGAAAACGTCGCACTCCTTCACTAATATGCTTTATGAGTTCGTTTCACAGCTGTTCTGCACATTCGTGTGGCGGCTTATTTTCAATGCTCCAAGAGCTTGTGAACTGAATCTGCTCCTGGGACAATATTGGCTGACTGATAGCAAGTCACTGGTGCTTTCACATCAACAGGTAGACAAGAAAAAACAGCAGGTAGCATTGCAACAATGTTTCTTGGCCATGCGTACTTAATGTTTGATGCCGAACATTTATGCAGAGGTTTTCACTGGGAAAGATGCGCGAATACAAAAAAAAAACACGTTCAAACCAAATATTTTTGCGATTCAATTTTTACTCCAGAATAGATGAAATGGTACATATTACGTACAATCATATCTTAAAAGAAACATCGCATAATTTACTAACGGCTTTATTTCTAAGCAATCTGCGTCAGCGTGGACCTTCGCAGGGAGAAGCTTTTAGCTATTTGGTTGATAGGGTCCTCGCTACTGAAGCGCTTTTTTCAGTCTTCAAAAGAAGCATTCGCTCTGCAATAACCATTCGTACTTTGAAACTTTTCTCTAAACATACATTAAAACTGCTTTATACAACACCTTTTATTGCGAGGTCATCTTACATATCCAAATTAGTACTGACTATGAATTTTAATGAAAGTTTTCAGAACAGTACCCCATTCATGAAGTTTTCTTTTTCCGAGTGTAGACATCCTTTGGCTAAGTTTGACGGTAGTGACGATTTAGTGCGACCTAAAACAGGATCGCTTACATATATAATAAGCTTTGCGTACACCATAAAGTGGCCTTAATTGTGTACATGAAGTGGTAAACGCAAGAACATTGAAGAGTTTGTCACGAAGAAATTCTGCCATCAGCGTTTTTGGTTGTGAACAAAAAATCTGAATAGATTCAAACAAGTGAACAATAAAAAAGTATTTATCCTGAACGGTAATTGAACTGTGTCGTGCGTAGCACGAAGATGTTCTATTAGAGAGCTGCACCCGTGCATGAAATTGCTTTAAAAAAGCATTATGTGAATTTTAAGTATTGCAATGAGTACCCTTATCCATGTCATTTTAGTGGCAGTAGCATAGAATTTCCCCAGGTGTCAAAACATATGCGCGGCTTGTTTACGGGTCTACTCATAAAAAAACGCTTAAGCATTGTTAGTCGTCGTCGTCATCAACATCATCATCATCACACAATTATCCCCAAAGTTTGCATATGCACAATGTTGGCAGGGCCTTACGGATGGCTAGTGAGACTTGGCGTATATTTAAAAGGGAGAGTTATGGCGTAGTGGGCAATTCGTAACTGTACTTGCGTAAGGCATTCTTAGAAAGTTTGAAAGGGCGTATGTTACACACACAGACGTTCTACTCATTGCGGACGGCTGAATTGCCCGCAGAGATGCGAAGTCGGGCTTGCAATTGAGAAACCATTGTCAACGCGTCCCGATTACGTAATTGAGTTCTCCTTATGAACCCAGAGTTAAAGTCTCCCGACTTGTTCACAATTTATCCAGTTTTTTCGCTTTGTGAACGAATTCAGCGCCGATACATAACTGTGATTGGTGGCGAAAATGTAGAAGAGTATTAAACTATGCAGTATCATATTAATAGCAGCAGTGACGTTCTAGTCTGTCAGTTCGTGTCTTCGCTTCATCCACGTCCTGAAGGTGTCTTATCAGTTTTTTTATCAAGTAATGAACCAACTAGTTCAGCAACAAGCCCCATTAGAATGGTGAATTAAAAAAAGAAAGGCGAACCATCTGCTGAACAGAATCTCGGGAAGCTCTCAGCTTTAAAACTAAAAAATAACCCGCAAAGCCACGTAGTACTAAAAACCTGCATTATCATGTGTTTTCAGAGCTACAGGTTTTGAATTTTTGCTTTGTAGTATTTATTAACCCGCCATTAAGTATAGGCAATTTTAGAAACTCAGTTCTTCATTTATCATTCAGAAGGAGACGTCAAACATTGCAACGTTGCTCAACCATTCATATAGCAACAACTCCTGGCTACTGTTTATGACAGCGTGAAGTCGAAAACTAATCGCATTCATCGTGTACCCACCAGATACGAGACGTCCACATGATTGTGAAATAGCTAGCAGCATCCGCTCAGAATGCTTAGGCGGATTGTTGCGGTATTGCGACACTGCCGCTGCAGTACATTCTAGGAGACCTGGAGGTGATATATAGGGCAGCGAAACATTGCGACTGTCCCACATCACTGTCCAACGCTCTTGCCCCAGTGCCTGCGATCGATCACCCTGAACAACACCCGTGTTCAGAGTGCCTTCTGTATTCTCCTGTTTCTTGATGGTCAGTCGTCGCTTAGCACACGAACGGCCTGATATGCAAACGGGAAACACTATTGGAATATAGGCGGAAGGAATCATTCCTATATGTTTGCTAGTCATTTTGAATCTGCTTGTGCTAGTGGAACAATGCGATGACACTGGCAGATACGACAGCAGCAAGCCGATCAGACAAAGCTATTTGCATCCTCCCATTTCGATGTTGCAACAACGCATGCATGCGTGCATATGGGGACGTGAATAGTCGAACAGCTAAAGAAAAGAGGGAGCAGAAAACAACGCTGTGTCGATGTTCACGTCTACAGTTTTCTTGCTTTACAGCGCTTATGTAATTCGTTGTGTGGCAAGCGAAGGTTCACGGCTGTGAAAGAGAGACAGATGAAAAGGAAAGATAGGGAGGTTAACCTCAGGTAGTTCGGGAAAGATTTTCTTAAGTTTCTGGTTGGTTGTTAGAATTGAATAGCATTTTCTGAGCATACGCGGTGTAACCACGGTTAAGCCGCATATGCATAGAAAACGAGGATTACGTAAACAGACTCACCGTCTAAAAAAAACACTATCAGAAAGAAACCATTCTAACACAGTTCTTGACAAAGCTTGTACGGACGCACTGTAACTGAACCGCAATAGAGCACTCAATCCACGCACTAAAAGCACAGCAACAGAAACTACGGCTCTTTTCACTACAAAGTTTTCTAATGCACTCCCGAAGATAAACAAGATCATCACAAAATACTATCCAATTCTAACAACCAACCTGAAACTTAAGAAAATCTTTCCCAAACCGCCTAAAATCGCCTACGGACCCAACGCCAACTTCAAAGACATGCTTGTTCCCGCAAAACCTAAAGCAAAGACTAGGACAACGTCTGGTCCTTCTGGCTGGTCCAGGTGCTCCACTTGCAGACATATACAGTTGGCTACCAACGTGAAAAAGAACAGCATCTGATTACATTCACAGGGTGACATCGAGCTTCACCTGCAATTCAAACATCTTATACACTGTCTTGAATGTGTCATCTATAGAAAACAATATATAGACGAAACTCGCCAGACAATTCACGTAGGACTGAACGGCCACCATGCAGACACAAAGCACAATTTACCAAAAGCCGTGGCTGGTCACTTCAGTCAACAGGATCACAATTATGACCAAGCAAAGCTTTACCTTCTACAAACTAACTTCCGGTCACCACGAAAGAGTAAATACATGGAATCATATTTGATACACAAATTTATGTCGATACACGCCACAGACATCGATGTAGCATGTGGCAATTTGGAATCGCTGACAGCCATAGTATTCTTGCAGCAATACTTACAGATACAAGATACGTTCAGCCTTCAAATAGACATAACCAGTATTACGTGAAGCCCCGCCGCGGTGGTCTAGTGGCTAAGGCACTCGGTTGCTGACCCGCAGGGCGCGGGTTCGAATCCCGGCTGCGGCGGCTGCATTTCCGATGGAGGCGGAAATGTTGTAGGCCCGTGTGCTCAGATTTGGGTGCAGGTTAAAGAACCCCAGGTGGTCTAAATTTCCGGAGCCCTCCACTACGGCGTCTCTCATAATCATAGAGTGGTTTTGGGACGTTAAACCCCACATATCAGTATTACGTGAAATTGTTCCTAGCCTACATATTATACTATTATTATTATTTTTCAATTTTTGAATTTTAAATACACATATGCTTGTACTTAAGACAACTACGAAGCTTTTATTTTCTAGTACCCTTCAACCACTGCTTTCTTTATTCTTTCATCGCTTCTAAAACCACTCTTGCCATGAATCGCTAAACTCATTGCCATTCCAGAAAGTTCTCTGCGTCTTCGAGGTATTCACTCGCATCCGCAACAGCGTCATCTCTTCGATGCTCTGGCGCTACATCGACGTCTGTCACAGCTTGATGTTTCCGGTGTATTTTGTGCAAAGGTCGTCGGCGACATCTCTATACCGATCGATCTATTGCCACAGGACGTTTCATTCGAACGAGATCAGCAAATGAAGGTTGCATTCACTATGGAAGAACTTCGTGCAGCATTGAACACATGCAGAAGCTCATCGTCCCCAGGTCCGGATGGAGTGACCTATACTGCCCTACGTCACCTAGACCCGAATGCACAGCGCTGTCTCCTGGACATTTTCAATAAGTCTTGCCATGATGGAATGGTGCGTGATAAGTGGAAGTGCTGTCGCCTAGTGCCTTTGTTGAAGCCGGAAAGTCTCCATTGGATTTGGCACCAAACCGGCCTATAGCACCAGCAAGCTGCATCGGCAAGGTCATGGAGAGAATGCTGCTTACACGCATGGAATGGTACCTGGAACATTATAACATCTATACTGATGCTATGGCTGGCTTTCGACGCGGTCAGTCTTCAATTTATAGCGTTATTGACTTAGTCACCTCTGTTCAGCATCAGAAAGCTCAGAAGCGGTTGTCGGTAGCTCTGTTCTAAGACGTGAACGGGTGCCTATGACAACGTGACCCATGAGGCTGTTCTCAATGCTCTTGAAGCAGCTGAACTTGGAGGTCGTGTTTTTCGATGGGTAAGAAGCTACCTCACAAAGAGATGCATGTTCGTTCTAACTACAGATGGGTCTAAGTATTTCACAAGTCGTCTTTCACTCTTTCACTCTTTCGATCTCGAAAGAGTGAAAGTCACTCTTTCGATCCCAAATTGTTTCAATTGTGGGGTATCACTAGTAAGAGGCAGGCCCGCGTCAGCTTGTTTAACGTTAAGTATGCCGAGTTTTGTGCTAACAAACTCTTCAATATTGAGCTGTTCGAATGAGCGAACATAATAAAAAAATGTGCAACAGTAAAGTACAGTCACCCCGTAAGAAAGCGAAAACAAACAATAGTATATCGCAGCTGCTCCAGCAGAACCATTCCCGTTCTATAGGCCTACGCAAACTATTACCGCGCACCCTTATGTATTTTGTTTTCATTTCTTTCAGGCGAGATTCTAGGAACATCTTCGACAGCTTCATGTTCTGTTCGTGCTTTCTTTGGTGATTGCCTCTCCGGATTCGGAGAGCATGCCTTGAGAAATGGGCGAGCCGTATTGGCTTCTTGTTTCGTTATATATCGTGAGGAAACGAAGTGCCTTTCCTATAGGGTGACGTTGTCTGGCATGTTAACGCTGCAGAATGCGTATTATCTTGATGGGGTCACAGCGGTTACTGTCATCGTTCTGGGTCACGTTTACGAGAACGCCATTTGGTGGTCCCGTGCTGCGATGAAACCACCGGCCGCATTCCTTCGGCCATCAAAGAGGCTCATAATGGTTCTCTCCAGATGGCGGAAAGTAAGAATAAAAGAAAAATTCAAAGAAGATATTCAACTGGAAATTTTCGTATCCCTACACTTGGCGTCGTCGGAATGTTCTGCGTGTTGCGGTGTTCCTGCGCATCCTTGCATAAAAAAGTGACAATCACCTGAAAATATATAGTTTAACTTATTGCTAGTTGGTCTAATCTATGGTGAACGAGGAGCAGTGTCAACGAACACATGTCGAAGAAAGAGAAGTGCGATATGCAGTACTAGCCGACAATCGCCGTTTAGCTCATTGTAAATAAAGCTTTTTTACAAACTATGTTACAGAAAGGTGGAGGTTCGAGGTACAATGGCATACTCAGCGACACGAAAGGCACTCTCTTGGCGCCGTGGTGAGCTCGCCTCCGATCCGGGCATAACTTCATCGTGTGCTCACAGCTGCCGACTTCGACAGTTAACATTTGCACCATTTGCACCACAGTCTCACAAGAAATCTATACTGAAAATAACATCGTGCATTGATCAAGGAATAACGGCGAAGCTCCTCGTGAGATTTCTGGCGTTATTTAGTAATGAACATCAATTTTACTCAGAAAAAAGCTATTTTAGTCACACTTTGTAATGTGACGAAGAGAGAGAGAAAATATAACCCAATTTTCGAGGCTAAGCTGTTTACGCCTGGAAGTGGGCGGCCCCCTCCCTCCATGTAGCCGCAAGCTTGATCTTATAGCCTTGCCCCCATTCTGGTATAATAAGCCTCGTCTCTAGATTCTTGTTGCATTCCAAACCAAAGTGGCCCAGTGTGTTTGACAACTTCCGTGACTCTCATTCTTATTATCATTAAGAGAACATTTGACAAACGTAGTGGTTTCTGGACGAGGTTTTTTAAGTATACTGATGCAACTCAGCTCGTAGTTTCTGGAAGGCATGTGCCTCAGAAAGTGGGCAAGACAGTACTTCTCTATCGGTCCACTAAAGATTAGGAAGCTGTCTATAAGGAGCTTCCTACCGTGGACCGGCTACTATGCAGTGAGAAGGAAATTGTCCTTTGTTTGCCTGAAGGAGGCAAAAGTATGTGCACATTCAAAACTTGTTCGTCTTTTCGAGTGTTCTGAGATGAGTGAAATGGTGGACTTCCCTCAGGAAGAAAGTGCCCTTCAGGATCACCAATGGGGATTGGCACCTTCATGCAAGTTCCGATTAAGATGCCAGCGAAAGAGATGCTGAAGCTGAGGCGAAGCGTCCGACAGAAGATGCTGAACTTAGATTAAGAGAAACTGATTGTAAGCGTAAAGGGCTTGCATAGGACCTTGAGTTTAAACCGAGGCAAGAAAAAACAACTTGAACGCTTCGATACTTTACCAGCCTTCACGACGTTGTGAGTGAAACAGGGCTAATCTTTATAGGAAATCTTCCCTTAGCTAATGAAAGGCTATAAAATATCGAGAATGAAACAAGTAATGCAGTGTAGCTGTCACCACTTTAATGCAAAGCGGCCTTTCGAGGTGCACTATTTTATCAAAACTCGTCAATCAGATCACACGCACATTTTCACTGCGTCTATCAGCATGTGTGTCTGTATGTCTAAAGAAAAAATCACACCTGGTATATTCAGTGTGGCGACATTTAGTGATCTCTTTTTAATAAACTCGAATTCATTTTGTTATTGCTAATATTTATTATCAGTTTTATATCAGGAGAGTGCTCAGTGGTGCTTGCTTCTTTCTTCGATATCAAGGCACCACTACCTCAAATTTACAACCTGACAGCGAAGCTTATGATGATTGATTGATTTGTGAGGTTTAACGTCCCAAAACCACCATATGATTATGAGAGACGCCGTAGTGGAGGGCTCCGGAAATTTCGACCACCTGGGGTTCTTTAACGTGCACCCAAATCTGAGTACACGGGCCTACACCATTTCCGCCTCCATCGGAAATGCAGCCGCCACAGCCGGGATTTTATCCCACGACCTGCGGGAAGCTTATGCCGGTAGGGTTTGTTTGGAAGATAGATAGATAGATAGATAGATAGATAGATAGATAGATAGATAGATAGATAGATAGATAGATAGATAGATAGATAGATAGATAGATAATTAGATAATAGATAATAGATAGATAGATAGATAGATAGATAGATAGATAGATAGATAGATAGATAGATAGATAGATAGATAGATAGATAGATAGATAGAACACTGTATCGTTTTAAGTGTCTTCATGTAAGGAGAAGTTTGTGCATACACATGCAATGTATATGTGACTGTTCTTGACTTAGTATATTTCTTCGTTGAAGTGCACAATGATCGCTAATGATGGTTCCGTTATGAAAAGAAGCGCGAGAAGCTCAAATGCCACAGTAGTAGTCTCGGCAACATCTCTCATATTACTGCTCAAAATGTATTACGCAGCATCAAACAGCTGCGGAACTAGTTGTCTTAAGGGTAGTTATTCAGCTTGTGAGGGAAGAATCACCTAGCTTATGGTGTCTCTTCTGTGATTGTAAAGTCGTCCTCCTAAGTCTTCTTTCTGCTCTACATACGCCGTAAATTAGCAGCTCATAGCAGAGGCCAGGCTTGTTCACCATCAAGCCATTATAAAGGGAGAACACAATGTTCCGACGATTACTTAGCCACTGTGGCATTTAAAACTTTGATCAAGCGAACGTAGCTTTCCGATCTACCTGCAATGGCGTCAGCAGCGTCGCAATTTCGCAATCCAGATCACGCGTAGCAAAAAGACGCCGGCCGCACTCTAGCACATAATTTAATGCTGGAGCGCTGGAATTCACCGAGGTTTGCAAGTATACCTCTACATACTTTAGACCAAGATCCTCAGTTACAGCTGCCATCCAATCTATCATGCTATTAGTGTGCCCTGCTGAACCCTCTCGAGCTTTCAGTGGCCATCTTGAATGCATATGCATAATCTATTGAAATAGTTTAATGCCCATTTTATGATCGCTGTGGGTGGAGTAAGGCAATCGCACAGCCTCTGTTTGAGTGCAACCGTTTTCACACCCAAGGAGAGGTCGTGTCAGCCAAATTTCGCTTGCGAGATAACCGCCCTCTCGCGGAGGACAAATTCGTAGGGCACTGGCCTACAGGACTTTGAACACGAGTGCTTATGGGGGCATTGCTGCTGTTACTTCGACAAACTTTACAGAACGACAAGTTATGACTCGTCTTAGACAAAGCTGATGTGTTGCTTTCAGACAGACCTATTGTCATGACTTCGTGCTGCCGTTGCGAACAGGTTCTTCTCTCTCATTATTCTGCACAACGTTTCACCTTCCAAAGTACAAAGTTGCCAACTGAAGTTCTTTTTAGTTAACAACCCTGTCTTTCTTTTTCTCTCTTTCTCGTTTTTGCTCTCTATAGATGGCCTGTACTATTACTAAGAGAGCAGATGCCCGGCCATGAATATGTTCAAAAACTAATTACGGGTTCTGTTTTACTTATTCTTTGCAGAATTCCTCGTCGCAGTGACGATAGCCGAGGTGCGCGCAAGGAGTGCTCCTTGTTTTGCCACCGGCTGCTGTTCACTTAAAAACGTTCGGGATCGAGCAACGCCACCACAGCCAGCCTGGTCACGCAAGACGAGACGTTTGGGCCATTGCCTCGGAGTCTCAGCCATAGGCTAGAAGGTGCCCTCGACAAAACGGGAACGTGCTTGAAGTTCCTATTCCAAGGAGAACGCCACCTACCATCTTCTCCATCAATGTCATCTGGGGACCGCAAGAAGAAGCGGCACCGCTGCGGGTGACGACGTCCACTCAAGAGAAACACCCCGGTAGGCATGGCAGTGCAGTATGACGAGGACAAAAATATATGCGTCTAGTTTGGACATCTGTATTGAGGTTCGGGCCGGCAGGCGAAAAACTTTACTTGATCTGGAGACTGAGCCAAAAGCAATTTAGTTTTCCTTTCCTCAGCCAATGCCTTTTTTCGAGAGTGGCACATGACAAGCCCCGAAAGGAGAACGTTTAATGTATAATTAAAAAGACATTTACACTGAAAGTGCACGAGAACAAAATATCGAGTCAGTTAACAGGTACAAATTCAAACAATAAGAATACCAGAAACGTAAATTTTGCGTGATGACGACGAACCAGTGGATCGGTTAAAGTGCATTTCTTGAAAAACAATAAGGCCCCTCTACTTTTTGGCATCTTTCGCTGCATAAGCGTGGTCAGCCGGCGTGCATATGTATTTTATTTTTTGTTATAATTGAATATGTATGAATGAGTTAGTCAAAATCCGCTCGCATATCCCACGGGAGGAGGAGGAGGAGGAATAAAATTTATAATAAAAAACCAGCATGTTTAGGTGGCCGGGCCTAGGCCTCTCATGGGAGGACGTCTAGGGCTTGCCTCAACACCGCCGGAGGAACTCGAATAAATATCTGGCAAATTGGTGGATGTACCGCGTGAATGCTGCGTAATTATGGTTTCGGAATGCTTTATTATAATTTCGTCTTCATTATAGCCTTTAACTGAACGAAGGGGAATAGTTGCCTTCAACGAGTGCTGGGACGCTGATGTTTGGTTGTGCCAAACTACTGTTTGGAGGTACTAATGCTTCCGTCGCATCGCTTCGAGTCAATCGAACCGTCAAGTCAAAAGAAAGCCTAGTAAAGACACCCTTGACTGAATTCCAAATGCGCGATCAAGTGACTACATACATAGAGTTTCCTAAAATGAACCAGACGGGACTCTGGCTCTGCGATCGTTCAGCGACCATGGGAATGATGAGTATGACACAAATTAGCCTACTTTTTCGTGCTTGCTGGTGGCGAACGCTCTTGTGGCTTCTATTACTGCTGCTATGTTTTGTTTTTGTTTCGAAAAACCAACCGTATTTCACTTCGTGATCTGATTTGAAGTGGTAGGCCTAAAATTTTAAGATGGTGAAGCGTAACTGCCGAACATTTGCCGATCGTTGTTTCGTGATGAAGCAACTTGAAGCCATGCGAAGCCAGAATGAACTTAAAGTACGGAAACTAGGGAAATCCAAGTCGCGCCCATGATTTAGATGCTCGTTGAGACACCATGCGTTGCAGCTTCCATAGACAATAGCCCCAGAGTTCCCCATAGTGTATATAAAAAATTCTATGCCAACGTATATGCGGTGGTCAGTGAACGCGGTTGCGCAGCGCAAGCAGCCACTTTTTTTTAAATAGCAGACACTGTCTGTGTAGGTCTTACGAGGCGAGAGAGGGAGAGGGGAGCGAAACTTCGCGGGTGTCTTGTTCGGCCGGCAAGAGACGCGAGCAAGCGTCACGACTTGCGAGATGCAAGCATGGACAGTGTGGGTGTGGAAGGTGCCGCCGCTGCCGGATCAGCGACCTCGTACGACTAAGAAATGCTCTGCATTTAAAACTTATTGACGAACCACGGCGGTGTTGTGCGGGCTGTGGCTAGAAAAACCCCAGCTTAGGTGATGGCCTCGAGTCTTTGGACACAGGTTGCTTCCTGGGCGTGCCGGACGGGCCACAGTTGATCGGCGTGGTTGTGGCTGAGCAGAGCCGCCTTTCATAGCGCCTCGTTCTTCGAGACTTGCTACGTCTACCGTCTCATAGGCAACTGTTGCCCGCTGAATAAAAAATAAGAATATTTAGGAATCAAAGAGTGCTTATGTTTTTAGCCTGTTAAATAAAGCTGTAGCGCAAAGTGTTAGAAACCTGAAGCGCTGGCTTGTTAGCGCACTTAAACGCTTCGCGATTTCTTACGGGGCTTTTGGGTTTGTTGGGTTACTATGTGGTTACGACGTGGAAGTAAATTCATGAGTTGAATTTCTTCGAGCGAGTCAAGGCAAGCATTTCGCAATCTCTATTTATAGGATCCTAAGAGCATGTAGATGTGCTTTCTCTAAGCTACCAGAGAACGCACAAAAAATATAAAAACTCTTACTTCTTTCTTTTCTGAAGAACGTCATTTTATAAACATTGTCATTCTCGCTGTGTAGTTAATGAGCACAAGGAATACAAATCTTTATTCCAGAAGAAGGTCTTGTTGGGCGAGTCGGCGCATCGCTTCGATGGGCATTGTATCGCACTCAATCGTGCCCCGCCGCGCTGGTCTAGTAGCTAAGATACTCGGCTGCTGACCCGCTGGTCGCGGGATTGAATCAAGGCTGTGGCGGTTGTATTTTCGATGGAGGCGAACATGCTGTAGGCCCATGTCCTGAGATTTGGTCACATGTTAACGAACCCCAGGTGGTAGATAATTTCCGAAAAAGAATATATATATATATATATATATATATATATATGACGCAGGAGACGTGATGACTATAGGCTGAACCATTTATTTTTTTTCCTCTTTCTCCTCTCCTACTCCACCACACCCTTCTCGTGTGCTTCATCATACGCTTCCCCCCCACCCCCGAGAGAGACGTAGATGCAGAGGCGGATGATATCGTTTAAGTCTCCCGACATGAACAATGTCAATCTGGTGAACGAGTGGAGCCACGCTTCGGTCGATCTCGCAGTTAACTGCCGAGATTTTGCATATGATCGAATAGGGTCCTTCCAAGATTACACCGAGTTTGCTGCGGTTCGGGTACCAGACTGTTATATATAGAAGGAAGTCTCCGACTTGAAGCTCTGGCAAAAGGAACTTTTTGTCGTACATGATCTTTTTTTCTCGTGATATGCCACTGAATTGCGGACTGCGTTTGTACAAGCTTCCTGCAGAATTTCGGCAACGTCTGGAAGGAGATAGGGATACGATGGTGTGCTATACATAAGAAAGCAGGATGGGTAGCTTGTGACTTAATGAGGTGTTCTATTTTACTCGTCGACAACGCTACGATTTTCGGGGCTCATCGTTGATCTTGCAGCGGATCTTGCCACGCCATTACACAGTTGGCATTGTGAACTTGTTAAAAACTGATGAATATTGTTGTGCTTGAGGAAATGCTTAAATTTGCCGGCAGTGCATCCTGTGCCGCGGTCGGAAAGGAGCTTCAGAAGCTTTTCAGCAGCGAACATACTCTTCAGGCAAGAGATGTAGGCGTCGCAAGTCTCGTTCTTGTGGGTGAAAGCTCAGACACAACGGGTGGCATGATCAACGGCTAAGTCAATTAATGTTTCGGATGAGTCGTAATTGCCAAAACCTCCGATAGTGTCCGTGGCCAGAAGATCAAATGGTTGTTCCGCTGGTGGCGAAGACTCCAAGGAACCAAAGCGTTTGGTCTTCGGCTTCTTGCAGCGCTGGCAAGTATCGCAGTGCCGTATGTACTCCTGACGTCGGTGATGATGTCGGGCCATGCAATAATACTGTGGAGCGAGAAGCCGCAACGTTTTCGCTACACCGACATGACCTAAAGCGTCATGAGCAGTTTTGAGAAGAGAAGACCGGAGGGCAAAAGGCACATAGACTTTACGTATTACTCTGCGTGTAACTATACTCAGTCCGTTCTCAATGGTATGCTTTCCGGGTGGTTTGTAGCTATGATGCTCTCGCAGTTGCTCAGCAGATAGAGTTGAACTATCGGTCTTCGAGATAGTGCATCAGCTTCAATGTTTTCAATGCCCTTTTGGTGCTTGATGTTCACGTCGTGAATGACTACCGGAAAAGTCGGCCTCGGGGATTCTTGATGCCTTTAAGCCAACGCTGCGTGGTCTGCGTGATCCTAGTGAAAGGTTTTCCGTGTAAATAGCAGTGCCATTTATCAATGGCGGCAATAATTGTTAAACATTCGAGTTCTGTGATGGCGTCATTAATTTCGGGGTTTAGTAACTTCCGTGAATAATAAGCAATTATATGTTCTTTACCTTTCATCAGCCTTCTTCAAGACGGTGCTGATACCTCTGTTGGATGCATCGCAGTATAGCACACAGTGCTTAGAGGCATCGTAGATGTTAAGGACGGGCTATTCTGTCACGCATTTCTTGAGCTGAGTGAAAGCCAGCTCACACTCTGAACCCCAGTTCCAGGTGGCGTCTTTGCTGAGCAGGCGTGTCAGTGGGTGAGCAATTTAAATGAATTGGTCGATGTATCGATGGTAAACATTGACACGCTGCTACTCTTTAAGGCGTGATGGTGTCGGAAACCGTAGGATTGCGCCCACGTTGCTTTGTTTCGGAGTGGCGGTGCCATGAGAAACCTTGTGTCCCAGGTACTCAATGGAGGTTAGAGCGAATTGACATTTCTTTAATTTTAGCTCGATGACTTCACTTTTGAAAGCTTTTAAAACGCCCTCTAGATGCCTCAGATGGTCTGGAAACGTGTCAGAATAGACAAAAATCTCGTCGAAGTAATTCGTGACGTGCTGCGAACGGTGGTTTACTAATATGAATTTGACAGCCCGTTCGAAGGGGACCAGAGCATTCCAAAGCCTAAAATGCATGACGAGCCACTCGTCGTGACCGGTACGTTTGACAAACACCGTTTTTGGAACGTCATCAGGGTGAATTTTAACGTGCCAGTAACCTGACGTTATGTCTAACGTCAAGATGTACGTAGTTTTCCCCAAAGAATCAAGGACGTCGTTGGTGAGAGGGATGGGCTGATGATCAGACACCGTCAATTCGTTCAGCTTGCGGTAGTCGATGCAGAAGCTCGTGCGACCTTCCTCTTTTTTTCTCTGCCAGAAGTGCTGGCGCAGCGTATGGGGAGGTAGATAGTCGTATGGCACCTTGCTTGAGAAGGTCGTTGATCTGTCTGTCCATTTCAGTGCTGTTGGTTTCTGAGCATCGATAGGGAGCTCTACGAATGGGAACATTGTTGCTGAGATAAATGCGATGCATTTTGCCATTGATGCACCAAATGTCTCTCTGTGGCTTGGAAAAAATGCCGTCGTACTTGTGGATAAGCTGTTTCAATGCCAACTGTTCAATTTTATTTAGATGTAGTACATCGCAAACTTCAACACCTTGCGAACACGCGCCCATGTTAGCCGTGGTGTGGTTTTGTGTACGAGAATGGAGGATGTCATTCTCTTGGCATAAAGTCATCGTGTCAAGGTCCAGCAACAAGTTAAAGAGGCAGGCACTATCCAAGCCAGGAAGTAAGCTGCTCTTCATGCCTTGTAGATCATAAGCCTGAATTCCTCTTGTCACTTTTCCTATCTGTACCTTTAGATTAACGCGACCCAAAGTTTTGGTAGATGATGTGACTTGTTGAGCTGGAACGCATGAATTCCTCATTATTTGCAGGCGAAGTGCCTTCAGCACTGCTTCGTTGATACAGGTAATCGTAGCTCCAGTATCAAGAGTAGGGCTGACAGAGTACCCGTTATTAAGGGCATCTAACTGAATTATATGAACTCTGGGTGAACCTCATCGTTTCTCTGGTCAGTGGAGAGGGCGGAAATGCTCGCGCATCGTGGGCATTCATTATGCCTAGTGCATCTGTCAGGGTGAGTCATCCATCGCGCAGTGTTTTCACTCACACACGGGTGTTCGCACCACGGTATTACGTGGACGCTGACGAGTGTTGTCACTTGCCACGTTAATCTGTGCATTCCGAGGTGATGGAAGGCGCTGCAACTTCACTCTCTGCATGGTTGACTCTACACGAAGTGCAGCTGTAAGCCATGCCGCTGGTTTACACAAGGTGAGCCCAGCAAGCACCATTTCTCATGCGCATGAAGGCCGTCGATGAGCCCTGATATAAGGCGCGCGTCCTTTAGGTCTGCGAAGTGTTCGAGGGACATCTTTTTATTATAGCATTCCTGCAGGCTTTGGCCTGTACTCAACCAGCAATGAATGAATCGGCGGAAAGGATCCGCGACGCCACTCGTAAAGCGTTCCTTCGTTCGTTCAGATAAGCTCTCCCAAGACGCGTAAGTGTCGAAAACCTCGGTGAGAAACCATCGGAAAGCCTCACCTTCAAGGTAATCGAAGTAGCAGCACAGCTTGTCTCACTGCGTTCATGCTGTGGCCGCAGTCTTCACCTCGAAAGCTGGAGCCATTTGTCAAAGGGGACGTCCTCAGATGCTCCCGAGTACTTCGGGATGTTGATGACTTTTTTGGATGTTGCCCTGATGAATGGAACGATAGATCCTGTCGACTAGTTTGACACAGAAGACGTGATGGCTATACGATGAAGTACCAATTTTTCTTCGTCTTCTTTCTTCTCTGCTACTCCACCACACCGTTCTCGTGTGGTTCGTCATATATATATATATATATATATATATATATATATATATATATATATATATATATATATATATATATATATAGGAAACGCATGTCCAGATCACCTCAATTCAACAGAAGCAGCGTGGAAAATTTTTTCCGCGATACACAGAGCGCCAGGACTTTCGCCTACGCTGTGGTGGCCTGTTTCCTTAATATAAAAAACTTCTAACAGCTCACGCTCAACTGTCTTTGCTCTTTATCAGAGTTGTTTTGATAGCAATGAGTATGGTAAGTAAAACAATGTAATTCAGCTACTTCAAACACAAATCTATTCAAGCACAATTAGGAACGATATTTCTAAAGAAAATAATTAACTGGAACTGGTTGTTCTGTTTTACCAACTTCGCAGCATGTAATATGCGTGACCGAAAAATTGAGAAAAATGCAATTGAAATAAAGTGACACAAAATCCTGGAGCAGAGTGGGGACTGTGGGGACCGCACCAGGGTTGTTTGGACCAGATTGTGGATCGAACTCGGGTCGTTTGCGTGGCAAGCGGATGTTCTGCTACACGCCCACGACGCCTCTGCTTTTGAATACAGTGATTTTCTTCTGCTCGAAAATGCAGTAAATGTAGCTTTCACGCTTCACAAACACATGTGTCCTGTATACATGCTTCACAACGCAACGTGAAATATTGCTGTAATAATGAAGGGTACAAGCGTATATTTTCAACGGGCGTCAGAATATGTGATTATCGTGACAACCTTGTGGTTGAAAGTCCCCACTACAAAAGCCACACACACTACTGCACCCATTCCCTTAACGCCACGTTTATTGGGTGCACAGCAAAATCGAAAAGGTTTCATGCGCTAAGTGTTTGAAATACGCAATATAAACAGAAAGTCACTATCGCGTTCAGCTCCTGAAAGCGAAGCTTTAGGGCTTGCCAATTTTTTTCTTTTCATATTCGTGTAGGCGCGCAACTGCTATGTTGAGCTTTTTTCGTCAATATCCTGCAGTGCGTACTGTTACGAGCTGCATGGTTCTGCTGCTTTTCTCTCTCTTTAGAGGTGGCTGTTCAGCAAAAAATTGGCGCCCTGTGAGCTGAGTGTGTAATAGTGTTTACCAGAGTGGAGATGCAAAGATCGTGGGCAGCGTATTCGCTCATTGTGTAATATTCAGCCAGCAGATGTGACGCTATATTGGACGTATATTATAACGCGCTTGCACGCGTGCAGAGAAGGCGCCAAAGTTGTCGTGTGGGTCTTTCTTACGCAAGCCAACGCGAGTCTGAGTAGATGGCGCACAGCCAACCGCGTATCCGGGGTTGTTTGCTGACGTTGTGTCAAATAATAGAGAAAACGTAATTGCGTGTTTTAAGTAAGTATGTAAAAGTCGGTGTTGTTTGTTGTTCCTTTATTGCTGGAACTTCTCGGATCTTCTGTTATTGAAAGCAACGGGAAAGCGCCTAGTATTTTACTGCAGACTTCGTTTCTAAATTCATCCTAAGATGCACAAAGTTTTTTTTCATGCAAGCGTTTTCATAGGTGTCACTCAGTGCAAAAAACATTAGAGGGTTGTGAGTTTTAGCAGTTCCTGGTACTTCTGTGGTTTAGCTGAACAGGAAAGTGTCTGAAATCATTTACAGACTTTGCCTGACATTAGTTTCGTGATACACAATAGTTATCCCTATTCGCAGTGTTTTTACAACGGATTCTCACGCAACGTAAACGACGAAGAAAATTGTGATTATGGGCGTTACACAAACCATAAATTTCTGTCTATTTGAGCAATATAGTGGAGAGCATTACAGTCGAAAGAATAATTATTATGGCAGGTATTTTTGCCTCACCTTTTGATCCGCATGCGCAGCTGCTAATTAATTATACCTTTAAAATGCTCTAAATATATTTAATTATTGAGTCCGCAAGAAAATGAAATGCAGCCGTTGACGTATTGTGCTAGGCTGGCGGCTGTGAGGCCCGCATCTATGAAATCTAAAATAGTCTCGTGTTTTCACAGTGAAAGAGAACCCCTTAATTCGTATACCAGTTGCGAGGTGTGCCTTAGGTATTCGCTTAACTCGCACGATTTAGCTTCTGCAGCTGCTCGTGACGTGCTGTCAAGGGTTTCGTTATCAGCTATGATGATGTCCTTAGGCAAAATAGGTGTAATACAAGGACGTCGTTGCAACGTGTATCATGCGCACATTTAAATGGCAGTTGGTAAAGTTTAAGTCGTAGTATACACCGATGTGCCACTCAAAATCATAATTTGTAATAACCTTTGCTGAGACCATAGTTAAAACTGCTAAAAACGAAATGACTCAAAAACAATAGTGAGCTGTATTCCCTTCATGAGTATATGCACTGAGTAGGATACTACAGAACCTTCGTGATGCATTCTTATTGTAATGACGGTGGGCAGAATACATTAGTTGTACGTGAGAGCTCAAATAAGCTGTGTTGTGTGCACTTGCATATCCGCATTCTAAATAGAATATTCGTTTTTATTTTTTATGCGCAGGTAAAATTCACCACGTCACCAGTGAACCAACCCTGGACGTGGTAAGCACCCGTACATTCTGAATGCGGTGTCACGGCAGCAGGCAGATATGAACCAAACACCACCGAGTGCTCTCGAAAACGCTTGGCAGGCCGGGACCATCTTATTTCATGTAGTGAATCGAACGACAACGAGGGCTAGCATCTCTTTGCCCTTCACCTTCCAACTGGACATCGGACGTTGCCAATTCAACGGCCACTGAGGCCATCGATACGCAACCGTGGTTCACGATGTTTGAAAGCACTGTTGGCGGCAGCGACGCGGCAAAGCTGAACATGTCACTGACGAGCCAAAACGCGTCGTCTTACAATGCCGCCGCAGCAGTAGCTGTCGAGGCGGACGATGCGCTTTCGCCGGCAACGCTGCCGCCCAAGCTCCGACTATTTGCAGTCGTGCTCGTATCGTGCATTTTAGGACTCATTATAGTCGCCACCGTGGTTGGTAACGTGTTTGTGATCGCAGCCATATTCATGGAGCGCAATTTGAGAACAGTTGGAAACTATTTGGTGTTATCGCTAGGGGTCGCCGACCTCATGGTCGCCTGCCTTGTGATGCCCCTAGCAGCCGTCGCTGAAGTGAGCCGCGAGTGGGCTTTAGGGCCCGCTCTGTGTGATGTGTGGACTTGCTGTGACGTTCTCTGCTGCACGGCCTCAATCTTGCATCTCCTCGCCATTGCCATGGACCGCTACAGGACGGTGGCTCAGGTAGACTACGTGCGCCAGCGGAACTCGCGCCAGGTTGCACTCATGATCCTTCTGGTCTGGGCTGTTGCCGTCGCCGTTTCGGTGGCACCTGTGTTCGGCTGGAAGGACCCGGACTTCCAGCGAAGGGTTCAGGTCAACCGAATCTGCCTGGTCAGCCAGGACGTTGGCTACCAGATATTCGCGACATGCGCCACATTTTACGTGCCTCTGATACTAATCCTGCTGCTCTACTGGCGCATCTATCAAGTGGCACGCCGCAGAATTCGCCATAAGCCGGGCAGCAAGGTTCCTATTGCGATGGCCAAGAGTCCTTCTTCAAACGTGGAGATCTCGGTAATCGTGGCCGGTGAGAATCACAGTCCGAACTCGTGTAGCGGCGGGACCACCACGCAGGAGTCTGACGTCTCACGCAACAACGACGGGGCGCCGCTGCGACCGAAGCTGCAGAGCAAAAAAGATCGCAAGCTACAGGTCAAGCAGCCGCACATCTCCCGCGAGTCGCTCGAGTCCAAGCGCGAGCGCAAGGCCGCCAAGACCCTGGCCATCATCACGGGCGTGTTCGTCGTCTGTTGGATGCCCTTCTTCGTCAACGTGCTCCTCATGACTCTCTGCACGTCGTGCTCGTCCGGCGGTTACGCGTTCAGCGTCTTTCTGTGGCTTGGCTACGTCAACTCCATGCTCAACCCGATAATCTACACCATCTTCAGCCCCGACTTCAGGAACGCCTTCAGAAAACTACTATGTGGCCGAAAACAGCCGTATGGCATTAAGCGGTAACCACCAGAAATGTGGCGAGGCGTGTAAAGAGTTAACCAGGAGAAGCACACAGAAAGGATGGTCGGCAACATGAAAGCCCTACACCTATGTCCGAAGCGCATTGAATGTGACCACGTAGAGAGTGTCAAAGCATCCCTCACTGTGATTAAGCTGACGCAAAACTGGAATGTAGTCCCAGCAAGAGTGTTGATAAGTTGCCATCCACTCCGCTTTAATAGCGCCCACCTAAATTAAACTAACAGAAGTAGAACAGAAATATGTGTTCAATTTTACTGTGTACAAAGCTGCGTTAAATTTTATTGATATAGAGTGTACTTGTTGGCTAATCGCTTGTGTCGGAAAGGAATTAGGTCAGATTAATTTATTGACTAACCTGTCCAAAAGAGTTATTATGCACCAAACATTCCGTGAGCGAGGAATCACGACCTTTGACGTTCCTGCGAAAGAGACCGTTGTTAATTGGCTCCGAAGATGTGAGTGCCATCAGTGCCAATAGAAAACATATTTAACCCAAGGACACGTACCGTTGAAGGCTCTTTGACTTGTTATGAATACAATATTTCAGTGCGTTAATACTTGTGTTTAGTGATTGTGAGTTCAAATGAAACGCATCAAGAAGTTTAGCGATAAGAAGTAATTTTAAATTGAGCTTTAAAAAGTGAACTATATATTGACGCTTGCCAAAGTGGAAGGTACTGTATTATCCATCATGCATCCTGTTGCACGAGAAAACACTGCTAAACCTACCTAGAGCTGCAGAGTTGTAAAAGATGCCATTAAGAAGAGGTTACGCCCTGGCCAGATGGGCTTTACTTGGGCAACATAGGTTGACGAAAAAATTTCTGTGAAATTTTTACAAATCTCTTCCAGCTAAAAATATGTCTTTCAGCTTCTTTTAGAGGGAAACAAAAATAAAAATGTATTTGGCACAAACATTCAGTAATTAGATGTGTTAGCCTCTTTAGCAAATTGCATGAAAGTTATGTGCACTGTCGCGCATCAGAGCAACGACATAATAAATAGTGCGTCAACATCGGGATATATACTAAACTCAATCGTTTTTTCTCTGAAATAACAAAAGAAACAGCGTTAGTGTCATTTAAAATTTCATAGTATGCTAAAATTTGTGTAGATTAAGCGACCATTACGAATATGATCGTGTTGATAAATTTTAAATGCTAATTCAAATGTTGCGGGAAGATATGCTGTTAGAAATTGTAACCAAAGCACCATCTTCATGTAGAACCTCATCTTCACGGCTGATCAGTAAACAATGTAAAAAGTTTATAATGACTTCATTTTTGACCTCAGGAACTATTACATCACAATCTCTGATAATGGCAAGACATCTTAGGGTAAACAAAAAAAAAGATTCGTGGTATACTCTTAGCAGATCACCATGATCAGGGGCCTACCTAGTGCCCTGGCCACCGTCTTATGAAAAGATCGTGATCCCTTTTCCGGTGCGCTGTTGTAGGTGCATTTTCATTCGGAGCAGCATTCAGTTGATTGTGCCACACTTGAACCACGTCAAATCGCAACACCTGATGGCAACGTTTGGTCAAAATATTATTTCGTGCTTGCACACAATTTTATGTTAGTTGAGCAACTAGAGCACACATTTGAAACAGGCTGATGTCAGTGCCCGAACATGTTCCATTATACCGGTAACAAACTTTGCTTCCAAGAAGACATGAAAAGCCCACTGTGTCCGTGTTTGTGGAAGAGTGACATTTGAAACTTACCTCTGGTTCAGTGTTCTATAATGTATGTATTCAGTTGTCTTGTTGATATTTCTTCGATGTGTTATTTAAAGTGTCTTGTGTTCGTGTCTATGTATAAGTGAGCAAATCGAACGCCACATATTTAAGCCTCCACCACGCCTAAAGAAAATTTACAAACTTTTTTTTACCCAGCATATGAACGAATTATTTTTTTTCAAATGCTGTTTTCGTCCAGAGTAATCAGTGTTATGAGACTGTTAAAGCTATTTTTCTTCATGCTCAAGCATGAGAACACTAAGCGTTGCGTATGCCCACTCTCAAAATAGTCACTTTAAAATTTTTTCATCCCATCACAGCATTTTCCACTATTATGTAGTCCTCATTTCTACAGGATATTTCTTAGTCTCTATATTTGTAAATGATTTACACAATCAAGTCTATATCCCTCAATGTGGGCCCATGTCCAAGGTACACGAAATACGCACATACTGGGACCCACAATGATTTAGTCATTTGAGCTCATCATACGAGATCAAATAGCATCAGATGATAGTTGAAGTACTACAGAAACAAAAATTCAGTCAATAGGTTCTAACGCAAAAAGATTCATACACGTGATGTGCTTCCACTTCATAAAAACGCACAAAAGGACCACACAGCGATGCATAGCGTGGCGTAACAAACGACTGTGAGTTAAAGGAAACAAGCTTCATTAACTGCAGTAGAGCGTAAATGAGCTTCCCGGCTTCTGCTTTATGCGTACCCTAACTTTTCGTCTACGCCGCTAATATGTTGTTCTGACTTCATGATTAGGCTGCTGAATCACACGCTCGACTCATAAGGCGCCGACGCTGAATCGACCACACGAGCCGTTGTTGGCATGACAGCAAGCTATTTCTGATGGCTTTCCCTGCATCTTCGCGTGCCCACAATGTTAAATACCACCAGAGTTGAGCAGCATAAATTGCATCTGTTGCTAGGCAACTACAGTGACTCGAGTAATTACCTTTCTTTTTTTTTTCACTTAGTCATCAGCGTACGCCCCGATGTTTGCTCACCACTTCTCCGGGGCACATATTTTATTAGTCCGCTTGACTCGTTATCTTGCGAAGCGGGAGATAATAAAGTTCGTATGGATGTCTGTGTCGTCTGAGAACGTCGTTTTCAGAATACGTCTCATTCCTTTTCTTCCTTCTCCCTCTATTCTGCCTATTTTCGACTGAACAACCGCGGCGCACATTTTCATATTTACGAGCGTCAAAGCAGGCTGCTCAAAGTGTGCCTATGCTGATGTTTGATGTGAGAGAAACAATTGTGCGTTCATGTGGGCCTGGTGCGGGAGTGTAAATAACATATACGTAAGGTTCACTTCCGTTGACGTCTGCTACGAGGCGCGTAGTTGCGAAAACCGAGCTTATACGTGTAAAACTAGCAAGAAAAACGTGGCAGTACCGAAAATATTTCACCATCAAAGCTGGTGACAGCACCTTTCCAAAAGAACAAGACGACGTAGACGGTACTTTCCCCTCCAGTCGAGTTAGGTTGTGCTGGCAGCCGTCAGCTATAAAGTTTAAACAACTTCTCGATTCGCTGCTGTCCTTCGTTATCGTGAGTCGAGACAACGCGAGCTGGATATTGACTGCAAGTGAACCACCGCAGATGCCTCAGAAGCAGAGCCTTGTTTCCAGTTTTTTTGCTGTGATCATATAATTGTGTTACAGCCGTTTGTTACACGATACAGAGATTTGTCTTGCTCGGTGACCCCGAATTCGTTTTTGTTACTCTCAGAGGAGCAAATGGAGGCTAAGGAAGAAGAGTGCGAACGACATTCTTCAAGTTTATATCACTTGTTAAAACTTATTTTGCTGTTTTTGCCATTATCTAGAACCCACAAAATTGTTCCTAGTTTCATCTCATCGAGACTTTTTGTTGCAAATCTTGCATTGTACGGGCTCATTATAGGTTTGCCTTGAGTGCTTTTCCTCCATTGACTGAATTTTTGCAGTAAGCCATTGTATGAAGCTGTGAACGTTACTGACTTGATGTACTTCACAATACTCAGTGAACTCTTATGTTTACCTTCCCAGAAAACGTATTATGTGGGCTCTCTTTGTAATAAGGAGTCGCACAAATCGTCAACTATAAACAACTTGGGTTATGGCCGGTACTGATGACGTTACACTTTGGTATAGTAGTTCCGATCAATGTCAATCGTAGTCTTGTGACAACAAGCACAAGTCAGAAGGGACTTATTAAGAATCCTGCTTGCAAGACTGATATTGCCGTGTGTTTGGGTTCTGGTATCTACCTATTGCACTGCATCATACCTCCTGCGCTCTGGCTTGCAGGTGGCTACTATAAGTTTATCTTTGTTGTCGAAACTCAAAAATCACTTTAACTGGTTGCTAAACTCCTCAACCTGTGCCTTTTGATGCTGCACGTATATTGATATGATCTGTCATTCTGACACTGAATGCATGGTCTTGAATGAGCTCAATAAAAATGATTGTAAGAAATTGTTACTAAATTTACAATATACTTTGATATTCACCGCACATACACACACTTGAGTAATTCAGTCCGCATAATTCTCTCATCATGAACCTTACGTAGCCCTGGCGTCTGCAAGCATTACTCATTTCATTCCGCTATGAATTATTAAGCACTCGCTTCTACTTCTAGCAGTGTATACCCATTTTATTGCCGTGATGCCCTTATATTATTCCCTGCTGTAAGTTCTGGCAGCTCGATGTCTTGTATACATTTTGAGACGACGATTAATTCGCGGAATCATCTCTTGAGGTGGATTCCCGGAGCCGCCGCTACTTACACTGGTGCCTGACATGATACAGCAAAAGCGTGTCTACATTTTTCCTTATTGGTTCGTGGCCGGTGATGGGCAAGGGTGCATGCGTGTGCCTGATGTGGGCTAATCAGAGCTAACATGTTCGGCATGTACCTTTTTTTACGTTTGCTACTGAGGCTGGACGTAGACATTCTTAAGAGTTGGCACAGAGCATCTGAGGGCTTATCTAAATGCTTGCCGTAGACGAAAAAGTAAACAGTTTAGGTAGGGATCAGTGGACATCTTAAGCCTCAGAGCAATTTTGAGACAGCCAACAAAGGAATCATGGAGGCAGCTTGCGTGACAAATACGATGCAGGCTGCCTTACTGCCCAAAGCGAATGTTGGCTGAGTGAAATGCTTGAATATAACTGACATGGTCTTTTGCGCTCAAGTAGGCGCTTTTTAAACGCATGTTGCAAGCTCCGCTCACGTTTTCGCAGATAGAATGATTAAGCTGTTGAAAAATTATTAATACTGTTTGTTTTCCTTGCATTTCGTTTGTCATTGGGAGATCGCGTCACATCGCATAGGCGTTATCTAGACGCGTTTTATTATCATGTGGCTAAATCTCATTGCTATATTCTAATCTGTGCTATTGTCAGCAAAATCTCAAAACTGGCTTGGTGCTGGCCATATTGGAACAAACACTAACAGGATACGAAATACTGACATGGATAGTGCTCACAAGTGCTAAGTTTTAACGCTACGTTTGATTCACATACTGGTCGTACATACATTTCCCGCCAGAAAGGTGACAGCTAATGAATCACTTATGAACTCCGCGAAATTTCTGTTTTGCTTGGTAAGAAAAGTAAGGATTTGCTGAACATGACATCAACGCATCATCGGCGATTGATGCGTGCCTACTTCGGTGATTAGCATATTACCTTTTTTCTCAATTTTGCCTTTAAAAATCCCTTTCCTAAATATAGGCTGACAGGCGTACTTATTTTAGTTGATTGTGGGGCGTTTATCGTTAATAAAGATGAATACACGTTAGTAGAAAAATAAAGAAACAGCCTTGTAGTGTTTGGAGAAAACAAGGGCTCAGCTATTGTTAGAAAGCGTGCAATTTTTATACGTATTTGGCACAGAGGTAAATTATAACAGTTAAACGCAACTCATGGTGATCTTGAGAAGTGTCCAAAACATTTCATTCTGTTTCTAAGCAGAAATATTACTGCCGTCAAAGATACAGATCAAACTATAGGAAAATCTGGAAAGTAATGTTTAGAAGAGTACTATTGTAGAATTGCGTTCTCCTTGCTCACGCGCTGCGAGATGTTCTGAAACTTGACCATATCCACACCAAGCGTCACAACAAGTGTTAAAATTGCGCATGAATACAGTGTGCATTGAGGATTGCGGAACAAAGCACCACATGGCGCATGGTCAAAAAGTACATTTATAGTGACGTTCCAAACAAAGCTAGATTTGAAAGTGTTCAATGTGCACATCGCCTGATTTGTGCTTTAATCTATATCGATTCGTATACTAAGCGCGCAATATGAAGAAAAAAAGAAATAAATGTCTCAGACAGGTAGAATTATTCCACGCCACGTCTAAAGGTCATGACCTCATAATCATGAAGTAGTGAAAACTCCGCAAGATTGTCCGATGAGCATATTATTCGCCTGTAATGACGTGACGGGATCGCTGGCCTAAATCATACAGAGGCGTCATTGCGCACTCCGGCTACCACATAGAAAGGTTCCAGTGTGGTCCAGGTTTCTTGCCACGTCCTTAACCATTTCAAGTATTCTATGTCCCAAGGAGAATCATGACTGATGCGTACAGGTGTTGCTGAACTTATGAAGTCAGTAGGCGGAGATCGTGCAATTCAGCTATAGTCCTCAGGAGAATGGCATCTGACGTAGACCCGTAATAGTCTGGTCCTTTCCCATATCGTTCCATGGGTTATTTCACTGCGCAGTATGAGTAACGATACAAAATTCCAGTGTTTGTCACATTCTGCTTTTTAGTCTCAAATATGTGTTTACGAACGACAGGTACAGTTGACGTGATGCGAAACCGCAGCTTGATTAATTCACCTCGTTACATTCATTACTCTCTTGTCTCTCAGGTTTGAAATACTTCAACATTGCAATATCGCTTACTCTTAGATCAATTGTTTTTCATTGTGGCGTAATGTACAAATGTAACCGAACTAAGGTAACTTTATTAAACTAGATCACACAATTTTTGTTTTTGTTTTTTTCAAAACAGAAGCGTTTTTCCACACCTAGCACAATGAAGTGGAAAATTATATCAGAGGTTACATGTGCAGAATAACTACAGGGAATATTTCTGTTTGAAATTCAACCACGGCCTTCAATACAAAAGTCTACAAACGCATCTCTTCTTCATATGACCACAGCACGTACCCATACAAGAAAAAAAAAATTCCCGAGGTCGTTCGCATCTCCAGTGGCTCATACGATTACTTGCTCTTCTGCCGTGCTGTGGGTAACAAGTCATGCTGTTGAAATATGAAAGAACTATGAAACAAAGTCCTTGAAATGCAATGTAAAATAGTTGACACAGCTATAAAATACAATTGAATTCATGAACTTCTATTGAAGTATGTCTTTGGGACATTACTCTTGAAGCAAACAATTTATTTTTCGGCATCGAGAATAGTTCGTCAAAGACAATGAAATGACGTTGATTATCCTTTCATGAATTGCTCGACAGCATCACAAATTAGAAGTTATGATCTCATGCTGATCTATTTATAGAAAGAAAGATAAGGTTCTCGTCGTTTTTGTTGCTGCATATGTCTCATCCAATGTGCTATATTATGTCAAAACACCTCAGTGTTGTCTATGTAAACGTGCCAAATAATGCTTTTTAATGCAAAAAGCAACCAGTGTATCTCAACCCCGTATATTATGTACATGATGTTGTTGTTATAAGGACCACTTAAGCTGCACAAACTTGTTTTACAAGCATATTTGAAAATATTTTACAGCAACATCTCGCTATTTGTCTACTTGTGAATGAGAAAAAACACCGTGCGACTGCCCATCTCCGTCCTGCAGCCAACATAACCTGCTGTACTTTGCATGCATCCAGTGCTCAGCTTGCTTGTGTCCTCTGTACTCACCATCTGCCCTAACGCCTGCTGTTTTGAGCTTATTTTTGTTGCGTATCTTTGGAATCCTGTATTTCGGAAGGATTCAAGGTGAACATAAGAAAACGAATGTTGTTGCCGGACTCACTGCAGGACTGTTTATGGTGATTGATAAGTGGCGCACGTTGTTTCAGAATCTCTGGCCCCCCCACGAGGGCGGCAAAAATTTACTTGTTGTTCTCTGAAAAAAGATCAAATAAAGATGGTGAACATTGCAGTTTTTGGTAGTTTGTAGTGTCAGATCTCGCTGCCACAACACTCCAATGAAAAACAAGCTGAAGAAAAGACTAGAACGTTGGCCTTAGTCAAGTGAAATGAAAATCAGATCCCTCATCATACTTGCATATGAGGTAAGTAGTGGAAGGTAATATGAGGTAAGTGAGACTCGTAAGGAAAAAAAAGACAGGCTATGCAATAGCACATAAATACAATTTCTAATTCGTTTGTCATGATGGAATTTTTTGTGGGATTTCTGTGCCCTCCCTGTCTACCGCAAGAATGAAGAAAACGCAATTATTTGTGTGCAATTTATGTGCTAGGTATCGCACATGATAGCAGTAGTTTTATAGTAGCTTCTGCCATTGTACCTGATTCTAGGCCTTCTTGCCAATCAGATTGATTATTTCTGCACAGTGCTTTGAGGAACATAAAGAGAAATTCTATCTTTTCATCAAAAGCTGAAATCTTGCGCTTAGACATAAAAAAGTGGTCAAAAATACACAGGCAAGTTTGCTTCATGCAGCTAGTCTAAGACTAATCAATGAAACTGCCTATGAATCAAACAATCAAGATTAGATAATAGACCAGGATTTAGGCCTTTGTCCCGGATGTGGCTAAAGTGAATAAACTAAATGAGGATCTAGGTAGTTAAAGAGCAAGTGTGCTACTGTTACATGGTGAAGTTTTAGTAGTAGTTCACTAAGTGCCAAAACTAAGAAGTTAGACGTTGACATGAACTGCAAATATGAAGGACAAACACGCTTTTAATTACAAGAAACTTGGTGGTAATAGAACCAGTAGAGATTTCAAAGTCTTGGTGTAAACCGCGCACAATGAAAAAAGACGGGTTGGAAAGAAAGCAGAACTGGAGCTGACTCGATATTAAGCTGAGCCACATACTAAACGTAAACATACCAGGTGTTTCAAGAAACCTGTCAAAAGTTCTAAAAAATCAGGAACATTCAATAATTTTGTGATGTCTTTATAGTTATTTCTGTAGCCCCAGACATCTTAAAGTGAAACTGATATAAATTTCAAGATTAAGATGTATACTACATTCGATTGCTATGTATGCAAAAGTAGTTTTCACTAAGTTTGAAAAGCGCCCGTCGTGTATATGTTGCTCTATTTCGAGAGCAAAGAGCGCATACGAAAGCTCAGCGGGCCTTTCAATACCCTGCAACATTAACGCTACTGTGACGTGTTCGGTGTGGTGCATCTATCCTGAGCGGCGACATATGCGATAACGTCTTCAATCCGAGTGCTCATACCGTGGCGCCGACGCCTCGAACGCCCTCACCATGTTATCTTTGTTGCACCGTTTCAAAGATTTCAGGAAGTATATAAGGTGCAAACATTCTTCAACAAACAGGTGAAACAAAAAAAGTGCCCGCAGCTTCCCTCGGGGGAACACTGAGGAGGATGCGGAGCATATAATTGGTTAACGGGGTGTTAAAGTGCGACTTACTTGGGTCGATGGCTAAATTGGTTAACGTGGTTGTGAAATGGGGTGTTAAATTGCGACTTACTTGGGTCGATGGCTAAATTGGTTAACGTGGTTGTAGGAGGGGGTGTTAAATGAATGAACACGTACACACGTATGCGAAAGGGCGGCGCTGGTCGAAGGGACGTCGATCATTGTGTTTGTGGATTCGTTGGAATTCATTTCACCGCGACCTTGGACGTCGACGCGCCGTACAAACCAACCGACGAGCAGCAACTGAGCGAGCGAGCGCCGACCTTGAGTATATATACAGCGCGACGGCGCATGAACTGTCAGCTGTCGAATGTTCGAGAAGGGGGAGAAGCGCAACGGCGCATGCGCGCGCGTCAGCTGCCGATGTTCTCGAAGCGCGACGGCGCATGCGCGCGCGTCAGCTGCCAATGTTCTCGAAGCGTGACGGCGCATGCGCGCTACATTATACAGCTAGCGAATGTTCGTGAAGAGGAGAAGCGCACGCGGTGTGTACAAGGAGAATTAAAGAAAAGTTGCTGGAGTGGAAGCTCCTGCGATGCCTTGCCAGCAGAAGTGAAGCCACCTATTGCCACTGCCAAGATGGCGGAAACATGCTCTTTTCTGATAGTGCCCGCTTAAAGATCAAGTGGCTTTGATACGTTATGTAAATACTACGGTAGTTCTATATTAAAGGATGGTTGTTCCTGACGAAATAACACTCAGAAACAAATATGGATGACTGAATCTTCAAAGAACTTTGCCTCCAATTAGAGGCTCACTACGGAAAACTAGTGACTTTAAGACGCACTTGGAGCACTATGAGGCCCAAAAATGTTGGTTGCATTAAACTCGTTGGGCGTGCGAGGGAAACGCTTCGTTTTCGATCGCTGAACGGCGACACTTTATCATGCCCCTAGTAAGATGGCCGCCACAGCCGCCATCTTGCCAGAGGACCAGCTTCACATCTGCGCAATCATTTCCACTTCAGCAATTTTTTTAATCCTCCTTGGGTGTGTAGAGGAGGAAGGGTGCACAGATGCTGGAGGAGTGAAGCGCGCGCGGTGTGTAGAGGAGGAAGGGATGCACAGATGGTGGAAGAAGGAGGAGGAAGCTTGCGGACGGCGCCGCACTACAAGCCTCGAGTATTAGATGCTCTGCATCTAAAAAAAAGAGCATGGAACGACCACTGCCCTTCTGTCATTATGTCGTGGAACTGTCGCAAGCGCCAGTTATGTTGTTGGAATTGTGAAAAAAATGCAATGAGTGTGTAAATTCATTGCACTTATGATACGCGCCAACGAAAAGACTAGGTAAGGGGAGTACCATATATAGATATCATCGCTATCAAGCAACAGACATATATTGTTGATAGTGAATTATGGATTGTCCAGAGACTTCTTTGCCGCCGTAACCATAAGAGGGCGGACATAAGTGGGGCTATCTGCAGGAACAAACAGAGAAGCTGACAAGCTCAGAAATATTATTATATAAACATAACGTATTCCGTTTCACTGCTGGTGTGCATTCACTACATTGGTATTCTATAGACGATTTCGCGCATACTGGAAGGTTGTTTACACGAAACAGCCCCAACATATCTAACTCGGATACACGAGCCAGCTTGACTCAAACGTGCGTTCCCGGGAACGTCCTCGTTGCTGCTGGGAACTTAGGTCGTTTTCAAACCATTGTTCTGTGAAGGGTCGATTGAGACAAAAATGATTCGCGATGTCGCAGATATTCACGGTTCCAACTTCCAGGCTGACGCAATCAAGACTACAGTCGCAATAAACTTTAGAAATTTGCGGCTTTTCATCTACGGAGGCAGATGCATGAAGACTGCCTAATTAAGGGTGCAAAGCAGAATGATGTCATAAAAAGGGTGGCCGCTAATCCTACCTTCGCAGAAAATTGCCGAGTGCATGAACAAAAATATAGGTATTTAATCAGTCCGGCACCCCGCTATACGCTAAATGATTTGCCTGTACTGCAATACCGCGTATGAACTGCTCATTCGTGCGCCAGTAAAAATAGCCCCGCTGTTGAAAGAGGCACCTCGAATCTATGAAGGGGCCGCCGTGCGCTTTGTATATCGCTAGCTTCGAATAGATGCTTTTACTTTTTTGAGACTCTTGTTCTTGAAGGGCCCCTGACACCGAATATAAATACTGTAGGGGCCTTTGCTGTTTGAAATCCGGCATGATCATTCTGTTTAGCGACGAGCATCACCTATTGAGGTTTCAATTTGGTTTTGAAGTTAGAATGCTGGTTCGTACGAGTACGACTGGTTATTAACACGTACGCAGATTTTCGACATCTACACAGCATGTAAATTTATTTAGTGTCATTTTCTAACGTTTCGCTCGATAAAAGTTTCACGACAGTCGCCTTCGCATGCTTTGCATTACATAAACTTTCATGGTACGTGAGGTATGCTGAATTTGTTTTCTTTTATTGTCAGAACCAACTTACGGTATTAGTAAAGGCTCAGTCCATTTACACTGGCCACCTTATTCACGTCTACAGAATATCATTGCTTTCATCCTCTTTGCAATGAGGAAACCCCGCATATATTCTTAGAATTTTTGTTACAATCTTTGATTATAACAATTATTAACAGTGTTCAACGTCCCAAAACTTCGATATGGTAGTGAGGAACGCTGTAGTTGAGTTCTCCGGAAAGTATGACTCTCTGAGGTTCTTTATCATACACTGAAATCCAACTACATGAGCCTGTAGCACCTTTACCTCCACCAAAAATGTGGCCACTACGGTCGGGATTCGATCCCATTTTCTTTCCGTCCGCAGTAGAGCACACCAACTAGTATTCAAACACCAAGGTTTCTAATATTGTAATAGCCAGTAGTAGGACCGCATGAACACTTCAAGCTCGGCGCGCAACCTTACAGTTACGAGAGACAGCAGCAAAACGCAACTCTGTCTAATAGATGAACACATATACATGTGGAAACACTTTAGAAAGAGCGAGTTATGTTTTGTGCCCAATTTGTCAAAAAGTTTCGGTTGTCACTGTTGAGCAAGTTTTAGAAAACAACAATAATTTTCATAGGCAATCTCCATTTTCCTTGTGTCGTTTTTAGTTACTGCGTTCTCTAAAGATAGTTGCGCTGAAAGCTGGCACTTGGTAATGCCTTGCTTTCGCAGCTCAATTAATTTTCGTAGCCTTTAGTACTCACAATGAATCTGTATGCACGAACAAAGAGCCTATGATAAATTTCCGAAATTATGCTTGAGTAATAAACCAAAATGCTGGTGTCGAAAATAATACTGAGAGTGCAAGGCCGTTCATTAAATGTTCGCGCATTGCCGTGTGTGCAGTGTCGATGTAAAGATGACCCAACAATGACAATTAAAATGATATAGTTCAAATATTTACTCTTGCATCAAAATCAAAACCTGACTTAATCTGTCATCGATGACTAGTAAAGTAAGGTTCATTTGCTCAAATGGTATTTGTAGAAGTACCAAAAAGCTAAATATTGTAAGTACAAATATGTTTATCAAGAAACATTGTCATCACTTTTACTGCGTGTATCCGTATCAAAATAGCTCTTTTCTGATAATTTTAATAGGTGACTTTCGTGAAAACAAGCGCCAGTGAACGTGTGTGAAAACTATGATATTATAAAAAAATCACGACCGCAGTACTTTCACACAAGTTTTCAATTTTCACACACTAACCATCATAGTGTGGTTTCTTCCTTCAAGCACCCTTTTCAGAGTGACCACTTCTAAAATGGAACGGGTGCTGCGCATCCATAATTTGTTAGTTAGGGCACGCAACTCAGATTTCTCCGCTTCAACGCTAGCTGAGGTCACAGCAATAAAATCCATGTTTGACCTTGACGGAAGCGTGAAACAAAGCTAAATTTATTTACGAAAATGGCCAAATGTCCCGCCAATGTACACTAATTCAAACATGGGTGGGTGTTTCTTTTTGCTCGAAATAATTGTTTAATAAAACCTCGAGCGATATTCAACTCGGTACCAGTCTCGACTTTCGTTGTCAGTGTTCATGTGTTCCTCGGTTTCTTTATCCTATCAAGTGGGAGGCACTTAGTAATTACTAAGCTGGCTAAAAACAGAACCAATGCCTTTCTACTCAAGCTCAGGCAGAATTTTTCTATCTTTCTATAAAAAGCTCCTCGCCAATTTAACATCAAGTGTGCTCGCTGTGCTCACGCCCATGGCAGCTTCGTTAAGCTTATTAAGGCGTGGGTGCACTTAATGCCCACCTAAAGATAATTATTTTAATCTTAATGTTGAAAGCACCGCATGATTTTAATGAGTAATCTTCCAATATTTCTTCGCCCTTGGTGGCAGCGGGTGATCAAATTTGGTTTACGCAGCAAATATTATAATAATTTTGGTTCAGGGGACCCACAACATGGTTCCCCTGAACCGGAAGAGGAAACAAGAAAACATGCCTAAGTGCACTTCATAGCCGTGCTCATGCTTAAGGGCTTTTGTGGTATTTAAGTTGAGCGGGAGATGACACGCGAAAAGAATATATTGATGCGCACGAGAGATCACGAAAAGTAACCAGCAACAATAAAAAAAATTAAATAGGGATTTCTCTTCTTGATATCGATACTAACTTTGACTTGCCTGTTTCAATGACACTTTAACAAAGAATCACTTGTACTTGAACTACATGTCTCAATAAGACAAAAGAACCAGTGTTGCTTCATATGCAAAACATTACATATATAGAAGGGATTGCCTGAAGCGATAACTACCGTTACCAAGTCGAAATGCGATTGCCTATATAGCTCACCACGCTTTTGCAGTCGTACGCAGAAAGCTCACTTGATATCTCTGCTTTGTTTTTGGCGGATGTATGCGGAGTATTCTGCGTATATATTCTGCGTAAAAAAAAATCTGCAGAGTATTATGCGTAAAAATATAAAGTTTTTATGGGTTTGCGTGCAATGAGTATACTTGAACCTAATTGGCCGAATATATCTCAATCAAGGGAAATACAAGTAGTCCCAAGTACTGAAGAAAGCCAATTAACGAAGATTTTGGCTGATATTCAACTCTCTCTGTAGGGCACTTGAATGACATACCAAAGTTTATATTAAAACTGGTGTGCGACTTGAAATTGATAAATGAGCAAAATAATTAAATGTCCGCACTGTCGAACCATTTTGATGGTATATGAATGAGTTAGAGGTGATACTTATTCGAAACATTGTGAGAGATTTGTATGTACGAAAATAAAACAGCTCTGCACAATGTAGAGCAACACAATTTGCTGAAAGAGGATATGAAGCTCATAGCAGAAGCAAGACCGTTTGAGCAAGGGCTTCCGGAAACATTTTCCGAGTCTGTACAAGTTCTGAACTAGAACAAACTCATGTCCTGTGTAAAGGCCGTATAGGAGGAGTGGACTGCAGAGTCCTTAACGAAAAACTCGGACTCGCCGCAGGAGGGCAGGAGGGCAGGACTGGAAAAAAGAAGTGCGTTGTGCATAACCCCAGTGTTCCACAGAGGACTCCTTGTAGTATGTATAAACCGCGATATGCAAATAATGTTATTACAAGCGTTGCATGACCGATCGAAATATTCACTGGACCACATAATTATGAGGTGTTTATAATTTTTTTAGCCTGTGGAGCCTTATATAATGTAGAAGTATATTTGAAAAAGAACAAAAACGACTTCACAGCTTTGCTTGCCCGAAGACGCCATGAAGCTATACCATCTTTTCTCCATCTCACTAGAGTATTTGACAACCCCCGCCACCACTCTCAGAAATCTTTGTGCCCCAACGTTTTGCAAGGTTTTGCACCACCTTGAAAGTCGAAGAATCTGCAAGCTTTTTGAAACTCAACCTTTTCACTAATCAGTCGATGTATCGATCCTCCACGCCTACCACTAAAAAAAAGTTTACTGAACCTAACGTGCTGTTTTCCTACATCCAAGTTCGGGAGCACTGCGAGCTTTCTTTGCATCTATATTTATCTCGGGTTGCCTCTGTGATCCACCCACGTTTCCACAAGCCACGATGCTGCGTGATGAGGTCACAGTGGTGCCACAAGGTTTGCCGATCTGCGACGTCATCACGTTATTGCGATTTTATTGCGATAGCAAGTATATGAATAATCTTGGCTGGATTTTGCCGCCAGCGTTGGCGTCGATGTGAACGTCGGCGTCGCGCACCGTTTATGTATATGTGTCTATATATATGAAAGCGCAAGAAAGAAAAAAATACAGAAAAAATGGCCCCGTATCTGCATGCTAATCTGCAAATGTCGTCTAAAGACGATAGCCTTGCGTCTGAAGAGATTCATGAAAACGTTTCTTTGATGTTTTTTGATGTTCCGCGCAACAAAAAAGTCGGTGAATGGTATTCTGGAGGTGCTGTGTTAGAGTGCCTCGAGCGTGCAGCAGAGTCGAACGAGCGCACCAAGTCACGTCACACGTGAGACATGAGAGCTATCTGGCAGTCATCTTGGAAAACGATACGCATGCCTCTGAGACGCGCGTGCGTGCCCGTCGCAGAGGTAATAAAGTGTAAAGCGGAAGGCGACGGGTAGGTGCCACCTCCATGTCGTCTAAGCAAAGCGTTGGAAACACTTCCCTTTTCGTGCAAGCATTGCATGGTCAGCAACGCGTGATAAACGCTATGGTTATTAGAATAACATATGTATGCATTTTCTAGTAAAAGACGCACATAAGAATATATACGTGTTGTTATGCTGCCTCAGATATGCGCGATAATTGCTTTTTAATTGACAATTGCACAAGTATGATCACTAAACCTTGATCAACATTGGTGGGCGCTGTGGACGGGGTCCGCTGTTTGGGAAATCCTCTGGTGCCGTTTAAAGTGCCCGGTACCGTTAAGGCTGGACAAACAGAGAAATGGGCAGACAGACAGACAGACCAAAACTTTTGCGTCGAAGGTCCCCAAGAAAGACTGTCGTCTTTAAAACACTCCAGCGGGCCGAAACGAACGTGGGACCTCTGCATCGTGGTAGCGAGGCATTAACCACTGAGCCACCCCGGAGTACATCCTTCACCGTTCAAACGGCAAGCCACTTATATCTACCACTTACCGTTGCTCACGAACATCTCGGGGGGTGGGGGGAATCATGTTTTCAGCATTACCAGTGAGATGGAGCAATGAGCGCGCGTCGCGAATTCGCGCGGCGGCACCCACTTTAATCTCCTACGCATACTCGGCCCGGCTTAGAGAAGGGGAGCAGCGCTCCCTCACGCGCTTTTATCTCGCGGCGGCGAGGAGGGCAAGGTCGTACGCCTTGGCTGCCCTTGGTCTTTAACTGGAACGATTCTGTTGTAGTTACCGGGTGCATAAATGTCACTGCAATCATTGCAGTCTCCATTTGCAAAAAGCGCGCGCTTTTCAGACACAGCAAAGCAACAAATGAGACGCTTATTTGCGTGCATCCGTACCTGAGAGTACATTTTGTGCGTAATTTTTGCGTGAGGAATGTGGGGCGTGCTTTGATCAGCTTTTTATTTTGCTCGTGACTTTCCAATTCGTTGCTATCACGTTCAATGCTTCGTCTTTCCGGCAAATGTATGACTTTAAATGCGAAGCATTTCTTAGCGAACTTGGGCGACATTGAGCGTATCTATCTATCTATCTATCTATCTATCTATCTATCTATCTATCTATCTATCTATCTATCTATCTATCTACCTATCTATCTATCTATCTATCTATCTATCTATCTATCCATCTATCTATCTATCTATCTATCTATCTATCTATCTATCCATCTGTCTATCTATCTAGCCGCTTACGTGCGGGTTCTCTCGTGGTCACCCTCTTAACTTGGCGTGAACCATAAAATTAGCATCGAAGGGTAAGATGGTTTGACGAATACGATGTGCTGGTCAAGACAGGAATAATGTCACAATCCAGTTGCGTACGTCGCCAAACACATCCCGCCAGACAGTGGCATATACCCATGGGTGGGTATGGGCCACTGGTATGCGGATATGTGCCACATGTAATTGACACTTATATAGTATCTACCCGGGAATTACGAGAGCACACATGGGCAATTTCACGAGCGTTGAGAAATACCTGACATCGCTAGCGTCGACCCGACCAATGCAAAGAATGAATGTCAAGGTCCCAGCTTGAATCAAAACCAAGCATTCTGCGTGGCAACGAAGCATTTTACCTCATAGCTAGGCCAGGTCTCGGAACTTCTTTTCAAATTGACGCTAATCTTTGTGAAACATCAATAGTGGTTGCAGTGCTGCCTACCTAATTTTATAAACATTACATATGTACTCTTTTGATTTAGCTGTCACGTAAAGTTAACGTCAGTTGTGGTTAGTTGTCATGCGCTGAAGTTTATTTATGTAGCAGTGTCCAGGGCTAGCATCCTCGCCATTATCAGCGCTTCAAATCAGCTTTCGGTGTTGCTGATACACATTTACGTTGGTATCATTGCGCAAGAGCGAACAACTGGTTATATAAACATGTCAAACTATTCAACATATGTCTGTGAGTGCAGCATTTGTACCTATATTTAGCGCCATGACGTGTCACTCAACAAAAATTCGCAACACGGTCACCTTCCCTCCGCATGCTTCACATAACGTTGATGCTCAGGCACGTGGTATCTGCCGAATTTTCGCATCAGTCAAACTGACATAGGTGTCACGCATTTGACAGGATGTCAAATTTTTATTCGGCTTTATAAAATTACAGTCAAGCATTGCAGATAAGAAGTTAAGCATGAATTCGTTTCCACACACAAAAACGTTTTTGCTCATGAAAGAACAATGTTAAAATGTACAGAATATGCTTGTGCTACTATTGCGCTGACTCGCCCATCATACAGACTGTATTCGGGTTTTCTGCACATGACAGAATATTTACAGAACTTTTATGAAGACATGGGACTTACGTCATGGCCGCGAAGTTGTAGGGTGCATTCTGCCTAAATGGATCCTATCACATTTGCCTAATTGCATGAAGGCATGGTTACCAGCGATGTAGTCAGAAAACAGACGAACTCTATTCATTAGGTGAGTACTTTACGACACTTTTATAAACTTTTAAACAAAAAATGCAGGGAGTATTCGCAATCTTATCTAGAGCACCTCGTTTCCGTCGTTTAAAGAGCTCAATTCTTAGAATTACGGGCTGCCATTTTGCAGGAAAATCGGAAATGTTCTTGCGAAGTATGTCGAAAGCGAACAAGTTGTAAAACTGTCCTCCCTTTTCGGGTTTCTATAATGCCGCTCGTGGCATGAAAACGACCAGAGGAGCCATTTCGCTTTGGAAGCTCAGTTATCAGTCGTCTCTAAGCCTAAACGATTAGACGTGCCACAGGTTACTCGAAGCGTTTATTTCTATAGAAAGCGTCATGCCTCTAGAAATAACCTAGTATTTCTCAAGAGGTATTAATGTTGGACACGCTAAACGGAGGATTACGTTTCGAGTCAGTCGTTGGGAAACGTATTGCGTTCATTCTTGTTCGTTGTGCCCGCTTTGTGAAGAAGGCTCCCGTACTGTGCCGGAAACGTAGTGCTTTTGGTTCCTTTTATCATGGTCAGTGTCTTCTGTTAGTTGTGTTCGTATCCATCCAAAACTTTAGAAAAATGTTATACAAAACTATTACGCTCCTTTGTCACTCATGCGACCCAAATTTGTATCACAAGCAGCCCTTCGTTACTGACGCATGCTAGTAAAAGTCCTTCTAACTCTATTGACAGCAGTTGTACTGCTGGACATAAAGATCGAGCAACAGTTTTTCGGGTGTCACTTGTAGGGCCTTGAGCACTTCGAAGTGAGCACTGTGTATTTCTACGCCTTTTTGGAACCTTGCTGGTTTCCTTTTCATCTCTACTGCACAAAGTTAAACAAACAGCTTTGAACTAGTCATGCCAAGTCTGATGAAAAAACAGAGCTGAGCAGTTTTCTTTGATTCCTTGTGGCTGCCTTTTTTTATTACATGCTTCATTTCTTTCTCTTTCTATTTTTCAGTTTTTTTCGTCATATTTTCTACTATCCTTAATTTTTTCTTTTATTCTTCCGATTGCTTCTCTATTGCTCTATTTCTATTTGTTCCTTGCTTCCTTTTCTTTCAATTTTATGCGTAGTTTTGCATGCGTTACGCCAAGGAACAAAACATACTACAACGCACGACATCCCATGCCCTTAAATTGCTCTGCCCCTAAACACATTAGGTAGAAACGCGTGCTGCCTAAATATTTTTGCATTGCCTGCACCAGATAAACACGAAGTACACTTGGACAAGTTTTTCATTGTGCTTTGGTGCGATCGACATGAAGCACAGTGCTTTGAAAATTCTTGGAAAATTTCCGTGTCCATCGTGGATAACATTGTTATCTACAGTCATTTTAGGCAGTATAATGGTGCATTCTATGTGTGATTCTGTCCTTGTTACAAGCCTACTCTCTCATTTCCAATTACTAAAATATACTCTTGAACACCACTATCTGCAATTATGATGGGTTATCATAAAGCACGAAATTGATGCGAGAAAGGTTCGAGCCGATTTCACAGTTCCTGCCTTGGAAGCTGGCAGTGAAAAGCGGCGTGATGGAAGACAGGTAGCCACACTTGGACAACGACAAACTTCACTTTTATAGATGCGTCAATGTCACAGTATATCCGCGACAACCTGCCTGTTACGAAATGGTCACATGAGGTGGGTAACAAATGAAAACGGTGTACCCTGCAGAACGGCATCGCGTAGTTTTGGTTTTTTTACAGGTGTTGTATGTAGTTTATGGGTTTACAGCAGGGATAGACCGGAGATGCTTACTGGTACTATGTCCAATTCTCAGTTCCATCGTTTCTGAATAAAAGAGACGTACTTGGCCCCTGTTTGGTTGTCATTATTTCATTACGTATTGAGACATGCAGGAAGGCGGGAGACGTTGTACCACATTTCTTACTTGTCCTCGAATGAATTAAAAGACATAAAGTGTACCTGAAAGCGCATGTGCGTATGCCAGCTTTTACGTAACAAATGCCCTGAACAGGTATTCGAAGATGAGAATTAGCTTATGGTATCGCTTAGACAGCGCGCCTAAAACATGTAGTAGGCATAGTGGTTACAATAGCTATAGCAATGGATCCACGCAAGCTCTCTACTTTCACACGAGCGAAACTAAACAAAAAATGAGCAACCACGGTGCAGAATTTACAAGAAAAAGATTTTTCGCTATCTCAGAGTAGTCACGGAATCATGGTGGCACATACAAAAATCTGAATGTGGTCATTTATTTTTCCAGCCTCAAGACAATGCGTTTGAGTTTTGTAGTGATGCGTACCCGGAGGGCCCTTGTTTTGAAGAGACGCTTACATACCTTTTTTGTCTTCTTCTTTCTAGGACTGGGTGGGGTTTCAACATTTGAAGCATCAACATTCTTTTTTCTTTTCATATCGACTGCATCTCCACAGCGAAATATCGTTAGTTTCGTTTCCACTTCAGGTATTGAATATATATATATATATATATATATATATATATATATATATATATATATATATATATATATATATATATAACGAAAGAACAGCCGTCACAAAAAGAAGCAAAAAAAAAGTCACAGATCAACAAAATCAAAGCTGAAGTACCCCATGAAGATGCACATGTCTCGGCGCCGCTTTCCACAGTGCTAAGCGTTGCTGAAACCATGTCAGAATCGGCATTGTCTACTATGGTCAGACACATTACGGAAGTTTTTTTTTTGGTCGAGCCTGTCTTGTCTATGATCTGTGGTGTAGCTTGCAGGCATCAACAATAGGTCAGCGCCACAGACATCTTGTAGATTGCACTACTCACCCCTGTCCCACAAAAGACGGATGGAATATTATCCTAACGAATCACATGCGCGTGAACGTACTTACAGCGCTGTCACGTGATACCATGTAGTTTTAATAGGTGGTCGCAATACTATTACCCCAAAGAATAACGAAAAGTGCTAAAAGTGATCAATGAAGAGACGTGAACGAACTTATCTGAAAGACTGACAAAATATCGGCATGCCTTATACTGGCGAAAGACGCCATACGCTCCAAAGTCTTATCGGTGTCCTTCAAGTGTAGCTGGCTGAATTTATTTGCATTTTCGTTATACCATAACACATCACTGACCCTTGCACAGAATTAGCTGCCTGAGAGAAACAGTGAAGTGACCACCGACGAGTCCCTTACAATCCCACCTTACACATCGTTTTACGCTGCCGCCAACGTGCGTCATGACAACATCGGGAATTTTTTGTCTTTAAAATGCACAGCATCAATTCTTGAAATGAGGGCTGTCAGGTGCAATGCGTCTCACATTGGTGCGTTGAGTTAAATATTGTGAAATAGTACCTTCGCAACAGTTATGTTTTTTTAGTTATTTCCTCACTCAGAATGACGTCGACTTCTACCAACCACTTGCGCATGCAAGCAAACTGGCATTGCTATGGAGGAAACAGTATATATCTCCTGGTCAACAAAAAGAATACAGAGAAACATAAAAGGACATCATTCCGGTATCTGCACTGACTGAAAGGCAAGCTCCTTGTCAAGTAAAGTTCTCACGATATAGACAATTTCGCTGTTTACAAAACAGAGATGCTGGACGGCTTCTGGTTTTGTGCGCCAGCGTAGCCGAAGAGCATATAGGGTAACGAATGCTTTCGCGAGTAGCCCGCTCATTTTCAACACTTTTTTTCTCTTTGTCTGGCCAAATAAATAAAATACACCTTCTTCTCAGCCACGAACAAGATTACATGAGTTAGTAGCTATAATTAAGGGCCTTTTCTTTCACGAGAAAGCGAAAAAAGTGTTTTTACTTACTCTGGCAACACTAAAAAACAAGTTTTCTCCATTAGCGTTAGATATTGATAATTGAAGTAAGCGAAAGTTTCTTGGAGAGCAACACGTGCGGCTGCTATTGCTGTGTTGACACCGATCTAGACGGTCTATATCGAAATAAACCTTCTAAAGTGTCCAGCAAGCCTACAATGCGGCTGTCAGTCCCGGCGTTTCAGTCCCAACGTGTGTTTAGTAATTGCGCTCGCACCTCTCTCGCAGGAGATTAAGAATGTTATTCCGTTACAGGCGTTTACAATGCTGCATTCTACGAAACCAATAATGATGTTTGAGGTAAACATTCAGGTATTCCCCGGCGCAACAACAATCTTGCTAGGGAGACTAGGAAAGTCAGTGTGCAACGTGCTCACTACATCATTTTGATCCGCTCAATTTACTTTCCGTTCACTAAGGCTGTTAAAATACTCACCGCCTGCACAGAATCCATATGTCGCCACCGAGTGCTGCCAAAGTGGCGATCAGGTTAGCAGTAATGGGCACTGCGAGGCCACGATGCTCTTTATTAAGCAGTGCATGAGTCAGCAGCATGGGTCCAAAGCATTTTTTTCACTATTAACATAATTATATGAGTTGCTCGTTGGCTAATGCTATTAATTTTATTATTTGGGAGCTTTGAGCATTGCTAGTCATGTTATGTGCCAGTATTGAGCGCTGAGTTTGAGCGTGAGCTTACCGCCTCTGATATATGAATGGATGATAAATTGGACCGCCTCAAATGCAAACTATTCGAAAGTTCGGCAGATTATAAAACTCTGTCACTTTTTTTTAAATAAAGCGTTCTAGAGACTTGGGAATCTCTTGGGTTATATAATTAGTGACCACACTTTTTACAAGACATATCGAGCTTTTCAGGGTGAACTGGCGTGTGCAAATAAAGACAGGGACACTGTTGGTATGGGAACCAACCCGCCTAGCAACAAGTTTCATTGAACCACAAAACGAGTCACAGATTTAGAGACAAGCACCCAATCGCATTCAATTTGTCATTCTATTAAATGGTTCCGCATCGCACGAAGCTTTCTGCCCATTAGGTGGTGTTGTAGACCCCGTGGAATCATCGCACTATTGACAAATCGACAATTCCATGTGATGACGTCCTCATGGCAAGACGCCATAATTTGACATCGCGACGGTATTATGGTGATATCACATATTTATGTTTTTTTTTTCAGATGTCACTATAGCGTTATATGATGACTTCACACTAGAGAGTCATTAGTCGTGTAGGTCAGCCCTGCCGTTGTGGTCTAATGGCTCAGATACTTGGCTGCTGACCCGCAGGTTGCAGGATCGAATTCTGGCTGTGGCGGCTGCGTTTCCGATGGAGGCGGAAATGCTGTAGGCCCGTATGATTAGATTTAGGTGCACGTTAAAGAACTCCAGGTGGCCGAAATTTCCGGAGCCTTCCAGTGCGGTGTCTCTCATATTCATATGGTGGTTTTGGTACGTTAAACCCCACATATCAATCAATCAATCAATCAATCAATCAAGTCAGGTAGATCACGTGTGTTTCTTGATCTGTACATTCACCTGCCTCACTTGAGGCTCTTTCCTCATACTGCACTCGAAACATTATTCAGTTCGCATTATAAAATTTATGCTCCAGCTAAGTGCTACGCGGAAGACGCAGCAGAACAAATCACCTCAGTTTTATGCATGCCAAACAAGAAGAGAAAGGAACGTCCCACTGATAAAGCCATTTTTGAAAGATTACATAGGCATCTTTCACGTATTGCTTGCAAAAAAAAAAGAACTGCAGTAGACATTGCTAGTACAGTATATAGCTACCGGCAAACTTTCGACAATCCCTCTTTTCGCCTTCCATCACCTCAAAAAGAGTGATAAATTGACTTACTTTCTGCAACTACTGTGCTGTATTGCCTCCCTTTGTAAAATAAAAAAAAATCCACGTGGTAAAATGAAGTTTTTGAGAATTTGGAAACATCGTCGTTAGAAGAACGCAAGCAGTAGTACCTGCACAAAAAGGTTTCGTTCTGCTAAAAAAAAAATCCTCGTGAAGGCATACTCAAAGCGTAAGCTTTGCATGTCCACCCTCGCTCGACTAATGCCTTTATATGCAGGCTTTAGGTAAGATGACGATGACGAGGCAGCATTACGTCTCGACGTGCTCACAATCCGGAAAGAAGTTGGCGAAGTCTCCAGAGAGCAAAATGTCGAAATCTACGGCGCGTTCTTTTTTTCTACTCACAAGCTGCGCAAGCTCTCTTCTTCCGCAAGCCAATCACGGTGCGTATGGAGCTCGGAATGCTCCTCATGTCCTCCTACGGCATTTCTGATTTTAGACAGGATACCAACAAACGAAGTTAGTGTGCGCTGTCTGGGCTTCCCACGCATTTGTTTTTAACTGCATGTACAGGCACGGAGCCTCTTTGAGCTCCTTCCTAATCTGCACTCGAGGGACAAGTTTCGTCCACAATGAAGGAAGAAAATTACTCGACGTGCTAGATGAGTATGGTAATAAAAATGGCCCCTTATGCTGGACACTCAGAGTTTAACGAGCTCGTTGACGGGCGAAAACTCTGGTGAGGGCGAACAGCAAGGATCTTCCAGATGCATGGCCTACACAAATAAGTATTTCCAAACCAAGAAATTCTTCATGGCTAAATGATTGCTTCACTCTTGTATGAAGTAGAAGCAAGAGTTTTAAAGAAAGTGATTTCGACAAACATTTCAATGATTAAATTTTAAAGATGTGAAATACAGCCTGCAAAAAAATTGTGTGAGGGGAACGAAGCATTGAGAAATGCTTCGGTCGTAAGAGAGCTTAGGTGAATGTTATACTGCATAACAACCACATAAAACATGGTTATTTCATTAACCCAACATTGTCAGTAAACGTTCACCTACTGATCAATTTAAAAATATTGACGCCTGCACGCCCACACAGCATGAACACCTGATGGATGTGAACATAGGAATTCACAGCGCTGGCGTGATGAGCTGCTTAATCAGACGTTTACAAACTTTACATTTTTTCTGGCTTCCACGAGCCCGTGCCCCACTTTACGACCCACTACAGTGAGACTACTTCAGGACAGAATAGAGGATGAAAGACATTGCATTTGTTTACCACCTGAGCTGCCTCAGGGTATACCACTCGAGCTCCCTATACTTGCCACAATGGCGTACCCTCATGTTAAGTCTCCATCGCATAGCTTGTTACTGCACGCAGACTGCATGGTACTTGGAGAGTAAACTTATACGGGCAACCACACCAACGCTCACAGTAGCGGCGACAGCATCTACCTATCCTCTGGCGATAAATAGGCCTAATTACGTGAACATCTTGTAGTTAGATAAATGGCATACAACATAAATAGGCACCTGAGGTGTTTTGCCATTCACTAACTTAATGCGCGAGAGTTTCAGTGCCTCAAGAGCAATGAACTGCCGCCACTGAGGCTGAATCTGAGGCTCAAAAACTGTGGCCGAAGCCTCAAATTTTTGCAACTTCAGAGAGATGTTGCTCCTAAAAAAAACAAAGTTAGGCGCAACGGAGAAAAGAAAATAAATATTTATTTTCTTATACATTCGACTGTTTAGGGCAGTTCCTTTCATTCGGGCGCAGAAATTCTTATTAAAAGTCAGTTTTCAATGTGCACGACGATTCGTCATACAGTTCTGCTGTTCTCTAATTTGATAGAAAGATAATAGACTGCGATTGAAGCAAACTTCACCCAGCATATTTGAACACTTATAGTGAATTGGAATAGGAACACCCGCAACAAAGAGTTTTCTGTTTAAAGTAGTATACCATATGTCTGGGAGGCCAAAATGTTTCCTGACATAGCTGAGTGCGTCTACCAGACAAAAATCGTTCGTTGATCACATGCTTCGAATTTCGAGCTGAAAGAGTGTGAGTGCACATGCCATATAGAGGTTTTAAATGTACCTCACACGTTATTGGCCAACACGATATCACAAATAGTCGCTCGTTCGATTTTAAATTTCTGTATGTTTTGTTTAATTGGATGAACGTGATGCTTAAGGTGCCTCCCTTTCCCCGTCGAAGATTTTCAATGTTGGTATGTGTTTGCAATATACAAGGTGTTTCAACTAAAAATCACCAATAAATAAAAATTTATACAACAGTCCTACACATCTACAATTCAGTACAGTATTGTTTGAGCCTTATACAGCACGTCAGAATATTTTTTCGACCCGCCAAGATGGGCAATCAACAAGATTGCTTAATGAACTTTTTTAAAAGGACTTCAGAGAAAAATCTCCAATACAGAACTTGTAGCGCTAAATCATATATAATAAAATTTTTAATCTGCGGTACAATAACTGTGCTGCTTAATTTTTTTTTGCAGCCTTTGCCTAAAGTGCGAGAAATTCAAAAAATACCATGTGATTGCTGCCTGATCCGTGGCATTTTTAGTGCCCTCACGTGTAAGCTCAAGGAATTATCAAAAACTGCTCACACACGAAGGTCGCTTCAACAGGCTATCGGTGAATACGATGCGTGTTAAGGGATGTTACGATAGTACAAATAAAAAAATTGACGAAAAAACGGCCACCACTTGCGAACGTGATACGAGTCCACAGGCAGCATTCGAAGGAGCGCTGGCATTTTTTTTTCTTTTTGGGCTAACGATAAACATGTCACCCTCTCCCCTCCATCATGATTATCTTTAGCCCGAAAAGAAAAGAAAAAAAAATGCCGACGTTGTGTCGAACGCTGCCTACGGACTCGTATAACATTCGCACGTGCTGGCCGCTTTTTCGTTATTTTTTTATTTGTACTATCCTACCATCCCTTAACACCCATCCTATTCACCGATAGCCTACGTGTGAGTCCACAAAAAACGCCACGCGCTAGGCGGCAATCACGTGGTATAATAAAAATTTTGAGCATTTTAAACAAAGACTGCAAAAAAAAAGCAGCAGAGTTATATTACCGCATTTTGAAAAGTTTATTTATCTGATTTACTGCTACATGTTCTATATTGGAAATTTTTCTCCAGAGTCCCTATTTAGAAAGTTCATCAAGCAATTTTTGCTAATTTTCAAGCTTGGTGGGTCACAAAAATATTCTGACGTGCTTTATATGGCGGAGAACAATACTGCACTAATTGGAGATGTTTACCGCTCGTGATGTTTTTATTACTTGGTGCTTTTTAGTTGAAACACCCTGTATATATATATATATATATATATATATATATATATATATATAGATAGATAGATAGATAGATAGATAAATATTCTATTCACGGAAAAGTCAAAACAGACGCGCGTGCGAAGCAGTTTTATTATCATTTCGCTTCTTGAGGTGCCAGCTTTATATATATATATATATATATATATATATATATATATATATATATATATATGACATCTAACCGACAATAAAGTATAGAGGGGAAGTTATTACACCAAATTTTATTGAAAATGTGAAGAAAGAAAAGTGGGTGAAAAGATAATTTTCCGTGGGCAGGAACCAAACCTGAGACCTTCCAATAATGCGTTCGATCCTATACCACTGAGCTACCACGGTGGCTATCCCCCCAGCCACTTTATTGGGTATATATTTGAACTTTAAACGTGGGGTGTCAGTCAGCACTACCACTGCCCTATTCAAAATCTCGGGTTTGTGGATGCTGGAATGGTTGGGGTATATGGTAGAAAGAATAGTGGATATGGTGGAAATATTAGTGGACATTGTGGAAACTGTAGCGGGCATAATGGCTGATGACGGTGAGAGTAGAAAAAATGATGGCAGATGGTGGTGGTGGTGGCGAGCCAATGGTGGTGACGCTAAAAACTGCCGGATGATGATGGCTAGAGCGGAAAAAATTGGCAGCATATCCGCGGGGTGAATGATGGAGAGTGGGGCGAAGCATCCGTCCGTCCATTCATTCTTGCTTCTGTCCGTCCATACGTCCGTCTGTGTGACCGTCCGTGCATCCATCCGCCCGTCCGTGCGTGCGTCTGTTCGTGCGTCCATCCCTGCGTTCATCCATGCATCCGCCCCTGTGTCTGTCCATGCGTCCATTCGTCTTTGCAGCCATCCGTCCATCCGTCCATGCATCTGTCTGTGTGTCCGTTCGTCCATCTAGTCAACACTCCAAGTACCACCATCTCGCATAATTTCGTCATGTATTCCACATTTAGAAGCCCCGTCATATAGCGGACTTTCCAAACACTAAACGAGAGGTGGCACACGCACACTTTCTTACGGCTTGCGCTTCGTGTCTACTTCACACCTTTAACCACTTCGAGCTCATGGTATATACTAGTTCACTGTATTCATGGCACTGCGGATCAACACTCGCTAAACCTTTCTAAAACCAAGGAGGTTACGCCGAGCGAATATAACATAGCAACCCTTTCTCGTGAGATAGGGCTCAATGTACATGCCAATGGCTGCTAATGGGGAATGAGAGACAGGAGAATTCGGCTTTTAGTTGACGCCCACGCTGGGAATTTTTATTGTTCAACAACGCACAGGAGAAATCTCCCACCAGCACCCCTTGCAGGTCAAAGTGTAAGACATGTTACGCACTACTACGAGGGACGAAAGGGTGCTGCTTTAAGAAGCTTCGCCCCTAAAAATGGTGGCAGATGGTGGTGGTAGCGGCGAGCCAATGGTGGTGTTGGTGGAAAATGCCGGCTGATAGTCCTGAGGCAAAACGTGTTTGGTGGAAGGCTTTGTGAGCAAGGTGGCTATTGGTGGGGTGATGGAACTTTGGTGGATGATTGAGGCATGATGAACAAGCATATGACAGTATGTGAAATCACTTCTTTGTAGTGTTTCATTTTTGAATCCCAGGGGAGACAAGTTTTCGGTCAAGAAAAATCAACGATCTTCATTACGCTTTCTAGCATGTTTTTTTTTATTCCTGTGGTGTGAACAACGCTTCAATTTTTGTGGAGCGTAGAATTTGCGGCTGTGAATATAATTGCATTTCGCGCATGTACTTACATCATTTTGACATCCATGATGTGTTTTTTGTTGTGATGTTTTGAAGACTAGAGGCGTCACTTTGAAAAATGAATATAAATGTTTTACATCGGTGCACAGTTGTCCTAAAATAAATGAGCTCCAGTATGCTATTGCCCCTTTCAATGTTAGAGCAGAACACAGTGGTCATTTGATGTCGCCACGCTATAAACGCAAGTCTGGCAATTCTTGCACACTTTATTGCTTGAGCCGTACTTTTTAAGTTAACAAAGCACGTTCGAATATGCATAAACTGTTACTTTCGACATGCGTCGAGACGAGCCCCAGGGAATTTGACTTTCACCTTTCTGTTCTACCACCATGATTTTCACCAAAAGTTATTCCTACCAACCGAGCCCGTACAAGTGTTATCGGTGCTTCTGGGTTTCAATATACACAATTTGGACGAGTAAAAACGACAATACAGCACAGCTGTGGCATCATTTTACATAAATGAAGCCTTTTTTAATGTGTACAGTGTCCGTGCAAGAAGCGACAAACATCGATCGATGTGACGTGCTTGCAGCAGTTCCACCAAATTTTTGCCTCCCCTCATGACAGCTGCCGGTCACACTCGCTGGCACTTCACTGACTCTTATGCGAGAACAGAGACTCGTCAATTCGTATGCTTACTCAACCAATATATCGGCATAACGTTTGTGGCGCACTGCCTTCGTTTTGGCCAAGCCGTTATGTAGTTGTTCCTATCACGCCATAAAAACAGTGGTGCGCTGGCACGACTGTGGTGTGCGCTGCGCGAAAAACATCAAAATCACTTGTGTAGGCGTATCTATCGAATGAGCATAGAAGCGTCATAAATCCTGAAGAGAGATTGCCCTTTGGAAGGAGCGAGAAACGGATATAAACTTGGCAGTAACCACCGATAAACTCTCTACTCCTCAGTCCCCTGGATAAGGGAAAGAAGTGTATACACTTCTTTCCCTTATTTATCAACGATAGTCTCGTACTGGCAGACTTTGTGCCATTAGGTTGCATACGAGGGACTATAGGTCAGCTGCCAGTTCGTTATAAGTTGACGTGCTACGTGACGCCAAATGGCCCAGAAAGAGTGTGCCACACTCGCCTCCATGGCTTCAAGTGGCGCTGACTGACACTCCCACGTTTAAATTCCCATATAAAACAAATAAAGTGACTGGAGGGATATCCACCGTGGTAACTCAGTGGTAGAGCATTGAAAGCGTTATTCGAAGGTCGCAGGTTCGGTTGCTGCTCATGGCAAGTTTTGTTTTAATCCACTTTTCTTTCTTAAATTTTACATATCAATTGGTCTAATAACTGCCCCTATAAATTCCTATGCATTATTGTCAGCTAGATCTTACATGTATATATATATATATATATATATATATATATATATATATATATATTATGGGATATGGCACAACGGGAGCGTTGTCAACAATGATAAATATATTTATTTCCCAACAGTTTCGGGAGGGGTCCTCCCTTCATCAGGGGAACTCATCATTTGAGGCATGGCATGCAAACTGACTAGTGTATTGTTGAGCAAAACAGCGTGAAGTAGCGCTAAAGCTGTGTACAAATGCACGCACAGACATACACTAAAGAGCCACATATGTTTCATACCACCAGTTGTTCACAGTTGCGTAACGGTGCCAACAGCAACATGACTATTTTCTTATTCAAAATACTGTTGGTCATACGGCCATTACAGACTCAGTTGTAAGGAAACACACACACATACAAGAAAAGTGGGAGTTACAAGAAAAGGTACAACATTGTAATATCAAACATGTAAATACATGTATACTCATGATCTAAACAGTACTTATCAAAACATGAAAAGAGTTTTACAAATTATTCCAAACAAACAAAAAATCAGCACTTAAACAGTAATATTTTCAATATTGTCTGTAACCTATGGCATGCGACAGAAAAGAAAAAGAAAAATAAGAAAATAAGAAAAAAAAGAAAAAGAAAAATAAGAAAAAGAAAAAAAGTATAAGCAATCACATTTAAGTTTGTAATGTCGCTATTACACTATTTTCGGAGGTTTTTGTTGATATGCACTCTACAACTGATAATGGTCAGGCATTCCAGCCTTTATTGTTTCTGGTAGGAATAAGTTTGCATGGGCGTCGATATGTAGTTGTGGCATAATGAACATGAAGTCATGCTTTTGCCTCAGAGTTCTCTTTAGATTAGGTATTACGTACGGTGAAACGCATATGTTAAAATTATGCTTAAAAATTGCTATTTGCCTGGCTTTCCTGACTCACGTCTTCATTCTATACTTTTGCGCTAATATTAACCTATGTTGAACTCGACTGCGTTTATGTGTGCGTACATACTCTTTTTAACTAGCATTAGTGGACGCAATCATACTTTTTCTGAACAGACAGTTCGCGTAGTTGAGTGGATTGCTCGTCATGCAATCGTTATTTTTAGGTCTTCGGTTGCGGCACCACGTCGCGCTGGTTTTGAACGTCAACGTATGAGCATTGAATATAAACATACCCTAGAGTACCCTTTCCAGAACAAAAAAGTTTAGTTGCATGCGCAAAAGATGAAAACAAAAGTCGATTCTTTTTTTTTCTACGCAATGCAAAGCGGTTGTAGAAATGCGACCTCAGCGTCAAAAAAAAAAAAGCGTTCCTTGTAAAAGCCTTCGCCTCACATTTCCGAACAAACTAAAAAGCTGTACCCAAGGACCATAACCAAGTAAATTTCTCCTCCCAGAAGTGTTAAATTTCTCTAGAATATAACTAACAAGTGAAACAACACAGCACAAAGAAAGGCCCCGGTGTGTACTGAAGTCCTGGTTTTTGTTAGGAATTTCGCACTGCCCATAATAGATCAGAATTCCCGTGTCTTTATGCAACCTCGGCCCCCGTTTGGACAGCTAAAACACTGGATAATTTATGGCCACCACAGACACACACACGCTCTCGCTTCGTGAGGCCTAAAGCTCCTCTGCTTCCGCCCACCACTTTGAAATTCCTACCCATACACGATTGAAAGGCCCTTCCTCCTCCCGTGGAAAACTTCTCTTCAGTAAAGCTATAATGCATTTTGTAAACAATCCTGGTTAACACATAGTCAAAAAATCACCGCACCCCGGTTACAGTGTAGTATCACAAACTTCTGAATTCATTGAGAGTACAGACCTAGCGTGAAATGAATTGATTTTGGCGTGTTTGCGAAGGTGTGTTGCTTTAAACGCACGTGAACTAGAAAGGCGCAATGATTTTCGTTTCGTCACATAAACAAACTGCTGCATCACATTCAAATATATTGGCATTTGAAGAGTGTTTCTATTAGTAAATAATTATGTAGATTGACGTTCTTTTCAATATTACTGTAAACTCACAAAATTAAGCTAGCATAAAGCAAGAAAGCAACTCAACAACTCAGTCGTTAATTAATGATATAGGAACACTTCTTCCTGCTTCGAAACTATTCACTGCAGTGATATTAACTTCTTTTGCTTCCGGAAATTCGCCAACTTTAGCCTAGTGTTACTAAACAATGATCATTATGAGGAAATTTTTTCCCATGTCTTTAGTTTGCGGCATGATTAAGCACGTGAACAGTTATTTTTATTTACACAAAATTTTAAATCAATTTATCTTGTCTTGCGATTGAAGGGTGAATGATGTTGCACTGCGCTGATATCTCCTGGCTACGCCACTGTGAAGGGGTGAGAAGCTGTAGCTTATCTGTTTGCAGTGAACCTTGATTTGTTCGGAGCCACTTTGCAAATCCTTTAACTGCAACATAAGGAGTGCTTGGAACAGCCACATTGCAGTGTCGTGAAAGGGGCCGGCTGCGATCCATATCGCCATGACACAAGCAGCTTGATGCTGTATGCTTTGGTCTGATTTATTGAAGATAGTTCCGAACATACCAGTGTTCTCAGAGTTTTATAATTTTCTGGGTCTGTTTTGGAACGCTATACCTTAAAGTTTGAAAGTACCTAAAAAAGTCACTAATACAACAAAAACATAAAATCGTCGCTAGCACGATTGGAAAAGCGCTCAATTTAGCAGATTTCTCGCAAAGTTAACACCACTGATTCACTGGAACGATACCAACGAAGATGAGTTTTAAAAAAAGCTTGAAGAAAGGATAAATCACTGCGACAAACTCACTGCGATAATACCGACACTAATAATTTTTAAAAAGCATTAGAAGAAGCAAAATCGCTGCGACTGATTCACTATGACAATACCGACTATATTGAGATTTAAAAAGCATTAAAAAGTAAATCACAGTAATAGTCACTTGCCGCACTAATGCCACTTTTGTTAAAAGCCTTCGCTTTATTGCCAGTTTTTGATTCACTGTCTTTCCGTGCACCTAGAAGATCCCACGGGTATAAGTTACACGAGAGTTTGCTTGAATTAACAAAACATAATCAGGTTGTACTGTAGTTACGATGAATGAATAAATATCACATAATTACTCTAGTGAAGTCTATAGACACCTAATTTTTTCATGATTACTTTATAAAAAAAGATTAGCAATTGCGTTTTCAATTTTTAGCGGAGAAAGCGATCCCCGCCAGAAAAAAAGCAATGAAATTTCGTGTTATGTGGGAGTTCACGCACGAACTATTTCGATTATACATTGACAGATGTTCAGGTAACAGCAATGTTTACGCCGCTGATTTCTATAATCGAACTTCACTCTTTTGTTGAAACCACTCTTTTGAATAAAAAAAAGCTATTTCCTGAAAGACCGATGCGTAAAATTCACGTTTTAGAAGATAAAATAACGAATTGCATTGCACAAACCTATACCGAAATTACCTCGACGTGTTTATTCCGTGTTCCTTTTTAAAACTCCAACGACAAAAAAAAACACTTCCGAAATATGTTCTTCGAACTGCCTGGCATATTTACGCCTGCACGCCTTATAAAACAATTTAGTACCATTCCCAGCAAAAGGACACTTCACTTTGCTGTCACTATACTGAAACTAAAATGTTTTTGCATCTACTATGATGTCTCTGCATTTCGCATTTACTGTGATTGATGCCTCTTGAAATATTATTTGCATAAACTGCAACAATCATAAGTGCGAATGGAGGCATCTGTGAGCATGTACACCATTACTTTGCTTTTTCAAGAATAACAAGGTCATCGAAAGCACTTGAATAAATATGCAAAAAAAGAAAACTTGCGGAAGGTTAAGGTTTACATTCCAGATAAGCTACAACAAAAACAAATAAAAAAGAAAATCGTTTTCACAACCGGAACGTGAGTGTGCATCCACTAGAAACACCGCCTGCAAATTTTGTATAAAATATATTGTTTATTCCTATTGAGTAAAAGATGCACGAAGAAAAGAAAGTAGAGTGAGATTTTTTCCCACTCTTTATGAATAATGAAGAATCAATGAAAATCAGCTTCTTCATTGAAAGCATGACTGTCGGAAGAACCAGCAAATGAGGATATCCTTTCGTTAGCAGTTGAATTTGCTATGCGCGAAGCTCAAAGTTTGGTATGGGCGAAAAAGTTTAGATTTTATGTCGAGCTAATTTAATTGAAAGGCGCCTGGCGTGACTTCCGATTACTACCTCTAAAACTTCTAATCCTCCAAAAAATGGCTAAATTAACGATTTTTGCTGAAACTTTCAATCATACTCCGGAAAAAAATTTTAACGCAAGGGTTTTAAGTGAAATGCAAACAGTGTGTCTTAAAGTAATGACAAAAATTTAGTGCTTGATAACTTGATTCAGTACTTTGCATCATTAAATTATAGCAAACTGGTAAAGGTAATGCTCGCCATGGAGCGGCACAATGTTCTTAAGTTGTTGACAATGTGTAACAAAAAACGCCAGGCCTGAGTGGTAGGCGCAGCACAATTACAGGGAAAGTTAGAAGGGCGGCTTTTCAGAGCATTTTCAAAACACTCATTGGGTGACTACTGCAAGTACACTGGCTTGGTACCATCTAGAGCAATAATAATAGGCTTTGGGGTAGTAGGCCGAGATTGGCTATGCTATTTTTTCTCATTCTTCTCAGAAGCGTGCACGGTATCCGCTAAACACTTGCAAGAAATTTTGTGCCAATTGTCCATGCAGGGTCTGACGACGATGATGAATTATGGCTGAAGTGGGTATGCGCCACAGTTATTAGGGGAACAAGAACAAGCATTTTTTTTTATGGTTTGGAGCATTGGACGGCCCACTCGTTACGCTATTCGCATTGTGCGACGACTGGTTGTTCTTTCGATGTTATAAAACACTTAATAGGTCGTATTAACGCGATTGCTTTCCTGACATCAAGACCGCCTAAGGAAAGTTTACAAGTCACAAGCACCGGTGTAGCTCAGTGGTAGAATACTGGGCTAGCATACAGCAGACCCGGGTGCGGGCCACATTGTGCCATTGGTGCTAGATCATGCTTGCCTATATAAGGCAATTTTGACAGCAACTTACAAGCATTAATGGTAAAATAGTAGTTGGCACCCAGCGGACCCGGTTTCAAGCACCACTGTGTCAGTGGTGCAAGGTTTTTTTTTTCTGCTTTCGTGCGATGTAATTGCGGACACCGCCGGCGGCGGCAGCGGTGGTGGCGGCGAACAACAGCGACTGTGCGTGGCCCGAAAAGTGATCTCATAACAGCTTCCGCTGTGAAACAAAAGCTAAAAATTATGCTGCTTCATACTCCCTACAATGTAAATGCAAGGCAAAAAGTGGCAGCAGCGTCGGGACAGAAGCAGCAAGAGCTTGTCTTGTCTTGTCTCCTAGGAGATTTTGGCTCATACCCACATGAGGGATTGGCCACACTGTACCTCTTGATAGATCATTTTTATAGCGCTTGCTAAAAAATAAATAAAGAGAAATTAGATAGAAACAATAATAATGTTCCTTTGAAAAAACGTGAAAAATTGTAGAAGAATACGATAAACCAGAATATATTAAACAAATTAACAAGAATGAGGAAGGGGAAGAAAGAATTGGATATATCTGGCAGTACCACTAGCAGCGTATCCTTCCGGTTGCCTGAATGAATTTATGTAGCGCTGACAGAATAGCACTGTGGCCCACACCCAACTGACTGGCTCCAAACGATAATACGGTGGATGTATTGACTGGCAATCCGAGCATACCAATCGGTCTTTCAAGAATTATTCGGCGCAGTGAGGCGAAACGGCGGCATGTGAGAAGAAAGTGATCTATTGTTTCCGGTTCATTGCAAACTACACATAGGTTAGTTGATGAAAATCCTGATTTGTTGAGATAAAAATTTAACAGAGGAACTCTACAGCGAAAGCTTGTGAGGGTCACCTCACATTGACGGGAAAGGCATTTTGCGGTGTTCCATGTGAATTGCAAGTGCCGAAATTCTTCAGATTGTAGAAGCGACGTTTCGTTCATTTTTAAGATTAACGGGCGTTTGAATCGTTCGACAGTAAAAAAAGGAAACTGTGGAGCTACTAGCACCACCGGGAAATTTAAAGATGCCGAAGCGAGCGAATCAGCAATTTTATTTAGTTCAATTCCAGCATGCCCGGGGACCCAAATAAACCGAACTTCTGATAGGCTATGCGGTACGAGAGACCAAAATATCCTGAGAAGAGGAGACTTCTTTGCGGACGTTAGATGTGTACATACAGACAAAGCATCCGAAATAATAATAGCTTTTGATTGCTGATAATTTAGTTTTCAAATAGCCAATGTAATAGCCAGGAATTCTGCGAGATAAATTGGTGTGAAGTCAGGCAATCGGAGCGCAAAAGACCAATTAAGCTGATGAGAAAAAATACCTACTCCAGCCTTCTGAAGATTTTGCGTCGCGTCCGTCGAAATTACTACGTATTTAGGAAAATGACTTAGATGGTCTTGAAGGAGACCCTCCAGAACATGCTTTGGAAGTAACTTGGCATTTTTCGGAAAAATATCATAAAAAATTAAGTCAACTGGCACCGAGCATTGGGTTTGGGGAGTTAAATGCCGGAGGGAAACGTGAAGATTTGATAACAGAGACTCGACGAAAATGACTTGGGGTCTTTGATAACAAGACCACGGGCGCTGAAAGAAAGAAACTGGATGTTTGATGAAAACTGTCTGAGAACAGAAGAGGGGTGCATCGTAAAGTTTTAAAAATGTTTGCACAGTAAGCTGTCGAAATCTAGCATCAAGTGGAATAATTCTAGCTTCCAAATAAAGCACGCTATTCGCTACACACCTAGGTAGTCCGAGACACAGCCGCAGAGCTTGCCTTTCTAGCAATATAAGTGGTCTTAATTTGTACTCAGCACTTCCAGAAAACAGAACGCAGCCAAACTCCAGAATTGGGCGTACGTAAAGTTTGTATATCATAAGTAACGTATCCCTGCGCATCCCTGAATTCTTATTGCAAAACCGGCGGAGCAATCCTACGGAGCATTCTGCTTTACGGGTGTTTGATTCTATTTGTTGCTGCCAATTTAAATTGTCCACGTAAACAATACCAAGATATTTTAGCGCTGTTACTTGTGGAATCGGATCATTTCGATAATGCAGTGAAAGAAATACGGGAACGGATAGAGGGAATACAAGCAGAGCACATTTACTAACATTAAGTGAAAAAGACAGCCCGCCAAGCCATACCTCAAGCTCACTCAAATATGACTGCAAGATTTGATATAAACTATTGATATCTCGGGATGACGAGAAAAAAGCAATATCATCGGCGTAGACATAAAGAGGAACATTTTTATGAACGGGAATAGATGATAATAATATATTAAATAAAAGAGGTGACAGGACTGATCCTTGCGGAACACCTCTTGTTTGCTTATATGAGGCAGAAGTAATTCCCTCGTCGCAACAAAAGAATTGTCTCTCAAAGAGAAACTCCTGAACCCAAGATATAATGTACTTGGGAACCTCACAGTCCACTAATCTTGAAATTAATGTACTGTATTCCACACTATCGTAGGCTTTTGCGATATCTAACGTGACTAATGCAGAAAGCTCACCAGATACTTTTGCAAGGCGGATTCGGCTTTCCAAATCAACATGACCCGAACATATAGAACACCCCTGTCTAAATCCTACTTGCCTTGGTGAAAGAATGTCCTGACGAGCGATGAATTCACTGAGCCTTCTATGAAGAATTCTTTCAATTATTTTAACTAGGTTTGAAGTAAGCGAAATTGGCCGAATGTTATCCAGGACATATCCGAGGCTTGGATTTTTTCGCAGCAACACAACTTTAGCAACTTTCCATGCGCTTGGAATCCATGTGTGCTGTAAGGAGCAGTAAACAATATTGAAAAGCTCCTCGGGATGGGAATGAAATATCAATTTAATCATAGAGTTTGCAATCTGATCTGGACCGGGAGCTGCTTGCTTTACAGTTAGTATCACATCTGCCAGTTCAGCCATAGTGACTTCCCGAAAGTCCGAGGTTGCGCTTTTGAATGGCACAGGTCTCAAGCATGACGAAGCGAAACGCGCTTCAAGTCCTTTCGCAATGCCCTCTAACAAATCGGTTGTCTCTTTAGGAGACAGCACTACTGAATGCGAATATGCTGGTACCTTCGTCGATTTTTTGTTCCGTAGAAACCTGTACAGGGCAGATCTTTTATCGGGTTTTGATAAACGCGAATGTAAGTCAGAATTGTGTTTATCTTTAGCTATTGCAACTGTACGTTTAAACAGCGCTGCGTGGAACTTATAGTCAACCCAATTTTTTGGAGTATGGTTGTGGCGTAAACGTTTCCAAGCAGCCTTACGTCGCCTATACGCAAGCGTACAATCTTCATTCCACCAAGCTGAATTTGACGGTGTGCTGCCGTACTTAACAGAAAACTCTGCCGGCTGGATAGAGTCACTTAGACACGCTACGACTGAAGCAGCTCGTTGCTGTCCGACGCGTCCTCTCAATGACGAGAGCGCGGAGTTTAAAACAGTTTTATAAATTTTATAGTTAGTGAACCGTTGTTGCCGGATAGCAGAGGTAAGTTGTGGTAGCATTATTTCATAGGTAATTGGTACATGATCACTACTCGTCCCATTATCAAACGTTTCGCACGATGAAATCATAAACTGGCCACAAGAAAATGTTAGGTCTAATGTTGATGAGCTTATCCCGCGTAGAAAGGTAACTTGTCCAGAGTTATGGCAGCGAAAATTATTATTCTGCAACCAATTCCACAATCTTTTGCCACAGCTATCTGTTTTAAGCCCCCAATAGGTTTGATGCGAGTTAAAATCCCCAGCCAATAAAATTGAATTTGACGAAGAATTCTTGATAACACAATCTAGGTGATCTGTGCGTCTTACTCCATTTGGAAAGTACGCATTAATCACTGTAATCCTGTTGGAGTTAGGTAACAAACAATCTATTCCTAACAATTCGCAATCCGGACAAATATGTTCAAAAGTTACAGAAACATTATGACACATTTTTGAAGATATTAGAACCAATAATCCACCTCCTCTACCTGGCCGATTCAGTCTAAATGTTCGAAAATATTTCAGAGTAAATGTTCGGTTTACTGTAAGCTAAGACTCTTGAAGTAAAATTATATTAGGGTTTGTTTGCTGTATGAGATAAATAAGATCTATGTAAGCGGAAGATACGGAGCGACAATTCCACTGAAGAACTTTTACAGGCGCTATGATGGACTTAATATAGTTGACTCTACTGCAGAACGCAAAACGTCCTACTCATTGTTGGTATCAGTAATAACTTTTTTTGGTTTTGACATTGGCAAATTGGTTGGAGACAATGGAGCATTGCGTCGTTTATGAGTGATATTACCAAGCCTTATGTCACCAAACGACCCACTGGGCCCCACAGGGGTCGGCGACTGAGTGCTGACGAGCGTTTCAGGGGTAACATCTTCTTGACGCCGATTATTTTGTTCATTTTCGAGGTGCTCAGCTTCACCCTGGACCGTGACAGTGTGTGCACCGAAGGAGGGAATAAGGCTGTTTAACCTGGCGGCGAGCATCTCGGTCAGACCTTCAGCAAAAGTGTTGAAAAGCCGTTCCATAATCATCGGCATGGCCTTATCTATCGCTGCCGACACTGCGGAAGCGGAAGCGACCGTCGCTTCAATTGACCCACACTGGCGTGACGTAGCAGCGGCGTACCCCACTTCGCGCTCTTTAATGAAGGAAGTTGCCTCAGACCGAGAACAACGCCGTTTCTCCATTATATCTAGAATTTGTGTTTCACGTTCTCGAGCAGGGCAGCTATTGTCCGTGGCTCTGTGTGCTCCATCACATAGGCAACACCTGCAGTTGTCTTCCTGACAATTTGATGCGGCATGTGCCCCACCGCAATCCGCACATCTCAATGAGGACCTGCAAGCATTAGCGCTATGTCCAAATCGCCAGCAGTTACGGCATTGCAGTGGGCGAGGTGTCAATGCCTCTACACGGAATAGATAAGGCCAGGCTTTCAGCTCGGAGGGGCGTGTGAGATCATCAAAGGTAACGATGACGCTTTCAGTAGGGACTCGCGTATCACCTACAGGTCTGGTGCATCTGTAGACAGGTGTCACGCCAGCCGGAGAGACCATCTTTAAGAATGCTTCAGGACTAATGTTAGTTGGAACACCACGAACAATGCCCTTCACGCAAGCAAGATGAGGGGGGATAAAAGCGCGAACAGCAATGAACGCAAATCTCGTGGCGGCCAGTAAGTCTGTTAAGCATTGAATATTTGAAGATCTGCATAGCATGCCAGTCTTGCCGAAACGCCTCACCTCCGAGATGTCCAGAAAATGACCGCTTATGTTGCGAAGTTCTTCTTGGAACACCTCCGTTTCACTCAACCGAATGGTTCCGCCATCAGTGGGCACAAGCGCGACAGGCAAACTGCTTACGCCGTTCTTGAAGAAACACACCAGTGGTACCGATTCAGCAGGGCGACTGGCCGACCAGGGCGAGCCCTGGCCGGGGCCGGAGACCGGCATTGATGGCTCCTGAAAAATCAGCAAAAAGAAATTCTACCACTAATAAAGAACCAAAGGTGATGAGTGTGGCCAATCCCCTCCCACAGGCCGTGCAATAGAAAGCGCCAACTACTGCAGGAACGATCGCCTTCTTCGCTTTACAAGGATCGCTCTACCATCGCAACCAATCCTTCTTCTTCAGCAAGAGCTGGCCAGGTATACTGGCTTCGTCGCAGCAGCAACCAGGCAGCCCTAGATCGCGCCTCGCGCCAACGTGTCGATGTCGCTGCAGTAGTGGGCATTTCTCTTAACTACATATCGTCCCCCGTCGGAAAAAGAGCCATCATGGCGACTCACGGAGAACAGAGTACGAGTGGATCGTAATATGGTTTCAACCACTGTACGTGAACGGTTTCACGCCCCTGAAAGCGCTGGTCCGTGGATGGCATAACGGGTTCGACAATGTAGTGAACAGGTGAAGCCTGCGATACAACGGGGTAGGGTCCCTGGCATTTTGAAACAAGTTTTGAAGAAAAGCCCGTAGGAACAGCTGGAACACAAAGCCACACAAGGGTGTCTCGAACAAAGTTAGGGTACGGGTGGTTATCGTCACGCCGAGATTTTTGTCTCCATTGGTCGATGGTTGTGAACGACTTGGCGAGCTTACGGCATTCCTCGGCGCGGCGGGCAGCTTCAGAGATGGGTGTAGACTCGGAGGAATCGGGGTGGTAGAACAGAATGGTATCTAGTGTGGTGGACGGGTCTCGACCATATAACAAGAAAAATGGCAAAAAGCCCGTAGTCGCCTGCGGAGCTACTGAGTATTCTATGCGTATGTCACAAAAGGCAGAATGAGATCCCAATCGGAGTGGTCTGAGGCAACATACTTAGATATAATGTCGCCAAGGGTACGGTTGAGTCTTTCCGTCAAGCCATTCGTTTGGGGATGGTAGGCGGTGGCAATCCGGTGAATGATACGGCATTCGGCAAGGAGTGCGTTGACGACTTCGGAGAAAAATACACGTCCTCTGTCGCTGAGAAGTTCACGTGGTGCGCCGTGACGGAGAATGAAGTTCCGCAGGATAAAATATGATATGTCACGTGCTGTGGCAGCAGGGAAAGCGGCTGTTTCTGCGTATCGCGTCAAGTAGTCGACAGCGACAACGATCCAACGGTTTCCGAAAGCTGTGAATGGAAGAGGCCCGTACAGATCAATTCCAATGCGGTCGAGAGGCCTGACTAGTGAAGGCATTGGCTGGATCAGACCAAAGGTGTGATGAGGCAGAGATGTACATGCCTCGCCAATAAAGCTGCGAGGAAAGCCGAGCGTATGCTTTGAAGGTGCCTGCATGTGCGCATTGAGAGTCAGCGTGAAAAGCTGATAATATTGCAGCACGAAGATGGCGAGGTATAACCAGTAACCGCTTTCGGCAGTAAGACTTGTAATTCCTGCAATAATGGAGGCCATCGCGGATCTCAAAGTGAACCGCTTGACGGCGCGATGTTCGAGAAGATGTAGAAGTCGACGGGTCTGAAAGGAATCGCTGAAGAGTGCTGATCCAGTCATCCTTACGTTGCTCAGACGCCATGTCACAGTTTACTGGAAACGCAACCGTTTCGTTTACGGCAGATAGACAGGCGGGGTTTTCCGATGATACAGGTGAACGCGATAGGGCATCGGCATCAGTGTGACGTCGGCCACACCTGTAGACAACACGCATGTCAAACTCTTGGAACCGCAAAGCCCAGTTAGCTAAACGGCCGGATGGGTCCTTCAACGTGGATAAACAACGAAGTGCATGGTGATCGGTGACTACGCCGAAAGGGTGACCATATAGGTACGGTCTAAATTTACCTAAAGCCTATGTAATTGCCAGATACTCCTTCTCTGTCACAGAATAATTCTTCTCCGCTTTGGTGAGAGATTGCGCATGCGACTACGTTTTCCTGGAATCCCGATTTGCATTGCGCGAGCACGGCGCCGAGTCCAACACCGCTGGCATCAATGTGTACCTCAATCGGAGCAGTCGGATCGAAGTGACACAGGATTGGCGGTGAGGTTAACAGGGGGCGCAACTTTTTGACGGCATCATCACAGGCGGGTGACTAAGCGTAACTTTTTGAGTCATTCCATAAAAGTTGGGTCAAGGGGCCGGTGATCATCACAAAATTCAGAATAGAGTGGCGGAAATACAAACAAAGGCCAAGGAAGCTGCAAATATCTTTCAGATATGCAGGTTTATAGAACTCTACAACTGCCTGAAGCTTGGTGGTGTCAGGAAGAATACCGTCTTTAGAGACAACATGGCCGAGGATTGTGAGCTCACTTGCGCCGAAGCGGTATTTTTTCAGGTTGAACAGAAGGCTGGCGTCAGTTATGCACTGTAGTACTTCATCTAGCCTGCGGAGTTGCGTGGGAAAATCTGGTGAAAATATATACACGTCATCTAAGTAGCTCAGGAAAGTTTTCCATTTCAGGCCACGAAAAAGATTGTTCTTCATCTGCTCGAATTTCGCGGGCGGGTTGCATTGCAAAGGCCGAAAGGCATGACGCGGAATTCGTAAAGGCATTCAAGTGTGACAAAGCCCGTTTTAGGCTGATCTTCAAGTGCCATAGGGAGTTACCAGTAGCCGCTTCGTAGGTCAATAGAAAAGAAGAACTCCCCACCTTGGAGACAGTCAAGGGCGTCGCCGATTCTCGGTAAGGAGTAAACATCCTTTTGTGCTATTTTGTTAAGACGACGGTAGTAAACACAGAAGCGAAGTAACCCGTCCTTCTTCTTAACGGGAACGACTGGAGATGCCCAGGGGCTATTCGAAGGCTGGATGACACCATGCTTGAGCATGTCAGCTACCTGGTCACCGATAACCTGGCACTCTGTCGCGGACACGCGATAGGGTCTTTGACGCAGGAGTGCATTGGTGCCCGTGTCGATGCGGTGACACACAGCTGACGTGCAGCCAAGGAGACTATTCTGGCAGTCAAAGGAAGAACGGAACTTGTTCAGAAGTCCTAGAAGCTGAGCACGTTGCGTTCCGAAACGGTTAACGTGTCGGCGATGCAGCTCCTCAGTATGTCAGGTCTAGTAGTCTGCGGTGAAGAGGCACAGGTTAATCCAACGACTTCGTGTTCAGCGAGAGAACGAGTTGGCATGTCGATAATTGCAGAAGGGTCGAGACTGTAAACACACCCGACGCACTCACGCCGAAGTACTGTCAAAAGACATGACAGCAGATTTGAAATGAGCAGTCTGCTGACGCCGTCATGAAGTTCCAAAAGGGCACAAGATAGCGCCGAACCCTTGCGGCGAACGAAAACGGCAGATGGCGTGAAATGGGCACTCAACTCGGCTAGCGCGTTGCAAGACACCATGGCAAGGGCAAAAGAGTGCGGTGGTATGGTAACGTGTTCAGCAATAAATAGTTTTCCCCGGTTTCAAGAGCGTCATATAAAGGAGCGTCGCTAAACACTTCAAATGCCCCCTCAGCGTGAGAGCAGTCGATGATGGCCTTATTAGCGGATAGAAAGTTCCAACCCAAAATGAAGTCATGGGAGCAGAAATCCAACACTAGCAATTCGACGACATAAATGAGGCCGTCAATCACAATCTGAGCAATACAGCCAGTGGCCTGCGTGACGTGCTCTGCGCTTGCTGTACGAAGCAATATACTTGCTAGTGGCGTCATAACGTTTTTGAGCAAGCGGCAGAGTCTGGCGCTGGTCACTGAAACTGCGGCACCCGTGTTGATTAGAGTGAGTTCAGCGACGCCATTCACATATACATCCAGAACATTCGTTGGTGAAGAGAGAGGCCTTGGCCTTTTTGCGTGTGGCACAGTTCTTGCCTCCGAAACTGCGGCAATTAGTTTTCCTGCTCCGGCGATGAAGGACGACGCATCGGCGATGGCGAGCGGCGTCGAGGCGATGGCGAGCGACGGCTAACAGGAGGGCGGTGGTCGGCATACGAGGACAGTTTGGTCGGGGTGCTGAGAGCATGTGAACGAAGGGCGCGGAAGCTTATAAAGGCAAAGTCCGAAGCTCTGGTCGTAGTTCTGGTGATAGGCAGGGACCCGCCGACGGCAGTATCGCGCTATGTGGACAGGCAGGCTGCAGGCAAGACATATTGGCCGATTGTCACGTGTACGCCATTTTCCACTACTCTGGAGGGACCTTCGCTAATCGAACGGAAGAGTGGGTGTGGCTGATGGTAAAGACCTAGCTGTCGGAACACGTGGATTTGCGGCAACCTTAGCATTGCTTAGAGGTACATACACCTCGGCACAGGCCACAGGGGTCGGCAACGGTGAAGTGTCGCGGGTAGATGGCAGAGCCGCGCAAACTACCCATTGGATGACCTCACGAATGTTTGCTGGCAGATGTGATAGTGATTGGCTGTTTTTTATTAGCAGCCACAGCCAAAGAGTGAGCTCAGCCCGAAAAAACTCCCTATCTGCGATAGCAGCGATTGAAGGTAAGAGGTAGTTGTCAGGATTGAGACGGAATCAGCTGGGGCATGAGGGCGTCAGCAGACGCTCTCATCGCAGCTCGTCAAAACTCTTACACAGCTTGATGAGTTTTGAGACAGTGGCAGGGTTTTTCGAGAGGAGCATTTGAAAGGCGTCGTCGGAAATGCCTTTCATAATGTGTCGTACCTTGTCAGTTTCCACCATCGTTGGGTGAAGACGCCGGCACAGGTTGAGGATGTCCTCGATGTAGCTGGTGAATATCTCACCAGTTTGTTGGGACCGGCTTCGTAAGCAAAGTTTGCGCACTCCAGACTGTCCAAAAATTCGGCAGATCTCATGTACGTGGGAAGCGACGTTATGCGAAGCATGCGGAGGAAAGGTGACCTAGTTGCAGTCTTTTTATTGAGCTACACGCCATGATAAGAGGCTAAGTATACGTACAAATGTTGCATGCACAGACATATGTTGAAGAGTGTCAGATGTTTATATAACCAGTTGTTCGCACTTGCGCAACGATGTCGACTGAAACATGCGTATTAGCAACACCAGCAGCTGATATGAAGCCCTGAAGCTCGCGAAGATGCTGGCCCTGGACACTGCTACATAAATCAACTTCAGCGCACGGCACCTAATCACAACTGACGTTAACCTAACATGACGTGAATTTTTCTTAATTTAGGTAGGCAGTACTGCAATCCCTATTGACGTTTCACGAAGCTTACCGTCTATTTGAAAAGTAGTTCTGAGATCTGACGTAGCTCTGCGTAGAATGCTTGACTCAAACGCAGAATGCTTGGGTTTGATTCCTGCTGGGACCCTGAAATTCATTATTTGCACTCATCGGGGGAGACAACCATGCCTATGTCCGGGTTTTCTTAACACTGACATTTATTCTATGCCTTCGTTGGGGCGTCGCTACCGATGTCAGGTATTTCTTAACGCTAACGCGTTAAAATTGCCATGGGTGGTCTCGTCGTTTCTAGGTAGATACTAAGTGTAACCAACCTGTGGCCCATACCGGCATACCCGGGGCACATACCAGCCCGTGGGTATGTGCCGCTGTCTGAAGGGAAGTGTTTGACGACGTACGTGACTGGATTGTGAGGTTATTTATGTCTTCACCAACGCGTCTTGTTTGTCAAATTATTTTACCCTCCCATGCTAATTTTGGTACCCACCAAGCTAAAGTGGCGATCACTAGAGCACCCAAACGTAAGCAGCTAGATTAGATAGATAGATAGATAGATAGATAGATAGATAGATAGATAGATACGCTCAAAGTAACCGAAGTTCGCTCAGAAATGCTTTGCAATTAAAAAGTCACAGACTTGCCGGAAAGGCGAAGCAACGAACGCGATAGCAACGAATTGAAAGGTCGGGCAAACTCCGGGGTCAGGTAAAACCGTAGCCGCTTCCACCAAATTATAATGTAAATGCAAGGAGAAAAGCGGCAGCAGCATCGGGACAGAAGCAGCAAGAGCTGACCGGGTGTACGGGCGTCCACGCAGCGGCAACCAGGCAGCCCTAGTTCGCGCCTCGCGCCAACGTGTCGATGTCGCTGCAGTAGTGGGCATTCCTCTTCAATACATCCCCATCAGTGACCTGCATGAACTCATGGTGTCGTCGCCTTAATATCAAGCACCTGTTGGAAACCGGTCTCCTGCACAAGTGTCACTTGTCTCGACAATGCAGCTGTTTAATGAGCTTGAAGAACTATAATATGCTCCGACTCTACCTCAGCCATAAAGAAGATCTGCAAAGTATACGATGGGCAGCTTTTTGCAAACGACACACACCACAAAACTGCACAGATGCTCGGCTACCTGAGGGTATACACTGGATTTCACTGCTATTTATGCTTACGTACACGCTGACATCGACACCCATAGTGAGCTGCCAGGTGCTCTAGAGCGCCTTTCTCGTGTGATCCCCAGTGTTATATACTCCACCGCAAGGAGATTCTCCAGCTCGTCACAAAAAAATAATAATTCCACCGTGCGATTCTATCCTCCAAGGCGACCTTAATCACCGGAAGAAGGTGGTATTGTGAAGAGAGAGAATAAACATTTATTAATAACAAATGCACACTGAGCCTTCTTTGGGTGGGGCCCTCAGTCCAGGGCTCCATTGCCTTGCGCGACCCTGCGAGCCCACTGGACCAGCTGCTGCTGTTCCTGCCGGCGTAAGCTGAGCAGTGCAGACTCCCAAGAGGAAGGGGTGGGATTGGAAATGGCAGGCACGCCCTGTGGGGCAGAGCATTCCCACGTGGAGTGGTACACCGTTGGTACGGATCCGCAGAAGGGGCAGTAGGAGGGGTATAGAGTCGGATGAAAGCTATTTAGCATATAAAGGCAAGGAAATGAATTGGTCTGTAGTTGCCGCCAAGCGACAGCATCTGCTCTGTTAAGTGAAGGATGAGATGGAGGATACGTATAACGGCTCTGTCGATAGTACTGCAGCATAGCGTTGTAGTTTAGTGGTTCTGTCGATGCGTCGTCTGGATTGGGCAGCTTTTCCAATGGAGCCCGGCCGGTCAGCTCTAGGGCAACTGCATGAACGCGTTCATTACCATGGAGAGAGGCGTGTCCAGGAGTCCAGACGATACACACAGGACGCAATGCGGACGGTGAGACAGAAGGGAGGATATTGTGTGTATGTGCAGCCACAAGTCCTTGAGCGAAAGCACAGCAAGCAGCTTGTGAATCTGTTACAATAGTGACAGGGGAATCATGTGACAATGACGTAGCGTGAACAATTGCCAGAGCGAGAGCTCCCTGCTCTGCCAGACCACTCTCTGTAGTGCGAAGTGTGGCAGACGCCAAAAGGGCGTCTGTGTCATCTGTCACGTCAAAACACATGGCTGACTTCTCTGGGTAGCGTGCTGCATCAGTGTAAAGTACTTGTAAGTCTGATGTACCATCACCACAGACGCGTGTCATAGCCTGAACTCGGGCACGTCGACGACCGGCGTGGCGGGAGGGATTCATATTGCGTGGAATCAGAGGCACTTTGATGAGTGCGCGGACAGAGAAGCAAGTTTATGTCGCGGTACTTGTGCGGGTTTTTGAGGAATCGGGTAGCCAAGACGAGACAGAATGGCGCAGCCCTGACGGGTCTGCCTGAGCCGTTGGAGCTGACTGTTGTGCTGGGCCTCGATGAGTTCGGTTATGGTGTTGTGGACTCCTAAATGAAGGAGGCGTTGTGTAGATGCGTGTGGAGGCAAGCCGATAGCCGCCTTCACAGCTGTCCGTAGAAGGATGTCCATCTTTTTTTATTTGAGAGTGAGATTGTGAAAGGGAAGATGATAGGTGAGCCGACTAACTATGAGTGCTTGTACTAAGCGGAGGACATCCTTCTCACAGAGGCCTCTCCTGCGATTGGTGATGCGTTGGATCATGTGTGTAGTTTGAGTTATCTGCTGAGCCAGTAGGTGTGCAGTGTACGACGCCTTGCCGTTGGACTGAAGGTAGAGGCCTAAAATGCGATTTCGTGGTACCAGAGAGATAGGATGGCCATCAAGAAACAGCGAAATGTCAGGAGAATCAGCGGTTTTGCGGCGCCGCTTGTATACCAATAACAACTCCGACTTATCCACTGAGCACGTAAGGCTGCCGGCAGCAGCATGGTCTTGTACCACAGACATAGCTTCCTGTAGGGCGTCCTTAATGGTTCCGTCTGATCCTTTGGTCGTCCAAATTGTAATGTCATCTGCATAGATGGCATGCTGGATGTTGGGAACCTGTTGTAATATGGAAGGGAGTTTAGCCATAGCCACGTTGAACAAAGTGGGCGAAAGAACCGAGCCCTGTGGTGTTCCTCTGCCTGCGAGACGAATGACGTCCGAACGAAGGTCTCCAATCCCAATAGTGGCCGTGCGGTCAGAAAGAAAGGACCTGACGTAATTGTAGATACGTGAGCCACACTGAGATGAAGCGAGATTGTCAAGAATAAGTTCGTGGGAGACGTTGTCAAAAGCACCCTTCAGATCCAGGGCCAGAATAGCTCGGACCTGGTTGGAAGTGGGGCTATCCAACACGTCCTCCTTAAGCTGTAATAATACGTCCTCTGTAGAGATACCAGGACGGTAGCCGAATAGTGTATCAGGAAAAAAGTGATTGTCTTCGAGAAATAGTTGTAGTCGAGAGAGAACAACGCGTTCAAAGAGTTTAGCTACACATGAAGTTAAGGATATAGGGCGAAGATTCTGGAGGGATAGCGGCTTGCCAGGCTTTGGAATAAGTATGATTTCTGCGTGTCGCCACTCCTGTGGTAGCGTGCCGTTTTTCCAATGTTCGTTGTAAAAGGCGGTTAGATATTCGATGGACTGGTCATCTTAATTACGCAGAAGTGTGTACGTAATCCCGTCTGTACCGGGTGCTGTGTTGCGCTTGATGCTTTGCAAAGCTGCCCTAACCTCTGCTTCTGTAATTTCCTCATCTAGAGGCGTATCGTGTGCGTGTGGATAATCACGGTAGGCGGGACGGGGGCCCGTGGATACATAGTGTTGCTTTAAGGTGTGCAGCAGAGTGTTATCGTCGAGCCCTGATTTGTGGAGATTAGTGCGAATTGCGTTAGCAGTGTGTGATTTTGTCTGCGTGGGATTTAAAAGGGCACGGAGTATACGCCACGTTCGAAGTGTACTTAGTGAGCCGTTGAGTTGATCACAGAAGTTATGCCAATTGTTGCCAGTGAGGATGTTCGCATAGTCCTGTGCCTCAGTAGCTAGTTTGACGATTCGGAGACGAAGTTTTCGGTAATGTTTCTGTTGCCGCCACCGCCGTGTCAAGCCTCTGTGGGCATCCCAGAGATGTAGCAGATGCCGGTCCACATCCGGCGTTTCTGTCGTCGCAGCGATGAGTTTGGTAGCTCTTTGAAAATCGGAGCGAAGTTGTAATATCCAAGCTTCTAGGGAAGGAGAGTCCTGATGGGTAGTTGTACGATTACGCCTAAATGCATCCCAATTCGTTAGTTTTATGATGCGCTCTGGGGCACGCGTGGCTGCTACTTGAAGCTCTGTAGTTAGTATCACTGCATAGATTCACCATGAAGTTGCACCAGGAATGGTGACTAACGCCCTTGACTATCGTGAGGTCAGGGCATGTGTCCCTGCTCACACTATTACCTAGGCGAGTGGGTTGATCAGGTTCTGTCAGCAGGGTCATGCGATGAATCGCGAGAACCTGTGCGAGTCGTCGGCCTTTAGGCGTTTCTGTTGCGTAGCCCCAAGCCGGATTGGGGGCATTGAAATCTCCTACAATAACTATGTGTTTACCCAACTTGCAGATTTGTGCGAATAGACTACCGAAGTCATCAATCCTGGCCTTAGGTGCACTGTAAACGTTAAGCACGTACAGGCTGCTACTGGAACGAGAGCACGGACTAATTTGAGAAGTACGTGTGAGATGGAGGTGCTTTGAAGGGTGTGTTCTATGACAGTGACCTGCTTAGAAACTAATGTAGCTGTGCGATGTGGTGTATTGTTTGTTACGTTCGTGTATGTGGTGTAACCCGGAAGCGTAGGGGTACATTGTACTTCTTGTAACGCTATGACATCGGGAGTAATCTGCTGCGTGGCAATGAATTGCATTAGAGCTTATTTAGCTCTACTTACGTAGGAGTTGAGCATTAGAGCTCAACTCCTACGTGTGTAATTGCATTACACACGTAGGAGTTGAGGGGTGTCACGCGTTGACCTACGGTTTCTCGCCATGATCATGCAATAGCTGGGCCTCGGTAGTACACGGAGGCATTTCGGACTGTGCTAAATCTTGGTGGAGGGTGGTGGGAAGCGGGGGTGCAGCAGCTGCAGCTGTTGGGACGGTTTTTCGGGATGGTAATAGGAAACGGGAGAGGCGTATGTAAGGATGCGGTCGCTGTGTTTCACGTGTCGGAGACGTGGTGCGTTTTGGTGCAGATGGCGAAATATCAAGTTGGCCAAGTGCAGCCGATATCTGCTGTTTATTATCCGTTACGATCTGCTGGACAGCAGGTTGCAGGGCCTGTTGGATCAATTGTTGGAGTGGAGCTGTTAGTTCAGCCATAATGCTATCCTTCATTTTCTGCATGTCTACCTGCATCATAGTTGCGAATTCGTTCCTTAAAGAAGCAGCCATTTCGTTCAACGCCTCTCGTGTGCAGTAGTCGGATCGTGCCGTAGTTAACTACATGTCACGGTGAAGCTGAGTGTCTACTGACATGGGTTGTGGTAATCTAGGTGGCGTTGGTTGTGGGGTTTTTTCCTGCGTTGATGTTTGTGTGAGGGAGTGGGACTGGTGTGGAGAGGGAGGGAGAGGAGGGAACAGCCCTGCCCAGCCTACCGTTTATGCTTTCTTGTGGGAACCGCTTTGCTGGCCATGATGATGCGTTGTCCCGTCCGTTTGCCAGCCTTGAGATTCCGGCTGGCCAGCGAAACCACTCCGCGATGACGAGTTTCCTCGCTTGGGCCCCGACTTATCTCTGGAATGGCTCCTTCGCCTGGCTGCACTCCCGGACGCACTGCTCTGCTGTCCGGGGCTGGGAGATGGTGACTGTGCCTTCTTGGTGGGAGTAGCTGACCGGGGTAGTTTGCGTCGGTTGACAGGTGGCAAAAACCGCTTTGGGCATGGTTTGGCAGCCTTCGGGTGGTCGCCACCACAAAGCATGCAAGAAGGGCGGCACTCGTGGTTGTTGGGTGATGGTGAATCCCCGCACACTCGACATTTCGATGTGTCAGGAGGCTGTGGGCACACATCTTCGCGGTGTCCAGTTTTGTTGCACTTTCTACAGTGGGGAATAGTCCGCTTGTAGAGGTAGCAGCGGAGAGCCTGTCCATACGCGTTCACGAAGAAAGGGACTCGCTTGCCACAAAATGTGAGCACCATTGCTCCGGAGTTGCCGAGGCGTCTGCACGTAAGGACCTCGTAGCCCGGTACTTCAACTTCTGTCAGGAAGTCGTCTGGTGTGATTTCATGGCCTATTCCGTTGACCACCCCTTTGCACGAATTATCAGGCGCAATACCATAAGAGGTGATGTCGTAGGTTGCTGCGTGCACTGTAATTTTGGTGATTTGTCCAAGTGCCATGGCGATGTGTTCAGATGAGGTGCTTATTGTTAGCACATTTTGATTTTCGTCAACTCGAAGCTTGATATCAGGCTTCTCACTGCGTATATTTGCTGCATGAACTACGGCGAGAAGTGTGGCAGCTTGGGCTAAGTCGGTATGGCATGACGATAGTTATAGCGCGAGAACAAAACGATGACACAGAGACAAGAAGGACACGAAAGACACGAGCGCTCGTGTCTTTCGTGTCCTTCTTGTCTCTGTGTCGTCGTTTTGTTCTCGCGCTATAACTATCGTCATACGGCGAGAAGTAATGTCTTGGGGCTAACCTTGCTGAGATTCAATCCACCATGGGGACGGATTGCTAGCTTGTAGTCCTCGGCGTATTGTGAAGTTTTCGGTTGGGCGTGGCACTGCGTCGTTAACATAAGCCTGGTTTCAACGTCTACACGGATCTAAGGGGACATTTGCCCATTCACCCTACAGTTGGAGAAGTCTTCATTGTGGCTTACCCGATGCCCCCATAGATCATGTGCGGCTGCGCACTCGCAGTTTCATTCTCCGAGAAAGGTATAATCGAAGTGGCACGAAATTTGGCTGTCAAGACAGACAAAGGAAATCATCTGCAAAGTGTATGTTAAGTAAGCTGGGCCGTCAGGCTAAGTTGAAACCAATGCTGCAACCGTGCAAAGCTGAAGTTAGAACCGAAATCTACTGAAAGCTGCCATACTGCTGGTGTAGCAAGATAAATGTTTGGACCACAGCTTCGTAGTCTTCACCCCCATAAGCTGTAGCCGAGTGCAGGCTGCAATACCCCGGCCACCACAGTGTCTCGACCATAAACTGTCGCAAGCGAAGCACCGGTAGCCCATCAGATTTCTCACAGAGCCAAATAAACACATACAAATGGTGTTTGAGGAGGCAATTTGTAACTCTTATGTATACAAGTTTAATGCAGACCTATCAGATTGTTGCGAGAATGGCTGCATATTTCATTCAATAAACATTTTTAAAATGCAAGTGATTACGTCTGGCCAGTGTGACTTGTTAAATGGTACTATATTGTATACATATATGTGGACAAGATTCAAGAAATTTTGAACCAGCTTTTGAAGGCAAAAGATTTTTTGATGCGTTGTAAAAATCACATCGGATGAAACACTCACAATGAGGTAACATGTAATAAACGAACACCATTTCGTTAGAAAATACCTTATTTTTATGGAAGACGAGACTTATACAACGGGACAAGACTGCGCTTCTGGTATTCTGGCAGATAGTGCTGTTCAGTATGGACTATGATAAATATCCTTCGGAAGCCCGTAGTAGCACAAATAAATAAACGGTATTGAAGCTTTTGCTATCGTGTTAGCAATCACTATAGAAACGGGACTAATGCATTATTTTGAGATACATGTCTCATACACAGCCCAAATATACACTCCCACACAGTCTAAGTGCTCCTGACAGGCTATAGAAAATAAGTGCGCTGAGACATACCTTAAGCTTGTCGAGCCCTTTGCGATAGTATTCCAACAAAGTTCACTATTGTACAAATTTTCCCGATGGGAACTGTCAGCTTTTAATTAGTGTTAGTGCTTCCGCGCAGCAATGATGTGTCAGAGAAGGCACAAACATTAAGGATAGTATCTTAGAGTTCACTGAGCTGCCTACTTTTCTGGCTATTCTTGAAAAAGCTTCTCAAAGGAAGCTGCTTCAACTATTCTACGACGGCATTCATTATTGCTTCCGTATCCAGGAGATCAATTTGAATGTCCTGTTTTACAGCGACTTTCGTTTGGGTGTCTGTGGCCCTGCTTTTTGAAAGATTTCAATGACAGTTTGATCACTGCGTACCTCTTGTAGCAGGTTGAATTATTTTGTATCTCTAGTCTTCTTAGTAAAAGTGAGGTATAGCATGGTGTCAAGTACATGTATGTGTGGCGCGATTGCACTGGCCCGGCACCTGGTAGTGGGTATTGCAAATCTAGCAGGTTTATAGTGAAATGACACAATTAAGATGAATTTGGCACCCACAAAAAAAGGCATACGGTTAACAAGATCGTTTTCCAAAGGAACAATGTTATTATTGCGCTGTATGGACATACGCGAATGTGTTCTGTGATAGCTTTCTGTTGCCGGAACAAGTATAGAACTATTCACATTCCACTGCCGAATTTTCTAGCAAGCTCTATATTCTTATTGTCTTCAGGTTTCATTTAATTTCTCGTACTGAGACACTTAGTGTTTGTCAAATACTTGCGTGTTTGCCGATAATCCCGATTAGGTTATGCAACGTCCTCCGAGTATTGAGGGGAATGCATCAAACGAAATGACACAATGAGCAAATGAAAGTCGAGCAACTGCATGGACTGAGATGAAGTAATTTGCGATTATATAATTTTCACACAAAAACTTCGCTATCCATGCAAGTGTATGGCATGGAAACAAGCTCACCAAAGTTGAAGTACGCCAATGTGTTTCTACTTATTTCGTAAGTATACAGCACGGCGGCAGCGTGGCAGCCAGAATGTTTTCATGTCTCTAGAATGATTGGAGGCACTGCCAATGCGACAGAAGTTCATCGAAGCGAAGCGAAAAAAAAAGAGAAAGAGGCGATATTAACTCGTCTTCCTGGATTCTTTGCTCTCACAAAGCCGTTCAATGAGCAGCCAGTCACATTCAATGCTGTTATAGGAGCGCCGAAGTTTGTTTAGTAAGCACACATGCGAATGCTAGACACGGCCGATGTCAGTACAGCCAGACACGCCATGCGAGTTATATATGCGCGCACGTCGGCTTACTATATATGCGGTGCTTCAGGCGGCGATGCTCTTTTTTCACCGATAATTGAGCGTCTACTGACGCAAGAGCCGCCTCATTCGTGCCGGAACGTTCATCGTTTCTGGGCACGTTTCAAGCAACTTGTGTCCATCAGCAGATAACTGAATGCCTTTGTTCAGGAAATGGGTTTACGTAAGATACCGCCATAAGGCGATGCTTGACAAAATGTATATTTTCTTTCTTGTTAGACTTAAGTGCCAATAGGCAAAACGACTATCTTGTTTTATATCCAGTTGATTCTAAAGAGACATCTGGGTCAGCTGGTTATATATAAAGCATTGCGATGTATTGAGTTTTATGGACAAATGAATGGAGTCGCGCTTCTTGAGAATCAATGCACCGGCATACAAAATAGTAGTCTGGTCTTAAAAAAACTTTTAAAGCAAAAAAATGGCAGACCTTACGTACAGTGGGAGCCGATGATATGCGAAGCACGAATGAGGAGGGTTGATATGTCACTTTAACATCAGCACAACCTTATCAGGCGTACGTAACCTATGCCGTATATGACTTCCATAGAATTATTATTATGTTTCAACGTGTCATTTACCTTCGTCGTCTATTCTCGTCACGTGATACCTGTTTAGTATGTGTTGAGCTAGCAAAACGGCCGGGAGCGTGCCATGAGAGTGGCATGTAGTCATGTTTTACATTACACGCATATCACTAATTATCATATTTTTAATGGTCATTTACCCTTGTCATCTATTCCCGTCACGTAATACATTATTTGTTATATGTGAAGCTAGCGAAACAGTCGCGAGCGCACTATGATGGTAGCATGTAGTCATGTTTTACATGGCACGCATGTCATCTTGTTTGAACGTGTGATTTACATTCGTTCTCCGTTCGTGTCACGTCATTCCACATTTGGTATATATGAACCTAGCGAAACGGCCACGAGCGTTTAATTAGCGTGGCATGCATTTAAGTTTTTTACATAACAGGCATCTCATGATTATCATGTTTGCATTAGCCACATACCTTCACCATTCATTGGCGTTACGTAATACCAAATTTGGTACATGTAAAGCTAGCGAAACGGTCGCGAGCACATCTTGAGCGTGGCATGTAGTCATCTTCTTACATGACGCGTACCTCATGATCATTATGTGTGCACCAGTCATATACCTTAGTCGTTCGTTGACGTTCCATAATGCCAAATTTGGTATATGTGAAGCTAGCGAAACGGCCACGAGCACGTCATGAGCGTGACATGTAGTCATGTTCATACATGACACGCATCTCATAATTATCATGTATGCAGCAGTCATATACCTTTGCCATCCATTCATGTACCGTAATACCAAATTTGGTATATCTGAAACTAGCCAAACAGCCACAAGCGCATGAGTGCGTGGCATGTAGTCATGTTCTTACGCGGCACGCGTTTCATGAGTATCATGTTTCCACCTCCCATATACCTTCGTCATCAATTCACGTTCCGTAATACCGAATAGGGTATATGCGAAGCTAGAGAAATGGCCGCGAGCGCACCATGAGCGTGGCGTGTAGTCACGACTCATATCTTACGTGACGTGCGTATCATAATTTCCCCTTGAGGTTCTATCATTTGTGTTCACCATGCAGTCATGTCATACCATTCCCATTTCGCCATGAGTCATGGGAACGAAACCACCGCAAAAACAGCAATGTTATGAAATGTAAAACATTACGTTCATGACATTAATGTCATGATTTTCATGATATGACTATTTCATTATGCTTGCATAGTCATGTTCTGTCATACCGATTTCGGAGGCCATACCGTTATGGCAACGGCCAGGAGAGCTAAAGGTCATAGGCAGATAGATAGATAGATAGATAGATAGATAGATAGATAGATAGATAGATAGATAGATAGATACGCTCAAAGACAACGAAGTTCGCTAAGAAACGCATCGCATGTAAAAGTTCATTAGTTAATATGTAAAAATTACTGACTTGCGGAAAGCAGGTCTCTCGCGATGAAGGTTTATTGAAGACAACGTAGTGCAGAGTGCGTTTCTACACCCCGTCTAGCAAGCAGAAGCTCTTCAATCACTTATAACCACGAAGAGTGTCCCCGTTTGTTGGTTATGTAATTTGCAACAGGAATACTTCACGGATACATAAACTATTGACCGACACACTTGCGCTGCCTCAACAATGTTGTAATGGAACAAGAGGCTCTATTCGTCTGTTATCCTCCACATTTCTTTTTTAATATACCTTATACCTCCCATTTTTCTGACAGTCATATCATGGATTAAGGCCGTGCCATCACTGTTGCCGAATATATCAGTTTGAAGAAAATGTGATGGGTAATAGGAATAGAATCTATTCTTACAACACTTCTGAATTGCAGTTTTTAAAGGTACACAAACAACTACGCCTTTCCTGGTGCTTAGAGAAGCTTTAGTTGTGTACATGGGCAGCCAACATAGGGAAGCGATTTGAAGCAATGATGCGACAACTCGAAGTTCGTGAACATGTGTAATACGTGTTCGTGCATGTGCTTGGACCTATCAATGAATTCACTCTCGCGTTGTAGACTGCTAGCTTGCTTACCATATCAACTGGTAGACAATGCGAGAAAGCCGTTGGCCTCGGGGTCTATCCAATGACCAGCAGGAATTCTTCAGCAAATATGAAGCTCACTTTTTTGAGAAATCATATGCATTTCCTTGTGACTACGTGCTGCAAAGAAGTGATTATTGATGTTGCCTTCACAATGTTGTATGATAGGTTAAACTCTCCGAAAAATCAAATCTGCAATTCCAACATTCACTGCCCTCTGAGGAGCAAACCTGTGGAAGCCCGAGGTCGAGAAATTTGCGCCAATGTACGCCACGCGCCGTCAACGTAAGCAATGTGCGCACTTAAAACTTCGTTTTTTTTAAATTGTTTTTTCTTTTATTTTTTCAACTTTACTGTACCATTTTACAAAAAAGTGCCGAAGCAATATTGACGAAACTTCGAACGCATTAACTGCAACAAGTTAAAACAGTATGAACAAAAGAACTGCTGGATTCATAAAAATTAAAGGTATAAAAAATAACACAAGCATACGCGCCTTCTGTGCCTTTGAGCATGTAGCTATATTATTTTTTAACAAGACTCCATGAAGTATACCCTGTTTTTTGTTCTAAAATACCTTCAATATCTTTAACACGGCTGATTATCAAACCATTTTTTTTGATTGGCTGCAGAGAAAACGTATATTCAATAGGTGAAATCAATTGAATATATGGAAGTGGGCAATAGGAAGCATACGCAGTGTAGGCGTAAAAATGTGTATTTTTTATTTATTTGGAAATACCACCAGCCCTCTATTGAGGGTGATTACAGGAAAGGTACATCACACTGTACAAGCGATCTAGGCATACAACTATACATCCGACAATGATAAGCCACGTATACACATATCTACGAAATGACTGCATTTCAAACCAAAAACGAAAAAACATCTACCCTGATTCACAATGCGAGAGATAACACTCGCGGCTTGCTTTACAATAAGTCACATAAGTGTAAATCAAGTAAATGCACAAATTCATTACCATCACCCTGTCATTAACATGGTATATGTCACGTGATAGCCAGTGGTATTCTTTGTGAGCACGTGGAATTTTAGGTGAATCGTTTAACAGTTTCTAAAGTAATACGTAAAAACTAACATTTACCATTCACCCCACGATATACCTTAAGCATTACGTCAACTTGAGACATTGCGCAAGTATAGTTTTCACCACTTTTTGTGTTCAAGAAGTGGCTAGCTGCTTTACGAGGCCAGAAAAGCTTGCTTCTTCGTATCAGCACAAGATACTACGCACTTAATGCACAATATGCTTAACTATATGAGCTAAAATCATAGCAGTAGCGATTGTATATATTGTTTGTTAAATCGATGACTACCATCTTGGTCAAAAGACATGCCTACACTCTGTAATTGAACTTACACAAATGCGACTTAAAACTACGAATTGTAAATTAGAATGTAAATTACGTTAAATTTGGTAAACAAAGTTATTATTAAATATAGGTGCAGAATATAGTCAAAGCAGGCGGCAGCTATAGCACAAAGTTAAGGACGGAAGGCAGTGTCTTCGTATGATATTATCCCCTTACATTCGAAATTTATTGTGGCAGACATTCCCGGGCCGTTGAAAACAATGACCTGTGAATGTCTGCCACATTAGAGTAGATAAGCTCTGTTTAGAGCGCATTGCCATTTTTTAGGGCTGCTGGGAGCCACGAAAATAGCATCGAAAGAAGAAAAATAAGATTCACAGAATGATACTACACACGTAAACTTGTGTGTATGCACACAGAAGATCCAAAACCAACCAAAGCGCATAAAAGAGTTTAGCTACTCCATTCCGCCATCCGCGCGCAGGGTGTTCCGACTAATCCGTCCACAGAAGATCGTGAAATTGGGTTAGCATGGATTAGAGTGCTCCGAGCGAAGGAAGCAAGCACGATCTAACGGTTTCACTACGACGAACAAAAACTACACTCCAGCCACGACACTACTAGTCAGTGTCCAGGTAAGATAACAGGATTTTTTTCCCAGCATAATGATAAGTGAACAGCTGGAAGGCGCCTTAAAGATGTCATTCTTGCGCGGGCGAATGCGAAAGCAAATGTCTTTTTTTTCGTTTATATTTTCGACAACGAAGACTCGAAGAAGTAATATGTAAGGATGGCAATTTGGGTAGAATCATTAAGAAGCGAAAAGCCGCTGTGCTCTAGAGAACAAGGTGGTCTAGTCCCTTAGGCGTCACACATATTGTTATTTTGCTAAAGAGTCCGAGCTTGTTTATTGTTGTGTTGTTCATCATTTTGTATAACGGGGCATGTGCTTTCTCCATGAGTGCCATTTTCTATGTACCACATGGACAGATGACGGCCATCGCGAGGCGAGTGTTTATGTTGTTCACAAAGTCATCGTCTTGCAGGCAATGTCCACTACTTTTGTGCTATTCGTTAATATTCACGAAGGACTGCTATGGAGCCACGAAGTAAATGATAAAATGTTGATACTGGAACGTTCATGGAGGGACAGAAAGGCGAAAACGGACGCACAGACCGGCCAACGAATGAATGGACAGATTCATGGACTGACAGACGCACATATGGACGGATGCAAGGACAGAATACGGTCTATTTTAAACCTATTTGCACGCTATAAACGTTGCATGTGCGGTATTTGTAACACTTGTGTTTTGGTACTACATGAAGGTATTGCAACGGCGTCAACTGACATCGAGAGAACTATATAAGGAGCTTCACTTTTAGTATTTCTACTATTTCATACATACGTCGGTACGTTCTAAAGCCTGGAGAGTATCTCTGCAGAAACCACCGTTTGATGTGGGCACGCCTAGATTCAGTAGCACTTATACGTACATTGTGCAAAATATGCGGTGGGCAGCTTCTGAAGAGCTAACTATAATCTTGGAAATGGTCGCGATTGCATGATTAGTTACGACGTGTGTGAGTAGTTTGACGATTTCAATAAATGCGTATGTATGCGTGCCGAGTCATTTCACAAATAAATGTGTGCATTCTGTATCATTTCTCTTCTAGGACATTGTCCTACAATATAGGTGCATTATAAAAACAGTTGTTGCAAATTTACAACAATGCTAGACCTGCACGTATGACATGTCACCTGGATTTCGTTGCACCACCTCACATTCCTTTCAACTTCCACACCACACTGTGCGTTCTGCACTACTATTACTCTGCATTGCATGATGATGCAGTGCAATCTTCAAGACCTCTCGCAATCTTCAGGCAATCCCCTCGCACTCAACAAGACCACCTTTATTGTTGTGCTGTCTACATCTACAGGAGGCCTTAATGACCATCCCCGGAATGCAAAAGAAACAACAGCCTTCATATTTAGCCCGACAACAAGCTAAATCACTGTTCTTGCATGAGAAACACACTCGATTTCTTCAGATTTACAAGTATGGCCCAGTTATTTCTGCAAGCTCCGCAAGATCAGTAGTACTTCCCGAGAAATCTATCTCAAGAAAAATCAAGACGTATCTTACAACATCGATGGCTGAAGACTCACTGCCGTTCATGCTGCGTCAGAGTTACGATAATTGAAGAACCGCCACAGACATAGTAAATATTCTCCAATTTCAAAGCGGTCCTCTAGTGCATAACCTCACCATTCCATCATGAACCAAGTGAACAACAAGTCCCTGACATAACACTGCTTCCTCATTAGGCTCTAAAGAAAAAGCATGACATAGCGTATTAGTGGATGCCGGGTTCCTGCGGTATCTTCGTAAACCACCAAGGAGATGAAGCAGCCTGATCTTCTGATAATGTCATCCCTTGTACAGCTCTACCATTTTCACAAACTGACGCCGCTGCAAGGCTTCGTTTACTTGCACTAGAACTGACACCCACGAAGTAGAATTCGATGGCACTTCAAAACACCCGTTTTCAGGACTTCAACCGAAATTTACATCTGCGTCTTCCACCAGCAATAACCTGCGCTCAAGAGACGCAGTTGTGCCATCTGTGGCTTGAGGGGGCTTTTACTAATGCCTATTTGTTTCATAACAGAATGGCCAACAGCCCAACATAAGACAAATGCAGCTGCGTCGAGACAACATTTCATTTTTTCTGTGAGCGTCCTCACTTCATTGCGCAAAAAAAGGTAAATTTCAATATATCTAGATAGAGTTGGCAATCGCCCGTTGCTGGTAGAAAATACCTCAGGACGCTGGCCTAGACCGTCCTCTGCCCGCAATGCATTGCGACCATTGTTGCACTTTCTGCGGGCAATTACTGTCAGTGACCGACTAAGCAGTATCGTCTACCAAAAGTATGTTTTGTCGTACATTTGCTAAAGTCTGTTTTCTAACATTTTTTACTAACCTCACCCCCGTCCTCAGCACAGGGTACCCAGCCATACTAAGAATTGGCTAACCTCTGTGTCCTTTTTTCTTCTCCTCCTCTTTACTAGAGATATGTGTAAATAGTACTTGCTGAAGGCCATTGTATCTTTTCTTTTCTGAAGAAAATTTCTACATAAGACATTACTCATGAGTTCGTATTCCCAATAACTTCTCTCTCAGCATTGTGCGAAAGAGTAACCTAATACAGTTTTCACTTTTAGATATCAAAAAATGAAGCAGACCAACCAGTGCCAGAAAGTGCTTATGTGAATAAATAAATGTGTGAAGTCTGTACCGGCACTCTTAAATTTTCCAGCAATGAAGCCCACTTGCTCCTGAAAGAGGTACCTTGGGGTCTCTGGAATCTGCCAGGGTAGTATAGGAATGTCAAGTTACTATGCTGCTGACCGAAAAATCTCGGTCTTGATCTTGGTGTTAAACGTCGGATTTCAGTGGGGGCGGAATACAAGATGGGCGTGTATATAGGTCTAGGCACACTTCAGAGATTTCCACGTCAAATCTCGAATAATGCAAGTCCTCAAGATCAGTTCTCGCTAAACAGCGTGCCTAATATTTGAAGTCTAACAATAAGAGGTAAAGTGGTTGTTCTAAGCGTTGTCTAACATATGTCATCATGTGAACTACAATGCAACATGCTTTTGCGGGTGCGGGTTGCAGCTTTTAAAGCGAAAGCTGTTAGAAGATCACAACATGGTTCTTGTGCAGTGTTGTAGTCGTCCACCACAGCCACCGGTGTCCGTAACCACTATCATGCGTTGATTCAGTAAATATACCTCATTATATAAATCAGTAATTATAAAACACCAGGGAGACAGTGGAATTCCAACCCGGGTCACCTGCGTGCCAGCCAAGCAATCTGCCACGCAACCACACCAGTGGTTGTAACTCATTTTCCAATTGCATGCCCTTAGGCATGCTTAATATTGGGAAATAAATCGCGTTCTTATGAGCAAAAAAGCGTTTTATAACATCACAGGAACAACTAGGCCTCACAGTTTGCGAATTTCGTAACGATTGGACCGTGCAATGCTCCAACCTATTACGAAAGCCTGTTCTTAATCGCTTATTAACAGTAGCGCATACGTTTCTCAGGCATACTTCTCCGGGCATAATAGGTGTGTATCAGATACCATGGATTTCTGATAAACTATCAAGAATAGCATCGTGAATGCCGGCCAACTACACAAAAATAATAATATAAATGGCGTAGTGGTTACCTAAGAAGTATGCCGGTAGCGGTTACCCAAACAGTGATTACAAAAAGCTCTGAGAGGTAGCTCTTTCAGCTTTCGTTTTGACTGACCTGTTCATTCTGTGCACACCTGGCGTTTCTTGCAGAAAAAGATACGAAGAGTTGGTAAATAAATTAACGCACCTATTGTGCCTGCACAACATAATCGATAACGAAATCTTCTAATGGTAGGTAATTTCTCTGCTCTTTATTACATGACTATGAAATGTGAAGTGAAATATTCGTGCAGTTCGTAATATGGCCCAATTATTGCACTACTGGACTTTTCTCTACTAGAATATTATGATGTTGATGAACTGAAGCCCATTGCCGTTATATGGCTTTAAAACATCCTGTAGTGGGGAGGTACGATTCATGCAGGTTCGTGGGTTCTCGGTCATGCCCCTGAAAGTAACTACAGTTCTGCTTTTGCAAATCGCCCTCGCCAAAAGGTGGATCGCCGCCGAAACCTCAACTTGCACACTCATGCTCATAGTACATAGAGCTCATTCGCCAAGTTTCTGCGGCGTTCCCAAACAATTGATTCTTACCCCGAAGCGCAAAATAATTATTTACGCTATCCAGCAATTATCCAGCGAAAGCGCGTCTAAACAGGAGTAACACGGTTAGGCGCTTGACAAACAAATACACGCACGAAAGTCGCCAGTGAGATGTCAACAAAAACAAACCGAAGTAACTCAGGCACGCAGAATCTAGAATGCCCTAGCTGCGGTCGTTGATTGCTCTCAGAGCCGGAAATCATGCTCACGTGTTCGCGACTGATTGTTTACGCTCAAGAGGGTAGGGGACCACAGAAGAAAACCTTTCTACACGATTTACGCAGCCAAGATGTTCAACCGCTCCGACAGAGGGTTAGCACAACAAAAGGTCTTCCTCGTCTCAGCATTTGCTTCACACAAATATTAGTTGCAGCCTCCACGCCCCTTCCCCGACACCCTTTCGTCGACATTGTGTGAAAGAACGCCACCATATAAACAGGCGAGCGCGTGTGGTCTTGGCATCGGTGCGCTCGCAAACAATACACCCGTGGGCAACTCGTCGTCCAGTTATGTGCACTTGTTAAGCCGATGCCAGAAAAAAAAGCGTGCGCAAAGCATGCAGCTGCAGTAAGGCTAAGCGTTTCTGTAACTGCAGGGCTAAGGGCGTAAGAGAAGGGGGTTTCAAAAGCAGCAGCAACTCCCGCGAAAAGTCGAAGTGCGAACTCTTCAATGCTTTTCTGAAGAAAACAAGAAAGCACAATACATGAAGGACGCTGCTTGCTGGCCTTTTATCGCCTTTCTTTTAGGAGCAAAGCACCTCGTATACGTATATCGTCTATAGCCCTGTCCCGCATCAGTTGTAACCAGCAGTATCTACAGAACAGTATAATTGATGGCACTGTCTTTTAGAAGTACATACAAACTGCAATTGAGTGAGGATATTCTAGATGACGCTGTACCACTACGCTCCCATTGGATGCAGCGGCGGCTGTGGCTGGGTGCTCGGAGAACGAATGCCTCTCTCAGACTCCTGCATCATCGGCGTTCGTGACAGATCGTTGGTTGGGCGTGGACGAAGCGGAGCGGCAGGCGCGGAGGGCCGCGGCGACTTTTGCACTTGGCCAGACAGACAAATGCATGGCTGCATGGGCAACTAGTGCCTCTCTCAGTCTCCTGGATTGTCGCTGTACGTGTCAGATCATTAATGGGTCATGAACGAAGTGCACAGACAGACAGACAGACAGACAGACAGACAGACAGACAGACAGACAGACAGACAGACAGACAGACAGACAGACAGACAGACAGACAGACAGACAGACAGACAGACAGACTGGCAGGCAGACAGGCAGGCAGGCAGGCAGGCAGGCAGGCAGGCAGACGCATGGATGGACGGATGGATGGACGCACACACGCATGGACACTTTGCCCCACTCATCATCATTCACTCCATGCATATGCTGCGATGTTTTTTTTTGCTGCTTTCCAAATCGTTTTGCCAGACCAAATTCTACGTCTTGATCCCCACACGAAGCGATCCGCGTTGCTTGCGGCGTTGAAGCATCAGCAGTCTTGATGTTTCTGTACGTTTTACAGTTTTCAAATAAAGAATTGAAATTGAAATTGAGATTGAACTTCCCTCGGTAACATTCTTTTAAAGTAAGCGTCACATCATTTGTCCTTGCGCAAGAGTCAGGAGTGCAGCAGCGCAACGTCTAGCTTCTCGAGGATTACCATAAGACATTTGCGCCGAAAAAAAAAATCCTGCCAGTTCTACAGAGTGAAAACTCTAGAAAGCGTGGAGCAGAGCTAGGACTTCAGTCACCTCTGTTGACACTTGTATTGAGTTTGTCTGAATCGAAGCTGTGGGTTCGCGTTGCTTAGTTGACGCCCGGCTTGCGCGCAACTCTTCGGAAGCTCTAAGTTACATCACTGGTGTTAGGCCTGCATTTTTCTCCTAAATATGCCTCTGATTCAGTGCGCTAGCACTTCGCTATCGGTTAGCTAGGTGGGACGAAGCAGGTTTTAAAAAAAATTGCAGAAGTGGAAGATCCCGAAAGGCTTCGGGAGCAGTAGTGAAGCCTGCTTTTGCCTTCCAAAGATATCAGAAAAATGCAATTTCTGGTGGTACTCACACAGACATCAAATGGCTTTAATTTGTTAGTCTAAAGGCTACGTTAATTATGAACTAAAAGATAGTTGTTTCCGAAGAAATAATTGCCAGAGACTAGTATCGGTGCCTTATTATCCAAAGGCACTTGGTCAAATTGCCTTGAAATTTGCCTTGAATTCAAGGCTTACTAAAGAAAACTAATAGCTCAAGGACACACTTTCAGCACTATCTAACCCGAAAAGGTTGCCACGTTAAACTGATTGGGCGTGCGAGAAAAACGCTCCTTCTCATGTTTTGTACACGCCACTGAAGTGATTTTGTTACACCAGACAGTTGTACTCATCTGAAATGTTGTTACCAGTTTGCAATAAACTTCGCTGTGTCAATCGCCGAACGCTATCAGCTCATCATGACCCTAGTGAGATGGCTGCCACAACCTCTGTCTCACACTCGGCACGACTACAGTCATGGGCGAGAACTTCCACTGCAGATTTTTTTTTTCACCTCTTTGGGGCGGACGGAAAAAAAATGCAGCATATCCACGGAGTGAATGATGGAGAGTGGGGCGAAGAATTCGTCCGTCCATTCGTTCTTGCTTCCGTCCGTCCATGCGTCCGTCAGTGTGACCATGCATGCGTCCATCAGCCCGTCCATGCGTGCGTCTGTTCGTGCGTCCGTCTCTGCGTTCGTCCATGCAGCCGCCCCTGCGTCAGTTCATGCGTCCATCCATGCATCTGTCTATGTATCCGTTCGTCCGTCTATTCAACACTCCAAGTACCACCATCTCGCATCTTTTCATCATATATTCCCCATATAGAAGCACCGCCATCCAGCGGACATTCCAAGGACTAAACGAGAGGTGGCACACGCACACTTTCTTGCGGCTTGCGCTTCGCGTCCACTTCCCACCTTTAACCACCTCGAGTTCATGGTATATACTAGTTCACTGTATTCATGGCACTGCGGCCGAACGCTCGCTAAACCTTTCGAAAACCAAGGAGGTTACACCCAGCGAGTATGACGTAGCAAACTTTTTCAGACAGATAGTGCTCAATGTACATGCCAATGGCTGCTAGTGGGAAATGAGAGGCGGAGAATTCGGCTTTTACTTTCTTACGGCTTGCGCTTCGTATCTACTTCCCACTTTTAACCACCTCGAGTTCATTCATGGTATATAAAAGTTCATTGTATTAAGTGTGAATACACTTTATAAGCGACCCCAAACCATCCACCACCGTCGGCGGCGTCCGCAGTCTACCGAATAAGCCACGGACGCGACGCTGATATCGGTGTCAGTAACGCGCCTTATATCTTTAACGCCGCTGCGCGCGCCCCCTCCCATTCGCTCGCTCCTCCGCTCTCCTCGCTCACTGCAGCTGCGCACGCACCCCTCTCTCTCGCGCGCCCGCCTTCTCTCTCAGTCTCCCGTCGAGAGCGGGTCGTGCGATGGATGTCCCGGAGGCAACGCTACCATCAACAACGAATGCAGTACAACCGAATGCCAGCATTGCACCCGTCGTTGGAGGTGACGGTACCGCGGTGGTTTCGCCGACGTTAGAAGACAAGGCGGCTCTGCCAAGGGCTCGTGAGACCGAACGTAAGCGGGCGAAGCGTGCAGCGGATGCCGAACTGCGTGCTCGCGAGGCCGAGTGCAAGCAGGCGAAGCGTGCAGCGGATGCCGAACTGCGCGCTCGCGAGGCCGAGAACAAGCGGGCGAAGCGTGCAGAGGATGCCGAACTTCGCGCTCGCGAGGCCGAGGACAAGCAGGCGAAGCGTGCAGCGGATGGTGAACTGCGCACTCGCGAGGCCGAGATGAGGCGTCAGCATTGAGCCGCGAACTGGACGCATCACCTGATACTGCTGCGGATGAGGGGTATGAGGCGTATGAGGTGATGCTATAAATACCCCTCATAGCATCACCCCGTGCGTTCGCACTTAACCATGTTCACCCTCAGGGAAATGCTTGGCCGTTTTTTCATGGCACTGCGGCTCAACGCTCGCTAAACCTTTCTAAAGCTAAGGAGGTTACACCCAGCGAGTATAACGTAGCAACCCTTTCTTGTCAGATAAAGCTTAATGTACATGCCAATGGCTGCTAATGGTGATCGCAGCGTGCGCGTTAACTAAAAGCCGAATGCTCCTGTCTCTCATTCCCCATTAGCAGCCATTGACATGTACATTGAGCACTATTTTTTGTTGTTCAACAACGCGCAGAAGAAGTCTCTCGCCGGCACCACCTTGGAGGTCAAAATGTTATACTTGTTACAGACTACGAGGTACGAACGGGTGCCACTGTAAGGGGCTTCGCCCCTAAAACTAGACCTGCTCGGGCAAGCAAGGGCTTGCGTTCCAATTGTGCATCCTACTCAGAGGAATGGCGGGAAAAGAAACGTTCATTTGCGATGATACGGCATTCTTTATTGATATTTCCTTGATTTGTAGCGACCCCGTTTGACCTATTTTCATACTTTACTTATCGACAGCGCCCTCTTATGACCTAGTTTAATCTTTGAAAGTGACGGTAGGTGATCATAATAAACGATGTGACATGACACCTTCGGAAACCAATGTGTTCCTAGCTTTAAAAATTAAAAATAAACAAAAACTAGGATCCTTCCTAACGGCCAAAAAAGAAAAGACGCAGCAGCTATTGTTTCGTAAAGCTTGAAATCGGATCAGCTCGAGCTTTCGATCAGCGGCTGACGTTTGCCTGCTCTGAGGGTTTGGCCAAGCATTCAGTGGTTGTAATTGATTTTGTTTATTCTTTTTTGTAAGCGTTTCTATAGTGTCCTAATTGATTAGCGAGTGTATTTTCAGATAGTAGAACCAGGCAGATGCCGTTTTTCTCACCTGGACCAGGGGCTTTCCTCTGGTCTGCTTCTCTTCCTTCGCAGGAATTGCCAGTGGACTTGTTTTTACGCAGTGGCATCTCATCTGTTCCTGTGGCATTGGTCCCAAGCAACGATGGTATTATACGGATGAAGAATCGAAAAATGATTCAGACGAAGTTGAGAGCCGCTACAACTAACTACCAAAGTATCACAGAGGTCAGGCAGTTCGGCAAGGGTGGCATTCTTTGCTTCTCGTCTGACCAGCTCTGTGTTCGAGACCTACTAAAATGCTCGGTATTCGCTACCAACCCGGTGAGCGCATTCATTCCACCTCACCTAGCTTGCGTCAAAGGCCTCGTTCGGGTTGTCGATGTCAACTTGACCCCAACTGAGATATTAGATATGTTTTCAGAAGCAGGTGTGATAGCTATCTATAGATGTAGTCGAGTTGTGGACAAGAACAAGGTCTCAACGGAGCCCATGACTGCTACAATTGCCGGGTCGAATCGCCCAACCAAAATCAAAGCATGGCCTTCAATATACTGCGTGGAGCCACTATCACCTCGTCCCGTACAGTGTATTAAGTGTTGGCGTTATGGGCACACAGTGAAAGGATGCAGGTCAGTACCTAGATGCAGAATTTGTGGTGAAACGCACAACTCAAACGACTGTAATAGTAATGAAGAAACGTGCTGTCTTTGCCATGAAGCACACTGCGCTGATAACCCAAACTGCTCAGCCAAGGGACGTGAAATCCAAATCCTTGAAATTGTAGACAGAAGGCGATGCTCCCGAAAGGATGCCATTGCTGAAATCCAAGACCGAACTCAAGGGTATGCAGGAGCAGCTGCCCGCCATAACATAGCAATGGAAGCATCCTTTTCCCTATCAATTTCGGACATGATCGAGAAGGCTGTGGATAAGGCTACGCAACGCCTTGCAACCACCCTATGTGAGTCGCTGTCACACAATTTGAATAACCAAATCGCACAAGTCAATGAAGCACAGATAGACATAAGTACGACTGTAAAAAATGCTGAGTCTGCACACACGACAACTGAGGCAGAATCTGAGATAACTCCACCGGATGCACCGTCTGCAGAGCCCTCTGGAAAAGGCGTTCAGAGGCAAAGCGAGGGTGCACAGGAAGCTTCTCAGGACACACAAGGTATGGACATAGATCTCAAATGCCTAAAGCGTTCAAGATCTCCTGTATCGAAAAAACCTGGCTCGCCGAATCATGTAAAAAGCAAGAAATACCAGAAAGACAACCTTTCAAAAACCGATTTTCTAAAAGAAAGTATTTTAGATAAGGTAATTGCCGAAACCATTTTAACGAAATCATCGGGTCTCTTAAAATTATACATTGGAATTGCCGATCTCTTAACTCAGCTATAACAGATCTGTTATACCTGTCTTCCAAATTCGATCCGGCTATTATTGCATTACAAGAAACTTGGCTATCCACACATCATTTATTTCACCTACCCAACTTCCAAACCTTTCGTCTAGACCATCCATCTAAAGGTGGAGGTTTAGCTTTCTCTATAAACAATAAAATTAGTTTAAAAGTCAAAAACTCATACAAATGTATGTCTTTTGAATGCGAAATTTTTGCGTTAGATATTACCTTGCCAGGATACTTGCCTTTTTCGCTAATAAACGTCTACTTTCCTGTAGGCGTTCAAGACACGAGATTGTTAGATATGGCTGCTAATTCAGGCTGTAAAAAATTATAGTTGGTGACTTCAACTCTCACCATACTTGCTGGGTTTTAGAACAGATCAGTGTGGACAACGCTTGTGGGACTGGTCGGTAGACAACAACTTATTGTGCCTTAACGCTAGAACTCCCACATTTATTCGAGCTCATTCACGCTCCGCCTTAGATTTAAGCTTTGTAAGCTCGGCCATTGCTAGTACATCGTGGACAGCCCTTGATTGTGCCTCCAATAGTGACCACTTTTCAATAATGTTCGAGATCGCTTGCCCCGTCAAACCATCATGCTTCCATGCCCGGACCTATATATATTATGCAAAATTTCAATACGACCTAAAAACTGCTTTAGACGCTCTTTCTCAGGATGGAGAGGACACTAAAGCTATGAAATTAAGCGCAGTAATGAAAAGGGCATACAAAAACGCTGAATGTGCTGTTAAATCGGCGAAGAGAGTACCCTATAGCCCCTGGTGGAATTCCAACTGTTCACGAGATCACAGACGAAGACAGGCAGCTTGGAAGAAGCTAATACATAATCAGTCCCCTAAGAACTGGTCAGATTATAAATTTCTTCCCGCTGTATTTAAACACGCGGTGGCCCAAGCTAAAAAAGAATATGATAAAAGACATTTCGATTTTCTCTCGAAATCTAAAAATAAGAGAGCTTTATTTCAATATATGCGATCTCGCAAAATCCTGCCGTCTACAGTTAATACTGATTATGAAAAACTATCATTGGAAGAAACGAAGAACTCTTTAGAGTCAATTGGCAGAGGTCTAAAACTTAGATTTTCTTCGACTATGGCTTTCAACTGGCAAAAGTCTAGCATAAGCACTGACTTCGAAAACGTAACGCTGTCTGAAGCATCAAAAGTCATTCGAGATCTACCATAGTCTGCTGCTGGTCCAGATGGAATCACAGTTCCTATGATTAAAATTTTATTCAAGCTATCCCCCGGCGACGTCCTCAATCTTATAAACTACTCTTTAAAGAATGCCTGGATACCGTATGACTGGAAAATAGCTAAGGTTATCCCATTAATAAAAAAGTCAGGATTAGGTTTTACCATAGAAAATATCAGACCCATCTCGCTAACTTCGAACATGGTGAAACTCATAGAGAGGGTTCTAAAGGGCAGAATAAACTCCTGGATGACGAATAAGGTCATAATCAAGCCAAATCAAATTGGTTTTCGTTGTGAATGCTCAATTTAGTGCGCCCATGCGGATTTAGAGAGTCGAATACAGCTTGCTCGTAAAAGGAAACAGTACGCCGCATTATTAACTCTCGATATAGCTAAAGCGTACGACAGTGTCGAGCACTCTATTCTACTGACCACCTTGCAGAGTCTAAGGTTTCCTCAGTATATTACTGAGTGGATAGCGGAATTCCTAAAATCAAGGGAATCGTATTGCGTTAAGGATGGCTGTTGTTCTCATAAATTCAAACAGAAACGTGGTGTTTCCCAAGGGTCCGTCCTATCTCCAGCATTATTCGATATACTGATGAGCTCTATTTTAATTGTTCAGGATGTCAGTGTCTACATTTATGCAGATGATATCGCGTTCTTCGCTGCAGAGAGCGACATTTACTCACTACATAAAAAACAGCAAAGTTACATTAATACACTAGAAATTTGGTTGCAATCCATTTCATTGTCATTGAACATCAGTGAAAGTGCGCTCTTGGTGTTTCCTATAGCAGATACAGCTTCAATTTCTGTATTGTATAATCGGGAACCTATTCCACAAGTAGATTCAGTCAAGTACTTAGGAATGATTTATAATGAAAAGCTAAATTGGAGCCCACACATAGAATATATAACAGCAAAGGCACAACGGGCGTTAGGTTTATTACGCAGGTTAAGCAACACAAAATACGGGCTGCGCAGACACACGATGTTAATGATATACAAAATATATGTGCGACCAATATTGGAATTTGGGTGTGTATTATTCTCGGGGGCCGCTGGGTATAAAATTAAACCGTTAGTAATGTTAGAGCGAGAAGCCCTGCGAATATACCTGGGACTTCCCATGTTGGTGGCGAATAATGTATTGTATCAAGAAGCGCGATTGCCAACACTCCTCTGTCGATTCCGCATTCTAACGGTTCAAACCTTCTTAAAGTTCTATAGTTTACCGGCGCGAAGATCAGAGTACGCATTTATCAGCGACCCTGACTCTTTCTTTCTTGCACATTGGCCTCGATTTCATACCCCTCAGATAATTTTTGTTAAAAACAAACTGTATTGCATAAATGTAGACATTAGCATAGTAATTGAAACTAATTCCTCAACCGTCAACAATAGAATAGAGTACGATGAAATCTTCCCCCCCCCCACAGGCCAAGTTACAATCTCTTAGATTTTTGACCACTACATTAAACGATTACTTGGTACATGCAGAAACAAAAAAATGTAATAGCTACATATGATTATGTCAACAATGAAAAGACAGGCGTAGGAATTGCGTCTGATTTCCTCGGCTGGTCTTTTTCAGTAAGGCTTCCAGATTTCACTCCTATATTTGAAGCCGAGCTAGTAGCTATTATTTTAGCTCTTCGTAAAATTCCTACGACCGAGATCCGTGCCATCATCCTAACAGACTCACTTTCGGTGTGTGCAGCTCTGACAACCTCTGAACAATCTCGTGCCCTAGCAGCGTTTCACAAATTAGCACCGCCGCATTTAAAACTCCTCAAACTAGCGTGGGTCCCAGGTCACTGCGGATTACAATTAAATGAACTGGCAGATGCTTTGGCACGAGCATCACTCGATGGACCAGTAATTCCAGTACTTCCCGAGTTAGAATACTTATCAGGGGTTAGATATAGGAAATTCGCTATTTTTACAGATAGTTTAGAAAATATCACACAAGGGACAGATTACCAGCATCTCAAATTTCCATGGAAAGACCAGTGGAGTCCGTCAAAAAAGCTTGAAATTATAATCTCCAGATTCCGGTGCCGTGTCCCCCCATTAAATTTTTGTTTACACTGAACTGGTCTGACACTTTCCCCCCTTTGTCCGTTTTGCGAAGAATCAGAAACTATTGAACATTATTTTGGCTCATGTCGTAACTATGCATTAATTAGGAAACGACTTTTAGATATTTCATTTTCCAAACTAGGTTTAAAATTAACCACAGAAAATGTTCTCAATTTTGGTGCCTCTGTTTTGGGAAATTGCCACAGAGATGCATTCGATGCGGTGTGTAATTTTATTCAAGACTCTAAACGTTTTTCAACATAAAGCCCACGTTAACAGGTACTCAAGAAAAAAAACGGGTCGAAAAGTAATTTTCAAATCTGGATAAATCCGTGACATACCAAATTAATCGGGTTTGGCGAAACCAGCTTTCTGGTCGGCTCCCAAAATCAAGTTATAGCTATTAGTGTCTACTTTGTTGTTGATTCTTTTTTCTCACTATCTAAATCTTTGGTTTCTTTCTCTTTTTTACATACTGTCTTCACTAAACAACTCCCCCCCCCTTTTTTTTCCGTTGTAATCCATAATGCAGTTATCGTCCATATGAGACTATATGTTCTCTTGGCCGATCCCCCAAAGTGGGTACGAGCCATGGATCAGAGGATACAAACAAACAAACAAACAAACAAACAAACAAACAATAAAGCAAAGGTTTAGCGAAACGGCCATTTCAAGAGAATTTACCCGCTGTCACAGGCCTTGAAACCTATATGTGCAACTTTTTTGTTGAAGGCACCATGATTCATGCTTTGATAATGAAATAAATACTTTTATATTCTTTCACTCACTACAGGATGTGAACTGCCGCTGTTCTTTGCAAGTACCTCAAAGTGTTAATCACAACAACAGCAACAACAGTAATCACGAGAATACTATATTAATAATATTATTATTGTTGTTGTTTATTTCTAATCGAGACAAAGATGTACTGGACGACGCTAAACTAAAAGAGGTGGACGCTTAACTGGGGTTTGAAATGTTTTACAGCAGGCTGCAGCAGAGAACAAATACACAAATTGGAATCATATTGACAAAAGAATTGGCAGATCTCACGTACAGTGGGAATCGATTATATGCGAAGCACGAATGAGGAAGGGTTATAGGTCACTTTAAAATCAGCACAACGTTAAGAGGCGAAGGTAAGTTATGCCGTACATGACTTCCATGCCATGAATATCCTGGTGGGAGGTGTCATTTACATTCATCGTCAATTGACGTCACGTAATACCGAATTTGGTATATGTGGAGTTAGCGAAACGGCCACGAGCGTGCTATGAGCGTAGCATGTGGTCATGTTTTAAATAAAATTCGTATCGTGATTATCATATTTGAACATGTCATTTATATTCATCGTCCATTCACGTCACGTAATACCGAATTTGGTACACGTGGAACCATAGTGAAACGGCCGCGAGAACGCTAAGAGCGTAGCATTAAGTCAGGTTTTACATCAAACGAAAATTATGATTATAAGACTGAGACACCATGCCGTTTACCTTCGACGTCTATTCAGTTCCCGTGATACCAAATTTGGTACAACAGCGGCGAACGCGTCATCAAAGCCCAATATACCCCGACGCAACGTTGACCCACGCGCAGGCTGGGCGCAGCAACACCACGCTAGCAAAACACGAGTACTCTATACAATGACGCCAGGCATGACCGGTGTTACCAGCGTCCATCGGCACGGCCCGGTATAGCAACCGGTGCGAAATGCTACATGCTGCATTTCGCGTTGACGATATACTTAGACAGCACCGCGTCTGCCTCTCTTAGTGACGGAGGCACGCCGTGTGCGCTACAACGAGCATGCATCGAAGCAACGCAGCGTGGTGCGCTCCTTCGGGTATTTGTCATGCAGATCCACAATGAAGGTCAGTGGGCAGATGCACTGATCGTTACTAGGGGGATATCAGCGCCTGGCGTGTCATCACTGGCGTAACGCGATAAAACGAACACCAGTGCACATGCTCACCGGAACACGTCGAAGTGTCTTGGCGCCTCAAGTGTGGCGTGTACTATTGTTCTTACATGACACGCATCTCTTGATTATCATCTTTGCACCAGTCACATATCTTCGTCATTCATTGACGTACCATATTACCATATTTGGTAATGTGACGCTAGCTAAACGGGCACGAGCACATCATGAGCATGGCAAGTAGTCATGTTTTTACATGACACGCATGTCATGATTTTCATGTAAGGGTCTCTCGCTTGTGTTCGCCATGCACTCAGGTCATACAATACTAGTTTTGCAACATTTCATGTAAGTGAAACCACCGCAAAAGCATGAAGAACATGACATGTAAATCATGCAATTTATGAAGTACATTTTATGATTTTCATGTTATGACTAGTCAGTTATGTTCGCCATAATGTCATCCTATATTGTACTGGGTTCGGTATTGATACGATAATCCAAACGGCCAGGAAAGCTATAAGTAATAGGCGGATAGATAGATAGATAGATAGATAGATAGATAGATAGATAGATAGATAGATAGATAGATAGATAGATAGATAGATAGATAGATAGATAGACAGATACGCTCAATGTCGCCGTAGTTTGCCAAGAAATGCATCGCATATAAAAAAATTAGCCCCGTATCTGCATGTATTCTGCAAATGTCGTCGAAAGACGATAGTCTTGCGTGGGGAGAGAGTGAACAAAATATTTATTTGATGTTCTGCGCAAGAAAATTGGTGAATGGTATTCCGGAGGCGCTGCGTTAGAGTGCCTCGAGCGTGCAGCGGAGGCGAACTAGCGCTTCAAGTCACGTCACACGTGAGACATGAGTGCCATCTGGCAGGTCTTCTTTGAAAACAAAGCGCGTGGCCCGGAGACGAGCATGGGCGCCCGTCTCAAAGGCGGTAAGCTGTAGAAAGGAAGGCGACGGGTAGGTGCCACCACCGTGTCGTCTTAGCAAAGCGCTGGAAACACTCGCTTCTTCGTGCAAGCGTTGCTTGGTCAGCGCAGCGTGATAAGCGCTATGGTCCTTACAATTACTTATGTATGCCTTTTCCAGTAAAAGACGAACATGCAGAACATATATGTGTTGTTATGGTGCCTCAGATATGCGCAATAATTGATTTGTAATTGACAATCACACATGTATGAACGCTGATCCTTGAGCAACATTGGTGGGCGCTGCGGATGGGGTCGGCCGTTCAGGGGGATCGGCTGGTGCTCTTTAGGGTACCCGGTTAGTTGTAACGGTGGAATATACAGGCAGACAGGCAGACAGACAGACCAAAGTTTTGGCGTGCAAGGTCCCAAAGAAAGACTATCGTCTTTAAAAAGCCGTGCTGGAATGCGAAGCAGCAGTGGCTTGCATGGCATTGACCCGGCTGGAACGAGTGTTGACTGGAGGAACGGTTTGAAGCGAAACTCGGTGTAGCGTTTTCTCGAGTAAACGTTTTTTTTTTTTGAAGCGCAAAGACATAAAAGGTGGATCGAGTTTTGCGCAAGTTTCTTCTTAGATAAAGAAGCCGAAGGAGTGTTTCGACTAGACGTGCGTTCGAGCATCGCGGGTGGTGGAGAGGTTGAAGCGAGAGAAGGTTGAAGTTTTGCGAGTGGGTGGAGGAGCCGGCAGCTGCGGGCGCTGCAACGAGCGGGATGCGGGTAAAGGAGAGAGGGATGTCAGAGCGAACCTGAAGGAGAGTATGACGTCAACGGGCAGCTGAGGCGTTACTTACAAGGCACTGCTCCAACACCTGTGGTGAGGGGAACGCGCTGAGGCGTACAAGTGCGGATGCAAGTACGTACGACGTTATACATGTGAGTTAAAGAGCTGATTCGCATCCGAAAAAACCTTAAGTTATTCCGAACATCACTGAGTTGAATGTATTATATCATTACATTTTGCACATGTACATTACAGTAATCTAAGACGATGAAGAAAACAAGGACGTACAAAACACATTCGTAAGCATTTCGCGAGCATCGCCAATCTGACTGCGCCCACTGCAGGGCAAAGGCCTGTTCTACGTTCCTCCTTGTCTTGTGCTTGATGCTTCCATGGTATACCCCAAACTTCTGAATCTCCTCTGTCCAACTGCCTTTCTGCCTGCCCCTCGTGCATTTACCTTCTATCAAAATCTAAACAGTTTTCGTTAATGGCCACTAGTTCTTTTCTGCCTACGTGCTACGTGCGCTGCCCATTTCCATTTCTTTTTCTTGATTCCAGCTATTATGCAAATAACATCCGTTTGCATCCTGTTCTACATTGCTCTTATCCTGCCTCTCAAATTTTTGCCTACCATTTTCATTTAAAGTGCTCCCTGCATCGTCCTCAACGTAAGTAGAACCTTTTCTGTAAGCCTTCAGGTTTCTGCTCCGGATATAAATACCGGCAAGATGCCGAGGTATTTTCCTTGCTGTTGAGGGAGAAGGCTAAACTACCATTCATGATTTGAGAATGTATGTGGAATGCACCACACCTCATTCTTAGTCTTCTGGTTATTTTATTCTGATGTTTTGGTTCCGTGGTTACGCCCCGTCCTGGGTGGAGGCATTCCTTTACAACGAGTGGTGCCTCGCTACGAATAGCAAAGCACTGTTCTCTACTAGAACCGTCCCTCACTAGTTTACAGTGGTTTCTAGATATACCACAGTTTAACGTTTCAGTGTGACTGTGCTGCGCTTTCTGAGCCATCCTGGCGTATTTTGACGTGCTGTGTTCCAGAGCCTTCGTCAAGAGTGGTTTTTTTTTCTTTTCTTGGAATGAATGCAGCCAAAAAACAACCAGTGCTTGCACTTGGACCTTATAATTCATTTTTATGCAAAATGTCATGCTGTCTGAATAATAAGTATATAACTAATAACCCAATTGACATTAACTACTAAAACTCGCGCGAAACCAACCATTCCTTCATTTTAGTTTTTGGAACATGATACTCAGTACCTTGGAATCTCGCCATGAAAGTTTGACACATTTGGAGACAGTGGATCATAATTCGCGCCAGAAGCAGTTCTGGTGGTTACCTTGCAAAGAAGCAAAACAGATTAATACGCTAATATATATGAAGCAGTCAAATCGTCTTCACTGTGAACGCAAGAAAGCAAAACAACTTCAAGAAATACAGTGTCTGATATATCACCAAACTGCATTAAATGAAGGCTGCAGTGGATGACGCATATAGATGCATTTCGCTCAATATATGTTGAATACAAAATACAAAATTTTACAAAGCATAAATAGAACAACATCCAATGATCAAAATGTAAGCTAATCTTGAGACTACGAAGTGATGTCTTAATTAGAGCCATTCGGCATCAGCATGAGTGTGAGATCCAGTATGAAGCCAACTACACTAATGAGCTGGTTGGTGATTATTGGTTACACGGGAGGTCTAGTTCATCACAGGAAACAAACTCTTTTATATTCTGATCGGGAACAGAAGAACAAAGACTTGCTAAAAATTTATAGTCGAAGTTGCATCATGCCGCTTATTGAAACTGCCTGCGTCTGTTGAAAAAAACTGGTAGAATCACGATGGTTCACATTTTAGTATGAAGCTAATCTGAATAATTTTTTTTGAAAAAGCTGTTCGCCTCAACTACGACTACCCACACACAACATATACACTTGTTCTTGCTTTTGTAGAATAAGAATAGTGGGCGACCACATAATACGACCTTTCAGGCACATACTGAGTTCCCTTTGTTCTATGTGAACAAAAATGCAATGAAAGAAGAGTGAAGTTAACTGACGCACAGTACTACAAAAAAAGAAGCTTACCTCATAGATATATATGAATATATATAGATTAGCAATAATTTGCACGAATACTGGTGTCGTCATACACAAAATTACAATTTTTATGTACTCAGCACTATCAATGGGTACAGTCTGGATCAGCAAGCTAAATTATATTTTTCACCGTGATAGATGGAAAGCCATCCTCGCGAAAGGACGTCCTTTCCACAGCACGCACAAAGCGCGTTTCCCAGAACATAACAGGTAGTACACAAAAGCTAATATTGTATGACAGCTGTGCCCTGATTAATACGGTGATTTCTGCGCTATTGAAAGGAGCTTTCATTGGCAGATAGGGGACTTTACTCCAGATACAATATCAGGCTGTGCCACCTAACAAAGGAGAATGTGCAGACACACACACACACACACACACACACACACACACACAGAGAAAGATAAAGAAAGAACACACGCGCATGTGTCTGCTTGTGCAGTTTTCTACTAGTGAGTTGTGTCGCACTCCTACCTACTATGCCAGCCAACAAGCGCAACCTGATACTTTTACAGCTAAAGCTGTTATAAAATCACAACAAAGTTAGCAAGAGCATTTGCGGGTAACCCAATCTTCCCCGAGCAAGCTCCTCTAACATCACTCATTCACTTTGTGAATACGACGGTGTATTTTTTTGTTAGAATTGCAGTGTCTCTCTCTGTGAAATAACGAATTGGTGCCATCTGGCTCAGAAAACCATGGTGCTCACACGCACTGCTTTACTGACCCTTTTGTACAGCATTTGAATGACCGCATGAAACAAGTCAGTACCCATGTTGTGAACAGGTCTCGTGCATTATGGCAAAGCGTAGCGTGTGAAGTATGATGAAAGTAACTCTTTCTAACGGCTTTGCTTTGTTGGTTTATACGCTGTGCGTGAGGACACCTTCGTGAAATAAACGTGAACTTGAGTTCCTTTGGAGTTCAAGTACGGGAATCCCACAGCAGTCGCGGCTGCTTCCAGCCGCCTTGTTTCCCATGGGCCCCGCCTTTTCCTTTTTTTTATTGCCTTATATAATGTTGCTAATCCTGGATTTCGTTTACATTGCTCGCAAACAAAATTTAAACTTATATTCTGAAGCGCAGTCTCTATGAGGCTGAAGATACCACTACCCTTCATGTCTTTCCATGAGTACGATAATTACAGGATTCGATGTGGCCCCTTATCAACCATAGAGGCGTTAGCTGATCCTTGACACATTAAGTGTTTTTGAATCACTCATCCAGGAAACAACTTTTTTTAATTTGTCCTTTGTTCTCCAAGTATACTTTAATCTTCTGGCTGATAAATCATCATTTTCTGTCAAATGATAACGCCAATATTATTTCAAAGAAACTATGGCTTTCACCCAAAGGGTTTAGGTGCAAGCGGGACGTGCATTGTATTGAAAGCTAAAAATATAACGCAACCTGATGAGCTGTAACTCTGAGAATTCATGAACATCGTCAACGGAACAAACAGGCCGTATTTGTCACTAATTAACTCGGGTTCCTTCTCCGGAACAAGGACAAGGTGATGATATGGGTATTATTACAGTAGCTCGTTGGGGCAAATTTTTTTGTTCTCACTTATAATTTTCTGCTATAGGAAAACGATTAAGAAGCGCCAGACACTGTGCCAGTTTGAAACGCTGGTATATTTCCATCTAATTACGCGTCCCGTATATATAAGTAAGGCAAAGAAGATCACTAAAAGTTCTGATGCCCAAATCTTCATATATCTAAGCCTATGTGCAACGTTAGGGGTCATCATCATCATCATCAGCCTGACTACGTCCACTGCAGGACAAAGGCCTCTCCCATGTTCCGCCAGTTAACCCGGTCCTGTGCTTGCTGCTGCCAATTTATACCCGCAAATTTCTTAATCTCATCGGCCCACCTAACCTTCTGTCTCCCCCTAACCCGCTTCCCTTCTCTGGGAATCCTGTCAGTTACCCTTAATGACCAGCGGTTATCCTGTCTACGCGCTACATGCCCTGCCCATGTCCATTTCTTCTTCTTGATTTCAGCTATGATATCCTTAACCCCCGTTTGTTCCCTAATCCACTCTGCTCTCTTCTTGTCTCTTAAGGTTACACCTACCATTTTTCTTTCCATTGCTCGCTGCGTCGTCCTCAATTTAAGCTGAACCCTCTTTGTAAGTCTCCAGGTTTCTGCTCCGTAGCTAAGTACCGGCAAGATACAGCTGTTATATACTTTCCTCTTGAGGGATAGTGGCAATCTACCTGTCATAATTTGAGAGTGCTTGCCGAATGTGCTCCACCCCATTCTTATTCTTCTAGTTACTTCAATCTCGTGGTTCGGCTCTGCGGTTATTACCTGCCCTAAGTAGACATAGTCTTTTACAACTTCAAGTGCACTATTACCTATCTCGAAGCGCTGCTCCTTGCCGAGGTTGTTGTACATTACTTTCGTTTTCTGCAGATTAATTTTAAGACCCACCTTTCTGCTCTCCTTGTCTAACTCCGTAATCATGAGTTGCAATTCGTCCCCCGAGTTACTCAGCAATGCAATGTCATCGGCGAAGCGCAGGTTACTAAGGTATTCTCCATTGACTCTTATCCCTAACTGTTCCCATTCTAGGCTTCTGAAAACCTCCTGTAAGCACGCGGTAAATAGCATTGGGGAAATTGTGTCCCCCTGCCTTACACCCTTCTTGATTGGTATTCTGTTGCTTTCTTTATGAAGCACTATGGTAGCAGTTGATCCCCTGTAGATTTCTTCCAGAATGTTTATATATACTTCATCTACGCCCTGATTCCGCAGTGTTTGCATGACGGATGATATTTCTACTGAATCAAACGCCTTCTCGTAATCTATGAAGGCTATGTATAGTGGTTGGTTATACTCTGAGCATTTCTCTATTACCTGATTTATAGTATGAATGTGGTCAATTGTTGAGTAGCCTGTTCGAAATCCTGCTTGTTCCTTTGGTTGATTGAATTCTAATGTTTTCTTTACTCTGTTAGCAATTACCTTTGTAAATAGCTTGTATACTACAGAGAGCAAGCTGATCGGCCTGTAATTCTTCAAGTCCTTGTCATCTCCTTTCTTATGTATTAAGATGATGTTAGCGTTCTTTCAAGACTCTGGTACTTTTCCCGTCAGGAGACACCTCGTAAATAGAGTGGCTAGTTTTTCTAACACAATCTGTCCTCCATCTTTCAGCAGATCTGATGTTACCCGATCCTCACCAGCAGCTTTGCTTCTGTGCATGCTCTCCAAAGCTTTTCTGACTTCTTCTATCATTACCGGTGGGGTGTCGTCTGGGTTACTGCTAGTTCTTATAGTATTAAGGTCGTGGTTGTCTCGGCTACTGTACAGATCTCTGTAAAACTCCTCCGCTATTTTAACTATCCTATCCATATTGGTAGTTATTTTGCCTTCTTTGTCCCTTAGTGCATACATCCGACTTTTGCCTATCCCAAGTTTCCTCTTCAATGCTTTGACACTTCCTCCATTTTTCAGAGCGTGTTCAATTCTCTCCATGTTATACCTTCTTACATCGCATACCTTACGTCTATTAATCAACTTCGAAAGCTCTGCCAGTTCTATTTTGTCTGTTGTACTTGACACTTTCATGATTTGACGCTTCTTAATTAGGTTCTTTGTTTCCTGCGAAAGCTTGCCAGTGTCCTGTCTAACTACCTTGCCTCCAACTTCCACTGCACACTCCGTAATGATACTCGTCAGATTATCATTCATTGTATCTACGCTAAGGTTGGTTTCCTCACTAAGAGCCGAGTACCTGTTCTGCAGCGACACTCTGAATTCCTGTACTTTCCCTCTCAGTGCTAGCTGATTGATTGGCTTCTTGCGTATCAGTTTGTGTCGTTCCTTCTTCAAGTCTAGGCGAATTCGAGACCGTACCATTCTATGGTCACTGCATCGTACCTTGCCAACCACTTCCACATCCTGCACGATTCCAGGGTGTGCACTCATTATAAAGTCTATTTCGTTCTTATTTTCGCCATTAGGGCTCCTCCATGTCCACTTGCGGTTTTCTCGTTTTCGGTAGAAGGTATTCAAAATCCGTAAATTATTGCGTTCTGCGAATTCTACTAGTAGCTCTCCTCTGGCGTTTCTAGTGCCGATGCCATAATCTCCTACTGCCTGGTCTCCAGCCTGCTTCTTCCCTACCTTTGCATTAAAGTCGCCCATCACTATAGTATACTGTGTTTTTACCTTACTCATTGCCGATTCCACGTCTTCATAGAAGCTTTCAACTGAAGCGTCTTCATGGCTGGATGTAGGCGCGTAAGCCTGTACTACCTTTATTTTGTATCTTTTATTCAGTTTAATTACGATACCTACCACCCTTTCATTAATGCTATAGTATTCCTCTATGTTGCCAGCTATGTTTCTGTGAATTAGGAACCCCACTCCCAGTTCTCTTCTGTCTGCCAAGCCCCTGTAGCAAAGGACGTGCCCATTCTGTAGCACCATATAGGCCTCATCTGTCCTCCTAACCTCACTGAGGCCTATTATATCCCATTTAACACCCGCTAGCTCCTCGAATAGTACAGCTAGACTTCCTTCACTAGATAAGGTTCTAGCGTTAAACGTGGCCAAGTTCAGGTTCCAATGGCGGCCTGTCCGGATCCAGAGATTCTTAGCACCCTCTGCTGCGTTGCAGATCTGACCGCCGCCGTGATCAGTTGCTTCGCAGCTGCTGGGGACTGAGGGCCGTGAGTTATTTGACGTAAGCATGTGGGAGGTAGTGGCCAGATACTGCACCAGGGTGGCCAATCCTTCTCTGGTGAGGGAGTGCGTTCTCGGCGGTGTTTGCCGGTGAGGCCGCACCCAAGGCCTCTTAATGCAGTTCCATCAACACGCGGATTTTTTTTTAATCCGGTTGGGAACTGCGCGGTACCGGGATTTGAACCACGGACCTCTTGCATGCGAGGCGGATGCTCTAACCACTACGCCATCGCCGCAGTTTTAGTATTTTGCACGTTAGGGGTGCAAAATACTAAAGCCATGCCTGTGTGAATTTTTATAAAATGCTGCATCCACTTTGTTTTACAGCTTTGCCATGATGTGCATTTTAAATTACTTCGTAAATTTTAAACTTTTACAATGAGAATGGCTTGCCCAAAAGACATAGAGTTGTAATTATGATGTGGACTTTTAATCATTGACAATAATAAGCCCACATATCATTTTTATACAGAAATGATACAGTTTGCTCTGCACGCCTACTTTAAGAAATTATTCCCACCAATTTGTGCAGCCGCATATATAAAGGCACAGAACCAGTGATCATCTATGCAGTCATAACAGTTTTATAAACTATATAGTATAGGGTACAATTTCCCTGCCACCTACGACAATACTGCATTTTTGTCCATGCGAATATAAAAGTTTGATCGTACCCTGGAGCTTAAAGATTAGTATATTTTCACTATAGTCCACCACCATCCCTCACATTTCCTTTACCTATTCTTGCTTTAATAAATGTCAAAGCTACTTGACGAAATGAAAAAAAAAATAACGGCATATCCACGGAGTGAATGATGATGAGTGGGGCGAAGCGGCCTTCAGCCTGTTCGTCCATTCGTTCTTGCTTCCGTCCATCCGCACGACGACCGGTGCGTCCATCTGTCCGTCCGCCCGTGCATACGTCCATCCATCTGTCGCCCGTTCGTGCGTCCATCCGTCCGTCCACCTGCTAGTCTGTCTTGCCGTCCCTTCATGCGTCCGTCTGTGCGTCCATCTAGTGAACACTCTCAAGTGCCGTCATCCTGCATCGCTTGTGCCACATACCCACTCTAGAGCGGGTATTTGCCAAGCGTGTCACGCCGACGGACAGGGGACATTGCTCGACCATAAGGAGCTTCGCCTGTAAAAAAAAAGAAAAATGGCAGCATATTCACGGAGTGAATGATGGAAAGTGGGGCGAAGCATTCGTCCGTCCATGCGTCCATCTGTGTGACCATCCATGCGTCTGTTCGTGCGCCCGTCCCTGCGTTCGTTCATTCATCCGCCCCTGCGTCCGATAATGCGTCCATCCATGCATCTGTCTGTGTGTCCGTTCGTCCATCTACTCAACACTCCAAGTCCCACCATCTCGCATCTTTTTATCATATATTCCCCATATAGAAGCACCGCCATTAAGTGGACTTTCCAAAGACTAAACGAGAGGTGGCAAACGCACACTTTCTTACGACTTGCGCGTCGGGGCTACTTCCCACCTTCAACCACCTTGAGTTCATGGTATATACTAGTTCAATGTATTCATGGCACTGCGGTCCAATGCTCGCTAAACCTTTCTAAAACCAAGGAGGTTACGCCCAGCGAGTATAACGTAGCAACCTTTTCCTGTCAGATAGTGCTCAATGTACATGCCAGTGGCTGCTAATGTGAAATGAGAGACAGGAGGATTCAGCTTTTAATTTCTTACGGCTTGCGCTTCGTATCTGCTTCCCCCCTTTAACCACCTCGAATTCATTCATGGTAAATACTAGTTCATTGTATTCATGGCCCTGCGGCTCAACGCTCGCTTAACCTTTCTAAAACTAAGCAGGTTACACCCAGCGAGTATAATGTAGCAACACTTTCTTGTCCGATAGTGCTCAATGTACATGCCAATGGCTGCTAATGGGGATCGCAGCGTGCGCGTTGACTAAAAGCCGAATGCTCCTGTCTCTCATTCCCCATTAGCAGCCATTGGCATGTACATTGAGCACTATTTTTTATTGTGAAACAACGCACAGAAGAAATCTCTCACCTGCACCACCTTGGAGGTCAAATGTTATACCTATTTCGGGTATGTGCCACTGATGGTTACGTTCTACGAGGGATGCACAAGCCACGCCATTAGGAGCTTCGCCCCTAAAAGGTTTACCAAGGCACTTTTGTCTAACTGTGTCGGATATTAGGTATACCTGTATTTTTAGATGCGGAGCATCTAATACTCAAGGCTTGTAGTGCGGCGCCGTCCGCAAGCTCCCTCCTCCTTCTTCCACCATCTGTGCATCCCTTCCTCCTCTACACACCGCGCGCGCTTCACTCCTCCACCATCTGTGCACCCTTCCTCCTCTACACACCGCGTGCGCTTCTCCTCTTCACGAACATTCGCTAGCTGTATAATGTAGCGCGCATGCACCGTCACGCTTCGAGAACATCGGCAGCTGACGCGCGCGCATGCGCCCTCGCGCTTCGAGAACATCGGCAGCTGACGCGCGCGCATGCGCCGTTGCGCTTCTCTCCCTTCTCGAACATTCGACAGCTGACAGTGCATGCGCCGTTGCGCTGTATATATACTCAAGGTCGGCACTCGCTCGCTCAGTTGCCGCTCGTCGGTTGGTTTGTACGGCGCGTCGACGTCCAAGGTCGCGGTGAAATGAATTCCAACGAATCCACAAACACAATGATCGACGTCCCTTCGACCAGCGCCGCCCTTTCGCATACGTGTGTACGTGTTCACTCATTTAACACCCCCTCCTACAACCACGTTAACCAATTTAGCCATCGACCCAAGTAAGTCGCAATTTAACACCCCATTTCACAACCACGTTAACCAATTTAGCCATCGACCCAAGTAAGTCGCACTTTAACACCCCGTTAACTAATTATATGCTCCGCATCCTCCTCAGTGTTCCCCCGAGGGAAGCTGCGGGCAATTTTTTTAATATGTATGTAGCTTGATGTTCTTGACATTCTAAAGATCAATTGTTTTTGAACAGGAAGCATCTGTTACAATGAACCGTTGTGTTGATGAACTCCTCTTGTTTCACAGTGTCGCCATGTTAGTGTAGTGGTTACAATGCTCAGCTTGTTACCTCAACAGTGGTTGCTTCGATTCCGGTTGATATTGATTTATAGGTGGGGTTTTAGGTCCCAAGACCCCGGTATAATTATCATAGATGCCGTAGTGCTGGGCTCCGAAAATGTTGACTACCTGGGGTTCTTTAAAGTGCACCCAAATCTGAGTACACGGGCTTACAGCATTGTCGCCTCCATCGGATATCAGCCGCTGCAGCCGGGATTCAATCCCGCGACCTGCGGGTCAGCAGTCGAGTACCTTATCCACTAGACCACCATGGCGGGCTGTTCGATTCTGGTCACGGTAGTCGAATTCGTCTGAAGTTGTCATTCTCGACGTACAAGTACTTTTCGAATTCAGTGCGCGCTAAACTGAACGCCCATTTGTCGAAACTTCAGGATAATTGTATTCTGGTGTTTGAGTATAAGACCCCAACATTTTGATGTTATTTTAAGCATTTCCTGTGTTAAGCAACGCCACACTCCTGAAGATAATAATCGAAAAGGATACGGCACATTTCTGTGTATATAAATTTCCCTTAAGGTAAATGTGTAACGCTTACTGGAGCTACAGGATATCCTCGCAATTTCAGACTCTGAATCAGAAGGGAACTGCTGGTGGAAAACTGGTAGTTTCGATGAATGAACAAATGCGTGAAGCCCGCGTACTTAGATTTATGTGCACGTTAAGGAACCCCATGTGGTCGAAATTTCCGGAGCTGATCACTACGAAGTCTCTCATAATCATATGGTGGTCTTGCGACGTTAAACGACAGATGGTATTATTGTTATCTTTGAAAAAGTTCATAGTAACTGAGACAATGCTGATGGAAAGAGCCGTCGTCTCACCTTCACGTCCACTTCATTTAGACTTCTTGGTCATACAAGCACTAGAGAGGCACTTGCTGCTCACGCTCAGCCGCGCAGGCAGGCAAAACATGGGTTCGCTATAGACCAGAGCCAATTTCCTGCAGTCCTAGATAAAGTTAAACTTTATATCTTCAGAACACCCAAGGAGCTTAGCGACACAAATACGGAGTTACAAGTTGCGCTTTGCAGACAGCCCTGTCAAGTGCTAGTGCGAGTTGTGAAGAAAATGGCAGAAGCCTACGTTTTACGCTAAGTCTGTGCACGTAGAAAAATACCATATCCAGACGGTCAAACTTTCCGAAGCCCTCTACTACGGCGTCCCTCATTACCTTACGATTACTTTGGGACGTGAAACTGCGCTAATTATTAAAACTACAAGGAAGAAACTGTGCTCTATGGTGACAAAAAATAAAGCAAACGAACGTCACCAACTAAGCATTCAGCCACGGTGCTTGAAGTGCGCTATCAAGAGCCAAAGTTGGCGGGCTGCCAAATGTTCAATACTAGCTAAATTTTCACTTTGTATGCGAATGTGTATTCATGAAATATTAAAATAGATGTTCTAAACTGCATTTGACATTCCGACCTGTGCAGTCATCCACCTATTTAGAAGCATTGAGAACTGATATAACAGAAATTCGCATTTGTTGTGCATACAACGTTTCACGAACTTTTGCTGTTGCTAATACATCTTCGTTCGAAGTAGCAATTTCACAAGGCAGATAACAACTCAAGCATGATAAGAGGTGTGAAGGGCACAAAAAAATTACCACGTACATCGGTCCCAGAGGGAAGATGCACTCTTTGTCATTTCATTGTAAACAACGGGAAAAAAGAGGTATTTCCATATAAATTTAAGTTCAGCAACGTAATGCGGATCCGGCTATGAGAAATGGGACGAAAGTTTCGGTCGATCACGTTTCACCAATACGGTAAAGAAAAGAGCGTGGCAGAACAAGCGCCTCCACGAATTGGAATGCAGCGGCAAGGCATTTACACTTAAGCGCCACTCCAATAAATCCGTCGCTCACCTGCGTAAGCCAAGAGCGCAATTGAACACTTTTTTAGAATGTGCGAAAGTGCTCTTTCTGTTGACCTTCTGGCATTCACATATCTACAATCGGTAGTGGAAGAATTCAGGACTGGAGATGATGAAAAAAAAAAACGAGAGAAAAAAAAAGACGGTATATTGTCGTTGTTCGCTGATTACATTTCAATACAGCCCGAAAGGGCCAGAATTTCATGGAAAGGAAGAAATCAGATGTGTGGCACGAAATGAAGAGAGTCCACGAGGCCTAACACGTGCATCGCATTGGCTGTAGAGAGGCTCTTGGATGCTGTGGTTGATATTTATGCATGTATGTTTTCGTGCAAGCAAGGTGCATTGTACGGGAGCCCGAACAGCAGAGGGGCGGAGTCGAAAAACTGCGGGGGGGGGGGAGGGCACCGAAGTGTTTTTCTGCTTGCGCGCCTAGTGCAGCCACTGGCTCCGAAAGTTGTTTGGCTCCTCCTTTTGTTAGTACTTCTTTCCCCGCATTTATCAAATCAACACCACGCGTGTACAGGAATAGTCGAAATATAATAAAGTTATTATTTAAAGTGGATCGCTTTCAGTATTATTGTCGAAGGATCGATAATTAGTTAATGCGTGTGTTAATATTTACTGAAAAAACAAGAAATACGTTTCCAGACTTGCATGGCGAGAATGCCATCGTTAATTTTTATCTTGTTCATTTGTTTTGTTTCACACGAAAGAATAAAGGCCGACTCCACGAGCACCCCTGTGATATGCTAAGACTATGTATTTACATTCATAATTTGGGGCTGTGTATCCATGTCTATCGTTTGAATGCGAAGAATTTCTCGGCGAACTTTGAGCGTATCTATCTATCTATCTATCTATCTATCTATCTATCTATCTATCTATCTATCTATATATATATATATATATATATATATATATATATATATATATATATATATAAATGTCTAGCCGCCTACGACTTTTAGCTCTCCTGGTCCTAGGCGTTTCGATAATTGTATTGATACCAAACTTAGTATGGCAAGAATGACTGTATTAGGAACCTATACAATTAGTCATGACATGAAAATCATGACATGTATGTAATGAATGTCATCATTTACATTTCATAGTCCTGCAGCTCTTGCGGCGGTTTCGTTCACATATCAGGTCCGGAAGGAGTGACCTATACTGCCTTACGTCACCTAGGCTCGAAGGCACAGCGCTGTCTCCTGGACATTTTCAAATAGTCTTGGCATGATGAAATGGTGCCTGATGAGTGGAAGTGTAGTCGCCTGGTGCCTTTGCTGAAGCCCGGAAAGTCTCCATTCGAATTGGCATCATACCAGCCTATAGCACTAGCAAGCTGCGTTGGCAAGGTCATGGAGAGGATGTTGCTTACAGGCATGGAATGGTACCTGGAACATTATAACATCTATTCGATGCTATGGCTGGTTTTTGATGAGGTCGGTTCTCAGTTGATAGCATTATTGACTTAGTGACCTCTGTTCAGCATCAGAAAGCACAGAAGCGGCTGTCGGTAGCTCTGTTCTTAGACGTGAAGGGTGCCTATGACAACGTGACCCGCGAGGCTGTTCTCAATGCTCTTGAAGCAGCTGAACTTGGAAGTCATGTCTTTCGATGGGTAAGAAGCTACCTCACAACGAGATCCATGTTCGTTCTAACTGTAGATGGGTCTACGAATAAGTATTTCGCAAGTCGTGGGGTGCCACAAGGCGGTGTTTTGAGTCCGACTTTTTTCAACCTGGTTCTCGTGGGGCTCACCGACATTCTTCCACAGACGGCTAATATATCTCTCTACGCTGACGATATCTGCATTTGGGCGTCCGGCGTGACACGGCCTCAAGTGCGTGCAAGAATACAGAAAGCGGCAACAATGACATCGACATACCTTCGCCAGCAAGGTTTGACTATCGCGACAGAAAAATGCGCAGCGGTGGCGTTTACACGCAAACCGATGTCTTTCTACTCATTGTGCATCGATGGCAGATTAATCCCATATAAGAGCATTCATAGATTCTTAGGTGTCATCGTAGATTGTGACCTAACCCGGAGCCCGCATGTCACATACCTGAAGAAAAAGCTCATTGGCATTGAGAATGTATTCAAGTTCGTCGCCGGAAAATCATGGGGCCCATCCGTGCACTCCATGTTGCAGCTTTACACAGCCCTCTTTCTCGGAACTCTCCGGTACAGCCTTCCTGTCCTGTCCAACACGTGCAAGACTAACATCCGTGCACTGCAAAGCGCACAAGCCCAAGCACTTCGGACATGCCTTGGCCTTCCAAGATGCTCATCGACAGTGTCAACTATTGTTATTACACAAGAACAACCGGTCACAACGCATATCATTGTCGAGACTCTGAGTGCGCACATTCGGCATTTATCACGGCTACCGTCACTTCATTTAGCGTGCTTGACAGCTCGGAGGCCCCATTCTTCGTACTGCGGTATTGTGACAAAACATCAAGACATACTACCGCCTGGCTTCAAACGTGCGATGCATCCAGCAGCTGCGCTCTGGAGTCTTCGTCAAACTGACGTGCGCTTATCAGTTCCTGGAATCTTTAAGAAGGCACGCATGTCAACGCTAGCCCTGAAGCAATTGACTTTGCGTATGTTGGACGAAAGGTACTTCGACCGCATACATGTTTACACCGATGGCTCCACTAATTCCAACAGCTCTACAGGAGCAGTGGTTGTACCATCTGAAAATGTGTTGCTTCAGTACAAGTTTTCTCACACCACGACGTCGACAGCAGCAGAGCTCGCAGCACTTCAAGGTGCAGTAAAGTACATTCTGCGGCAGCAACTTAACTAATGGGCCATCATTTGCTACTCCAAGTCAGCCTTACAGCCACTACGGTTTGTTATGCAGCACGGGTTACACGAACAATCAGTATATCAGATAAGGCACGACTACCACGAAGCGCTCAAAGACGGTCACAATATTGTATTTCAGTGGTTGTCAAGTCATTGCTGAATTGTCGGCAATGACCGCGCGGATGAAGCTGCTCGATCGGCTCATGACCAAGACCAGCGCACGCCCATACCACTCTTGAGAACGGACGCTGCAAGGCTACTACAATCACTTACTCGCCGTATATCTCTCCTACAATGGAATACACAGGGTTTCTCCAACACGCACCTGTATTCGATCGACCAAAACTTGCAACTTCGTTTGCCACCCGGGCTCCCACGATGCGCTGAAACTTTACTGTGTCGCATGAAGTTGGGTGGGGCATTTATGAATTCGTACTCTCGTCTCCTTGGAATGGCGAGCACTTCGGCATGCAACATCTGCGCCTGCGAGAAAACGCTTGAGCACATTCTATCTCATTGCCCAGCATACCATACCGAACGACGTATTATGGAAGATATGCTCTGTCAGCTGGATTCACGGCCGCTTACAGAAGAGAAGATCCTGGGATCTTGGCCGACGGCTTCCCATACGCGCAAAGCCACGAAAGCCCTCTTGTACTTTTAAAGACCACCAGACTTCACGACTGCTTGTGAAAGAACTGTGCGAGACCGTGCTGTGTAGTCTCGAGCTGACTATTCATGCTTCTCTTTCTTACTCCTCTTCTTTTCTATCTCTTTCCGTTCTATTATTCTCCTTTTTCCCCACCGCAAGTGTAGGGTAGCCAACCGAGCCAAGCTTTGTTAACCTTCTGCCTTTCCTCTCTATTTATCTCTCTCTCTCTGTCTCGTTCACATATCATGTTGCAAAACAAGTATGCTATGACATCAATGCATGGCGAACACAAGCGACAGACCCTAACAAGAAAATCATGACATGCATATTGGTTAACAACATACCTACATGCTACGCTCATGATGCGCTTGCGGCCGTTTTGCTAGCGTCACATGATTTCAAATTTAGTATTGCGGTACGTGAATGGTTGACGAAGGTATGCGACTGGTGCAAACGTGATAATCATTTGATGGGTGTCATGCAACAACATGACTACATGCCACACTCATAATGCACTGGTGGCCGTTTCGCTCGCTTCACTTATACCAAATATGGTATTACAGGGCGTGAATGGATGACGAAGGTATGATAATGGTATAAACATGATGAACATGAGATATGTGTCACGTAACAACATGGCTACATGCTACGCTCATGATGCACTCGCGGACGTTTTGCTAGCTTCACATGTACCAAACTCGGTACTACGCGACGGGAATGGACGTCAGAGGTAAATGACACATTCAAACATGATAATCACGACATGCGTGTCATGTAACAACATGACTACATGCCACACTCATGATGCGCTCTAGGCCGTTTCACTAGCTTTACATCTAAAAAATTGGGCATTACGTGACGTCAATGGATCACGAAGGCATGCGGCTGGTGCAAACATGATAATCATGAGTGGGGTGTCATGTGAGAACATGACTACATGCCACAGTCAAGGCAGCAATACATTTCGACGTGACGCAGTGCGTGTGCTCGCCAGCGTTCATTTTGTCGCGTCACGCCGGCGTTGCCACGCCAGGCACCGGTCCTGCCATACACCCGCAGGTTCGCGCAACATTGTTTTGTCGCCTGCGCGTTTTAGCGCGTGCGGTCTCTCCGTCATGAAAACAGGGAGATGCAGTGCTTTCTGAGCAACGCATCGGCGTGAATTTCGCGCCGGTTGTCGTCGGGCCGTGCCAACAGACGCTGGTCGCGTCGCTGTGTCCAGCGTGCACGTGCGTCAACTCGATATTGGAGTATATTGAACCCTTTATGATGCGCTCTTGGCCGTTTTTCTAGCTCCACATATACCCAATTCGGTGTTACGTGACGTGAAGGGATGACAAAATATTAGGGGCGAAACTTCTTATGGCGGCACTTGTTCATCCCTCGCAGTCGTTGTAGTATGTTTTAAGTATAACATTTTGACCTCCAAGGTGGTGCCGGTCACAGATTTCTTTTGTGCGCTGTTGAACAATAAATGTTGTGCTGAATGGACATGACAATGGCTGATAATAGGAAATGAGAGACAGGAGCATTCGGCTTTTAGTTGAAACGCACGCTGCGATCCCCATTAGCAGCCATTGGCATGTTTATTGAGCCCTATCTGACAAAAAAATTGCCCGCAGCTTCCCTCGGGGGAACACTGAGGAGGATGCGGAGCATATAATTGGTTAACGGGGTGTTAAAGTGCGACTTACTTGGGTCGATGGCTAAATTGGTTAACGTGGTTGTGAAATGGGGTGTTAAATTGCGACTTACTTGGGTCGATGGCTAAATTGGTTAACGTGGTTGTAGGAGGGGGTGTTAAATGAGTGAACACGTACACGCGTATGCGAAAGGGCGGCGCTGGTCGAAGGGACGTCGATCATTGTGTTTGTGGATTCGTTGAAATTCATTTCACCGCGACCTTGGACGTCGACGCGCCGTACAAACCAACCGACGAGCGGCAACTGAGCGAGCGAGTGAGCGCCGACCTTGAGTATATATACAGCGCGACGCGCATGCACTGTCAGCTGTCGAATGTTCGAGAAGGGGGAGAAGCGCAACGGCGCATGCGCGCGCGTCAGCTGCCGATGTTCTCGAAGCGCGACGGCGCATGCGCGCGCGTCAGCTGCCGATGTTCTCGAAGCGTGACGGCGCATGCGCGCAACATTATACAGCTAGCGAATGTTCGTGAAGAGGAGAAGCGCACGCGGTGTGTAGAGGAGGAAGGGTGCACAGATGGTGGAGGAGTGAAGCGCGCGCGGTGTGTAGAGGAGGAAGGGATGCACAGATGGTGGAAGAAGAAGGAGGAAGCTTGCGGACGGCGCCGCACTACAAGCCTCGAGTATTAGATGCTCCGCATCTAAAAAGGGTTGCTACGTTATACTCGCTGGGCGTAACCTCCTTGGTTTTAGGAAGGTTTAGCGAGCATTGGGCCGCAGTGCCATGAATACAGTGAACTAGAATATACCAAGAATTCGAGGTGGTTAAACGTGGGAAGTAGACACGAAGCGCAAGCCGTAAGAAAGTGTGCGTGTGCCACCTCTCGTTGAGTCCTTGGAATGTCCGCTGGATGGCGGTGCTTCCATATGCGGAATATATAATGAAAAGATGCGAGATGGTGGTACTTGTAGTGGTGACTAGATGGACGAACGGACACCCAAACAGATTCATGGACGGACACGCGGATGGCCGCACGGACGGATGGACGCATGGACAGACGCGGGGGCGGATGCATGGACGAACGCAGGAACATACGCAGGGATAGACGTGAGTACGCACGAACAGATGCACGTACGGGCGGATGGACGCACGAACGGTCACACAGACGGACGCATGGACGGACAGAAGCAAGAACGAATGGACGGACGGATGCTTCGACCCACTTTCCATCATTCACCCCATGGATATGCTGCCATTTTTTAAAGACGATAGTCTTTCTTGGGGAGCTTCCACGCAGATACTTTGGTCTGTATGTACATTTGCCTGTTTGTTTACTTCTAACGGCACTGGGTATTCGAAACGGCCGACCTTATCTGCAGCGCCCATTAGTGCTGCTCAAGATTCAGCGTTCATACTTGTGCGATTGTCATATAAAAAGCAATTATCGCGCATGTCTGGGGCACCATAACAACACGCATCTATTCTGCATGTGCATCTTTTACTATAAAAGGTATACATAAATAATTCTAAGGACCACAGCGCTTATCACGCTGTGCTCCCATATTGCAAAAACCAGCGCCACTGGATACCAGCACAGAACACTTTTACACTACCGTTTGTGCGTGATACCAGCGTCCAGCGCCATGCCTAATTATGGGCCCAGTATGGCGCTGGTACTAGCGCCTTCCAGCGCAGGTACTGGAACGCTGGAGCAGCAGCGTCCCAGTACTCTGCGCAAAATGGCTTCACAGGGCTAAAACAGGGGTGCCCATTCACCATAAATAAAAAAATATTCAAGCCAAATAGCGCGCATTCGCATGTAAAAATAAAAAAAATAAAGCGCCTTCTGACGGAATTTTATCTTGCCACCTTTTGATTACGAACTGAATACACTACCCAATACGCCATGCCAAAACGCGCGTGGTGTGTTGTAAAATTACTATTTAAAAAACGCGCCGTTCAGCTTTACAAGACATACAGACAAGATTGACGAGATATTGGTTTCCCAATAATAACTGCGTCTTTGGAATAATTGGCAATGAACGGGCCGATCGAGCTGCCCGTTCTGCCCATTCTGAAAGCGATGAAATATTAATTCCGCTTTCCAAAACTGACGCTGCACGGAAACTCCGCATGCTTGCTCGTAACCGCACCACATCACAATGGAACGAGTCACATTTCATCCATGCACGGTTAGGTACTTTAGACCCAACCCTCAGTCTTCGAATTCCTCCGGAATTACGCCGACGAGACGCTACTATGCTGTGCAGATTATGGTTGGGCGTCGCATTTACCAATGCGTACGTGTTCCGCGTAGGAACGGCTGACACTGCTGCATGTGACCATTGTGGAAGTGATGAAACAACTTGGCACATTCTGTGTGAATGCCCACAATGCTGCTCGCAGAGACAGTCACTCTGCAGTGCACTAGATGAACTGGACAATCAGCCTCTTTCGGAAGAAAGGCTCCTGTGCTGCCGACAGGACTTTACGTCGCAGAAGAAGGCTGTGAAGGCGCTCCTGCGCTTCTTGCGTTCAACCGGCCTGTCTAAACGACTGTGATCAGAACTCCCTGAATGTGTGTGCATGTGGTTTTTTTTTTCCTAATTTATTTTATATCTATCCTCTTTCCGCGTTTTTCCCCCACCCCGTACCAGGTAGCAAACCAGTTCGTCTAGGTTAACCTCCCTGTCTCTTCCTTTTAATTATTTCTGTCTCTCTCTCTCTCTCTCTCTCTGCGTCTTGATTCGACCGTGACGACCACCTTCCAGGCACCGAATGACGTGCGGATAATATGAAGAGCGCAAAGTTTTTTTTTGAAGCATTCATATCTTAACTATGAAAAATCTCAACTTGACTGGAAGAGCAGCCAGCTTGTCAGCTGTTGCTGCCGATAGTTTTTTTTCCTTTGATAGCCGGCTCTCGCACTTGCTACTGGTCAACATGTCCAGATAATTTAAAATGTCGTATTCCGTAGATATCCACGCACAGAAGTGCATATTGATTTTTTTCCAGCAAGCGACAGTGTAGCAGCACACATCCGGCGTGCCAGATTACAAAAAGGTATATCGACACCTGCTACTAAGAAACCACCGAAGAAATTACGCAATCCGCTGAAAAAGTATGCCAGTGTGCTGGATCACTAACGCGTACCAAATCACCAACTCACAATTGCGTGTTCTTACATACGAGTCAGAGAAGTACCAGCTCCAGAGCTCAGCAGGAAGCATTCGGTGACAGCCTGCGTTGGTGAAAGCACGACACGTCGATTGTCGCCGCTCCTTGTGTGGGCACCGCAGATGCGGAGAAATGATTGATTTATGCTTATGGATGTATAAACTGAACTTTACAGTCATCCTTATACTTTAGAATTGTGCCTACGTAAAAAGCGCCGGCAGCATGTACATCGACGTGGCCGGCCCGATAAGCCTCGCTGGGACTGGTCAATTGGTAAGGCTGCTCTCGAAGCACCGGAGTTGCGATGCTTGAAGTTTCTGCATTTGAGCTTTCAAACATTTCTAACTGTTACATAAGCGGTATCTAAAGTAAGTATAAGGTCAATAACTGCCAGAAATGCATTTATGGAGTGGCGATACCCAGCGAAAGCCGTTTTTCTGGCCTCCGCTGGCAGTAAACAGCGGGCGTGCCAGTGTACAGATATATGCAGTTTTATCAATATTAACAATTAAAACAACACCCATAGAACTATTATTGCAATCCACTGAAAACGTATGCCAGAGAGTCAGTCCGCGAAGGCGTACCAAACTATACCAACTGGAAATTGTGTGTTCTTACATATTAGTCAGAGAACTACCGGCTATAGGTGCGGCCGGCAGCTTTCGGTGACAGCCTGCGTAGCTGAAAGTGCGACGCATCGATCGTCTGCGCTCCTTGTGCGAACATCGAAACAAGGCAAAATAGTTTATTTAGGTTCATGGATGTCTAAACTATACTTTACAGTTATTCTCATACTTTAAAATTGTGTGTACATGAAGCAAGAAGTGCCGGTAACATATACACCAACGCGGCCGGCACGACAGGCTTATTGCTCGCTGGGCCGGGCACAGGGAAAGACCACTCTCAACGCGGTGAGTTGGGATGGTTGAAGATACTGCATTTGAGCTTCGGAACATTTCTAGTTCTCTTACCTGAAGTAAGTCGAAGGATAAGCATGGTCAGACATCCATTTATGCGGTGTGGCGGAAACGAACGACAGCTTCTTTTCTCGCCTACATGCTAGGAAACCTTGCGAAGTGATCGAGAGAGCTCATATACGTTTCGTCAACTTGGCAGCAAAAACAGTTTCCTGTTTCTGTTAGGAGTGGCTTGCAGCTCCAGGCTTACAAACACTGCAACTTAGAATCGTTACAGCAATACACGGCTGATTCGAGTATGGCTGGTAAATGGGGAGGATATGTGAACAAGGTGCATTATAGTTGCTGCGATACGTACGTGCGCCGCAAAAGTTGCGTATGCTCGGTATCTGTTAGGGTAGCATCTCTCCATGCCGTCGAATCAAGCGTTTTATATTCAACAACATCGAAATATACCATGGGACACGCTACAATAATGTGCACGCTGTGCTGGTAGAAACAGTGCGTGCTCCAGTATTCACCAGCGCTTGCCAGTGAAAATTCCAGTGCTTCCAGCACTTCGCAGTGTGCACCAGCATGACAGCGAATAAGCCAGCGCCTCTACCAGAGCGACACAGCTTTTGTCAGTGCGCCCAGTGAAGTGCCAGTCATTACAAGCGTGTACCAGTGTCTCCAACGTGTACCAGTGCCAAAAAACGTACTGGCATCCCACTGAGGACGCTGTTTTTTGCGATAGGGTGACCATGCACGCTTCCACGAAAAGGCAAGTGTTGGCAAAGCTTTGCTAAGACTAGATGGTGATGGCACCTACCCGTAACCTTGCGTTATACACCTTATCACCTCTCAGACGGGAGTGCACACCTGTCAAAGAGCCAGGTGCTTCGTTTTCCAAGAAAACTACCAGATGGCGCTCATGTCTCACGTATGACGTGGCTTGATGCGCTTGTGCGCCTCCACTGCACGCTCGAGGCACTCTAACGCAGCGCCTCCGAAATACCACTCTTCAATTTTCTTGCATAGAACATGAAATAAATGTTTTAGATGCGGAGCATCTTATACTCGCGCCTTGTAGTGCGCCGTCCGCGCCGTCCGCGCCGTCCACACCGCTTCTCGAACATTCGACAGCTGACGCGCGGGCATGCGCCGTCGCGCCGTCGCCCACTCTTCCACCATCTGTGCATCCCTTCCTCCTCTACACACCGCGCGCGCTTCACTCCTCCACCATCTGTGCACCCTTCCTCCTCTACACACCGCGTTCGACATCTACAATTCTCCTGATTCTCCAGTGGACGCGCATGTGGCGTCGCGCTTCGAGAACATTTAACAGCTGACAGTGCATGCGCCGTCGTGCTGTATATATACTCAAGGTCGGCGCTCGCTCGCTCAGTTGCCGCTCGTCAGTTGTTTTGTACGGCGCGTCGACGTCCAAGGTCGCGGTGAAATGAATTCCAACGAATCCACAAACACAATGATCGACGTCCCTTCGACCAGCGCCGCCCTTTCGCATACGTGTGTACGTGTTCACTCATTTAACACCCCCTCCTACAACCACGTTAACCAATTTAGCCATCGACCCAAGTAAGTCGCAATTTAACACCCCATTTCACAACCACGTTAACCAATTTAGCCATCGACCCAAGTAAGTCGCACTTTAACACCCCGTTAACCAATTATATGCTCCGCATACTCCTCAATGTTCCCCCGAGGGAAGCTGCGGGCAATTTTTTTTCACTCTTTTTACATGTAAGACTATATTCTTTCGACATTTGCAAATTAACATGCTGCCCCGCCGCGGTGGTCTAGTGGCTAAGGTACTCGGCTGCTGACCCGCAAGTCGCGGGTTCGATTCCCGGCTGCGGCGGCTGCATTTCCGATGGAGGCGGAAATGTTAGAGGCCCGTGTACTCAGATTTGGGTGCACGTTAAAGAACCCCAGGTGGTCAAAATTTCCGGAGCCCTCCACTACGGCGTCTCTCATAATCAAATGGTGGTTTTGGGACGTTAAACCCCACAAATCAATCAAATTAACATGCAGATTGAGAAAAGTTTTATTTACTTCAAACAAGAGACAATTACATCACTACTGGTCAATAGCATTGCGCATACAAAAGTAGATATAATTACAATTAAACACATAGTACCTGACAAAACATGCTTATTTCCTATAACACTCAAGCTTGTACAACAGACACGCTTTCCGGGCCAGTTTTTCAGGGGCGAAGCTCCTTAAAACGGTACCTGTTTGTCCTTCGTAGTAGTGCGTAACATGTCTAACGCTTTGACCTGCAAGGTGGTGCCGGTGGGAGATTTCTCCTGTGCATTTTGAACAATAAGAAATTCGTAGCGTGCGCGTTAACTAAAAGCTGAATTCTCCTGTCTCTCATTCCCCTTTAGCAGCCATTGAATAAGCACTATCTGACAAGGAAGGTTTGCTAGATTATAATCGCTGGGCGTGAGCTCCTTGGTTTTAGAACGGTTTAGCGAGCGTTGGGCCGCAGTGCCATGAATACAGTGAACTAGCATATACCATGAACTCCAGGTGGTTAAAGGTGAGAAGTAGACACGAAGCGCAAGCCATAAGAAAGTGTCCGTGTGCCACCTCTCGTTTAGTCCTCAGAATGTCCGCTGGATGGCAGCGCTTCTATATGCGGAATATATCATGAAAAGATGCGAGATCGTGGTACTTGGAGTGTTGACTAGATGGACGAATGGACAAACAGACAGATGCATGGACGGACTCATGGATGGCTGCAAAGACGGATAGACGCATGGATGGACGCAGTGGCGGATGCATGGACGAACGCAAGGATGGACGCATGGATGGACGTGCGGACGCACGAACAGACGCCCGCACGGACGAGCGGATGGACGCACGGATGGTCACACAGACGGACGTATGAACTGACGGAAGCAAGAACGAATGGACAGATGGATGCTTCGCTCCACTCCCCATCATTCACCCCGTGGATATGCTGCCATGTTTGTTCTTCTCTTCGCAATATGCAATACAAACTTGCCCATCGCAACTCTATTCAATAGTTTATTTTATTTCTATCAGCATCTTTTTATGCACATCAGTTTTGTGCTGTTCTAACTGTTTAGTTTAGTTGAACTGAGTTGTCTTTACGAATTTACCTAACCGATGCGGATGAACTTTTGAACATAATAAAAAATACAAGAGTAAACCTAAGGCTATAATATCATTAGGGTGGGCTGCCTGACAGTGCATTTTAAGTAATGGTATCTGATATAATGTGAACTTTATAATGTACAGTGGTCAGCAAGATTAACACGGACGCACCGGCACGTGACCTGGACTAGTTAGACTGGCGCCAGCTGTGAATTCCTAGGCGCTGCAGCTGAGGTAATACCTCGATCTGCTTAGATCGTATGTCCGCATGAATGGGTAACATCTCGCCAACCGAACCTAAATTTACGCGGCTCATGTGTTAATCAAACCATTTTAGGACACGCTGCGGAGCGATAGCGTTAAGCGTGATCACGACTGTACTTTGTAAGTTATATTCATTACACTTTAGAAACGCTGGCTCTAAATTGAATTCGCGGCGGATTTCGTGGATGGTTGCGAACTATTTGAAATAGTTGCGGAAGATTTTAAAAAGTTCCTTAAGTTTCACATTTCACAAAAACAGAAAGCTTGAATGAAATATCACTGTGTAATTGCAGATATGGTGCAATACTGCACGTTTATTGGGTCTGCTAAATTGTTTGTGCATTAGATATCGCCAAGAAAAAAAAGGACATATGATACCAATTGCCGTATCTGCATTACTATATCGAATGTTCTGTAAGCTGTGAAACATGGAGAAAAAGAGAGAGAGAGTAAAGAATGAAAAAAAGCACTTTGAATTTATTAAAAAGTACGTATACCATTGCCCCCCCCCCCCGAAAAAAATAGTAAGCACATATACTGAGTTATCACAAAAAAAAGTCGTGTTGCCATACCATATCGCTTTGCCATATCTCTGAGTTCTAAAGTCTGAAAATCCAGAAGTGAGGCAGGGAGAAAGAATGGAAAAATGAACGCAGAAGTCCAAAACACCACAAGCTGCTTCCGTCAGCGATATGAGTCGGGGGGAACCTTAATTTTCTCCGAAGAACTACCCAGAGAAGTTTCACCATTGGGCTTATTACGCTTTCTTGCGAAAGTTGAAAACCGTGGCTCATTTTGACGCAAAGATTGTAAAGTACTGAGCGAGGTTACAGAGACATTGCTAAGGCAAGATAGCTGTCGGAGTACAGATCTGCGTATTGCATGTATTTTTTTCTGTGGCATTTCAAGTCGTTCATTCGAAGTCGTCTAGGCCTTTTTTTTATTTTTTGTGTAAGTCACCAAGATTAAGGTTCATTTTAACAACGAGTTTTTGATTTCTGTGCAGTCAGAACTAAAATTCGCCGAACGATGTTAATATGCACGACATAGAGTTACATGGGTAGGGGTGTCTTTCCATACGCTTTAAGCTATACCGTGAAGCAGGTATGTGTGCTGATACAGACAAAAGGGAGCCGTTTGTAAAGATGCGAAAAGGGGCCCTCTAAAAAGTTTATCACGTACATATGAACTAGAAGTAGACAGTTGATAAAGAGCGAAGAGAAATACCGGTGATTTTCATGGCACTCAGCGCAGTTGTTGGGATTGTAGCTTTCTTGGTAAAGAATAATGTGTATCGCTTTCACTGCATACTAATTTTCAGTTTTTTTTTACTCTCCTCACTTTCTCAGTGCAGATGCTTGGCCAAGTAACAAACAGTAATAGCGATGTTGCTATCCTAGGCTGAGGAATATTTGAATGTACCATGTCATATAAGCAAAGTGCGTTATATACAATAATAATAATTAAAAATGTGGCATTAAAGTATTTAAATAAAGATAGTACTATAAACGTTTATTGATGATGACATTCTGTTCCATTCAGTGGGTCCCTCAGTCCGCGGTTTCATTGGGGGTAGCGGCACACCGAGCGTGGTCAAGAAGGGCCAGTGATTTGTGATGTCTTCTTTCTGTTGTACTGTATCAGTACATCTGGTGTATTCAAGAACACCGAGTATGCGAACCTACCTGACTTACAAACGAAGCTTTTTTACATTTAAATAATTTAAATAACTTACAAATGGTGGGCTAAACATGACGTTATGTTTCAGAAATTTGAAACCATCAAGTGTCTACAATCATTTTCTTTTTCGGTGGCTCGTGGCAGCAGCTTCAATTCCCACTACGCATGGTGCATTACATTGATGAAGGATTGCGATCAAGCGTTCACAACGTTTTTTTTTAATTTCCTGTTACACTTGAAGGGGAAATATTACAGCCCGCTTGAAAAGGCAATGAGTTATAGTATCAGGAGTCATACTTTAAGCAAGGTGTAACGATACTCAGTGTCAAAGGCACTTCTTATTTACCTTCATGTTCTCAATATGTTTCGTGATCTTGCTGGCACTTTCTATGTGAGTGCTGAAGTCTTTTATTTATTTAAGTGTAACATTGTGCATCTTCAACAATTGCCTAGGTATTTATGCAGCATCCGTCGGTCCTTCAAGTGGCGTCAGACGGGCATTTAAAATACCTAACCCATCTTCTTCGGTGATTGCTTGACTAACAGCGATTGATATTGCCCTTCAATACGTGAAAAGGAGACTACCAACATCAAAATTCGTCGTTCTTACAGACTCTGGTGGTGCCCTATATAACTTCATTTGAAAAAGTGTTCATAGCCCAAGTCAATGCAGGATCCTACAACAGATAGATATATGAGGTTTAACGTCCCAAAACCACCATATGATTATGAGAGATGCCGTAGTGGAGGGTTCCGGAAATTTTGACCACCTGGGGTTTTGTAAGGTGCACCCAAATATTAGCACATGGGCGTACAGCATTCTCGCCTCCATCAAAAATGCAGTCGCCGGCACTTGATTCCGTGACGTGTGGGTCAGCAGCCGAGTACCATAGACGCTGCAACACCGCCACGGGGCTGTTATCCTAAAGTATTCTCCACATTTTTTAAAGACTACAGTCTTTCTTAGGGAACTTCAACACAAAGGTATTCATCTGTCTGTCTGTCTATCTGTACATTTGTGTGTTTGTCCACCCATAACGGTACTCTAAATGGCGCCAGAAGATACCCCAAACGGCCGACCTCATCTGCAGCGCCCACCAATATTGCTCAACATTCAGCGTTCCTACTTTTGTGATTGGCAATGAAAAAGCAATTATTGAGCGTATCTGTGGCGCGATAACAGCACATCAATAATCTGCATGTGTGTAACTTATTAGAAAAAGCGCACACAAGTAACTTTAATGACGGTAGCGTTTATCACGTCGCGCTGACCATGCAACGCTTGCACGAAAACGCAAGTGTTTTCAACGCTTTGCTAAGACGACACGGTGGCGGCACCTAACCGTCGCCTTGCGTTCTACACCTTATCACCTCCGAAAAGGGCGCGCATTAGGCGTGCGCTTCGTTTTCCAAGATAACTAACTGCCAGATAGCGCTCATGTCTCACGTGTGACGTGTATTGATGCGCTCGTTTGCCTCCGCTGCACGCTCGGGGCACTCTAACGAAGCGAATACCATTCACCGATTTTCTTGCAAAAAACATCAAATAAACGCTTTGCTCAATTCTCCAGACAAGGAACTATCGTCTCTCGAAGACATTTGCAGCGTACAATGCAGATACGAGGCCAATTTTCTAATAGGTTGTTCCTCAGTACCGGCGTCTCTCCTCGCTTGAGCTTGTAGTGATTAATGGGTGAAACTGCCCAGAAATTTCGTGCAGGATAGACAACAATCGTCGGCTCGTATACGCCGACACATCCTAAAGGGCCACTTTGTTCAGTCTGTGGTAAAAAAAATTAAAAATTTGTTGAAGCGCACCAAAAAAAAAAAACACAGAGAGAGGAGGCTGGTGAGGACAATGCTAGCAAATGCGCTTTAGTTCCAAATTTAACCATTTAACTTCTTTAAAAGCCTTTTTATGACCTAAAAA